>LR898475.1:7044558-8244558 GCA_905067625.1 Blumeria graminis f. sp. triticale | reverse complement strand
CACAGGAACTTTGCTTAAAGCTTAAGACTGCCATAAATACAACAGGAAATCGACCCAGAATAAACGGCGGTAAATCAGCCCCGTGGTGGTCCCCAGTGTGCAAGGAAGCACGGGCTGAATATCGAGCTGCCGGATCACCCCTTCAACGTGCTCTGTACTCCAAAAAGTTCCGATCAGTATTTAGAGCTGCCAAAAAAGAACATCAAGCACAGCGGGTTGAAAAAATGAACACACCGAGCAATGTTTATAAGCTGATGAGAATGGCTGGTCCTAGACAGACAAACATCCCCCACCCCTCAATCACAACGGAGTTCTCATCTCCGATCCGCTAGAGCGAGCCACTGTTCTCCAAGACTCTCTCCTGGAAAGACACCAAATATCAGACGACCTGCCGCTTTGCACTGCCACAAGTAACAACTGGATACCATAGAAGGATGACATCTCCGGGGAAGAAGTCCGAGCATGTACCATCGGCTGTGGAAACACGACTCCCGGAGTAGATGGAGTCTCAGTACAGCTGCTAGTGGCCCGTTGGAAGACAATTGGACCCTGTACAGTCAAACTCTTCAAAGCTTGCATACAGCTTGGTACGCACCCGACTTGTTTTAAATTTGCCGAAGTAGTACTTGTATAGAAGCCTAAAAGGGATCCAACAACAGTCAAAGGATGGAGACCAATTGTCCTCCTCTCTTGCCTTAGAAAAAGGCCTCAAAGACTTCTGGCAAAACGGATGGTGCACTTAGCAGTGACCTATGATGTAGTTGGTCACCAACAATTCAGCGCACTATCGAGACGCTCGGCAATAGACCTAGTCTCCTGTGTAGTACACAATGTCGAGGAGGCGCGCACATAAGAATGGGCGGCCACTGTTAAGGCTTGAGTTTACAGATGATAGGTTTATGGTATCACGTGATGTGGAGTCTGGTTGAGTAAGCGTTGGTCCCGGAAGCGAGCTGGTGGAGTTTTCAGCCCAGCGAGGCTGCAGACTATTGTAATAATGAGGTTATGAGAAGTCTAAGAATTGTCACAATGGGTGTAACAGTCAACTTGGGTTGATGTAGGATAGCACTTTAAGTCTAACGTGAAGAAGACAGATATATATTGTAGATCTGCTATATTGATGACTATTGAATATAAGAGTGGAAAAGGTTGATCATATACAGAGGTCTAGTAGCGAGTATTTATACACAAAGACAATACATACAATATACCATCAATAGCAATAACTGCCAACCATTCAGCCATTCAACAACTATGTCATTAGATATACCTGCGTCATATTATCATATAATCATGTATGGTTGAGATACTGGTGTTGTCATTGCTGTGTGCCGATGACGTATCATTGACACAGGGTCGCTTGTCCTGTTGGTTCACTTGCCCAGTACTAGCCATTCCAAGTTGTGTGATCTATAAGTGGGTCTGATCACAACACTCCCTCTGTTGGCAACAACCTTACAGTCCCATTGATCACTGGCTGGTATTCTCATCTCTACTTTTAATGCTGCCATACAGTGGTACTGTTGATTTAGGTTTGGTCAGACTATCAGCTAACTGTTCTGATGACTGAACGTAAATCACATTAACTTTTCCAGATTGGTACTGATCACGGCAAAAGAAGTTTCGGAGGGCAATGTGTTTCGAACGTCTGTGATTGTCATGATTCTTTATCAAAGAAATAGCTGATTGGTTATCGACATATAAATTTGTTAGCTTCGATCCTTCAATCATGCCAAGTAAATTCAATTCCTCAAGCAATGATTTTACCCACTGTAACTGGCGACAGGTTTCTGTTGCAGCGAGATACTCAGCTTCAGTTGTAGATAAGACAACTTCACGCTGTAAATGTGACCTCCAGCATACAGGTCCAGATCCAAGATTGATCAGTGAGCCAGAAGTTGACCGGCTGCTAGATGGATCCGCTGCAAAGTCTGCATCTGAATAGGCTTCTAAAGTTGGCTCCATGTCATCCCTTTTGGTAAAATTGATGCCCTTGTCAGGTGAATTTGAAATATATCGTAAAACACGTTTGGCTGCCTCGAAATGTTCTTCTGATGGATTTGGCAAGAAACGAGCTAAATGGTTAACCGCATGTGCTATGTCAGGTCTTGTATTGTTTGCTAAATACTGAAGACCTCCAACCATTGAATTATATTCTTTTTGGAATCCTGGACTACAATCAGAGGTACTTGGCTCCATTAATCTCTCGAGGGGCGTTTTGGCCGGCTTGCAGTCTGTAAGTCCATGTCTATCAAGAATTAAGCGGGCATACTGTCCCTGCGAGAGCTCTAGGATATTTTTGCTTGGCTTGGAGATGTGTATTCCCAGGAAGAGGTCAGTATTTACCATTTTCAGCTTGTACTTTTTATATAGAGCTGACATTAGTTTTTCAATTTTGGTAAGATTCGGACCCATGACCTGGAAGTCATCAACATGTAGTAAGACAAACAAGTCTTTTTGCTTGGTTATGTATAGACATACATCCGATGTTGTTGGAAATAAGCCTTGCGCTGCCAATGTAGCCTTGGCATCATCGTACCATAGCGCAGCTGCCTGTTTAAGTCTGTAGAGACCTTTTCGCAATAAGATGATATGGTTTTTCTTTTCAAATCCCTGGGGAATTTCCATATAAAGATCAATATTTAAGTCGGGATTAAGGAAAGCTGTGGGTACATCTCCTTGCCGTCGGTGCCAATTAAATTGATGAGCTAACACGAGCATGATCCTACCAGTCTCCGATCTTGGAGTTGGAGCGAATGTCTCTTGGTAATTGATTCCAAACCTTTGCGTAAAGCCTTTTGCTGTACATCTGGCCTTCCATTTATCTATAGTCCCATCTCCGAGAAATTTTTTCTTGAAAACCCATTTACATTTCATTGGATGTCGTCCCTTGGGTAATTTATTGCGGTTAATAATTTTTATAGCACCTTTCTCTTTCAAAGAGGAGAATTCTTCTTGAGCTGCCTTCATCCATTGTTTAGCTTCTGGGCCTGTCATAGCTTCTTGCCATGTTTTAGGATCTGATGATGTAATTGCAGACATTCCATGATGCATACGGTAGTAGTCGTGTTTTATAACCTTTCTACCTCTTTTCGTCTGCATAGTTTCAACTTCAGGAGAGTGAGCCCTTTTGTGTCCGGCTTTTGGAGCTACTGGATCCCAGCCTGTCATTATAACATCATAGGGAGTTTCCTCATTGATTATTTCGTGATTAGGTTGAGCAACTACTTTATTTTTACTCGGACCTTGATGAATATTGGAATCTGGAGAACGAGATCTTTTCTGTCCAGCGATGGGGGGTATTGGATCCCATCCAGTCATATTGAAGTCATATGCTATTTCTTCATTCTCATTTGCGAAATCATTGTAATTTTGGATTTCTTCCTGAAATTGACTCCGTTCTGTCATGTCTTGTCCTATCTGTGCTTGTTGATTGATCTCTTTCTGGTGTTGCAGATGCGGCTCTAAATTCTCTGCCAGCGTATACTCCCTCTGTTCTTCTTGACATTTCTCGCTCTGCTCCTGCGGATTAATTACTCTTTCTTGACGTGGAAAAAGCTTTGCCTGATCTTCTAGAGTTGGCTCCCTCTGTTCTTGGGGATGTATCTGTGACGGTACATACTCTTCATTGGAGGTATTATTTTTCATTTCTGAGTCTATTGATGGATCTTTTGGAGCAGTTGGAACTTGTGGTACATCATCTTCAGTCTCTGATGACTGACCAACTTCCTCTCGATAATGCTCCCTCTCGAACTGTTGATCAGTTTGGATATCTGGAGAGGTGCGAGATGAAGATTCTGATGGCTTCTCTGATCTATCAAAAAAGGATGAAGTTCCGTTACTCCAGAAGTCAGATGCTCTTTGCTGTGCAACTAGGTTAAGTCGATCTCCGAACATGACATCTTCATTGAATGTGACATGTGGAGAAAAGCTTTCTATCCATTTCCAACCTTGTATTGGAGTCCAGTGCGGGTGAAATATAATAAAGTTCTTGTTGGTATTTGCTTGAAAACCAACAAACCACCCCATCTCTGCTCTAGGAGAAAATTTACCAGGCTTTGGATCTATATATTTGTAGGCACGACATCCGAAGCGTGGCAAATTCGAGAAGTCTATCTTTTCTGGGGCTGGTTGATTTAATCCTTGAAGAAAGTCAATGAGGGGCACCATTTTTGTGCGTAGGCAGTAGAGCCGATTAACAATAAAGCACGCATGTTTAATTGCCCATGGCCAGTAACAAGATGGCATTCGAGCGTCAATAAGCAAAGACCTTGCCATTGTCAAGACGACTTTATTTGCGGCTTCTGATGCACCATTTTGTTCTGGTGTATCTGGAGCAGATATATCGGTTCTAATTCCGTGTTGCTCGCAGTATGATTTAGTACGCATGAACTCGGAGCCCCCATCTCTAAAAATTATTTTCACACGTTTATCATACTGGTGCTTTTGATCTTCTATCCACTGTATTAAAAGTGATGCAGTCTGGTCTTTTGAATGTGTAGTCAATGCCCATCGCATGCGAGTCTTTGCATCTGTTATGATGACCGCGTATTGTTCTCCATATACAGCGGCTGTTAGTTTTCCAATTGTATCAACAAATATTTCATCCAGGGGCTCGTTTGGTGTGAGTCTTTGATCTCTAGAGATAAATCGCTGAGCTTTACTTAGATGACATGTCTCGCAAGTGCTGAGATCACTAAAGTTTATTGATTGTAGGCCAACTGAACAATCTACTGTTTTCTTTAGGATTTTTTGACCAACATGCCCTAGACGTTCATGCCACCTCTGTGCGCCGGTAGTATTAGGTACTCTTGCTACACCTGGTGCAACAACGTTATTCTGTTCTTTTGGAGAATTATTTTCATTAAGCGGACGAACATAATAAACATCATTCTTACGAACGAGGCGAGCTATTTTGATATCTGGCTTTCCTCTTTTCTTTTGAACTAACATTTTATTTTCAGGGTCAGGGACTATATTTGCCAGTCTCTGGAGCCTCCCAGCTGACAAAATAGTACATGCTGATCTTGGAGAGTATACTGCGTTATGAAGTTCGTACCTTTTATTCCCTATACTTAGGCATGCTGTACCGTAGTGAGTCAGTGGTGAGGAGCCGACTGCTTGATCAAATTTGAACGCTTTAGAGTACTTTTTCAAGTTGACAAATTTGTTTTTGTTTGGCACAAAATGATGCGAGGCACCAGTATCATATAGTATACGTTTTTCTTTTGAATTTAGGATGCTGGCTACTATCGGTCTTTTATCAATTTCTTCCTCATCACTTGATTCTTCTTGAAATGCAGTCTTAGCCTTTCCATTCTTATCTTTCACCTTTCTATACCGCCGAAGTTCAGGATGTTGCTTAAAACAATCTTTGTTAAGATGTTTATGTCTACATCTCCGACAAGGATCATCTGGGCCTGGTTCCATTCTGCTCTTATTAGAGACTGAGGCTACAACTGGATTTGGCCTTAGAGATCTCTGCTCAGCTGCTACTCTAAGAGTAGACATCATATCCTCCAACCTCGCGTACTTTTTTCCGTCAGTGTACGCTCGTGTTTCTCTCCAATTGCTCAGCCACTTCACTTCCATGGTTCCTTCTACAAACATGGCGGCTGCATATCCTTTTAAGACAACAAATTCATTTTCAGTCTTTTCAGCTGATGTTTGTGGGGTTTCTATCATTAACTCAGCCGCATTGTTCACATCATGTAGGTTCTTTATGAATTCGTTGCAGTAGGATTCAGCGTTATCCCCCATTTTGGTATTATGAAGGGCTCGGAGTGCTACTGAGTATGGGGTTGTAGCAGACTGCTGGTGTGTGTTTGCTACCTCATCGAACAGCTGCTTTGCTGTACAGTGCCGATAATGCCTTGGCCGGATCTTCTCATCTAAGCGTTGCAGTATTACATTTTGTGCCTCTATCTCTCCATACTTCCATATTGCCAACTTTTCCTCATAATCATTCACCAAGTCGTGACTCTTCTCAGTCGATGGTTTTTGGCTTTCAAAGCTTATCGGGGGAGTTGGTTTTGAAATTGGTTTTATGCCTTCGATGTTATGAAAGACATGGCCTAATGCTTTGCGTCGAGCTAGCTTGGCTTGTAGGTCGTTCTCCCAACTGACGAAGGAAACGCCTGGTGCCAAGACGATCTTGTTGTCCTTGTGACCCATGGTTATTCTGTACTGTTCCTTATGTGATGAGCCCGGGCTCATAACCTATTGTAATAATGAGGTTATGAGAAGTCTAAGAATTGTCACAATGGGTGTAACAGTCAACTTGGGTTGATGTAGGATAGCACTTTAAGTCTAACGTGAAGAAGACAGATATATATTGTAGATCTGCTATATTGATGACTATTGAATATAAGAGTGGAAAAGGTTGATCATATACAGAGGTCTAGTAGCGAGTATTTATACACAAAGACAATACATACAATATACCATCAATAGCAATAACTGCCAACCATTCAGCCATTCAACAACTATGTCATTAGATATACCTGCGTCATATTATCATATAATCATGTATGGTTGAGATACTGGTGTTGTCATTGCTGTGTGCCGATGACGTATCATTGACACAGGGTCGCTTGTCCTGTTGGTTCACTTGCCCAGTACTAGCCATTCCAAGTTGTGTGATCTATAAGTGGGTCTGATCACAACACAGACCTCTTTCTCTCCTTGTCTTTTCTTTTAGTTATCGTGCGTAGCTTTAGGTCCAAATACAAAGCAATTACTCTTTTATATTTCGAGGGAGTCTTCTAGTGTCAACCTGAGGTCGGTCGTAATAGCCACTTTGGTCACCTTAGACGTACAAGATGCGTTTGATGCGGTTCTTCATAACCGCCTGGTGAGAAGGACGCAAGAACAAGGATGACCAGACTCAATTTCAAAGTGGACGATGTCGTTCCTTGCACAACAAATGGTCCAAGTACGACACTCGGAAGGATTCACGACAGAGCGACAGCTAGTTTGCGGGGTTCCACAGGGCTCGCCGATCTCGCCTCTTCTCTTTCTTCTGTACATGGCAGAGCAAATGCGCACTGGTGCAACTAATCTGAGGTTTAGCTACGCCGAAGAAATCAGTATTCTTAGATTTGGTTGCATCACTGCTGAGTCCGCTGCAGTTGCTCAGAAAAAAGTCGATCAACTGCTGGGGTGGGCTCAGAAAATGTTGTCTAATTCAACACAGAAAAGTCAGAGGTAGTATAATTTCCACCACGGCATCACGAGGCAGCTGTTGGGATCCTCCTAAACGGTACTCTCATAGAGCCAGCTGAACAAGTTTGCTGGCTTGGAGTTTACCTTGATCCACGTCTTCACTTCAAACATTATGTGATAACGTGGTCTGTAAAAGCCATAAAAGTTGCATATCTTATGCGACGCTTCAATTCCAAATTTCGAGGGGCTGCACCAGGGGCGCTGATACGAGCAGTAAATAGTTGTATTGTTTCAATTGCGACTTTTGTAGCAGAAGTCTAGTGACCTGGCCTCAAACACCCGACAAGAGCAGGAATAGCCACGCCAGCTACCGCGAGACTTTGTACTATGATCGATAAGGCCAACATGATGGGTCTCCGATCTGCACTTCTGGTTCTGCGGACTACTCCGAATGTGGTCCTGCACAGGGAAGGAGGAATCCCTCCCGCAAATATTATTTTAGAGAGAAAACAACTACGTTTTTCAGCTAGAATAAAAACCCTCGATGATCGACACCCGCTAAGATTTCGTGCTGCAATGTGCCCAAACGTAGGGACCCGAAAGTACAAGAAGAATTCACGAGGAATTGATCATGAAGATAGATAAAGAACTCGTGCACGATGAGCTTATTGAAAACTTCCGGACGCAGAAGCTTCAACGCCTTTGCCGCCGCCACTTTACCCTGCCGGGTCTATATCAAAGTCAGAATGAAAAGAAGCGAGCAAACTTTGGATAGAAAACGTGGCCGCATCGGAAATCTGCGCCTATCCGGACGCCTCATCAGCAGGAAACGGAAGGTGAGCGTGGGATTTTGTTCTAAGGAGATATGGCAAGACTCTTCTAAAGAGAGTGGTATCCGACATGGAGGAGAGGCCCTGGACGCGGAAATCATAGGGGCGCTAAAGGCTCTTGAGGCGGCGCTGAGAATAAAAGAAGCGCAGCATCAGCAGTGGGGGCAATACGGCGAGTGAATGTGTTGCTCGACAGTCAGCATGCTGTAAAAGCAATTGAGACGAGCGTCTCTTCAACCAGCTTCGAAGAGGTACGACAGTTTCGCATGCTTTCAGCATCAGCTATTGTGACAGTCAAGAGGATTCCCGGTCACTCAGGAATACAGGGGAACGAAGAAGCAGGCGCAACTGCGTGCTCCAGCTTACGAATGTTGCCTAGTCCGAACAGTCAACTAGGATCCATCTCATTTGCATACCTTCGTAGTATCATAACTAACCGTGTCAAACTCGAGGGTGCCAAAGGTAGCGTCGGGAGGGTTACTGGGTTACTTGGGTAGTATCTGAGGAGGTTGGTAAGAGTCAAAGGTATAAATGCGTAATTGTTGCTACAACTAAGGACGAGGGACGAGGGAATCTAGGGTAGGAGACAAGGCCAGTGGAAGATGGAAGACAAGACGTGGCCCTCTACAGCAGCACTGTCCAATCCATATATACATCATAGTGACCAGAGCAACTTAGGTCTCATAGAGTCCACCTTCTACTACTCGATTACTCAATTCGTAACCCATGGCAACCATTGTATCCCAGTAACCTCTATTCTCAGTTCCTGACAAACCGGCTACAAGCTTTGCTCAGCAATTGGTGGGATAAATCTTGCCCTGTTTGGTATTGAAAGTTGCATCTGCTCATGAAACGGCGCAAGCCGCCAGAGCTGGCTCTATCAAGGCATCTACTCCGCGAACTGATTGCAGCCTGTACGGGCCACGGCAATTTTGCAGCCTATCATCGCTGATTCAACAATGCAGATGGTCCCAATGAGTGTGCGTGTGGAGAAGAGACTAGACCTACAAAATTCATACACTGCCGACTGCTTTTTCACAAAACACGTCGAATACGAGGTCTAAAGTGACACAACAACTTCATACATGAATTTTTCGGTCCCAGATGCCTTGAAGCCTTCAGAAATTTTGTACAGAAAGCCCGATATAATGGGTGATCAGCTACAGGCTGGACCTCTACTCTCAGCGAGGTCCATGTAAATTAGTCATGTAACATGACTCGATCAGAAGGGAAACGAGGTGAGAATTTTTGCTTCCCAACCACAAGTGCAGATATTTAGTTGGAGCTCAAAGTTTTGGAGGCTGGAGTTATGTTATGTTATGATTTCTATTTTTATTTTTTTATTTTTATATGGCTGCATGTAATTTAACTAGCTACTTTTTGAGTAGCAGTTCACGTGGTGGGAGCAAGTTGGGCATATCATAGATATTGTCTTAGGCTAGGGCCTAAGGCACCTGAGGATAGGTTATGGATGAACGAGCTAGGGCGGTTTAGACCATATGGGATCTGACCTATTTGGACATAAGTACTGGCCACCTTCCCATGTAAATAAGGGAGACCATTCCCACTCCCACTTCTCTCTTTAGTTCAAAATCTTCAACATAGCCTATAGTACAATTTGAATACAATTCTACTTCTGACTCTTATAGTTATGATCTTAGCTATAAACCCCGGTCTTTGACCCTCAGGGAATAACGGGTATATCCTAGGACTTAAAAAGAAAGCAAACAAACGCACAATTAGAGAAATTCGAAAGTTCGAAAATTCATTTTTTCCCTCTTTTCTCCCTTCTCGACCTCGTTGCATCCATCTCTGAATTGTAATCGAACTCAGGCATTTTCACCATACCTCCAGTTCGCAAAAAGCGTCCCAACGTCAAGTTGGACAACACGAGAGTCCACCCGAGGGTTCTCAAACAATTAACTGGCTTTGTCCAGTCTCCGAAATGCGCGGAGATAAGCAAGGTCTCTACTAAAGGGAAGGAAAAAGCCCTCCACACAGTCACTGAGCCCGATACTAACATGATCAGGTAAGTTGAAATTGTTGAGGAAATTCCTCAACCATCCTCCGTCCCCCACGGGATTGGAGAATCGTCAAAATCTCCTCAGACAGCGTCGAAACCGTCGGAAAATGCTGCAGACAAAGCAACACCAAAATCAACGTTGCAGCCCAAAGCTGCCACAAGAGCAGATTGCCCTCCGGAACTTCGACCAATTGTAGAAGGCGAGCAACGACGCGCCCCCGAAACAGCGGCAAATCTAGCCCTCTGCTCCGCAGCCATCTCTGGCGTCGAAGCCACCCTCCTCCATTTGACCAACGGGTCAAACAGACAACTCGTAGACTCAATGAGAGTCTACCTATGCACCGCCATCGCGCAATACATGGCCACGGGCCCGGCCATCACACCACCCGTCCTCCCTCCTTGCCCGGCGAACCGAACCCCAAGGGCTCCCGAAGTCAGGAGCACAACAATTCCCGCTGTCCCAACGCTGCCTGTAAAAAGCACCTGGGCCACAGTGGCCAATAACGGACTGCGACAAAATGCAGCTCCTATAGCAAAGGCTGTGCCGCGACCTGCGGCCAAAGCCCAACAAAAAGAAACCTCCAAGGCGAAAGTCGACAAATGACTGTTCCTTCGCCTTGAAAAGGACCACCCGTGGCAAAAACTATCCACAAGTAGCGTGAGAACTACGTTGGAGTATATATCCGGCTATTTTAACCAAGAAATAACCTCACTATATCGAGTGAGAACCGGCTTTGCTGTGCTAGCAAAGAAGGACACAGTACAAAAAGGGACGTTAGATGGCTCTTCGAAGCTCGCAAGTAAAAACGTCAAACTCGAAGCATCTTCGAATCTTGTTGCCTTATTGTTGTGGTTATGAGCTGTGAGGTATATAGCAATTATGTCTCTGCTGTCCGTCGGTGAAATTACACGGGCTCATGTGCAATGGTGAGTCGCGGAGATGGCGCACTCACGCTGGGTGATGGCACGATGGACACTGAGTGCGTATCACTATGGCCAAATGGGTGTCAGTAGGTATCAAATGTGAACTCTTACTGACGATGGTGATCTATGCAGGTGATACTAGATGTGCATCCCGACAATTGATAATATCATCTAATGGATGATGTGAGGTATGATATTATATGGATAGATTGATTCACTGAACTCGGCAGGTGAAGAGATTGTAGAGTACATGAACAGCGTCTGTGCACCAGCCTGTATTTTCCACCCTTTCCTAATCCAGCAGCCCATCCTCCGTTCCCCTGTCTCCTAACAACTCAACCAAGCCAGCACAACACTTATAGATATCAAACGTACCTGTAAGTCTAGTCACAGAGAGCAGCCCCAGAGCGGCCGATGCTGGGTGGGTCTCCGCCAAGATTTACAGTACGGCCGGCGTGCTTCCAATCCAGGTACGACCTCATGGGACAAGTTGACCTGGGGCACCATATCAAAACTGGCATGCCCTTTCTCCCCGGGACTACGCCCCTCGTGCGGGCTTCCGCCTCTTCGACGAGTCTGGTTAGGCTACCATTCACAAGCCTTGTCGCCAAATTGAACAGTGCAAAC
Source organism: Blumeria graminis f. sp. triticale (assembly GCA_905067625.1). Lineage (NCBI taxonomy): Eukaryota > Fungi > Ascomycota > Leotiomycetes > Helotiales > Erysiphaceae > Blumeria > Blumeria graminis. The sequence goes on along the minus strand of LR898475.1, from coordinate 8,232,990 downwards.
GCTGTTTGGGCATCCACGCCACTCGTGGTTGCTCCCGATCTCCAGCCTGCTGGAACTACGGCTCCAACATGCACTCGGAGGCCGAGTGCAAGGCCCTCACTAAGTGTTGCAACTGTGGGTGACCCCACTGTTCGGATTCTCGGGACTGCCAAGCCAGACCCAGGATGTCTAGACCGGTGACCAAAGAGCATCTCGCGAGGATTCGCCACCTCATGCAAGGGAAGTTCATAGAGGTGGCTCGAGCTAGGGACGCAGCCAAAAAAGCCGAAGAGGCAATCATCGCCGCGGCAAAAGATGTCTCAATGGCCGAGGAAACAGGTTTCGGAGCCCTGGGAGCTGGAGAAGAAGTTTGAGGATACAGCAACCTCCACAATGCCCCCTTTCGGAGTATTTACTAACCAATAGCAGGATATTGGCTGGATCAAAGGTGCCTGCTAACTCATCTTTTGCTTTCAGCAGAGATGGAGTAAATTTCTCATTTGGAAGGTGTGACAGACAACAGAATGTGTGAGGAGCACATGGCTTGGGTCCAATGAGGAGGAATCTTCTGGTATTTGGAGGTGTTATGATTTTCTTGAATTTTCGTTTCGTTTAATCAGCTGCACTTTTGGTAGCAATTCATGCAGTTGGAATGAGTTGGGCCTGTACGCAGTGATTCTTGCCGGCTCCACCTGTCCTTGACCCATTGTGTAAAAAATCACATTAGCTTAGGACAAAAATAATAAAACAAACAAAACAAATAACTGTAAGGTCTCATGATGGCCAGCTCAGTCTATATAAACTACTCAACATGCCAAAAATTTTAACTAAGCCCAATATGTAACAAATGGGCCAAGGCCAGCCTGCCATGCACCCCGAACTATTAATTGAAGTCAAAAGTACTCTCCAGCTGAGACTTTTGTATTCTAATATAGTAGAGAAGATAGTTATCTATATCAACAGGTGTGACAGCTTGTGAGCCGATAAGTCCTGTAGCCTTTGATGGCTATTTGTCAGGATTGCCTTCTGTATAATCTATGTAACGGCACGGCATTTTGCCATGTCATTACACATATCAGGTGACCAAGAAGGTATGCTTGGCAAGGAGTCAATGTGCGTGAGGAGATAAGATAAGGTCACGTGATACTGGGAAGAGAGAGGACACACAAAAGCCCACAGATTCTTTTGTCACTAGATTTTCTTTCTTTCTTACTTGTCTTAGTATTTGCTCAATAGATTGAATACATAGTTATTCAAGCTATACTTTCACTTGTGCTTATTCTACGCTGTGACAATCTATATATGTGGAGATAACCAGAATCTAGTGTTCTATGATTCTGGTCTGGCCTTTTGGACGAGCAGTTATGCACCTATCTCATGCATAATGTAGGATGGCACCCTTTAGCCTGGATACCACCTCTTTGACCTATGTTTCCGCCCTGCTGTCTACATGCTGCTCTGACACTATTGAAAGAAAACTATATTTTCTATCACTCCAAGGATTATTAGCAGACTAAAATTGATATGTAATTGCCATTGAGGCTACTTAAAAGATGTTGCCAAGAGTATTGGAAGCATTACCCGTGTGGCAGAACAAACCTTAAGTCAGTTTCTTAGCCACTGTAAACAAAGGCTAGATTTAGATATCTCTGGATGTGTTTAGGTAGCAGAGGAGCCTCGCAGGTAGTTTGCTTCTCCATAGATTAGTTATGGCTTTAAATTTCAATCATACAAATGCCCATTTGCTTTCTATATTTGAACTATGATAACAGGAAAGTTATCCATCACCTAGACCAATAATCTTTCGATCTGAGCTCTAGCAAATACAGGCCAAATGTTTATAGTTTGGAGTACTAGTCAGTGTTGTTATTGCAAACTTCAAAAAAGCATGTTTCATAAAACCATTTACAAAACGCTATGGCACCTTCAGGAGAGCCTAGAATCCAGGGAATTTCAGGCGTTGACTGTCTAGTTTTGCCAGAAGCAGGACCGACCCTGATTGAGTCGTGTTAAGGTTATGAGTTAGTTGGGAACATAGTTACTTGGAATGTGTCACAATGTTTGTTCCGATGGTTTGATACTTGGTAATGTGATTGCTGGCAGGTGTCTGATACTTTTCCAATACTATTCATGAGACAGAACATAGACTACTTATATACTCTAATATGACCCTTGTCATTGTCTACATTCTCTCTCCTGACTTACTGCCAACAGCGTGCCTAGGTAAAACTCTGCAGCTCATGAGTCCATCTCTCATGAGAGGCATCCGCTGTTGCGGTAGCTGGCGCGCGCGGTTCGAGTACGCGTCGCTGCAATGCCTCAATCACTTACGTGTAATATCCCAGCTGAGCAATCCTGAACCTAGCTGTTCAGGAACGACAGCAATCCAGTCCATGGTTCGCGCCTGTGGTTTGTATACACACCACAGCGTTGCTCCAATCGTTCCCATACAATGTCTCAGCTCTGCAGTCCTTAGTCCACTACTCAGGAGCGGAAGCAGCTGTATAGTTCCGATAGTACGCTAGGTCTGCATGTACCTCTGAGCGCTTTCCTGTAATCGCCCGGCAATACCTAACCGCTCATGGCTAGCGTGTGTGATCAATAGACTCATCACGACGCTGCCCCAATCATTGCCCTGCAATGAATCAGCCCGGCGCTCATGAGTCCACTACTCAGGAGCAGGGGCAGTTGTATGGTTCCGGTAGCATGCGAGGTCTGCATATACCTCAGGGCGCTATCCCGTAATTTTCCGGCAATGTCTAACCGCTTATGGCTAGCGCACGTGGTCAGTAGACTCTTCACATCACTACCCCAATTGTTGCCTTGCAATGACTCAACCCGGCGCTCCCAAGTCTGATACTCAGGAGCGGCAGCAGTTGTATCAATGGTCAACGCACGACGTGCATATGCACCTGTCGGCGTAGAGCCGGTCATTGATGGGCAATATCACAACAAGTGGACAAAAGAGGAAGTGCTCGGAAGACTTTTCTAGCCTGCAAGCGTAGATGAGAAGAGCGTCAGAGTGCTGAAAGCGGCGGTAGTAATCTGCAAACTCACTGTGACCTGATCGGGCTACAAGAAGGCGACCAAAAGCGTAGCAATTGAGGCACTCGAGCTCTGGGGAGCTCCCACTATTGGCGGTAATTCCCAGTTGCTGGTAACATTCAGGAGCATTTTGGGACCAGTACAGGGATCTATAGACTTTTAATCAAGTGATTATGTCTCTCTTTGCTCGAGAGATTGTCGGAGATAGGGGGGTGTAGGGGCTGCGCATGCTTGTTTAGCAAGTGCGTCAGCGTTTTTATTGCCAAGTATGCCAACATGTTCTGGACACCATCTCACTCTGACTACATCTAGTTCGGAAAGTGGCTGCGTTCTCTCTCTGTCCACTTGATTGCAAGGTATCAAAAGTGAGTGATACGAGAGGAACTGCTAGAGGAAGGAGTATCTACAAGGAGACGAAGGGCTGCTTCCTGATAATCTAGGCATACTGCAATATTTGTGAGCAATTGGGCCATCAGATTATGGATAATAACATCTAGGCCATAAGGGTCCCCGGCTATTTCTGCATCATACACATTGGCAGATTCCCCAAGAGGAAGAAACCCTTGCATAACTCTCTGCGTGTGACCTCAATAGATGACTGTCAGAGCAGCATGTAGACAGCAGGGCGGAAACATAGGTCAAAGAGGTGGTATCCAGGCTAAAGGGTGCCATCCTACATTATGCATGAGATAGGTGCATAACTGCTCGTCCAAAAGGCCAGACCAGAATCATAGAACACTAGATTCTGGTTATCTCCACATATATAGATTGTCACAGCGTAGAATAAGCACAAGTGAAAGTATAGCTTGAATAACTATGTATTCAATCTATTGAGCAAATACTAAGACAAGTAAGAAAGAAAGAAAATCTAGTGACAAAAGAATCTGTGGGCTTTTGTGTGTCCTCTCTCTTCCCAGTATCACGTGACCTTATCTTATCTCCTCACGCACATTGACTCCTTGCCAAGCATACCTTCTTGGTCACCTGATATGTGTAATGACATGGCAAAATGCCGTGCCGTTACATAGATTATACAGAAGGCAATCCTGACAATGACATATCCAAAGGGGATTGAGATGCTTGCCATCTTTTGAATTATTAGAGGCCATTTCTTCTGCCTACAGCCCCGATATTTGGTAGGAGTGTTTTGCGACTAGCATTCTAAGGGGGTGGTATTGTATCAGTAGAGAGTTCGGGAGACACTCTTTGTCGTATCCACAACATGCGGGAGGTCTTCCAGCGTCGCTGTATAGGATGTTTTTGTTGTAATGTGTGGTTTATGAGGATTACATTAGATTAGAGTGGCAGCTGTGTTGGGTGATATTCAGTGCACAAACACCACAATCTTGTACATAGGAAAATTCTTCTCCCCATTGTCATGGTTTCAGTACAAAATGCTTGGGCGATCTTGTAAGTACAGTATATTAATTATAATTCTCTGGAGAGAGAATTCCTCGATGTAAAGTCTACATATATATATATTCTAAATTACTGCCCTTCAAGATGATTCTCCCTGTGACCTGAATAATTGAGACGCTTCTACAACTACCTAGAAGGTTCTCGGTACACCTTTTATCCTCATGAACCTTCAGTGTGTTTCCAGAAGGTTCACTGAGAATATTCGAAGTTCTGTGGCTTCCGAGACCTTCCCCTTGTGCCATAGCCTATGCTAGCCAGCGTAGGCTACAGGAGTCTTTCGGCTTAACAGCCGTCACACCCATTAGATCATTATAATCTTCAATACATAACAATCAGACCACAAGGTTATCACGTCCTGCACATAATGCTAAACAGGTGCTTCAGCCCATTGACTTCTATAAGCTCATAATCACAATAGTTTTTGGTCTGCTGATGCTACTCGTACTGTAAAGCAGTCATGTATTTGTTCTAGCCAAGTACTAGCCGCCCCCACATGGTTGCAGGAAGAGCTAAACCCGGGCTCAGAGCCTATTGTGAGGTTATGGATCGTAGAGGAATGCTGGAATGGTATAGGGAGGTGAAGGATATATGTCGAACAACAAAGCAGTTGAATAGAGCTTAAGGGTAAAGTTTGGTAGAGTGACACGAAGAGGGTATGAATAGACCTTCAGAGATATTCAGTAAATGTAATGAACTGAGGATTTCTGAAGGAGAAGAACACTACATATGTATACAGGAATTAGTCCTACTGAGACAAATTTAGAAATAAGCCAGGATATATGCCCATGTCCCAGTATGGCAACGTTATCATGGTGAAGGTATGTCTTGACCACCAGTAGACCCCCAAGCTAGCTGAGTGTAAGACAGAATTGTGCATATACCATAATTTCCAACATATCTTGTGTTAAGCGCTGTAAGGATTCCTCTTCCAATCCTTTCTTCAGGATATAATTTTATCTTTCTTCATATGTTGCTATGACAACAGGACAGTTCTTGGCACATGGTATCGTGTTGATATTATGTTAAGGTCTATGTTATGATGAGCTAGTGGAAGTAGGGCAGGTACATATACAATGGTTTGGTCTGTAGGCATAGAGCTCTTTACGCTTATTCTTCTGTCACAACCACCACTTTCAGGGCAGCATATAGACAGCAGGGCGGAAACATAGGTCAAAGAGGTGGTATCCAGGCTAAAGGGTGCCATCCTACATTATGCATGAGATAGGTGCATAACTGCTCGTCCAAAAGGCCAGACCAGGATCATAGAACACTAGATTCTGGTTATCTCCACATATATAGATTATACAGAAGGCAATCCTGACAACCACCTTCGGATCACCTCTGATCACCTAAAGTCACCTCTAGTTACCTCTAGTTACCTTTAGCACCTTTAGTCACCATTAGTATTTGCTCGTACTTTTAGACTCTTTAGACACTTATATTACCCATTTTTAATCCTTTAGTTCTCCAAATTATCTCCAGTAGATCTTTAGTCATCCCTCGCAATCCATCCGACCTCTTCTTGCCCTTCTATTCCGCTTCAGGTCAAACGCCTACGCTCCAATTTGACAAGCGCCAAGACTAATTAATATTACAGAAAATAGATGTGGCGCAGTATTAAATGATATGAATAACGGAAACGAAAACTAGATAGGACATGAATAGTGTAACAGATGCAGGACTGTTAGAATTACAACAGTTGTTAGGCGCTATCTGGATTTCTCCTGTGTAGATTGTAGGCTCTACTAACTTGCTGTGTTCTCGGTGAAAGTACTGTAGCTCAGTCTTAGAGATTTAAAAAGAGATGCTGTTTTCCCACCCCCAGGACAAGATATTGTTAAGTTGAGTCTAGAGGAGGCTAGTGTCATGAATGCATTTTTCACATTAGTAGTAAATTGTCATCCAGGTAGTATAGCATGCAGAGCCAGGGAAATGGAAACAGGTTAGTGATAAATTAGATACCACCAATCGCTATACTCACCCATAGATCACTCCTAAAAATGAATAGCTACGGTGCTATCTAGAAGTATGTGGGATTGGTTAATTATCATGTAGATAACCTGTAACATAACAAAACATAACGTAACATAATATAACCTGTGTTACGGCGGGTGATCTATGGAGTGGCGATCGACGTCTGCTGTGAGTAACCTAGTAATAACTGGACGAGTAACTAAGAAAGGATATACCTGAGGGTAAATATGGTGGGTTGACAGAGTTGGCGAGATGCCAGGACGTTGGGACTGCGGGGCGAGGGGTCAAGACAAGCTGTAAGATATTCTGAGAATATTAGACTATGGAGATATAAGATTGAGAATCTGAAGAGCTCTTTAGGGTAACTCCAGCTTCCTTAAGTACAACTACTACGTGCTAGATTTATGTGAGGCTTTGGAGGTTATGTCATGGTGAGCCCTTCCAACTCCAATTGTCGGAGTTCTCCTGGAAATCTTCTCATTGAACCTTTTCCCGAGAACTTTCTCCCTGAACCTTCTTCAAGGATGCCTGGCTATAACAACCTGTAACATAACGTAACATAATATAACACAAATAACACAATAAGATACCATTTGCGTCCCGTAACATTTATTGCCATAATCACCCAAGTATATTCTAAGCCCCCTGAGTATTCACTGTTGTAATTAAGGCAGCAACATGGCTGCAGTAGACAAATAGTACATATTAGAATAATATGCACTGGCGCCATGAGATATGATTAACCCATATCATCACTCACTGGCATGAATAGTAATTAGCCAATAGATGCCTGACAGCATACATTGGCTTCAGGATCTCCAACAACCTTCCCGTTTAGGTTAGATTAGGAAGTATGTTGGAGTTCACACTAGTGTGCGCAAAACCACGCTTTCATGTATATAGAGGGACTTCTTGCCACACCTATAGAATTATAGCAATTTCTTTACAATTAACTATCCATTAAACATCAGTAGACTTGGTCGTAAATTAAACAAACTCATCATAACTCTAATTTATCCTCATACTTGGTATGTCATTCTTACAATTTCCGGAACCATTCTAATTTTCACAACCATTTAATTGAAGATACCAAGTTTATACAACCATATACATCACCACCCTTTAATAGCTAGCACACGAGGTCAGGAAATTTGCGGAAGAGAAATGCGAGATGTTGTCAGCATACCCAAAGCGGCCACGGGACAGTCGAAGCACTTTGTGACAGCTGGTTCCTGTAGCCTATGTTGGCTAACATAGGCTTGGTCCGATTTAGGGTGTGCATGATCGATCGATCTAATATCGGAGCATCGGAATCTGCATAGCATCCAATTCAACAGTGCATCTCAACATGGCACCACTTGTCAGTGAGAAGCTATTGGCTGGGAATATACAAGATCGGATACAACCTCCTCAATTGATAGTGCAATGACGTCGTAGAACATGAGGCTCTTTTGTATATATACATGTGTAGATAGATCTTGTAGTAGTTCTCTCCTTAGAATTATTATCTACTACCATCAACCACATAGTTGCTCCAGCACCTGTCCTAGAATCTGTGACACACTTCTTGAATTGCCAGAAGGAAGAGGATATGAGAAACAGGAGAGCCTTGGAGTAGACCACAGAGGGTCTGGAAAGAGGAAGATAAGTGCCCACCTAGATACATTGAAGCCTCTTGTTGTTCCATAAATGAAATTACCCAGAGAACCACGTTGGGTGGCCAGCCCTGATTTCGTAGACAAAGTGAGAGACGCCCTTTTTGGATGCCATCAAAGGCTCCTTGCATGTCTACTTTTATAATTCCCCCTACTTTATTTTTATCCCAGGCTGTTTGTATATTGCATGCAAGGGCTGTGTGTAACGTCTGGTGAGCTGATTGGTCCCTGTAGCGCATGTTGGTCAACATGAGCCTGGATTAACATTGGTAGTGCACGATTGATCGACATCAATGCGCGGATATATGATGCCACTCAACAGAATATCAAGGCATTGGCATCTAGTTTGGCAGGGCAGCAGTATTGGACCATACAGCTACAACACATTGAGGTGTTACAACAAGTAGGGCCAACACATGTGAAGAATCCCATTGGATCCGAGACGGAGGGACTATGCCTCAAACGCATAGACAATGTAGATATATATATGTATAGATAGAGTCTGAAGTAGTTCTCTCTTCAGAATGATAATTTACATACTATCAACCACATAGTTGCACCTGCGCCTGTTCCTTGATCCGCAACACTGTGGTAAGATCTGTAGAGGAGTGTTACAGGATCAAGTGCACAAACTCCTGCCGTTAACTGTGGGCGGCCCATGTATAATGCTGGCCTTAGGATCTGCTTAGTCATACCCCTGTAAATATATTTCCTTTCCATTGTTGGAAAATGAAATATAATCCTATTAGTAACAATTACCTTCATTACGTAAGGGTTCCCAATGCAATCCCTAAATCCACTATTTACACTCTAGCACCATCTCCCCTGTAAGTAGGTGAATATTGGCGTTATTTATTTATTTATAATACTTAATGTTGTGCTCGCACACAGCACGTGAACTCCTCACGTGCCGGTTAGCTCAGTCTAAATAAAACTACCCGACGTATTGGCACCTGAACAAACCCAACAAAGCAAATGAAAGCCCGGATCTTATCATCTCGTGCTTGAAGATTGAATTATACATGGTTACTGGTCTCCCTTCAACTCTCATGTATCCAGATTGTATTGAATGAAGAAAAGATTAAATGAACAATATGGAAGGAGGAACTTAGTTGAATCACATGATTCCCTTTCGGTCAGACTTGTTGTGCTTTTCCAAAGAAATTTGTGACCTGCACCCAGCTATTAAATGCGTGAACTCCCTCCGCAGAAGCGAGAGCCCAAGATATGCTAGGACTAGGATTCTGTGCTTTGTGGAGCCGTGCCTGGTACTGCCCAAGGTGGCATTAGAAAAAGTAGTTGGGGACTTTTCTTCTCTGCATGAGTAGGTTAGAATGGCGTTTTCGTGCCGAAACCATTGGTGGTAGTCTGCGAAATCGCCATTTAAAGACCGTGCAGCTAGTAGATATCCTAGTGTGCGTCGCCCTAGACAGGCGAGCTCGGCAGTAATATTAATATTAGGACCAATTCCTAATCCTTTATATCTAGATGGAGAATTTTCTGCCCAGTAAAGTGCAACAGAAGCCTCGTACTGGGCTTTGACTTCCCTTCTTGCCCTCAAAATAGAGAATACCGAGTGTAGAACTGGAGCAACACAAGCAGCTTTGGCAAGCGCGTCGGCTGCTTCGTTTACCAGAATACCTGCGTGGCCCGGGCACCATTGGATGACCACTTCCCCAGGCGTTGTGTTTTGGCCGCGTGACCTTCTTTTCCAGTTTGCTGTAAGCTTACGAAAGAGAAAGATTTTCGCTGAGCTAGATGCTGTGGGAACATCAGAGAGAAGACGGAGGGTGGCCTCTGGTTTTCAAGGCAAACGGTGACGTTAGAGGCATAGAAAGCCAGTGGGTTGAGGAGTGCTGCAGTAAGGTCTTCCGTGGCCCCGGCAATTTCAGCATCCTAGACCTCTGCCGAGTTTCCGAGCGTGAGTGATCCACGCCCAATCTCCTGCATAAGGCCTCGATAGATCACGTACCCCGCGCCTGCTCAGTCTGCTATGAGAGCTCCATCTGAAAATACGAATAAGTCTAGAATGGGTCGAGCAGCCTGCCACTGTTTGAAGGAATTTGATCCCGAGAGTCTACCTACTGCCCCAATTTCGATTAGCTTTTCCTCACGGGATGCCGACTATGGTGGGGGATGGTATCTTCGGAAAGTTCTAGTAAAATCTCTGGCGGATCCAGTGCATGCGGCTAGTGCTCCAACGCCTACGAAGAGAGTGATAGGGGTCAGCTGCAGCAATTCGAACCGCTAGACGGCTGTGAATTCTGTTAAGCCACGTCTGAGCTGGACCCCAGCCAGCTTCACGTAGAAGTGCTGCTATTGGTGTGGTACGGTAGACTGAGAGAGCCGCCCGTGCCGCGTCGTTCATCCTATGTTGGACTTGCAAGATGATTTTTTGGGAAGTCTGTTTAGAGTACCAGGTCTCAGCCTCGTAGAAAAGGGTCGCAAATGCAGCACCTTGTAGAGCTTGTCTTATAAAAAGAGGGCTTATTCCTCGAGTGGTTGTGGACAGTCTTTTCATATGGCTCGTGATAGCTAGAGACTTCCGACAAGCCTGTATAGTATGATATTGGAACCGAAGAGCACGGTCGAAAAAGATTCCAAGCCAGCGAGTGTGGTCATTGGGTGTTATAGTTGTCCCTCCAATACTAAGAGTAGGCTCTAGTGGAGAGCCTCGCTTCCGGTAAAAGTATTGCAGCTCAGTCTTAGGAAGCTCGAAACTAATTCTGTTAGTCAGACCCTATGCTATAGTGCTATCTAGTTTCTCCTGGAGTTTACGTGCACATTCATCTAAGAAGGATGCAGATGCAAAGAGGACAATATCATCTGCATAGCCAAAGCGGCCTGTGGAAAGACGTAGTGCCTTTTCCATAGCCAGAAGAAATAGAATTGGCGATACTGTTGAGCCTTGTGGGAGACCACAGTGAGTTTGGAAAGGCGGGGAGGTAGTATCTTCAATAGTGATGATAGATTCTCGCTGCTCCATGAATGATGCTACCCAGCCAACCACGTCTGATGGCCATCCTTGGTTTCGAAGTCTATAGCAGAGCCGTCCTTTTTGGATACCATCAAACGCCCCTTGGACATTGACAGTCACTATACCAGCTACTTTCTTTTCCACCCATTTTTCCTGGATATCGCAAGCAAGTGCTGTGGTAAGGTCAGAAGTAGAGCAAAGAGGGATGGCACTGCATTGGTCTTCAGCTAGTACCCAATATTTCAGAGCTAAAAATGAAAGTCGCCGTGCCATTAGTCGCTCAAAGCCTTTACCTAGGCATAAAAGGAGGGAGATTGGTCTATAGGACTTCGGGGTTATTTCGTCGAGCATTGGGGTTGTAGATGAGACCTGACAGCATGCGCAAAATATTTCTTCCTCGGTGATTGGGGGGAATATTGGCGTTGGTAGAGTAGCTATGGGGAAATTTACGGGTATTAGTCTCGTGGTGTCAGTGCGGTGTTGGGGTTTACTTCTGTTTATTAGTCAAGATACATAAATATAGATAAACATTTTGATCAATAACCATTTTACCCAATCCTTGTGCTAGCACATTAACTAGAACCATTGATAAACCCACAGTAAGATTTGCATGAATAGGTACTAGTGTGGCTTTACTTCTATGACAAGAGAACACAGCGTAAATGATGGCTCACTACCACTTACTGATTTACTTAATTATATTCTTACGTCGTTTTTTATGGTCTTGATTAATAGCTTTTTTGTTGGTATTTGCCACATTTCTTACGATAATTGGCATTCCTTGCAAATATGAACAACTTTCCTGGATGCTGCACAATACATCCTGTATTCTACATTTTAGTTTCTTTTCGCTGTTGAGATATTCTCTCATACATTTGCATGTGCGGGGTAATATGATACTATATGCAAATGCAGTGAGAGATATGGTCACGTTTACTTTGCAACAAATAGGATGGCGTTAATGGTGCGGGGTCAGTACTGTTTTATTCCCTGCAAAATGGTTTTGTGGTCAGCTGTGCTGAAGACTTTTCACTGTAGTAATTGTTGTTTGCATACCCACTTTAACTCTAGGATATGCGCACATAAATTCGCGTTTTACATGTAACTTAGAACTTCAATGGAAACAATATTCTTTGAGCTATACTTTCTGCTCCTCTTACTATGAAATTGCAACATTTTTATATATAAACAAATAATCAATTCACTCTTCTCCGCTCTGCTTTAAGTGATCCTCTATCTCTTTCAACATCCATATGCTCTTATTCCGCATTGTAGTTATTCATAGGTTATCATTACTTTAGGAAATCAGAATAGACTTGTCTATTTTGTTCGATTGATTAGATCACGACTACATTCCGTGACATATTCTGATTTCCTATCTCTTTCATATCCTCAAAAAGCCACGCCTGCAACGTCTTGCAGGGCTGGTCACAATCTCAGGATAACTTATTTTTTTCCTGAATTCAATTCATGAGCCTTGAAGACCTTGTCTCATCTCTGCAGGAATTTCAGCTCGCTACTATTATGGTTGGTATACAATTTGGGAATGTACACTTGTACTGGAACAGCTAAGATAGTTTGTGGAGAGATGTCTTCATTAATGTGCAGGAGTGAAGTTACTATGATAATTAATATGTTACGGATTGGGTGAAGCTCGTCACTTATCCCCTAGCTTGTTTGCTCGTAGACCGATCACGTTACCAGTATGCAGCTCACCAAAGTGTGCAACCAGCTGAGCAGCCATGCCATTTATCCTATATCAACAACCCATCTCTCATACTGCACACATTACTATTTGTGATATCGTTATGTAGAGACTGGATCTCCTTCATGCGCCATAATTCCATGCTGCCATAATAATTACCTATGCACCAGCCACTAGATCTACCATATGTTGAGCGGATTGGTTTGCAAAAGCTTGTGGCTGTTAGGCACAGATTGTATCACTTGGTGAAGCGAGTGGGAAAGTAAAGGAGTCTGTAAATCTGTTGTGGAGAGTTATTAATTACTCCCACTAGGATACAGAGTGCTATATAAACTATATTTTGTAATAATAAAATCTAGTGGTTGGTATTTACGTCAAAGCACATTAATACTAACCTCACAATTAATGGGAGATTAGTGACGTGCCTTCTACACATCCCTGTCTTTACCATAATTTGAAGCACCAATTTCAACACCCCTTCTCACTTTGTACCAAAAATTTTTGTGCATAAGTGGTTAAGTCTCGGTCTTGGTAGGCCTTTTGTACAAATATCTGCAAGATTTTCACTTGAAGGAATGTGTAGTAAAGTTAGCGAACCGTCATCAATTCTTTCTCTAGTGAAATGGTAAGCGATATCAATGTGCTTTGTAGCGTCATTGATTTTATGATTGTGAGCGAGATCAATAGCGGAGTTATTGTCTGTTGAAAGGGACGAGGGTATATTTTTGTTCACTAGTTGATGAAGCCCACGTGTCATCCAAAGGAATTGTCTAGCTGCAAGTGATAGTGCCGTATACTGAGCTTCACAAGTGGAGTGAGCGACGGTACGTTGTTTGCGAGACTTCCAGGCGGCTGTGGATCCTCCTAGTTGGAGCAAATAACCCGAGAAGCTCCTTCGAGTAACTAGACAATTTCCGTACGATGCATCACAGTATCTGTTGAGTATCAAGGGAGATTTGAACTCATATGTAAGTTTTAAATCTCTTGTTCCTTTGATGTATCCCAAGACCCGCTTGACTGCACTTAGATGAATGATTGATGGATCCGAACTGAATTGTGAGAGATGTGAGATTGCATATGCAAGGTCAGGCCTCGTTGCAGACACGACATACATTATAGATCCGACTATTTGCTGATACAGCGTTGCGTTAGCCCTAGGTTCTCCATTTGTTGCTGCCATCAGCTGTTGGTTACACTTGATAGGCGCGGAGACCGAATTGCAGTCTTGCATAGAAAATCGATTCAGGACTCTATCTATGTATGCGGTTTGCGACAAGCTGATTCCAGCATTACAGTACTCAATTTGAATTCCAAGTAGCCAGTGAAGTGTTCCCATATCTTTGACCTTGAATTCGGCTTTAAGCAGGTTAACAGTTTCACTCAATAGCGAATCTTGTTCTCCAAATAGTACAATATCATCCACATATACCGCTAAGTATAATTCTCCTGTATTGTGGATAAATACACAGGGATCAAAGGGTGATGAAGAAAACCCGAGGGGAATGATAAATTCAGCCAACCTGAAAAACCATTGCCGTGGTGATTGCTTCAATCCGTATATACACCTATTAAGTTTTGCAACATGGCCCTCTTGCCTGTACCCTTCAGGAAGTTCCATATAGATTTCTTCATTCAAGATCCCATATAGAAATGCGGTTTTTATGTCAAGTTGTCATGGTCTCCAATTTTTCGAGGCAGAAATCGCTAAGAGTATTCTTAAAGAATCAAATTGCACGACTGTAGCAAATGTTTCATCGTAATCTAATCCTTGGATTTGTGAGAATCCTTTTGCGACGTAACGTGCTTTATATCTTTCGATTTCCCCATATGCATCTTTTTTAATTTTGCATACCCATTTGCCACCAACAACTTTGCGACCTGCAGGACGAGGAACAACCTCCAAGACATCATTTTCTTTGAGGGATGACATCTCTTCTTCAAATGCTATTTTCCAGTCTTCCCAGTTTGCTGATGCCTTAGCACCATTGTACGTTCTGGGTTCTGATACATCAATGATATTTAAAAGTGCTAATTCTTGTCCCTCATCACCACTTTTGTTACCATTCGAACTTTGCCGTGTGGGTTGATGAAGATCACGAGAAGTTTTCCACCACTGCCCCGTTATTGTGTCTTCATAAGTTCGAAGACATTTAGTGTGTTTAGGTCTGGAATTGACATTGTTATTATGATCTTGATTAAAATGATTTTGAGAAGATGTTGAAGCAGAAGTTGAGGCAGATGGTTGAGGTTCGAGTTGAATATAAGTTGGTACTGATGACTCTTGCGACGGTTCTGACTGAGACAGATAACTAGGATCTTAATTATGAGAGAGATCTTGAATGTTTTGTCCTTCACCAACATTAAAGGAATTTTTCCAATTGTTTAACAATATTGTTGACGTTATTGGAGTTTGTTGATGAATCTTGTGTGGAGTCAAGGTTGATGTTAGATCAGCGACAGGTTGATCACCCTCGTAAGGGATAAACTTTACATCAGCCTATATGACTATGTTTCCTTGCAGGAACAAAAATTCGATATTGATGATCAGTTTCGGTGTATCCAACAAATATACCTTTCTCAGCATTTGGTAGAAGTTTGCATCCTGATGGTCGCTTAGCCATGGGAATATGCACATAATATTCTTGACCAAATGGATGAAGGTGTAGAATGGATTGTTTTCTCGTGTGGAAAGCTTCATATGGCGTCTGTCCATTAACAGCACTATGTGCCTGACAATTTTTAGTGTAGATGAAGGATTTTGCTGCTTCAGCCCATAACCGCTTATCTTTAATTGATGCGAGAATTGCACGAACTCCTTTGATAACAGATCGATTTAGCCTTTCGGCTACTCTGTTTGATTCGGGAGAATAGGGAGGCGTCAGATGATGACTTATCCCCTTCTGAACCAGAAAATCGGAGAGCGTTGCATTGACATACTCACCGCCATCGTCTGTTCTGAGTGATTTAACTTGACAATTGTATTGCGTTTCTAATGCCTTAACAAAATTGATAATAGCCTGAGCCGCTTCAGATTTTTGTTTAAGGAATTGAATTGTGGTACAGCATGTTGCATCATCAACAAAACTTATGTAGTATAGTGCATTGCCATACGACAGGACAGGAAACGGTCCGGCAAGATCTGAGTTAATGTATTTGCCTTTCGATGTTGATCGTGCAGCTGATGAGGCTGGCTTGTTGTGTACGGATTTAGATGACATGCAGGAATCACAGTGAAAGTTCTTTGGGCAATTTGGAATTACACCTGAGTTCTGGATGAGCTTCTCTGTCTTGGTTATTGTCGAAGGAGATGCATGACTGAGGGCTTTATGCCAGAATTCATAGGTGGAGCAAGCTACTTCATTTTTATGTGCGACTTCCCTGATCACTGGCAAGGCACAGTCGTAATGAGCTTCCAACCAGATTTTATTATTTTTATATATAATCATCATTTTGCCATTGTCATGGAGTAGGTATCCCTTGGATCTAGCTTTCTTCCAAGACAATAGCGGTAAAGATAAATTTGGCACATATAGTACATCATTAACCTTGAAAGTTGACACAGTTCCATCTGACATCTCACAGTGTAACAACACACTTCCTTTCCCTTCGATTGACATTCTCTCATTTGAACTTGACATCACATAACCGGAGAAAGGCACGAGTTGTTCGAATCGTTCTGGGTAAGGACACATGTGAGCAGTTGCGCAAGTATCAAGATAAAATAGATGACTAACCTGATCAATGCCCGTAACAGTTATATTTGCCCGTTTTAAGGTTATTTCAGATTGTGCCAAATTCGGTTGGGACAATTTCTCTTTAAGTCTAGGGCAAGATTTATAAACATGCCCTTTATACTCGGTCGGAAAACGTTTCTTGCAGAAGGAACATTCGTTCGACGAGGGGCGTTTGGAGCGCTTGGATACCCTTCCAGGTTTCCTTGGCTTGAGAGAGTTATTGTCTGCTTTGCCAACCTGCGTGATGAGAGCTGTTGGAGGAGGTGCAGTGTGATCTAGATCAAGAAGACGTTGTTTAACCACGGCATAGGTACAATTGTCCTTAGTCGTCAAGTTATCAACTACATCCTTATGATGTTCACAGAACGAACTCAACAAGTAACTCCTCTTAACTTCATCATCATCAAGAAAGTCGGCTAGCTTGTGGCGGTTCGAGTTTGAAGATTCTCGGGCTAACAATGTTAACCGATCATACTCTGTCTCAAATTCGTCGATTACCGAACTGACAGTGCGACTTGGATTGTATGCATTTGCGAGGAGCGCAACTGATCTAAGTTGGTG
Source organism: Blumeria graminis f. sp. triticale (assembly GCA_905067625.1). Lineage (NCBI taxonomy): Eukaryota > Fungi > Ascomycota > Leotiomycetes > Helotiales > Erysiphaceae > Blumeria > Blumeria graminis. The sequence continues at coordinate 8,215,941 of LR898475.1, read as the reverse complement.
GATCAATGTAAAAGAGCTGTTCTGGTGGTACTGCTCTTTCAAATACTTCCACATCAAGTGAGGGTCTTTGAGTTTTAAGATCTTGCCAAGGATCTTTGAACCGACGACCTGAATATATATATTTACAGCAATACTCGAAAACTGGCTGTATGCTCCTTTTTCTTCAGGCGAAGCGTCCTTGTCCGGCTTTTTGTCATCGACGACAATCTCGTTGAGTCCCTGCCCTTCAAATACTGCAGTCATTGTAATGGCTCACAACTCATAGGTTTCAGGACCAGTGAGGTGGGTTGCATTGGTTAATGACATTGCGCGCAAGTAGTTGGTTCCGAGTCTTGAAGCGAAGAAGCCGGTTTTCGAAGAAGAGGATTCCATTTCTGTTGAGCGGTTAGAAGACTTCTTTCGAGATGAGGATGCTTAATAGTGATGGAATCTTTTTGCTTTCAGGGGCACCGGGTCATAACCTGTTGAGCGGATTGGTTTGCAAAAGCTTGTGGCTGTTAGGCACAGATTTTATCACTTGGTGAAGCGAGTGGGAAAGTAAAGGAGTCTGTAAATCTGTTGTGGAGAGTTGTTAATTACTCCCACTAGGATACAGAGTGCTATATAAACTATATTTTGTAATAATAAAATCTAGTGGTTGGTATTTACATCAAAGCACATTAATACTAACCTCACAATTAATGGGAGATTAGTGACGTGCCTTCCACATATCCCGGTCTTTACCATAATTTGAAGCACCAATTTCAACACCATACTACATAGCTCTCGGGGATGAGGGTTTGATAGTGTTCCACGGGGTGCGTTGTATAGCCTAGTAAAGATCTAGGTGGTAATTGAAGGTTCTAAATGGGTCAAAGGAATGACAGGTCTTCTCTAGGAAGAGATGAATGGGCAACTAGTTGCAGTAGGTGTTACACGTGGGTCTTGCTGATGAAGAACTGAGCAATGGATAAATGGTCTTCCCGAAGAAGAGATGGGTAAACAAATGTATTGTAAAGGGTAAATAAAGAAGACGTTGCGTGAGGAGTAAATCTCTCTCACGCCGAACTATTATATACAAGAGTAGAAGCCTTTGCCAACCGGAATTAATCGTGATCAATTCTTGCCAATATCTTCGCATTAATGGCTGTGTTCTTGTCCTTCTCTTCATGACTCTCTTGCATATCCTTACATGACTTTTTACACGACTAATTGTATAGGGGAAGCTATTATTAAATTGATGTCTTTAATTAACTACCCCTTCATCTTATCACGAATTAAAATTAGTATTAAAATTCTAATTACGGATCCGTGAAAATAGCTGAGCATAACAGCTACACCTCAACAAGCAACCCAGTTGACCTCAGTATTGTCAACACACTCTTTGACTTCTTAAATGTCGAGTACTGCTACTAATTGTCAGCACCCAGACCTCTATAGGCCCATCATTCAATGGTCAAAATGGTCGGGAAATCCCTCAGACTTTCCTGCCTTTCTCATAAGCCTCGAAGGAGCCGCAAAAGAGTATCCAAACAACAGATCATTTTGTCATTCGGTTTTCTCCCAAGCTCTTCCCGCTGAATCTCAGTGTCAAGTAGCACCATGGATGAGAGCTCAGAAAAGGGCAGACAAATGGGGTAGAGACGAATTTATATCCCACCTCGAGGACTTATTTATCAATAGGGACGCAACAATTAGAGTTCAGACGAAAATCGATGCTCTTTGCCAAGGATCACGGCAAACTTTTTCCAAATTCAGATCTATTTTTGAGCAGCTCTACTCTGAGGCAGATCACCTTGCTCCAACTGGAGCCTCGAACGTAAATGCCATGAAGTGTGCGCTGGCTTCGCACCTTTGATAAGGGATAGTATACCGCCAAGGAATTTCGGAAATTGATTACAAGAGCTTTGTAAGGGAGGTTCAAAGCCTCACAAAACAGCTAGAATTAATTCCTGGCTTCCATGAAATCCGTGGCTCTGATCAGGAATTCTTTCTAAGCCATAATATGACACAAACATCCCAGCCCTCTATGGACACCATCAACCAAATTTTCCGACAACCAATTCTTCTAGCAGAATAAGTCAGCCTAGGGCACGATTTGATCAAGAAGGAAATGTACAGATAGCTGATATCAACACGTTTCAAAGCCATATTGAGGCCCAGACCCAAGCAATACTAGCAGTTCTGAAAGGGACCAACTCAAATTTGACAAATATAAATGGTAGGAGGAATGATGTTTGCCCATACCCTCCAGAAATATCCCAAGTCGAAAGGAACAATCGAATCAATAACAACCAATGTGAAAGATGCGGCAATTCTCCCTTCCACTAACAGGGAGATTGCTATTATCGAAATTTTCGGGAAAATCCAACACCCAGAGGCTATAGCTCCTCTCGGCAGTCTGGAGTAAATTTGATGGGTAAGGAGCCTTCAAAGAGGGGTGTTGGAAATTCAGACTCTATGTGTCTGAAGTTTCCCATGATTGGAACAACTAAGATTCTCACACATGACTCACGACCTAGATGATTGATATCTCCCCTACTAAGCTTGTTTGATGCTTGAGACTCGACTAGTGCATGGTATGGTCTGATACATGTGTAGGCTTTCATCCACCGACCCTGACCCCATACTCATATTGTATACTGTTCGGATTAGGTCCTGGTCAACGATGTCTAGCCTAATTGTGCTATGTTGCAGGCTACTGTTCCAATTATTCATGGGGTCATCATCAGGGTTATGAGTAGTTTCGGTTTTGGTGTGGGTTGTTAGATTGATACCTAAGCGTGTCGCATAGTAGTCAGACATGCGACTTGAGTAGCATATGCACAGTAAACCTCAGCCCTAAACTGATGATACAAATCAAGTTTTATATGCTACGTCCTGTATGGCTAGCGTGGTTGGAATATGGGGAATTTACCTGTAGATAGATAAAGACGTTGTAGCCCTCTGATAGTTGGGACAAGTCTTCTACAATATTATATCGGAATCAAATCTAGCCACTCATTGAGCAATCTCATGAATTATTTCCAATGTCTGTGATAACAGACATACATATACAATGTCGACAACAACTTTAAAGTCGATAAGTTATGAGCCCGGAAACTGTCGACAACAAGTTTCAATGTCGATAAGTTATGAGCCCGGAAACTGTCGACGATCAAGTTTAAAGTCGATAATATACTGTCGTGCATTTCATTGTCATTGTTAGAGTATGGAACGAGTGATGGATGGTATCTAGTCTGGATTTGGTCTATCAAGATTACATGTATATAAGCTGTCTAAGAATCACTAAGACAGATAATCTAATCAATTCAATTTATTCAGACCATCTTTTATTTCTCGACAGTTTATCACATATTCTCCCGATTCATATCATTATTATTCAATTCATAAAATCGCGCCCATATTCTTTGAGCCGCCTTACTCATCGAACCCATACCGGTTTTCCAACAAGGGGATGCTTTTCGGATTCGGAAAATTAGTAGCCTCTAAGCAAAATCGTGCCCAGAGGCCCATAGTTTATGATTATTTTGGTGTAGATCTGAAGAAAGAGCCGTCATTCAGGGAAATTCTCGGTGCAAAGAAGAGGATAGATAGCAAGCCATTTTTAGTAGAAAATTTTATTAATGATCAATCCTTTCTCCTAGCTCTTTTTGACTCCGGCTATCTCCTGTACGCTGCTTTCAGCGAAAACATTATTCAGAAACATAAACTTCCACGCATTTCAGTAGAGCAGAGAAATCTCCAGCTTGCAAAAAATGATAATCCCTCTCATAAAATTAATCAAATAACCTATGTTACCCTTGATATACGTGGCCGACAAGAAAGGTTGTGGGGATACGTCATTAAAGACCAACATTACAACTTAATACTTGGTAAGGGATGGGCTGAGAGAAGTAATGTCGTGTATGAAGCTAAAAGCCGTACCCTCTATCTAAAAAAAGGAGATTAAAAACTGAAAATACCAAAAAGGGCTGGATGGAAACCAATTATGTCAGAAATAAGACCAAATATATCCGGGAAGGGAAGCTCTTGTCCGCGCTCGCATTTTCTGCTTTTAAGAAGAAAGCTCAAAATAGTACTCAAGATCTAACATTAGCATCAGTATCAATTTCAGACATCAATAAAGCATTACAGAAGCTAAATAATAAGCGATAAAAGCCCACTATCGAATCAGTTGGTGAGCAACTCCCCAAGCAGCTAATTGGATTCAAAGAAATGTTTTTAGAGGACGAGTCCAGTAAGCTACCTCCCCACCAAGCTAGTCATGACATGGAAATAAAGTTGGAGAAGGATGAAAGCGACAATGAAAAGAGACCACCCTATGGACTTCTCTATGAAATGTCAAAAGAAGAGTTGTTAGTCCTCCGGAAAACTCTTGCTGATCTCCTTGATATGAGTTGGATACGAGCAAGTTCCTCACCAGTCAGCTCACCCGTGCTTTTTGCAAGGAAACCAGGAGGTGGCCTAAGGTATTGTGTTGAATATTGTGGATTTAACGCAATTACAAAAAAAGACAGTTACCCACTCCCGCTAATAACGGAAACCCTACAACAATTGGCTAAAGCCTGCTGATTTACCAAAGTGGACGTTTGCACTGCCTTTCACTGTCTACGGATCAAAGAAGGAGATAAGTGGAAAACGGCTTTTCGCTCACGCCAAGGTCTATTCAAATGACTAGTTTGTCCCTTTGGATTATGTGGAGCACTAGCAACATTCCAGCGCTTTATTAACAGCACTCTACAGGAGTTCCTTGATGTATTCTTCTCAGCGTATGTTGATGATGTTATAGTCTATTCAGATGGAGACTTAGAAGATCACTTCCAAAAAGTTTCTAAAGTTATGAATGCACTGAAGTCAGCAGGCTTGCGGCTTGATCTAGATAAATGCGCTTATGGTGTGACAAAAATAAAATACCTAGGCTTTATCATTGAAGCTGGAGTTGGTGTTAAGGTAGACCCTGACTAAGTTCAAGCAATTTCTGAATGGGAAGAGCCAAATAACGTGTCAGAAGTACAATCTTTTCTTGAATTTTCAAATTTCCAACAAGAATTCATTTCTCGTTTCTCCTCAGTAAGCGAGCCGCTTAATTATACTACCAAGCGAGGTATACTTTGGCGATGGAACAAACCCCAGAAGGATGCATTTGAACAACTAAAACAACTCCTGATAAGTGCACCAGTGCTTTCAATGTTTGATCTCGAAGCAGATACAGTTTTGGAAGCAAACTCATCAGGGTATGCCGTTGGAGGAGTCCTGTTGCAAGTAGATGAGAAAGGTAGGCTTCGACCTGTAGGCTTCTTCTCTGGGAAGTTACTACCAGCTGAGGCTAACTACAAAATCTAAGACAAAGAAACTCTATCCATAATTGCTACCATGAGACACTTTAGGGGGGAACTCAGAAGTGTTGATAAGCCTTTTATCTTCCTCTCTGATCGTTGAAACCTACAGCATTTTATGACAACACACCAACTTTCAGAACGCCAAGTCCTATGAGCCGAAGAGCTTGCAGGCTATCACTTTAGCATAAAATTTAGACCTGGCTCTGATTTGACGAAACCTGATATTCTTTCTAGAAAAGCTGAGTTCAAGCCAAAAAAAACAAATGATGAAATTTTCCGAAAAAGAGAGATTCAACTTTTGAAAGACAGCTGGTTCTCGTCTGATTCAGAATAAAATGAGTTATTTTCATCTCTAAGTCTCTCAGCAGTAGTTACACGGCAACAAGCCTAACCTTTGGAGGTAACTACAAATAAACCTCTACTTGAAACTGCCAAACAGCCGGCAAGCATCTCTCACCTGCCAGACAGTTTACCAAAAGGAAGTCAATTATTTGAAGACCCAGAAATTCAAAAACTCTGGAATCAAGCAGTAGGAAAAGATCCATCTTTTTGTGATGTTTATGCAAGTGTTAAAAGATGAGACTGATCATTGCCACATTCTGTTGGATCTTCAATGCAAGTTACAGACTATGCTGTCGACAATAAGAATGTTCTAATCTATAGAGGTGTGCTGTGGGGTCCAAACTGGGAGCCTCTCCGCACCACCTTATTTCAAAAAGTACACAATTCTCACATGACTGGCCATCCAGGTAGAGAAATAACTCTTTCAATACTTTCACGAACTTTTTTTTGGCCTCAATAGTATAAAGACGTCCGGAGGTTTGTAAAAAACTGTCATGTCTGTGGTAGATCAAAAGCTTAATTAGAATGGTTCCAGAAATTGTAAGAATGACATACCAAGTGTAAGGATTCTTGAGAAATGCCTCAGGCAGGATTTATGGGTCTCTTGTTTAATCCCACTAGTCTTTATTGCTTAGCGAGGGCACCTATGTAGTTTCAATTTCCGAGACTGAGATCTTCACGCTTTGTTTTCTATCTTTAGGAATAGTTATATTATTCTAATCACGTCTCACTCTCGCCCTCTGCCAACTATAGTGACCTACTGTCACCTCCGGCCCCTTCATCTAGAACGACTCCCCGCTTTCCCAATTACCACTTCTCTAGAAAGCCCTCCGCGTTCCCACGAGGCGTCCTTCCTCAGTACATTGTACGCTACGCCCTCTCCGACGTCTCGAGTCTTGCGCCTAGTGAACCTGCGCCTGACACCAAGTATGAGGATAAATTAGAGTTATGATGAGTTTGTTTAATGTACGACAAATTCTACTGATGTTTAATGGATAGTTAATTGTAAAGAAATTGCTATAATTCTATATGTGTGGCAAGAAGTCCCTCTATATACATGAAAGCGTGGTTTTGCGCACACTAGTGTGAACTCCAACATACTTCCTAATCTAACCTAAACGGGAAGGTTGTTGGAGATCCTGAAGCCAATGTATGCTGTCAGGCATCTATTGGCTAATTACTATTCATGCCAGTGAGTGATGATATGGGTTAATCATATCTCATGGCGCCAGTGCATATTATTCTAATATGTACTATTTGTCTACTGCAGTCATGTTGCTGCCTTAATTACAACAAGCTTAGCGACAATCATCTCGTGGTTTGCTCCGGCCACTACCTATACCAGAGCAATTTCACAGCAAGTTAGCTATAGATTTCATGACTGACTTGCCTGCAACTAACAAAAACGAGAGATTTCTTATGGTTATACACAATAGACTTCTAGGAAACGCTAAGTTAAAAGCTATGGATACCATAGAAGCCGAAGCTTGTGTGGACAAATTTGTTATGAGCCACTGGCGCTACCACGGATTCCCAAGTTCCCTAATGTAGGAATACTCTCGAATAAAGTACTCTTATCTGCTTGGAGTATACTTAACCCTGAAACAGATCAGGAAGGAGCTTTGGATTAGTCATGAAGTAGTCATAGAAGGAAAGGTGGTCAGAGCTGAGATGGAAAACTATTCTGGCGAGTACTTCCTTTGGAAGAGGAGTCAGTGGATAGAGGTAGTTGCGATATATATACTTAATATAATATATTTGTTAATTTGCCCCAAAGAAAATCTACAGAAGCCATCGCTCTAAGATTGTGAAACAACGCCTAAATTTAGATTGTGGGTCTAACTGGGTCGGTCACTTTTGGAAAAGACTTTGTCAACATGTTGGTATTCAACAGCGTCTATCAACAGCATTCCATCCTCAGACAGATGAAGGAACCGAGAGAATGAATCAAGAAGTACTGACTTACCTTCGAGCTTATATCTCCTATTCCCAAGATGATTGGGCAAAGCTACTTTCATCTGCAATGGTTGCCATAAATAACAAGATTAGCTCAAAAACCGGGTTTAGTCCTTTCTTTTTGACTCATGGTTACCATCTCGAACCATTACAACGGCGGTCAACCTTATCAAGCTCAGGTAAAACCCCCAAAGCAAGGGCTAAGGCTTTCATAAATCGCCTATATGAAGGTCAAGAAATTGCCAAAGCTGCAATGAAAACAGCCCAGCAAGTTATGGAGCACAATGCTAATAGAGGACTAAAACCGGCTGAAAAGTTAAAGGTATGGGACAAAGTCTAGCTAAACTTAAGAGTTGTTTCCACCCCACAGCTCAAAAAGAAATTGTCATGGATCAATGCTAAATACAAAATAACACGGGAGATTGCCCCTGATGTCTACAAACTAGATGTACCAAGTAATATCCATCCCAGATTTTTTGTTGATCCCCTCCATTGGGATTCTGACAATCCAATTCCTTCCCAAGTCACCAATGATGGTCAAATCCTGTCAGAAATGCCTACTGTATAATCTAAATATGTGGAGATAACCAGATTCTAGTGTTCTATGATTCTGGTCTGACCTTTTCGCCGAGTGGTTATGCACCTATCTCATGCATAATGTAGGATGGCAACCTCTTGACTGGCACTCTTGTCTCGATCCTTGTCTCTGCTCCGCTGTCTGCATGCTGCTTCTGACAACTCCCACCACCTCTAGATGGAAAACATCCCCTCTATGGGGTAGAAAAAGTTCTCAGAGCCCAATCTTTCCGAGGAAAAAGATTTGTCCGCGTTAAATGGACAGGCTACAAAGAAAAGACTTGGGAACCCCGAGAAAATCTAATTCTTACTGATTGTGATGGGAAATCCGAGTTGGTGATGATTATGTCGATTTAATAAACTATATTAAGAAGAAAGAGAAATCTAGCTACAACTAACAGGTATTTATAAGATTCAGCCCCTCAGTGATAGTCTTGATTGATTTCTTCACCCTAGGCCGAATACTTGCCACCCAGCCACACATCATCAATAATCACTACGCTGTGACACTGATCTGGCCCCTTGGCTTGCAGTGCCGTATTTTCCAGTTTCCTCTATCATTTGCTTAAAGTCTTACAACATGAATCCTCAACAACACGCTTAGGTATCCACATAAGCTCAGACAACAGTCAAACCGTAACAATGATGCTTTTAAAAACTTCATTGAGCAATAAGGCGATAAATACAATCTTGGTGACTCCAAGACGGGTAGCTACACAGGCTCCAGGGGTAAAAAGAAATTACCGCTTCAATAAGAGTTGCAAATACGCCCAGGAGGAGGGAGGTGATGTTACAGGATCTAGTGCACAAACTCCTGCTGTTCACTGTGTGCGGCCCTTGTATAATGCTGGCCTTAGGGTCCGCTTAGTCATACCCCTGTAAAATATATTTCCTTTCCATATGCTCTTATTCCATATTGTAGTTATTCATGCACTATCATCACTTTGGGAAATCAGAATAGACTTTGTATATTTCGTTTGATCAATTAGATCACAACCACATTCGGTGACAAGGAGCGACGAGGGACTACACTGCACTGGTCCTTAGCTAAGATACGATGTTTGAGGGCGATGTACAAGAGCCTGTAGGACTTGGGGAGGGAGAGATTACGGCTTCCAGATTTTGGTAGTATAATGATGCTAGATTTCTTGAAGACATATGGGTGAATTCCTAGCTGGACAAATTGGCCAAACAGTGTGACGGGCTTTGCCCGGATTGGGACTGGTCACTAGGACCACTCTGTCTCCAAGGTAAGGTAGTGGCAAAGCAATGCTTCTGGATAGACGAAAGGGGACTTTAAGGGGGTATTAAAGGGGGTACGTACAAGATGGGGGAGTACAATACAGGAGAAGAGAGCCAGGGAGAAAGGATTAATTCTCATATGGCTAAAGGGGGGAATTCGTACTAGCGTACGCGGAAGACATAAAGGACATGATACAATACGGCAGTTTAGCTTTCACCAAGGAAAAATTATTCATTTCCATTGCGTTAACGGCTTCAAGTACTTCTGAATTCCTTCAACCCTTTACAAAGAGAGCTCTAATCCGTCTTCCTATTGTAGGCCAAGTTTCTTTAAGAGGGTCTATGGTGATTTCATCTAGTCCTGGGGTGGTTGATGTTGCCTGGCAGCATGTGCAGGAAATTTCCTTCTCTGAAAGCAATGGCCAGGGGAGACTTTTCCAGAATACAACAGGCGCATTTATCGGAATATCTTGTAGGTTTAGATGGCGGCTAATGCCACAAACCATCTCTGGGATGTCGCGTCGCACTCAGGCAACCGAGTTATGACGTGCATACAATAACATAATTTAGATATTGTAATGGTTACAGTGCTGTGATAGAAACAGTTGCCATTCGGAGTACTAGTTAGTTGCTGTGCTATGGCTGTGAACTACTACACTTATGGTTATAGTATTGATGCTCGTGTACTTAAGGAAGCTCTAGGACTGGATTTGTACTGTAGCTTTTTGTCTTATAAATTACTCATGTTTTAGAATCTAATTATTAATATAAATATCTCGTCCTCATTATGAGCTTCTGTCCTCGTCCTCGCTCTTGCCTACGTCCTAGTCTTCGTCATAGTCTCTGTCCTCGTCTGTGACAGCTAAGAAGTGTGTCCCTGAAAAGCTTTTCTATTTCTGCAGGAGTGACAGCTGGGCCATCAGGTCCAGTCAGGGGAGGAGTATTCAGGCGGGTTTGTTTCTTATGCCAGCTGGTGATTTTGTATGTGTTGGAAAGTGTGTATGGGTTCTAAGAGGAAACTCACTCAAAGAATATAGGCACAGCTTCAAAGTACTTTGTAGTAGTTCAATCAAATAAATTATTCACGTAAATCGTTCTTATTGTTGAAATAGGTTGTATCAGACCAAGTCGTAAGCGTCACGTGAAGGTAAAGATTAGTATACTATGCGAGCATTGCGAGACATTAGATTTTGTAATAATTTGAGACCATCCTTTAGTAATAAAGTTACTACACAACAATCGATCTCCTGCACTACAGTTTAACAGGTTATGATCACCAGTATGCAATACAATTAAGAATTGTGAATAAGTAATTTAGTCTATCATTCAATTCATTGCTGAAACGAAGAGCAAATACGAATTTGAAGCCACTGAAACAAAGAGTGGAGGCAACAGCTCAAGCTACTAAACCAGAAAAAGTAGTACTAATAATCTCACAATGGAATCAGGAGCCCCAATAAATTTTTTCCTGGTTCTGAACCGAGATAATCATGAGCAATAGTTTCGTAGAATGAAACTACAGTTAGAAGGAAAAGACATTCTCTACACAGCTGAGACGTCTTTAGAAGCTTATGAATGGGCTGGATTGTAGTTCGAGGCTAAATTCCCTAAAAATGGTGACACAGAACGACCGAGGGCCGAAAAGTTAGATGGAAAATGGGACATTGAAAAGAAAGCTAAGTTCAAGAAAGATCAAGCAAAATTCCTCTCAACATTAGCTGATTACTTGATTGAAGATGATCAGAAGATAATTGACAAGTTTGGGACAGCGATCGAGGTCTGGGCACGTCTGAAGAGTAAATACATGAAGATTAGTGTCACTACTGCAAATAAATATCTTACCCAAATTCAAAACTTTCACTTCGATGAAAACAACGGCATCAAAGCCTCATGGGCGCAGATAAAAGGTCTCCGAAAAAAGCTTACTGCAGCAAATATAAGTATGAGGAACGCCTATCCTGATAATGGGTTACTTATTGTGCTCATGAATAAGCTTCCCGAATTATATTCACCTACCATCAATGGCCTTCACCTAAAAGAGCATCTCACTGCGGAAGAAAAAATACAAAGATTGGTTGATAAAGAGGATTGGAGCAAAGAAAGTGCAAATATTGCCACTCATTGGAAAACTTCATCGCCCCAACGTCGGCGCTATTCTGACATTTCAATGAAAGATTCACTCAACAATCCAATTTCTCCTTTGCAGATGTGTTTCTTATGTAAAGGTGGACATTCTCAGAGATATTGTCCATTTGTTGCTGAAATCCAGAAGTTTGGGGAGCAACTAAGAATTAGACAGGAAAGACGAGATACATCAAAGGCTCCCCAGTACTATAAGAAAAAAGGCAACTCAAACAAAAATTTTTGGGCAAAGAAAAGCAAGGGTTACTCGGCTCCAAGCACTGAAACTGTGCATAAACCAATAGATCATAATAGATCTGATACAATGGAATGGCGCGTCGATTCAAGTGCTCCACATGAAAGGAACGAGAGATTACATTTATCTAAGGAATTAATCTGTAAGAGCATTCCAGCTGAATGGGTCTTTGATACTGGAGCTACCTCGCCAATGACTGACCAAATTAATTTGTTTAGAGGACCTCTACAAAAGATACGACAAGTTACCATTCAAGTCAGAGGAGGAGAATTATACTCTAATCAACGCGGAAAGGCGTTAGTACTCTTTAGAGATGGATCATCCGTTCTTCTGAAAGACACATTGTATGTACCAAACTTAGGGGTAAATCTGGTTTCTGCTAAGCAACTATTTAGACAAGGGATGAATGGATTTTTCAATGAAAATGAAATGCATATTATGAAAAACAACAAAAGAGTGATGACTGCCAAACAGAGTAAAGGACTGTACATTGTTACGCATATTTCGAGCGATTTTCATGGTAAAGCACTTGCAGCAAAAATCAAAGTTTAACGCCACAATAGAAGGTATTCATGATTATAACAACAATGATAGCAAGGAGATTTTATCTGAACCCGACCTAGATGACTCAGAGCTTGAGGGAGCCAAATCAAAAGCGGATAGACACCTTTATAGATTAATGCACCGACGCTTCGGTCACTACAGACCTAAACTCAATGGTAACTTGCATAAAATTTCTAATCTTGAAAAGAAAATCCCAATTCCACCTCCGGAAGATAGGATATGCAAATCTTGCAAAGTTGCTAAAATGAGAATCTCTGTAAACAAATGCCTTGCTAATCATAGATCTGAAGTACTTGAGTTGATATCACTTGATATAGCAGGGCCATTCCCAAAATCACTGAGGGGTAATAGAGTATTTCTGCAAATAGTTGATAACTTTATGCGTAAAATTTGGTCTATTCCACTTCCATCCAAGAGTTCTACTATCTCAGAACTAAGAAGCTGGAGGGCCAAAGTAGAACTTGAAACAGAAAAAAGATAAAAGCTGCTTGTTCAGATAATGCTCCAGAGTTGAAATTGGTCTTATCACAGTGGGAAAAAGAAGAAGGAAAATCTGCAGAGTTTACAACTATTGCATCTTCACACCAAATTGGAACTGCTGAAAGAAGTATCCAAACTGCTGAAAATGTAATGGGATCAATGCTACACGGTCAAGATCTACCCCTTGAGTTCTTGGATGAAGCAGTTGTATTTGATGCATACGTCAGAAATAGGCTACCTGTGGGTCCAATAATTAATGGGGAGATAACTGTTGAAATTGGCTCTACTTGGCAATGAAGAGTCGCATTAACATGGAATATAATAAGGTTCGAATATTACTAGTATGTTTATGACGGCTCATATATTGACCAGCCTCCCAATTATCTAACATAAGCTAGTGAATTGTGTCCTTCGCTTAGCTGTAGTAATTAGTTTAAATAGCGCTCTGATACTAAGTGGGTTTAATCAACAACTCTCCACTATAGTTTTCAGACTCTTCAATCTCCCAACTCGCTTCACTAGGTGATATTAAGTACAAGCCTAACAGCTTACGCTTCTCTATACAACTTCCATTCCAACAGGTTATGACCTGGTGTCCAAGAGAAAAGCATTAATATCCTAGAATTTCCCTTTTCTCTTAAAATCCAAATAATCACAACTAATAGTTCAATAGAAATGGCAAATTCCTCCTTGAACCAATTCTCCATCCCTCAAGCAGATGATAAATATTTTGCAAAGCGATTAAATTGCTCCGTGCGGAATATGTCATTCTCAAACGTTACCCAACTCACCGGACACAATACCTATGAGTCCTGGGCCATCACAATGGAGGCAATATGGAGAGGCCAGAAACTCTATGAACTAGTTGTTGAAGGAAAGAAGCCAAAGGAAGATGCTTTCCTTGAAGAGCAGGAAGCATTTAGCAAAATATCAACAATTGCTATAAATATTTGTATCCTTGTGGTGCGTCCAAGTATACTGAAAAATATTCTCAAGTTACAAGACCTCCACAAAATGTGGATTTTTTTGATTACTGAATATCATCAGACCAATAATTTCACATTAGTCCATCAGCTAGGATCACTAGTGTCGCTTTCGAGCACATTTGACCCCAGTGGCATAATGCAATCTTTCATAGACTTGTATGAGAATGAATACTTCCAGACTACTTCTCTAGCCCGCGAATCCTCCAGCCTCAGCTGTCAAAAGATCGCAGATTTCTTAGATGATGATGAGATAAAAAGAGATTTGATACTGGCATTCATGAGTCGACATCATAAGAATATTGTTGACAACTTGGTAACATAGGATATCCTATCCTATTCCAAAGTAAAGCAGCGTCTTCTTGACCTTGATCATGAGTTACCCCTACAATCCTCTACTCACACAGCTCATGTCACGCAGTTCAAGAAAATGAAAATTGACAACTCAAGAATAGCAAGACCTTCAAAGGTAGCTAAACCTAAACATCCTAAAAACTCTAAAGCAAAACAATGTTCCTTTTGTAAAAGACATTTTCCGCTTCAGTATAGAGGTCATGTATGGAATACTTGTATCAGACTGCGTGAAAGAAATGCTGAAGGACCTATTGATAACCATGAACGAGCAAACATTGCTGTCAATGGACCTCAAGAGGTTTGTCATCATCCCTTCTATTTTGATACCTGTGCAATAGCTCACATGTGTCTTTACCCAGGAAGATTCGAACAAATTTCAGCTTGCGCCAGTCATGTAATGTCCAGTTCAAACGAAAAGATATCAATCGAGGGGAAAGGAACTGTAGTTTTAAACTGTATACTATCAAATGGAAATATTTCTACATTTAAAATTGATGATGTGCTATATGTGCCCAAGTTATCCTTGCCATTCTTCTCTTAGAAGAAAGCTAGATCTAGAGGATATATGCTCCAAGATGATGGAACTACAATGAGGATGTTTAAAAATAATAAAACATGGTTGGAAGCTTACTACAATGGTCTGTTACCCGTGATCAGGGAAAGGACCGAAAAATATGAAAGTGCATGTTCTACCTTTGAATTCTGGCATGAAGCTCTCTGTCATTCGGCACCTTCTTCGATGTCTAAGACAGATAAGCTCATACAAAACTCAGGTATCATCCCAAATACACCAAGAACTTCTACTGTGACGCCTGTATGTCTTCCAAATCAGTACATCAAATACCTTCCCCATCGATTTTTAGAGCAAAACTCAAAGGCAAATATATTCATTCAGATCTTGCAGGTCCATTCCCTGTTCCATTGTATGGCCACGCTTTATACTACATAAGTTTCATAGATGATGCAACACAATGTGCAACTATCCGATCCCTAAAATACAAATCTGATGCGGCGCAAGCCACTATAGATTTTATCACAGCCTTGGAAATGCAGTACAATTGCAAAATCAAGTCACTTAGAACAGATAATGGCGGCAAATATGTCAATGAATCACTATCCAAATTTCTTGCTCAGAAGGGGATAAGTCATCATTTGACTCCTCCCTATTCACCGGAATCTAATGGTGTAGCCGAAATGCTTAATAGGTCGATCTCTGAAGGAATACGAGAAATACTAAACACAGTCAAAGATAAGCGGTTGTGGGCTGAAGCAGCACACACATTTATTTATACTAAAAATCGTACTACACATGGCTCTGTAAATGGATAGACCCCATATGAAGCTTTCCACGAGAAAAAACCATCCATTTTACACCTTCAACCCTTTGGAAGAGAATGCTACGTGCATGTCCCCATGGCAAAGCGACCATCCGGAAGCAAGCTTCTACTAAGGGCGTAGAAAGGTGTGTTTGTTGGATACACTTAAGTCGATCATCACTATCGAATATTTGTTCCTGAGAGAAAACAGATTATCATATCAGCAGACGTAAAATTTCTACCTCATCAGCTTGATAAGTCTGTCCCAGAGAAAATCTCTGATCTCCACCCACACATCACAAATCAACCTAACTTACCAACTTCATCACTGACGTTGAACAGTTCATTGAATTCTCTAAATGTCAAACAAGAACAAAATACTCGAAATTTCCATCAAAATCAAGATCCATGTCACGCTGTTCAATCCAATTTAAGGGAGCCATCATCATAAGAACCGTCATCAATTCTAGCTACTGCTCAGATTGAACCCCAGCCAACAACAAATTTGTCAAATCAATGCCATTCACCAAATGAAGATTCAAGAACATCCGTTAACTCTAGACCAAAGCGCACAATACATCCTCGGACATATGAAGACACGATAACGGGGGAATGGTGGAAAACTTCTCGTGATCTTCCTGAACCCGAATGGCAGATTTCAACGTGTGGTGTTGGTAACAAGTTAGCCATGTTGAATATTCATGATGAAACTGAACCCAGCTCACACAGTGCTGCCAAATTTTCACCTAATTGGGCTTACTGGGAAAAGGCATTTGATGAGGAGATAGCATCCCTTAAAGATAACGGCGTTTGGGATGTTGTTCCTCTACCTAAAGGATGAAAATTTGTTAATGGCAAATGGGTGTGCAAGATAAAAAGAGATGCACATGGGGAAGTTGAACAATACAAAGCACGTTACGTTTCCAAAGGATTCTCATAGATCCAAGGACTTGACTATGACGAAACCTTTGCTCCAGTTGTACAACTTGATTCATTACAGCTAATCTTGGCAATTGCGGCATCTAAGAAATGGAAAATGAGACAGCTCGACATTAAAACTGTATTTTTATATGGAGTCTTGAATGAGGACATTTGCATGGACCTTCCTGAAGGGTACAGGCAAGGAGATCATGTTGCAAAACTTAAAAAGTGTATATACAGACTCAAGCAATCACCTCGGGAATGGTTTTTCAGGTTGGCTGAATATATCATTCCTTATGGTCTTGCTCCATCCCTATTTGATCCCTGTGTATTTATCCACAACACAGAGGAGCTCATCGAAGATTTAGTAAACCACTTCAAGGCCGAATTCAAGGTCAAGGATATGGGATCTCTTCACTGGCTACTTGGAATTCAGATTGAGTACTATGATGTAGGAATCACTCTATTGCAGTCTGCTTACATAAATAGAATCCTTGAAAGGTTTTCGATGCAAGATTGCAATACGGTCTCCACGCCTATAGAGTGTAACCAACCACTAAAGGCATCGGAAAATGGAGAACTTAGGGCCAATGCTACTCTGTATCTACAAATAATCGGATCTATAATGTATATCATATCTGCTACTACACCTGATCTTCCATATACAATCTCTTACCTCCCTCAATTTAACTCAGATCCATCAATCACTCACCTAAGTGCTGCCAAGCAAGTTCTAAGATGTATCAAGGGGAAAAAAGATGTTGGTTTGTTATACAAATTTGAATCTCCCCTGGTTCTCAATGGATAATGTGACGCATCATACGGAAATTGTCTAGATACACGCAGAAGTTTCTCCGGTTATTTATTCCAACTTGGTCAATCCACAATCTACTGGAAGTCTCGCAAACAACGTACTGTTGCTCACTCCACTTGTGAAGCTGAGTATATGGCACTTTCTGTTGCAACAAAACAATTCCTTTGGATTTTAAGAGGACTTAACCACATGTTGGATAAAAATATACCTACTTCTCTGTCAACCAATAACAATTCCACTATTGATCTAGCACATAACCCGAAGCTCAATGATGCAATAAAGCATATTGACATCGCTTATCATTTCACTAGAGAGCGAGTTGAAGATGGAACACTCACCTTACTACACATTCTGTCAGCTCAAAATCTTGCGGACATCTGTACAAAAGGCCTACCTAAACCAAGACTTATGCACTTATGCACCAGTATCTTTGGTACAAAGTGAGAAGGGGTGTTGAAATTGGCAATACTTGGCAATGAAGAGGCGCATTAATACAGAACGTAATAAGGTTCTATTATTACTAGCCACGTTTGTGACAACTCATACATTGACCAGCCTCCCAATTATCTAGCATAAGCTAGTGAATTGTGTCCTTCGCTTAGCTGTAGTAATTAGTTTAAATAGCGCTCTGATACTAAGTGGGTTTAATCAACAACTCTCCACTATAGTTTTCAGAATCTTCAATCTCCCAACTCGCTTCACTAGGTGATATTAAGTACAAGCCTAACAGCTTACGCTTCTCTATACAACTTCCATTACAACATATTTCACAGGCAATGTATGCCAAATAGGGACAGTGGGCTGCACAAATTTCAAGGATATGTTGTTCCCGGAGTACATAAGTCAGAATAAGAAAACTGTCCAAATGTCTGGCAACAATCAAGGTGCACTGGCTCTGGTAAAAAATCCCTCTCTTCATGAGCATTCAAAGCACATTAACATCTGTTACCATTTTGTTCATGACCTTGCTGAGAATAAAAAGCTTTGAGTTCATTATATCTCAATGTCACAAATGGTTGCAGATGGGATGACAAAGCCACTTGCACGCATAGCCTTTCAGAGGTTTAAAAGGCAGATGGGACTCTCGGATGTTGATAGAAAAATTGAGGAGACAACTTGCTCCGAGGATGATTGTTGAAATAGGTTGTATCAGACCAAGTTGTAAGCATCACTTGAAGGTAAAGATTAGTATACTATGCGAGCATTGCGAGACATTAGATTTTGTAATAATTTGAGACCATCCTTTAGTAATAAAGTTACTACACAACAATCGATCTGCTGCACTAAAGGTTAACACTTATTATATTATATTATACGTCAGAATTTCAAAGAATGTACACCCAGGTTTATACATATTACTCGTGTTCTTTGCCTGATGCTAAAACCAATTTCAGTCTTGTACAATTGTGCGCCAAGTTATCCCTAAGCAGCCTTGCCAATCAACACGGACAATTGTGTAGCTCTAGAGTAAGCAACTGGTGCGAAATTTCAACAGTATGCCTCAGCAAGGTTGGCGACTCTGTCAATCTTCTGTTGCCCATATTCACTTTTGGCTTTTCTCACAACTTTACCAAACAGACGACGTTCCTAAATGTCACGGTCTAGATAGTAGATTATTGGATTGAGGTCTGAATATTTCTGCCTGAAGGTTCCGAGTCCGCTAGGGCAAGCATGTATGGGGCTTAATGGCATATTTATTTATTAATTTAGGTCCTAGGCTATACCTGTTATCCCCTAAGGGTCAAAGACCGATGTTCACAGCCAAGATCATATCCCTGATAAGCCAAACTTGATCCCACCGCTTGAACCACTACACAAATTGTAGCTAGTATAAAATTCGCACTGGTACAAAAATTCAACCTTTAAAAACCAAACTCCTAACCACAAAACTATCCAGCTCTGTAGATTTTATATCTCTGGTTCGGAAATAAATCTCCTCGACTTGTCTTCCTTCCTGTCATATCCTCTGTATGACTAATTTATATTGTCCCCAATGAGATCAGAGGACGAATTTGTAGATGGCAACCCAAAACAGCAGGTTTCCTTCTCAAAGATTTTGAAAAATTCGTGACACTTTGGCCCGAGAAGTTTTTGGATAAAGCCACTATGTGACAATCTCCCTCTGAGTCGACGCGTGACGTGAGCGTGTAGTCGACAGTGAATAAAATGGGTAGGAGTGGTCTCCTCCCCACAGGCGCACTCCATTAGAGCGTCCAGATTGTTGAAACGGCGATGATGCGCCGCGAAATTGCCATGGCCCGTACGAGCTGCAATCAGATTTCGGAGTAGGAACCTCGAAAGTCCCAACTCAGGTGGTTTCCTTCGTCGCATGAGCAGGTCGAGCTTGCGATATCGGGGCGGGCAAGCTTCGTTCCACCAATTGTCGAGTAACGCCTGCCACAGACAATTCATTTGGCCATAAAGAAATGCCAGAGTGATGGATTCTGGATGCATTTCCGGGCTCAGCAGCATTCGTAGGCCAGACCTGGCGGCCGAGTCAGCTTCCAAGTTACCCTGGATTCTTGAGTGCCCGGGAACCCATTTAATTGTCACGCAAGCTGATTTGGACAACTCCCGAAATTTCCGTACTCCATCGTGGCTTGTCGTGGACTTGCCTGTCTCGAGTGCGTTAATTGCCTGCTGACTATCCAGTAGAAGGTTGACTCGTTGCGTCGCGCTCTGGAGTCCCAATGCTGCTTCAAGAGCCTTCCTTGCCCCGGTGATTTCCGCATCCAAAGCCTCACCCCCATGCCTGATGCCACTTCCCGTAAGCAAAGTCTGCCCGTCTCTCTTTGAAACAAAACCCCAAGCAGAGCGTCCATTCCCCTCCGATGAGCCATCCGAGTAGGCACAAATTTCCGACTTTGGCACCTGGTTGATCCATTGCCTACAGATCTCAATTTGTTCTTCCTTAGATCCTGCTTTCGGTAAGTAGGATGTAGGCGGCAATGGTTCTGCGTGCTCTGCTTTTGGTAATTGTCGGTACGCCCGCTGGACTCGTGACATTATTACTTCGGGAATCAAAGTCGTTCGATTTCTCTTCTTGTATTTCCGCGTGCCAATATTTGGGCACACAGCCGCACGAATCCTCAGCGGGTGGCGGTCATCCAGAGTTTTGAGCCTAACTGACAGTCGAAGTCGATTACCTTCCAGTATGATTTTCCCTGGTGGGATTCCTCCTTCTCTGTGCAGTACAACGTTTGCTCTCGTCCTCATTACCGGGAGTGCAGCTCGAAGTCCCGTCAAGACAGCCTTGTCGATCATACCACTTAGATGTGCTATTGGTGGGGTTGTCATGCCTTTTCTCGTCGGGCGTCTGATACCAGGCCACCAGATTTCCGCACCGAATGTCGCAATAGGAACCACATACATGTCGACTGCTCGAATAAGTGCTCCTGGAGCGGCTCCTCGGAGAGCAGTGTTGAAGCGGCGCAGGCTCTGTGCAACTTTCAAGGCTTTACCGCACCAAGTTGTTACGTGGTGCTTAAAGGTCAGCCGAGGATCTAGGTAGACACCCAACCAGCGAACATATTCGGCCGGCTCGATAAGGGTTCCATTGACATAGATTCCTTTCGCAGGCTCGCGGCACCGTGCTGGAAATTGGATTACTTCAGACTTACTTGTGTCGAAAGCAACCGCATTTTTTCCCGCCCAATCCAGGAGATCGTCGACTTCACTCTGGGCCGCAGCGGCGGATTCCGTTATGGTACGGCCAAATCCGATGATTCCGAAGTCGTCGGCGTAGCTGAACCTCATACCTGGCTTTCCGCTTCGCATTGGCTCTGCCATGTAAAGAAGAAAAAGGAGTGGGGATATTAGTGAGCCCTGGGGGACTCCACAGCTTAGCTGTTGTTGAGCGGTCACTCCTCCCGAGTGACGAACTTGGACCATTCGATGCGCTAGAAACATTGTTGTCCACTTGAGGATCGAGTCTAGCCAGCCTTGCTCCTGCATCCTTATCACCAGACGGTTATGGAGAACTGCATGGAAGGCACCTTGAACGTCCAGGGTTACAAATGTAGCCGTCCACTTTTGGGAGCTTGCCTCTTCAATGTCGTGTACCACACAGGAGACGAGGTCGATTGCTGAGCGTTTTGGGAGCGCGCCAAATTGCTGTTGTCTCGTTACATCAAAGATCACAGCGAGATGCGCCATACGCTTAGCCAAGAGCCTTTCTAGACCTTTACCTAGGCAAGAAAGAAGGGCGATAGGCCTCCATCCTTTGACTGTTGTTGGGTCTCGATTAGGTTTCGGGACAAGAACGACCTCAGCCAGTTTGAAGCGGGATGGATGAATGCCGATCCTCACGCAGGCTCGGAAGAGTTGAGCGACGTACGGTCCGATTGTGTTCCAGCAAGCCGCTAGCAGCTCAACTGAGATTCCGTCTGCTCCAGGGGCTGTGTTACCACAGCCGATTGTGCAGTGTCTAACTTCTTCCTCGGAGATATCTTCATTCCACTGGATTCGGTTGCTGCTTGTCGCTGTGCACGGTGGCAAGTCGTCTGACGCCTGATGTCGGGCAAGAAGCTCATCGCGAAGTATTGTGGCTCGCTCTAATGGGTCCGAGATGAGGGTTCCATTATGATTGAGTGGTGGTGGGATGCTAGCCTGTCGTGGACTGGCCTTTCTCAGTAGCTTGAACACATCGCTCGGCGACTTCATCGCTTCGACCTGTTGCTTCTAGTATTCTTTTTTCGCAGCTCGGAGAACTGATCGAAGCTTTTTCGCGCAGACACCCTGTTGGGGAGAGGATAAGGCCGCTTGATATTCGGCGCGTGCTACCCTGCATGCCGGGGTCCACCAAGGTGCTGATTTTCCGCTGCTTGCTCTGGCTCGGGTTCCTGTCGCATTAATAGCGGCTTTAATTTGGAAGCAGAGTTCATGTGCGTATTCTTCAACTTTTTCGATAGTGTCTAGGGCTGAAAGCGGCTTGATCCATCTGGCAGTGAAGGCAGCAAATTTTGGAAGATTTTTCTTTGTCACTCGGAGCTTGGGGATCCCAGCCTTCATACTTGCAGCTCGAATCGGAATTTGTCCTCGGATAGGGAGATGATTGCTGGTTACGCATTCACTTCGATCCACCCATGCTCGCGCGCCATTGATGTTAGTCCAGACTAGATCCAAGGTGTTGCCAGCTTTGTGCGTGGGCTCCCCAATGATGAGACAGGATAGATGGTGATGTTGCGCCCATCTATCGATTTCCTCTCCTTGTCCGTGGATTCGGGTGGTGCTCGGTTGCCAGGCCCAGTACACTGCGTTGAAATCTCCCGCCGCAACAGAATTTGGCGGTGGATTCCAGTTGATTAGAGGCTGAACAGCTTGTGGGTCGTTGGGCGCTTTGTAGACGTTGAGGAACGTGATTCCATTGACCACGACCCAGCAATAGTCCACCGTAGGCATGGCACAGGGAAAGATCTGCGTTGCCTTAATTTCACTGTCGTTTTTCCGAGTGTAGGTCACCGCCCTCGGCCTTGACTGATCCTCACCATGGGGAATATGACAATCATATCCCGGATGAGTCTTTGTTGACTTGCTCTGTTTTTTCCACAGAGGTTCCTGAACAAGCAATACATCGACTCCCAGCTCAAAAGCTCGGGCGAGCGCGATGTCCTGTGTGGGGCCTCCCCTTTCTACATTTATCGACATGAAATTTAAGGTAGGAGGGAGGCGAAAAGGGGCCCGTGGGACGCCCTTTATAAGCTTTCTTCACGATTCACGTCCTCTGTAACCTTGGTTACAGAAGGCGATGAATCGGTCATCAGTACTTCGAAGCAGTTGCTGGACTTGAAGCTCGTCTGAGCTATTTTTGCCTTTTCAGAGGCTGCTGAAACTGCGGCTTCAGCGCGTCTGACAGCTGATTTTGCTCGTACAACTGCAGCAAATTCCCGTTGACTCGCCTGCCTGATTGCCTCGAGGTTCTCTTTGGATGCTGGTCCAGACTTTGTAGGACGAGCTAGACAGTCACGACTGTCCGATCGGTGGGGGCCCCCACAGTTGCGACACTTTGTATGTGCCTTACACTCTGCGGAGGAGTGCATCGTTGACGTGCAGTTCCAGCAAGCTGGGGCACGTGAGCAGCCTCGAGTGCCGTGGAATTGCAGGCATCGTTTGCACTGGCTTATTGCCTGTTTAGGCTGGTGACGAGCTGCAATTCCAGAGTCGTCAAAAAGTCGGAAGCCCGGCCGAGGGGCAGACGCTCTCTCGAAGTGAGCTATCCAAGTTTGGTAAGGAGCTCCTACTCACCCCTTTCCGAGTAGACGGACACGTACCAGAACCGCCTTGGTGGTTCGAGTTATTTCTTCTGCCACCATCTCCTCAGTGACTGTGACCTTGCCCAAAAGTGTGTATAGGGCCACTGGAACCGTTGCAATTCGAAGGGCAGCCAGATCCGAGGCTGTCTCCAACTTAGCCTCAACACTGCTGAATGATTCAGCAGCGTTTAAGAGAAGCTGGCGTGCTTCTTCATTTTTGGCTTTCATAGCAAAGCCAGTGGGAACACGATACACATGTTCCATATTGGAGGATGGAACCTCCACCAATTTAGTCGCGGCATCTCTCACGCCAGCTGGCGAAAGAGCGCGCCATGCATGCTCCTCTCTGAGGCGAAGAAACAGACGAACATCTTTTGGCTTTGCAGTCACAGGTCTAGCTTGTTTCTTGACCTGTACTGCTGGGTTTGGAGCGACTCGAACAGTCTTCGCTGGAGCGATTGACATTTGGGGAGAGCCCCGGGCGACTGTTGCCCAGGTCGATTTGGCCTGGGTGACTTGGCGTTGTGGCTCCTGACTGTTCATCGGAGTTCTTTCTTTGGCCTTGGTTATAGGACAACTCATGTTTTCCTGGCAGCTTGGGCGCTGTGGAAGGATGGGGGGGCCGCACTGGGTCCCGACTTCATGAATTGAGCAATGGCTGCTCGAAGATATATTTTCATCAAGTCGATGAACAGATTGCTCGACTCTTCTGAGTATAGGGTGTGAGCGTGGTTCAAGGCGTGATTCAAGATGTAGTTCAAGACGTGGTTCAATGTGTAGTTCAAGACGTGGTTCAAGGTGTAGTTCAATGTATCTCTATAACATGAATAAGACAAGAAGCTACTGAACATCAATGTTCCCCGAGTTCCTTAAATACATCTTTCTGCTCTTGTATTCCTACTCATATTTGCATGTACCATTCCATTCCTACTTCCCTAACTCCCTTAACTCCATGACCCATATGTAAGAATATACTACTACAAGAAGGATCGTTTGTGGTCAACCATAACATGACCAAACTCGTTACTTCTAAGCTAAGAAATTATCGCAACATAATGATGGAAGCGCTAGCGACTGCAATCAGTAAGGTGGTCGGCCTTAGCTCGATTAGGAAGCTGCTGTGAACGGAAATGATAAAATATGATGTAGCACGGCTCGTGTTATGACTCAATTTACACGGGATCATGTCAGTCTGGAGTGAATTATGACATAGGGAGACTGCGGTCTCGACAGCATTGATTGCAGCAGTGCAGATCATTATATTTTTTGCTGCTTGAGCTACCCTGCGCTCTTCAGCTTCAATTATGGCTTGTAGTTCCGGGGGGCAGCCATTGATTTTTTGTTTCCTGCTTTTGCTGCAGGAAGGTTGTTGTTTTTCAGTTGCCACTGATGAGGGTTTGCTGGCAATCTGAGCAGGTGAAGCTTGATTAGCCTTATTCACCTCTGGAATTGCTGCCTTCTTGACAGCAGGAGCAGCAATCTTCTTTGATGTTGAAATGACGGAGGTCACAGGGACCACATCATCATTTTTCTGAGCGACATTCCATCTGGATTTGTCGAGACCCTCGATTATGTATTGGTCAATGACCATATCGCCCATTTCCACGTCTGGGTTTGTTGAGTCTGAGTCTTCCTGGAAGACTCTCAATCTTTCGGTCATCTCTGACTCCATCTTGTCTTGATCTATTGTATCAATCAATAGATTTCTTGCATCTAGGCGGTGTTGCAAACTAATTTTAATTTTCGCCATGACTTTGTGCTGGCGTGCGGGGCGAGTGATTTTCGTAGGACCCGTCGCCATTTCGGAGACTCAGGGTCTTGCGACTATGATAATGATGAAATTAGCTTGTGAAACTATGAATTGAAGGGTTGAGGGGATGGGTAGGTGAATTTTTCATCAATTTCCAAAAAATTGCTTGCTTAATGGCATATGTTGGGATTTGATTAGATTTTAGTTCATGTGGGCCTGATTCACAAGGCTGGATTCTCAACAGCCCTAGTATTAGGGTCTCGCTTGTCATGTACAAATAGAGTGAAGCGCGCACTAGATATAGATTGTGTCACGTTCAGTTAATTAAACCTAACCTTGATCCACCAGACTCTTCATCACATTAACATCGCACCTCGCTCCCCCCATAACATTATGTGACACCACTATTATCCGAAAATTCTTCTGTTCCTACCATGGCGCCACCTCAATTCAATTCTTCTGAGGAATTCTTTTCACACCTTCAGCAACTCAATGAGGAAGGTAGACAGAGACTTGTTGCAGATTTGTTCACAAAAACACTTTCTTTTCGCGCTGAGAGGAAGCAAACATCACAAGATTTGGTCGCACACCAACGACAACAAATTGAATCAAATGCTGTAATCGGTGAGTTGAGACAGGAAATTGCTCTTGCTCACAAAAACACATCCGAAATATCTAGATCCTCGGCGGTAGACTCCTTCCGCTTAGCTGAGGTCGAGCGCTGCATAGAAGATCTGCGCAGGCAATTATCTGAACATCCTGAGTCATGTAGCACATCTAATTGAAAGTCAAAATCAGAGCTCTTCGGAATCAATGCTAAATTCACCGGGACAGACAAATCTCTGTATCCTTCATTTCAGCGTCAGATACAAATTGCTCTGGCACAAAATTACGACAGGAATGAGTCCTTGCAATCCCATATATCACTTATATATTAGAATTTGGGGTCTGGTCCCAAATCATTCTTAGAAAGGTATTTGACAGACAAGGGTCTCTTTAAATTTGACTCACTTAGAGCAGTATGGGAGGTTTTGGATATCTTGTGCAAGAACCTGAACAAAGAAGAAGTAGCTAGAGAGGATATGAACAACTTAAGACAGGCCAATTGGCCATTTGGCTGGTATCTTGCTCAATTTCAACTATTGCACAACCTATCAGGCATATCAGACAACAAAACCTTGATATCTTATATGAGAAAAGGGGTATCCAACGAGATGAGGACTTGCATAAGTCAACATCAGGATATCCACAAAAGGTATACCCACGACGCATATGTTGCACTCTGTAAAGAGTTTGTGGTAAGGTTAGATCTTGAAAGACCTGTAAGGCCTCGAATCTCCAATTCAACCTTCCAAGACCCCTACCTGAGACCATCTGCACAACTTGTTACTCACCCAACCTTTGTCGCTAGTGGAGCAAATGTTGTACCACTGGGTGGAGATCCAATGATTCTTGACCAGACAGATATGTCACACATTGGTCCAGATGGACATATCACCCTGGAAGAAAGACAAAGAAGGTTCAATCTTAACCTATGTATGCGTTGTGGACGCTCTGGACGTCGGGCTGAAACCTGTAACCCCAAACAAAAGAAGGGTATAAGTAAGTTTATTTGGGAAATAAATCTTGTGGAAGAGAATGAGGACAATCCAGATTTAAATGGTCCATCTTGTTTAAAAGAATAAACCATTGCCATAGTCACGGCAATGGTTTAATAAATTTGTACAATAAATCTAAATATAAAATTTTCACCTTCACCCATTCCAAATCGAGGTGCCTTCAAGCACTTATACTACCTTGCAAAATTGTCAGTGAAAAATCAACAATTGATACCTTCTCTTTTATTGATTCAGGTGGAAACGGATTTGGCTTTATTGATACTAAGTTTGTGCAATTACATTCCCTTCTGCTTAATCTTCTATCTGAACCTCGGGTGTTAAGAGTTGCAGATGGTCGCAAATTGGCCTCTGGTCTAATAACACATTCTTTAACAACTCATCATAGAATAGGCAATCACCTTGAAAGCGCTACACTATTTGTTACGCAACTGGGGCAGCATCCTTTAATCCTGGGACATGGTTGGCTGTCCATGCACAACCTGACAATAGATTGGCGCTCTAATTCTGTTGATTTCAAGTTGCCATATTGCAGTAAATCATGCTTTAACTTTGATTCTATGTCCTACTCATTCCTGCCGCAAAAAACAATTATTTGCGGTCTAACATCTGATAAACCTGAGCTCCTATCTAACCTTTTTATCCCAGGCACTTCTAAACACGTCACAATTTCAGCCAGGGCGAAAAACACTGAATTATCTAATAAAGAAAAATATGAACTAAAAAATGAACTTCCAAAATGGCTCCACCACCAGTGGGCTGATTTTTCAAAACTCGAATCATGTATCTTACCACCTCATGGGACTATAGGCCACAAAATTGTTCTCAAAGACAATACAAATCCTCCTTTTGGTAAAGTATATGGCATGTCACAAGAGGAACTTGGTACCCTTCGTGAGTGGCTTCAAGATAATCTAACCAAAAGATTTATCCGTTCTAGCTCTTCTCCTGCTGCATCACCTATTTTGTTCGTGAAAAAGTCTGACGGGAAGCTTCGCCTTTGTATGGATTATTGGGCTATTAATGAAATCACAGTAAAAAACCGTTACCCCATACCACTGATATCTGAAACACTGGATCGGTTATCCAAAGCGAAGTACTTCACTAAACTAGGTGTGATATCTGCGTTTAACAGAATCCGAATTGCCAAAGGTGATGAGTGGAAAACAGCGTCCTGCACCAGATATGGAATTTTTGAATTGCTGGTTATGCCTTTCGGACTCACAAACGCACCAAGTACATTTCAGAATTATATCAACAATACCCTACATTAATATTTGGACCTTTTTTGTACGGCATATCTAGATGACGTATTGGTATATAGTGAGACCCAGGAACAGCATTGCCATCATGTCAATTTGGTCTTAGACAAGCTCGGTCAAGCGGTACTACATCTTGATATTGCAAAATGCAAATTCGAAGCATCAGAAGTCAAATACCTCGGTCTGATGATATCTAGAAGGGGCATTGAAATGTACCCGGCAAAGATAGACTATTTAAAGTCATGGAAACCCCCAAAATGCGTTAAAGATATCCAGGCTTTCCTGGGATTTTCTAACCTTTATTGCCATTTCATCCTATCATTTTCACGTATTGCAACCCCATTGACGGAACTAACAAATAAGAGCGTCCCATGGTCCTGGTCACAAAAATACAATCACGCCTTTAATCTTCTAAAAAGTAAATATATTCAGGCTCCGATCCTCCAACACTTTGACCCTAATTGCTGTTGCTACATGAAGGTGGATTCAAGCAATTGGGCGCATGGCGGAATCTTGTTGCAATATAACAGTGTAGGCACCCTGCACCCAGTTGCTTACTTCTCTGGACTTCTTAGCCCAGTGCAGATTAATTATGAAATCTATGACAAAGAGCTTCTCGCTGTTGTGACAGCATTTGAACACTGGCGTCCAGAACTCCAGGAGACCACCAAACCTGTCTCTGTTATATCAGACCACAAAAACCTTGAATATTTCATGACAACTAAAACCCTGAATAGACGTCAGGCGAGATGGTCGGAATTTCTCTAAAGGTTTAACTTTATCATCACCTACCGTCCTAGTAAAGAAGGAGCCAAACCGGACGCTCTTACAAGACGATCAGAGGATCTTCCTTCGAGGGAAGAAGATGAACGTCTTCGCCATCAGCAACAAATCGTGCTTAAACCTCACAACCTTGACCCTGCAGTGATCCAGAACCTGAAAACATCTATAAAATTAGCCCCAATTTCACTTGAGACACAGTCTATTTCAAACTCAATTGAGAGCCTTATTTCTGATGGTTATCAAGAAGATATGGCCTTCCGAAATTATCTAGAAATATTACAAGGTCTGAGCCCCCACCAGTCTAAACATCTGGACCTTTCGCGCTGCAGCATCAAAGAGAACTGCCTCTACTTTGACAATCTGATATATATCCCGAACATTCCGAAACTAAAGCTCCTACTACTTAAGAACTGTCACGACCATCCCAGCAGTGGTCATCATGGTCGTAAAAAGTTCTTTGCAGAGCTTACACAGGACTACTGGTGGCCTGGAATGTTACAAGAGATCACACGCTGTACGAACAACTGTCATACCTGCAAACAAATAACTCCCTCCAGACTTAAGTACCAAGGGCTACTCAAACCATTACCTGTACCAGAACACTGCTAGCGTGATATTTCGGTCGACTTTGTTGGCCCATTGTCATAGGCTAGAGCCTAAGGCAGCCAAGGCTTGGGCTTGGGTGATTGATCTGAGCTGATACCAATCAGGTGACTATTTAGTTGCTCTATTTTGGTATAGTCTGGTAACAGCACAGACCACCTTTCAATGTATATAAGGAAGACTTTTCCTCTTCCATCTTCTTTCTTTAGTTTAAGATCTTCTATACACAGCACACAGTACAATTTGTATACAATTCTACTTCTAGCCCTTACACCCATTACCTGAATCAGAAGGCCAGGATTGTATCATGGTAGTGGGATGTAGACTTACAAAAGCACGACATTTCATTGCATGTAAATATACTATTGATGCAATGGGCACAGCAAATCTGTTTTATTGTCACATCTGGAAACATCACAGATTTCCGGAGTCAATTGTGTCAGATAGGGGGCCACAATTTGTCTCAAGATTCTGGCATCAAGTCTGCGCACAAACAGGTAGCAAAATTTTGCTATCAACCACCTGGCACCCTGAATCAGATGGTCAGACTGAACGCTTTAACGGTATACTGACATGATATCTTAGAGCATACTGCAACTAACAGCAGGACAACTGGGTCCAGTGGCTCCCCTCAGCGGAATATAGTGCAAATAATAAAGAATCAGAAACAACTAAAGTCACCCCATTCTTCGCCAACACAGTAAAACATCTGCGATTGGCAATAACCCCACCCCAAAACTCGACACCCCTATCAGAATCAAATTACCTGAAAATACAACAAAATCTTGCAAATGATTTTGTAGAACAAATGTTTGATCTGAACCTTTTTCTTCGTGAAAATTTGAAAACCTCGCAGGCATTTTACGAGAAACATGCCAAATGGCATTGCTCAATCCTGCCATTGTATCAAATAGGTGATAGAGTTTTTGTCAATGCAAAAAACATGAGCACTAAAAGACCTTGCAAAAAATAAGGTTGGAAAAACTTTGGTCCATTCCCTGTCATAAAAATCATTAATAGTCACAGCTATCAACTTCAATAACCAGAAAATCTGTAATCAGTACACCCTGTATTTCACACCAACCTGCTACAACCCGACCCAAAAAATCCAGTTCTGCGACAAACTAACAATCCGAGCCCTCCTATCGAAATTGATGACTTCGGCAAGGACCTGTATGAAGTCGACGCTATTGTCAGTTCCTGGCGTAACAAAAAATTTGGATTTGAGTATCAGGTCAAGTATTCAGGCCAATTTGAGACCGCTTGGCAACCCTTGTCAGACATTGTCAGTGGTCATCTATCTCAAGTTTTAAAAGATACCACAACAAGTTCCCACGTCGTGCTAAGCCCACTCCTAAAGAGATCTCAGATGCTCTCGCAGAATCTCAATTTAGCGCTCAAATCAGCACACCCTAACACTGAATCTTGACACTGTTGGGGCAACAGCCTTCAGACAGGGGACGTACTGTCATGGTCTAGATAGTAGATTATTGGATTGAGGTCTGAATATTTCTGCCTGAAGGTTCCGAGTCCGCTAGGGCAAGCATGTACAGGGCTTAATGACATATGTTGGTATTTGATTAGATTTTAGCTCACGTAGGCCTGATTCACAAGGCTGGATTCTCAACAGCCCTAGTATTAGGGTCTCGCTTGTCATGTACAAATAGAGTGAAGCACGCACTAGATATAGATTGTGTCACGTTCAGTTAATTAAACCTAACCTTGATCCACCAGACTCTTCATCACATTAACATTGCACCTTGCTCCCCCCATAACACTAAATGGCATCATTATTGAGGCATCTAGCGCGGCAGAAGTCTCGATGAGCTTTTGTACACTCTTCTTTCCACCATCTACAACCTCTTGTTTTCTCTCTCAATCTAGGGCAGGCTGCGTGCAAGGCTCCTGATATTGATTCCACAAGAAAGGTAGCTTCCTCTTCTGGATCTGTCTGCTGGGGCAAAATAAGTTGATTAGAGAGGATGGCGCGGAAATTATCCCAGTTGCAAGCCTTATAACAAAGACGGCCATGCTCAGGGGCTTCGGTCCCTTTGTCTGGGAGCTTTGTTAAAAGAGTCCTGTGGTCCGAGCCAACTTCAAGGTCCGGGCAAACTTGGCATTTGAAGTTTGGACCTGTCTGAGCAAACAAGAGATCAATGACTCCTCCAGCATCTTGCATTGGTACTAAGTATGGGTTAAGAAGGAGAAGGCCTTTTCCCAGTGACCAGGCGAGTAATGATTCTCCTGTGGCTGTGTTGTTCCTGGTCGTCGCATCCCATGCCTAGTGGTGTATAATGAAGTCTCTGGCAAGGATTTCTGGGGTTTCGGAGATTGTTAGAAGTAGACGCAGACCTTTCCCTGTTGGTAAAATACGAAGTAATACTAATTGGGTGCCGTCACAAAGTCAGCTGTCTGTCACAAAATTGGTGAATAATATCAATTAACTGGTATCTCGAAATACATAAAACGTTGTCCCCTCCTTTTTCTCCCTCTGCCCTTTCTTCCTCTACTCCAAGCGCCTCGCTACTGAGCTAAATCAAATCCCTGCCAAAGTCCTAACAACATACTTAACACCGCAATTACATAGAACAATTCATAACGCCCAAGTATAATCCTTTTACCAATATTCCCTGCATCAAGAGAGCCTATGGGAGCTTTATAGATGTTCAAGCAGTCAATCATGATCTTTCCTTTTCTTTGGACACAGACTCTAAGTAAGTTACGCGAGTGGATGCTTGGCTGAAATGGAGAGGGACCACAACCTTTACTTGTGTAGGTCATAACCCGGGGTCGGCTCGTCCAGTCTGCAAGCGGAGCAAAAGCAAGGAAGCTAGGGTGAGTTTTAGTTTCCTTTTGAGAGATTTCTGAGAAAACCCATGGCCCTTGTACAAGGATAAGATCAGCCCCAGATTGAGTAGCAAGCTATCACAGACAAGGACGAAGATAGAAGTCGATAATGAGGAAGAGACATTTAGATTAATAATTACATTCTAAAACATGAGTAATTTATAAGACAAAAAGCTACAGTACAAATCCAGTCCTAGAGCTTCCTTAAGTACACGAGCATCAATACTATAACCATAAGTGTAGTAGTCCACAGCCATAGCACAGCAACTAACTAGTACTCCGAATGGCAACTGTTTCTATCACAGCACTATAACCATTACAATACCTAAACTATGTTATTGTTGTTGAGCGGATTGGTTTGCAAAAGCTTGTAGCTGTTAGGCACAGATTATATTACTTGGTGAAGCGAGTAGGAAAGTAAAGGAGTCTGTAAATCTGTTGTGGAGAGTTGTTGATTACTCCTACTAGGACACAGAGTGCTATATAAACTTTATTTTGTAATAATAAAATCTAGTGGTTGGTATTTACGTCATAGCGCATTAATACTAATCTCACAATTAATGGGAGATTAGTGACGTGTACTCTACACATCCCTGTCTTTACCATAGTTGAAAGCACCAATTTCAACAATTGTATGCTCGTCATAACTCGGTTGCCAGGGTGCAACACAACATCCCAGAGCTGGTTTGTGACACAAGCACGAGGGCTGCGTTGTGGGCTGGGCCACATTTAGCAACATTGATTTGGAAGATGCAGAGGCCAGTGGCTATCTGCATTATATGTTGTTGCTTTCAGACCATTAAAGTTCTACTTCAGTTAAGGGGGAAGGCAGCTGCGTCGGGATGGCCTGTGCTAGGAAGGTGGGGCTTTTGCACGTGTGCATTTTATCATTAGGGGTCAGTATGATATTTGGATTTTCAACTACCTGGATTTTTGGAGGAGGGTTTTTGGCCTTGTTGACCTATTTACCATAATTTTCCTTTTCAGGACAAACGAGGGTTCCTGTAAGGATTCTCCTTCCCATCCTATCTTTAGTTTATAATTTTACCCTTCTCCTGATGTTGCTATGATAACAGAACAGTTCTTGGCACTGGCTATTATGTTGGCACTAGTTTAGGGCCTATGCTATGATGAGCTAGTGGGAGGAAAGCAAGTATATGTATGATGGCTTGGCCTGTAGCTATAGAGTTCTTCACGCTTAGTCTTCTGTCATAACCACCACCTTCGGATCACCTCTGGTCACCTATAGTCACCTCTAGTTACCTTTAGCACCTTTAGTCACCACTAGTATTTGCTCGTATCTTTAGACTCTTTAGACACTTATATTACCCATTTTTAAACCTTCAGTTCTCCAGATTATCTCCAGTAGATCTTTAGTCATCCCTCGCAATCCATCCGACCTCTTCTCGCCCTTCTATTCCACTTCAGGTCAAACGCCAACGCTCCAATTTGACAGTTCCATTGTCACAGCGAGGTTTGGCGGGGCAGTTATCTGTAGCTGTTGGATGCAGTCCATGACAGTTTAGACATTTATGAGGGGTGCTACAAGTTCCATCATGTGAATCAGCGGCGCAGAAAGCGTAGCAAGACCTACGAGTGCATGTGTTGACATTTTGGAATCCATGACAATTGGAGCAGGAGGGAGCCTGTGGTCGGTTGTTAGCTGGTCTAAGTCGTGCAGCTCTCGCAAAGAGACGTACATAGTTGGGGAGGTTCTTGATAGATGAGGCTTTGATTACCAAGCGCAGTGTACCATCGCTATTTGAGGATTTGTTGGACCTGCAAGTTCATGACATTGCGTATATTGATTCTGAGCTGATTTTTTCTGTTTCGAGCTACTGTCAGATCTCGTCATAGGTAAGGGCTTCTCGATTTCCCCACACGTTGTATCTGTATTTGGATACCGGGCCAAATAGATAGTTTAATCTTTTCTCTTGTTGTTCCATCAGTATATCACCTGTAATAGACTTAAGATCACTGGCTGCTTCGAGTAAATCCTGAGTTTGTGACAGGCTAGGGGCCACAAGTGCCAGTCCTGTTGGCATCATTTGGATATCTTTGATAAGTTCTGGACGACTAAGTAGTCGGCGTAGCTTGGTTCTTACAAGAAGTGGGTCCTCACTTCGAAGATGGTGTTCCACTGGTAGTCAAATAATAACTCTAGCGTCGGGTTTTGGTGTGATAAGCTTTTTTGCAGGTGTCTTTTTTGTTGGTCTTAAGGAATTAGTACCTCTCTGAGCAGCTACTGCGTATATGGGATTTTGTTGGGGAGCCACTCTTTCCTTTTGGGCTCTTATATCTGGCATGTCTGTATTGGTGGTGTTGTTGATGGGGGCGGGTTTTTGTGTACTAGATTCATCAAAACCTGGCGGGCCGGCAATGACGCGTGCAGCACTTCGAGTGGTAATGTCTTGCAGGTCTGCAGCAATAGATGGGGGGAAATTTTTTAAATGTTTGGCTCCTGCATTCTGCCAAGCAGTCAGTACTGCAGCAAATTCATTGATAGAGTTTGGAGGAAGCTGAGAGATAACACAACAGTTATTCATGGCTGGTGTACTTGTTGCCTCATTATTTGGTAGAGGAGCAATGATTACAGGAGTTGCATGTATGGAATATTCTAGACCCTATAGAGACTTTCTAGGGATTGATGTTGCCGTAGTATGTGACACTTGTGCTGTCAGAATTGCCTTCTGTATAATCTATATATCTGGAGATAACCGGAATCTAATGTTCTATGATTCTGGTCTGGCCTTTTGGCCGAGCAGTTATGCACCTATCTCATGCATTATGTAGGATGGCACCCTTTAGCCTGAATACCACCTCTGAGACCCATGTCTCCTCCTCGCTGTCTACATGCTGCTTCTGACATGTGCACTGGGTGTCATGTCAATTGAAGGATACGAGCTTGTGTGATCTAGCATGATGTCTAGGGCTGATGATAATTCTGAGTCAGAGTTGATCTCAATCTTCTCTGCCTGGGGATTTTCCTTCAAGCATTCCATCTTGGGAGAGCCTCTGGTAGTGAGAGCTATTAAAGTTCTAGGGGGTATCTGGAATGATAGAAGTGCACATTGACCGTCAAGTCATTACTGTACAAATTGTAAGATATTGGAGATTTAAGGATCAGAGATAAAAGGTTAGGATTAGTGAGGCTTTTGGTTTTACTGAACTTATATTTTGGTTATTAAAATTGTTAGAGTTTAATCTACATCTAATTGTCTATCTATGTTCTACCTCGATTAGGTAGAAACATTATGTTCTGATTACTTGATGGAATAACATTCACACCACCGAGATCATTACCAACCGAGACCTCACCAAAGCTGGTAGTGTTGTGGTTATGAGCTGTGAGGTATGTAGCAATTATGTCTCTGCTGTCTGTTGGTGGAGTTACACGGGCTCATGTGCAATGGTGAGTTGCGGAGATGGCGCGCTCACGCTGGGTGATGGCACGATGGACATTGAGTGCGTATCACTGTGGCCAAATGGGTGTCAGTAGGTATCAAATGTGAACTCTTACTGACGATGGTGATCTATGAAGGTGATGCTAGATGTGCATCCCGACAATTTATAATATCATCTAATGGATGATGTGAAGTATGATATTATTTTGGATAGATTGATTCACTAAACTCGGCAGGTGAAGAGATTGTAGAGTACATGAACAGCGTTTGTGCACCAGCCTGTATTTTCCACCCTTTCCTAATCCAGCAGCCCATCCTCTGTTCCCCTGTCTCCTAACAACTCAAACAAGCCAGCACAACAGGTAGCAATTGAAGGTCAGTAGGCTTCGTCTACTCCACATTGCGTGCAGTTCGGCCTGGTATGTCTAGATTTCATTAAGAGCTTCAAGGATGGCTGTCTTAGTAAGGTTTGAATTGCGACTTTTCACAATTTTGGATGTCCCAGAGACGGATGACTTTAGGGACTGTAGTACTCCAAGAGCTTTCTTCCGCCTCCCCGGAGACATTCTAAATAGTGTGATTTTATACTGAACTTGTTACAAACCCATTAAAATGAATTGAGACTCTGGTCAATGTTGGTTGCAGTGAGATGCATTAATTTTTTTTTTCTTTTTGGTCCTAAGCTAAAGCTATCTTTTCCGCATTGGGTCAAGGACCGGCGGATCCGGAAGGGTTCCCTGTAACTTTTCCTACAGCCTAACTCGTTCCAACCTCGTGAATCACTACCAAAAGTGCAGCTGATTGAACAAGAACGAAAAATCACAAAAATCAAAACAACTCCAAATACCAGAAGATTCCGCCATATTGGACCCAGTAAATGCGCTCCTCACACATTCTGTTATCTGTCACACCTTCCAAATGAGAAATTTACTCTATCTCTGCTGAAAGCAAAAGATGAGTTAGCAGGCACCTTTGGTCCAGCCAATATCCTGCTATTGGTTAGTAAATACTCCGAAAGGGGGCATTGTGGAGGTTGCTGTATCCTCAAACTTCTTCTTCAGCTTCCAGGGCTCCGAAACCTGTTGCCTCGGCCATTGAGACATCTTTCGCCGCGGCGATGATTGCCTCTTCGGCCTTCTTGGCTGCGTCCCTAGCTCGAGCCACCTCTATGAACTTCCCTTGCATGAGGTGGCGAATCCTCGCGAGATGCTCTTTGGTCACTGGTCCGGACTTTCTGGGTCCGACTTGGCAGTCCCAGTTATCCGAACAGTGGGGTCACCCACAGTTGCAACACTTAGTGAGGGACTTGCACTCGGCCTCCGAGTGCATGTTGGAGCCGTATTTCCAGCAGGCTGGAGCGCGGGAGCAACCACGAGTGGCGTGGAAGCCCAATCAGCGCATGCACTATTCAATTTGGCGACAAGGCTTGTGAATGGTAGCCTTACCAGACTCGTCGAAGAGGCGGAAGCCCGCACGAGGGGCGTAGTCCCGGGGAGAAAGGGCATGCCAGTTTTGATATGGTGCCCCAGGTCAACTTGTCCCATAAGGTCGGACCTGGATTGGAAGCACGCCGGCCGTACTGTAAATCTTGGCGGAGACCCACCTAGCATCGACCGCCCTGGTGCCGCACACTGTAACTATACTTACAGGTACGTTCAGTATCTGTAAGGCGAGAAGATCCGAAGGTGCCTCGAGTTTGACGTTTTTACTTGCCAGCTTCGAAGAGCCGTCTAACGTCTCTTGTCTTATTTTATCGTTCTTTGCTAGCATAGCAAAGCCGGTTCTCACTCGATGGAGTGGGGTTGTTTCGTTGTCAAAGTATTCGAATGTATACTCCAATCTGGTTCTCACGCAACTTGTGAACAATTTTCGCCACAGGTGGTCCTTTTCAAGGCGAAGGACTAGTCGCTTATCGACTTTCGCATTTGTGGTTTCTTTCCTTGGGGCTTTTGCCGCAGGTCGCGGAATAACCTTTGCTATAGGAACTGCTTTTTGTGGCAGTCCATTTTTAATTACCGTGGCCCAGGCGCGTTTGAGGGGCAGCGCTGGGACGGCGGGAATCGTTGTGCTCCTGGCTTCGGAAGCCCTTGGGATTGGGTTCGCCGGGCGAGGAGGGAGGACGGGTGGCGTGGAGGCCGGGCCCGTGGCCATGTATTGCGCGATGGCTGCGCGTAGGTAGACTCTCGAGTCTACGAATTGTCTGTTTGACCCGTTGGTCAAAGAAAGAAGGGTGGCTACGACGCCAGAGATGGCGGCGGAGCAGAGGGCCAGATTTGCCGCTGTTTCGGCGGTGCGTCGTTCAGCTTCGACAATTGGTCGGAGCTCGAGGGGACACTTTGCTTTCGTAGCAGCTTGTGGCTGCGACGTTGGTTTTGGCGCTGCTTTGGGTGCAGCGTTTTCCGACGGTTTGGAGGTGGTCGTGGGAGATTTTGACGATTCTCCAATCCCATGGGGGACGGAGGATGGTCGAGGAATTTCGTGAACAATTTCGACTGACCCGATCATGTCAGTATCGGGTTCAGCGACGGCGGGGAGGGCTTTTTCCTTCCCTTTGATTGAGACCTTGCTTATCTCCGCGCATCTCGGAGACTAGGCAATGCCAGGTAATTATTCGAGAGCCCTCGGGTGGACTATCGTGTTGTCCAACTTGGCGTTGGGACGCTTTTTGCGGACTGGAGGCATGGTGAAAATGCCTACGCTCGATCACAATTCAGAGATAGAAGCGACGAGGTCGGGAAGGGAGGAAAGAGGGAAAAAAATAAATTTTCGATTTTCTCGAAATGTGCGTTTTTTGTTCACTGAGGTGCATTAATGTGTTGATGGACGAGATTTTATGAAGTTTTTTTGTTTGTTTATTATTTTACGTCGTGCCAGCGCGCAACACGGTTGCCAAGGCCACATGCCGGTTAGCTCAGTCTAGAAAAACTACCCGACGTGCCGACGCTCCTAAGATCCCGGCATAAACTACCTGGGCCCTGGTCCTCCTGCCAGTTGCCCCTAACTAAAAATACACCAAAAGCACCCTTCCTCTGGGTCTTCTGTTAACTATACTGCAGACAGAACTAAAATGTAAATCTACATGCTAGAGAGGAGAAATAATCTACCACCGGTACAGACAGAGCTACTAGTACATGTTTGAGTCCCGCTAAATAGTTAGTATGGAGCGAGTGTAAAAACTAGGAGTGAAAATTGGTCTCTTCAAAAAACGTACTCTTGTGGACCCAGTTGCTGAAGGCGATAGCCCCTTCTGGAGAGTTTAGAACCCGGGGGATTCCAGGGTTGGGATGTCGAGGTCCACCTTGCAGTCGTGCTCGGCTGCGCCCTAGTCGAGAGATTTTATGAAGTGGACTGGGGACTTCAATATGTATGTACATTGTATCACGTGATCTAATGTTCTCCACTACAATTATATCCTGTATGTAGTATGGTAAGCGTGAGAGAGTTCTTCTTTACGCAACGTCTTCTTACATCTTATAC
This sequence comes from Blumeria graminis f. sp. triticale, assembly GCA_905067625.1. NCBI lineage: Eukaryota > Fungi > Ascomycota > Leotiomycetes > Helotiales > Erysiphaceae > Blumeria > Blumeria graminis. Next base: position 8,176,702 of record LR898475.1, on the reverse strand, counting down.
CACTTCACATTTGTCTTCCTTACAGAAGATCACATAAGTGCTGTTCTATAATCATATTCTGTCGGTAAAAGGATGATATTTTGGCAGTATGAATTTTTCTATGTATTTGCGGTATTCAGGTTGTCATTAGGGCACAGACAGGGGTCTGATTTAGCTCATTAGCGAGGCGCTAGAAGAAGAGGAAGGAAGGGGAGATGGAGAAGGAAAGAGGGAGACAACCTTTTATGTATTTCGTGATACCAGTCAATTGAGATTATTCACCGACTTCGTGACGGCACCCAATTTGTATTACTTCGTGTTTTACCAACATAGTCAATATCCCTTGGTGACCCACGTAACGTTAGTAGTAAGCTCTTTGAGAGACTACTACCGGCATCTCAACCCTGAACTTGAAGATCTGACGTGCAATTCTAGCCGAGAGATTAGGCCCTGGCATTTTTCGGAGTGCCAAACTGCTATATAAGGTTTGGGAAAGAGTGCAGCTGACACTATAATCACAAGCAAACGATGGAAGGTGTTGTGATCCGCCTCCTGGTGATGTTCTCTGGTATGGTTTGAGTAGCCTGGGCACCTACACCACTTGGGAAGGAGACATCTAAGACCACATTTCGCGCGGAGAAAAGTTGAAAGATGATGGAGGCATGTCTGGATAACTCAGGGTTTTTGAGACGTTCCCCTGGTTGGGTATTCACGGATGAGGGTTGACTTGGGGTGAAGAAAAAGCTACCATAACTTCGCAGTGGTACTTGCAAATGAAATCCGAGGCATGAGTGCTCTTCCTTTACGTTGAATCATCTATTCTGTACTTTTCTTTGATATTGTGTCATAGCTAGATAGCTGCATACGCAATTAAAATCTGATGCAAAAAAAAGACTAGAGATCCAGGACGTTCTCCTCTACGTTAGGCTTGCTAACCCAGATTACTTTTATTTTTTATAAATTCATTTTATTGTCCTGTCTGAGTCTATGACTATGTAGGACATGCAGGTCCCAGATTACTTAGTGGGTATGGGGTAGCCGGAATAGCTATCCCTGCAATGGCGAAAGATGAAGTGTTTGAAGGCCGGGCCAAACAACTTTTTACGCTCTTTAGCTGCTACCAGTCAAATATTAAAACGGGAAAATAGGCCCTCCAAGTCTACAGGTCATAGTTAGCTATGCCTTCATTCTATCAACAAATCATCTCCCTTGACAACGGTACGAAGGTCATTTGCTGGTTGCTGATAGCTGAGAACAGTCGAAAAATGACGAACATATAAATGCAGAGTCTGATAAAAAAGGATTAAAAACCCAACACTTCACTAACTCTATCTACAACGAGATCCTTCACATTTTTGGCTGATGTCTTACTACTTGATTCTAGCCAGGCAAGCTTCCAACCATTTGTATTAAATTGCAAATAACAGTCAACTTATAGCACCACTGCCCAACCTTCGTTGACCCCCTTGGAATTGCAGACGGTAGTTTTTGTTAGTTTAAAAATTACAAATAAGAAATAAGAAATGAATGATAATTTTGCTTTTGAATTGATTAAACCTTCTTTATTTGGAGCCTTTTGGGCTTATGCAGGTGTCTAAAAACCTAAATATTTAAACTGAGGACAATCTCTCTGAAAACCTCCCAAAGCCTTTTCCCATTGTCTTTGGTTTTGCTGTTTGTTCTTTAGGAAGTATAGTTACACTACAGTGGTATCCACGTAAGCCAATAAAATTTACTCTATTTATCCCAAAATTTGGTCGCCCTGTCTCTTCCGTTTCGCAGCATTTCGACCGCCTTTTCCATCTGGAATTGCTCTATCCTGCCATTATCTGGGATTCACTGTGCAATCCTTTTCATGTCAGTAGAATTTTGTATCATGGCTTTAAAGGACCTATCCTGGGCTTGTCTCCAGACCTCACCACAACCATTTGGTGATCGAGCTCAAGACATAATCACGTGCTTTGGATACCATGATTGAAAGCCACAAGGACAGCTTGGGATATTGACTCCTGGTGTTTTCTATATAAATATTGGTTGGACTCTTGTCAGGTATCGGTAAAGAGATGTGTGTGTTTTTATTGTACTACTTGAGTCTATGACTATCTAGCACATTGGGCTCCTCTCTGACCCAGGCCACACCTTGTACAGTGCTCCTATCCTCTTTTGTTACTTGAAATATCATTGATATATTCCCCTTGATGAATAGCCATTCAGCTCAGTGTTTACCCGTGGAATTCGGCCACCTTTTCCACGGAACCTTCTCCCACAACAAAAAAAAGATAAAAAAAAATAAAAAGTCTCAAAAAGCCTACAGCCCCAGCCAGGCGAGGCCTAGACACCGGGACCATATGAGGTGCGCATATTCATCTAAATCTCCCCTCCTTGTAACAGTAGAGGTCGACTTGATCCAATCCGCCATCTCCGTATCGGGTGCTGGGTACGCCCTGGAAACTCATCGGATGGCATCTCCTCCATGATCAAGGTTTGGTGATGAGTAGGGCTCAGACCCTACCATCTGATCTGGTCGTGGTTAGCTTCATGATGATGGTGATAGGGGAATGTGTTGAGAGATGAAGAAGATACAGACCGCGAAAGCGATTGGGAATCCTCTTCGAAGTGAGGACTTTGTTTCTCAATCTCGGCTCTGCAGACTCTACAGTGAAAGCTGGAGGTTCGTAGGGGACACCACTGACAGGTGTTGAATAGTCCCCCATTGGCAAAGAGAAAACGGCAACTCCTGGAGACTTATTTTCCACCGTACCGACTATCAAATTTGATAGAGCATAACTGCTCTCCAAGGTTTGGCGTCTGCGATAGTAAGTTGTCGAGGCTTTTGGATTAGCCTTTGGATCGAGTAGGATTTCAACCATTCTTGATATGCTTCGACTATTTCTGCCTCTTTCTACTGTCTTTTGGATTAGACCTCTCCACAAATACCACCCAGGTTGCTAAATCACATTTTCTGTTTCTTGGTCAAATATCTTCTCTCTTTTGCTTGAGCAGCTTAATATTACTACAGGCAGACTGTATGACATTTTGAACTGGTGAGTTCTTCGAGCGGCCAACATATTGGAGTCTTTTCTGCGTTTAATAGACTTCAATCTGCGAGGCAGCAGCTCTAAATTATATTTCCTGTAATGATTATAAGCCCTTGTCCTCGTCACCATGGACTTAATCTTTAGGCTTGGCGCACAATAGAACTTAGTATTAAAGAAATAATGACCCCTCAGTCATTGAGGTTGTAGAGCGCATTGATTCAAGTAACTACCGAAGTGAAAGTAAATAAATAATTTGTAGTTGCGTGCGTACCAAAAACGTGGCCTACCTGATAGCCCCAATTATTATAAATTCTAAAATCAAGCAATATTTTGTCTAATAGAAGCCACAAGAGAAAGTTCATAAAATAGGATTGATTTATAAGTTTCAAGAAAAATTAAATTTGAATAGGGACAAGTTCGTTCCTTCTATCATATTCTGACATAACTGTAAGTATGATAGTTCACAGCAAACTTTCCTTTTAATCTATGTAATCGTATTTTTCAACCAGATATCTTAGGTTGGTACAATTTATATTCGAGATAAAAGGTCTGACTACCTATTATTATTACTAAAGCTTCAAATTTTTTTTTTACTCGAGTAAATAACATAATTCGGAGACGCTGCCCGTATCATCAATTTGACATCGTGATTCTTATTTTTACATCTTTATTACCCTCCTCTCATCTTTTCGCTTTCCGTGCTCCAACATGGCGAGTGTAGGTGCTGGTGTGGGTAAATCCAGCGGATTCGACGCGTCGCAAAATGCGACAATGGCACCAACAAATAACGGCAGCGGAGCGCAAACAGCTCCGAAGGATAAGAACCTTGAAATTTTAGGGAAACTATTGAAAAAGGTCAGACTAATCGTAATGGGAGAGGTGGATGAGGAGGACCTACCCTCAATGGAGGACGTGAACGAGGCCGTCAAGGCCTTCAACGCGCACAAAAAGGCCTGGACGGAAATGTCCCAGAAGAAGTCTCCTATCGAGGAGAGGATGATGGCGCTCGAGGAGGTTGTCAAAAAGAGCCTCGCGGATCCCGCTCGAAAAGCTGCACCAGCAGTAGCTTCGGGCGCGCCGACACAAAGGAGCTACGCGTCGGTCGTGGCTCCGCAAATGACGAAAACAGCGGTTAGGATAAGAATCGATGGCGCACAGAACCTGCAGCCACAAGAGCTGCTGTCAAAGGCACAACAACACATCGAAGGCGCATTTGCAATTCGACAGATGCGAAGCAACGACACCGAGGTGTTTGTCCAGTCGGCGTCCCAGAGAGACGCGGCGCTTAATATGCGGCAACCGACGGACTTTAAAATTTTGCGGCAAGATTTTCCAGTCGAGGTAGACGGTGTCCCATTGCGGACACGAATTGAAGGGGGCAGAGATGCCAATAATTTTGCTATCATCAGGGAGATAGAGACGGCAACAAAGGCACGGATTCCAGGCTTAGTGATAAGTCGTATAAGGTGGTTACACGACGGAAAGGAACACCAGCGGTCAAAGAAAAATGGCCGCACTCGTGGATCAATAGTGGTAAGCCTCCCATCGGAGGCAATGCAGACGGAAGTGGTTCGAAACGGCCTTGTGATGAACGCCATGCTCTACACCGCGCAGGTGTGGTCACCACGGTCACAGCCAAAGCAGTGTTACAACTGCAGCTAGTGGGGACACACGCAGGCGTCGTGTAGAAAGGCAGCTAGGTGCGGTGAGTGCGCTGGCGCTCACCAAACTCGGGACTGTCCGAGGAAAAGGGTTTCTTGTGCGAACTGCGGCAAGGAGCACCGTTCGTGGCAGAAAGCAGCGTGTCGGACCTACCAGGTCTACAAGGGAAGTGTGGAGAAGGCTCGGATGGAGCTATTATCGAGGACGGCGGAAATATGGAACGAGAAACCTACGGTGGCGCCAATGCGAATAGTCGAAACGACTGATGATCAAGGATTCACCATGGTCACCAGTAAAAAGGCTGAAGTACTCAAAAGAGGGCCAGGACGACCGCGTAAGGTAGTCGAAGCCCCAGCGGCACCAATAATCGCCTCGACAGCAGCACCGCCATCGGGACCTACTCTTCGAACACTTCGAAGACCAACGCCGAGTGAGGAGGTGCCTTCTCTTTTTAATTTTTCACAACGTTAGTCTGATTGAAGGGGGAGTTAACGAATTTCGAGGAAAGTTTACATAATTGCGGTTGAAAGGAACGTCCTCAGCGTAAAGCCGGGTCGGTTCAAAGTGGCAGGACATCGGGTTTTGTTTGTTGAAAGCTTTTTCCCTTACCAAAGCGGCTTACCGTCTTCATGGTTCTGTATATAGATACCGCATAGGACGTTAAACTAGATCAATGAATGAATGAATGAACATAATTCGGATAAACCACTGTCATCTGACCATTCTCGTAGATGCGTGATTTAGTATCACGTGCTACAAGCTAGAGCGATCTTTTCGGCTAACGTGTTCAGGATCCGGCATAGTGCGATCTAGCCCGACGCTACCTCCATTCCTACTCTTCATTATCTTTATCTTCAGGCGCCCATTACGTCACACAAAGCTTTACTGATTTCTTCATGCAGACAATTCACAGATTTGGTCGCCACTCTTGCAACAATCGTCATCGGCACCTCCGAAATCGCTGCTACGTTTACCGGCGCTGGTCGGAAATACTTCAATATTTAAAACGTTATTTATTTTGCTTACGGCTCTACCAGATCTGCTACCTATTACAATAGCGACTTTTAAAGCTCTACTGTCTCTTACAGACAAACAAACAGTTACTTCCTTTATTCAGCGTGTATATCATACCCGTAATGGATTGGCATCAGACTCGCTCCGTCGAATCTAACCCAATTAAAACTAAAGCAGCCGAAGATGCTCGTCAGATGCAAGCAAAAGTCATTGAACAATGCCAAAAATCTGGGAAAGATCCACCGCCATATGGATTAGAAGAGTTGATAGGGAAAGGTAGCTTCGGACGAGTTTATAAGGGGCAAGTCATTCACCATATCACGTGTCAGTTCATGACATGCAATCATCTAATACCCATCTAGAAAAGATATGAGATCTGCTGCCGTGGTCGCCATTAAGATCATTGATATTGACGAGAGCGATACGCAGAATCCTCGCAATGCGGACGCATACAGTGATGTTCTCAAGGAGATTGGCGCACTATCTATTTTGAGAGAGACTAAAGCAAAGAACATAAATCATGTAATTGAGGCTTTGGTAATCGGGCAGTCAGTATGGATGATAACAGAGCATTGTGTGGGTGGTAGTGTCGCAACATTGGTCAGTAAATTGTTGGATTATGCTGCATGCGCGCTGGTTAAAAATTGTCATGTAGATGAAGCCAACATACCCCGCCGGACTCCAGGAAAAATGGATCATACCAATTGTAAGGGAAGTCGCCGAAGCTCTCAGATACGTTCATGCAGCTGGCATTATTCATCGGGATATCAAATGTAATTCACAATTATTATTCCCTTTTATTTGCTAATACTTTTAGGTGCCAATGTACTCATCACTGAACAAGGCGGTGTTCAATTATGCGACTTTGGTGTCGCTGGAGTTATCGATAGTAAGTTTGATAAGCGATCAACTATAATTGGCACCCCACACTGGATGGCGCCTGAACTTCTCTCTGGATCAGCTAGCTACGGTAAGGAAGTCGATATTTGGGCTTTCGGATCCATGGTTTATGAAATAGCCACCGGCTTGCCTCCGAATGTTGCAAATGGTATTCCGTATGATAGGCTCGGAACCCACCTGAAACACCATGCCCCAAGGCTCAAGGCTGGAGATTATTCTCATGAGCTCTGTAACCTGGTTTCATACTGCCTTGAAGAGGAGCCATCAGCCCGTCCAAGTATCGAAGATGTGCAAAAGCATAGTTATATCTTAGATACGGAGTTGAGTTATCCCACGTGTAGCCTCAGAGCTCTCGTCGGCTCATTCAAAGTGTGGGAGTCACGAGGCGGTAGCAGAAAATCTTTATTCATGCAACACGGTGCACAAGGACATGCATCAACAAATCCTTCCGCGAACTATGAATGGAATTTCAGCACTACAGAATTCTTTGACAAGGAAGTTCTTGATGAATTCAGCGCCCGTGATGTTTACGATGCATACGGCTCTGCGGTGCTCGATTTTGATGAAGATACTGCAAAGCCGCAGCGAGTTTCAAGGCCCTCTAGGAGACGCGCTCCACCAGAGGCATTATCTCGAATGCCAGCTCAACCACTTGAAAAGATCTTTGATCCTAATACCCTATCTAATTATGACGATAATAGCCGGGCACAATACGGTGGTGCCATGGTCAGGCTTAATTCAGATTTACCACTCCGTGATAACTCGGCTCAACCTCCCATCAGAGATACTATGATTGATCTTGACGATCATGATATAGGAGCTAGCCATTCAAGCTACTCAGACATGGCCACCATTAAAGCTAGTAGGCAAGCTAGCAATGAAGATGAAATTTCTTCATTATCAGGAGCTAGCGGTCAATCCCCTATGGAAGATTTAACAGAGGGTAAAAAAAATAGGCGAACCCAAGACTGGAAATTCCCAACAATGCCAGCAGTTTCTGAAGCCTATCGATCTCCTCAAGACTTTGAGGCTGAAGATTTGATAGATCCCCGTCCTTCATTAGTTCATCATACAACTGAACCCGTAAGCATGTTTGGAGGAGCAATGAGATCACCAGCTTCTGCGACAGATCGAATGTCAATACAATCCCTAATCGATCTAGATATGAGCTTGCCTGAACCTATACGTGGCTCTCCTAGACCCTCTACTGGCCTTTCGGAAACTGGATCGATTACCAGCGAGCCAGCTGCTATCATAAATCCATTTGAGTTTGAAAGACACCCATCGGTATACCACTCCTCAAGAGAGAGAGAGCCCTCAATTTATGTCGATGAAGATAAAATATCAAGTTCTCATGCGCAGATTCTAGGATTGAGTGATTCCAATGATTACTCTGATACAGAAAGGACGCAAACGAATTATTCCCAATTTGATGATGTACCTGATGAAGATCAAGCATCGACCTCACCTCCGATATTGCACCCCCCTATAATGCCGATACACCCGTCAGAGAAAAGCTTGATGGGAACGGCAACAGCAGATGAGATGAAATCCGAGTTTAGTCGGATACTTCAAGGGATGATTCAACAGCTAGATGCTTTTTGTGATTCCTATGACGCAGCAAAATTACTCACGACAAAAATTGATGAACTTGTAGATCAGGGAAATGAACTTCAAAGGCGAAACTTTACAGAATAAATCTGAATTAGAATGTGGGGTTTTAGTGGGAATTTTTTGGTAGGAGTTGTCATTAAATTTTTAAAAGCGTTGAAACGGAGTTAAGAAAAGATACCATGGGGTTGGACAGAAAAGTTTTTTATCTAAAGGCGTCAGGTTGCTACAAAGCTGGCTCAGAATTTCTAATCTAAAAGCGTGCTCATACTGGAGTTAGTTAACACATTATTTGGGAAAGTGATCAATCTATGTTGTAAGAGAGAAGCTAATGAGCATGTCTAAAATCATATTCTACGTTTCACTTATAATGGTTCGATTAGTTTTCTGTATTTCAAAAGAATATATCCCGGCATGATAAATTGACTAGAGCTAATATTCTGTTAATTATCTGATGACGTAGCTCTGAGGTGTAACACGATACGATAAAATCCTTAAGCTTGTTCAGATAACTTTGTTTTGGGCCAGTGGCGCTATCACGGTTTTCCCAACTCCATAAAATCAGACCGGGTGTCTAACTGGGTCGGTTACTCTTGGAGAAGAATTTGTCAACGTGTTGACAATCAGTAGCGTCTATCAATTGTATTCCATTCTCAGGTAAATAGAGGTATCGAGAGAATGAGCTACTAAGTGCTAACGTACTTTCGATCCGAAATCTCTTACGCCCGAGAAGATTTGGCAAAACTTATTCCTATGAAAACGGTCGCAATAAACAATAGAAATAGCATATATGTCGGACTGAGCCATTTTTTCCCGACTCTCGGCTTTCATCTCCAACTTATTCAGTTCGGATCAACACTGTTTAGATCAGATTCAAGCTCTAAAACGGGAGCTAACGCCTTCAAAAATCGATTATACGATGGTCAAGAAACAGTTAAAGCTATGATGAATAAGGCCCAGCAGATAGTGAAGCACAAAGCCAACAGGGGACGAAGATCTTCTAAATAGCTAGAGCCAGGAGATGAAGTCTAACTAAACATGGGAAGTGTTACCACAACATAGCTTAAGAAAAAATTATCATGGATCAGCGCTAAGTGTAAAGTAATGCGAGAAGGTGCCCCTGGTATTTATGAGCTAGATATGCCAAGTAATATACATCGTTAGTTTTCTATTGAGCTAATCTGTCGAGATTCAGATGATCCACTTTATCCTCAAATCACAGATGGTGGTCAATATCCGCCACTACCAGGAGGAAATCACCCCCTCTATTGGGTAGAAAAGTCCTTAAAGCCCAAATTTTAGGGGGAAAAATAGCTATCTGCGTCAAGTAGATAGATTACAGAGAAACGACCTGGGAATTCCGAGAAAATCTTGTTCTCACTGATGCATTTGAAAAATTGGAGCAATATGACGATGGGGAATAAGGTCGATGATTCCAAGGTGGGAGTTTTTTAAATCAAAATTTATTCAGCTAGATAGCTATGACAACCCAACGTGGGTAGCTACATGGGTTCTAGGGGTAAATCGAGGCTATCGCTTTATTAATTGTTATAAATACACCGGGGGTTAGATATGATTTATAGGCATCGTGTCTGTTATGTCAAACCCTGTAACACATATTTCTGTTACAAACCATCCTGAAGCGTACCAAAGACCTACGCCTACAATCTCATTATTTTAGGAAATCAGAGCAGGCTCTGATTATTTCGTTCGTTCATACAGACCACGACCTCATTTTATGACCAGCAGGGTTTGGACACCCTTCCAGAGCCAATACTCAGCCCCTCCCTGAGTCTAAATTGAAAAGATTTCCGGTAGATTAATCGTTACTTAGAAATTTCTCAAGAAATAATTTGGCTTAAACCATATTTTTCAAGAACATCCAAACTAAGAAGTAATAACGGAAATTTACGTTAAAAAATAGTTATATTTTTGCACCCATTAGTGCCGCAAGTAATTTTTTTTTCACCTTTGATTTGATTTCATTTAGCCCGTTCAGGTACCCTATGGGTCCATACATGAAGATCTAGCTATAATATTTACACAGGAGGAAACCAAATTCGGTAAAAATCCCCCATAACTCTCTGTCTCGTGTCTATTTGTTTTCTGAGGTTTCCTACAGGAAGTGCGTTTAAACAGTTTATACAGTTTGAATTCCGTCTTATCCTTGTCCACATCGTCTCATCTTTTCGTCCAATGCTATTTCTACTTCTCCTGCAAGCCGGAATTGTTCAAACCAGCCCTTTGCTAGGATCCATTTTATGATTCTCTCTATATCATCTGGGCTATTCATCATTGCCGCAAATGACCTGTCTTTTGCCTTTCGAAGCACCTCTCCTCTTCCCATTGCCCACTAAGGACACGCTAAGACCATATGTTTGACATTTTGAGACGGATATAAAAACTGGCATTTTGGATTAATCACCCCGGGGACTTTCCTTCGATACAGATAAGAATTGACACCAATGTGCTCACTTCTTATCTGAACTACAATACTGCTTTGGGCCCTACCAAGGTTCCGGTGGATATCTGAGGGTGTTTTTCTATATCTTTTTTTTTCACTATTAACATTATATCAAAAAAATAACATAAGTGCGATCCTGTATCCTCTTGGATAAACAAACTGACCATACCTACAAAACCATGGGTAATGGAGGTGAAATTAGCAATTTTAGGAAGGAATTAAAGTTCTCCCTATAGGGTGATCGGTTAAAGATGTAATAAGAGACGAACAAGGATATTGAATTGATTCGACCAGATTCTATACCATGAAAGCTCGAAAAGACCTGCCGGCAAAGACGAATTCTTCACCTTCCAGTGGTGCCGGTGTAATCTCTTAGTATGCTCTGCATATCTGGGATAGCCAAGAGGGATCGCAACTGAATCAAAGTCGAAAGCAAACACATGCATGTCTCCATTTGACGACTTCTCAATCATGCAACACTCACCATTATCTTCTGAGTCCTCAACCTCGATCTAACCACATATCATTTCACCTCCACGACCGATAAAGGCGTCATCCCAATTGCAAACAGGAGCTTGCCTCATTCATCACCGGCCATCACTCACTACAAATTTACAACGCTACGTATACCCGCAAGGAGGAAATTAAGTCATAATGTACAAAGATCGGGTCTTGGTTTATGAGGGACTGTTGCTCTAATGGGGTTATACATCTTGAGGAAGGACAGGCGGCTGATATGTGGAACGAGAGGGGGGATTATGAAGGGCTAAGGGCTTCTCTAAGTATATGATCGGATGAGGACTTGTGAGGGGTGGTACTGTTGGAGGGGAGCTATATGGGAGGCATAGAAGGGGATATACTACTGGCATATGTATCCTTGGCCTGTAGGCAGAGAGGACCTGTATGTCCCACATAGTTTCAGACTCAGACAGGACAATGAAATGAATTAATATAAAAAAAAGCTCGAAAAGAGTGAATTAAATGGCAAAGACTAAGCGATTAACATCAGAGTAGCAAAAAGTAACATTCTTCACATACTTAATATACATGGATGTAAACTAGCAGGAATACAGCACTAATGCTGTGAAGAAGTATACTATCTTGTACTTTTATTTTATTGTCCTGTCTGAGTCTGAAACTATGTAGGACATACAGGTCCTCTCTGCCTACAGGCCAAGGATACATATGCCAGTAGTATATCCCCTTCTATGCCTCCCATATAGCTCCCCTCCAACAGTACCACCCCTCACAAGTCCTCATCCGATCATATACTTAGAGAAGCCCTTAGCCCTTCATAATCCCCCCTCTCGTTCCACATATCAGCCGCCTGTCCTTCCTCAAGATGTATAACCCCATTAGAGCAACAGTCCCTCATAAACCAAGACCCGATCTTTGTACATTATGACTTAATTTCCTCCTTGCGGGTATACGTAGCGTCGTAAATTTGTAGTGAGTGATGGCCGGTGATGAATGAGGCAAGCTCCTGTTTGCAATTGGAGCAACTTCTTTACTGGTCATCGAGCCGAGGTGGTTTGAGGTAAAGTGAAATTGGAGGAATGGCGCAAGAAAGGTAGGTTCAAAATCTATGAGGTCGTCGAATTTAGATTGGCCTGATTTTCCTTTCGACTTCGATTCCGGTGCAATTATTCTTAGCTACCCGAAACATGCAGACTATACTGAGTGTTTACACCGGTATTACCGGAAAGTGAAGAATCCATGCTTGCCAGCGAGAAGGTATTAGAGTTTATATAAATTTTGGCACCGTGCCGATGCAAGCGGGAGACCAAAGTCCTCATTCCGGCTGACTCGACTTATCTCAAATGGTCGCTTGTGTAGGTCGGGCCTGTCTACTGCTCATGGCTCAATAGATGTAATAAGGATTTAAGAGGAAAATAATTCCGGGAGCCTCCACGGGATATTTTCCATAAGTGGTAAATCCCTCTCATCATCTACTTCCACAATGTTCACGGCCTGTCATTTTATACTTTCCGATTCCATCTGCTTCATATCTCTCTCTGATATCCGATCCTGTTTTCCAAAAATAGGCATCTTCAAAATGGATCTTAATAGATAATAAATTCCTGAATGGTTTATAGTTTTTCTTATCTTTTTTGTCTTTAAGCCGGCCAGGGTCGGGAAAGAGAGTCTCGATTTGTGATCTGTCTACAGGATTGGTAGTGGAGAGAGAGTGTATATGAATGAGGGTAGCAACTGATTAGAATAGAATAGAATTAAATTTAAGTCCCTACTGAGTCTATGACTATGAAGGACTGCTAAAAGTAGACATTAAACCACCAAAATTCAATTGTTTTTATAAATACTGTTTTTTCAATCTTTACCAATAGACAATGGGGGCTTAACCCTGAAAACTGATTAGAATATTAAGGTGTAAAACCAGAGAACTTAAAGTCTGAGGCTGACTTGATTGGTAACTATTATTATTGCTTTTAGATTTTTGGTATCTCTTGAATTCTATCTCATAAAGGTTTACAAACATAAAAATCGATGAATACTACCAATGACCAACTATCAATTAAGTAAATTTACCAATCATTTCCGGAAAAGGCTGAACGTTAGCTTCAGTGTAAGTTTCCTAGCCATGTTTGCAAAAGGTTCTACCGGTAGATATTCATTCTTTTTTCCTAGGGGAGCTCTTACGAAGGAGTTCTTCTTGGACCATCCATGTTTACTTTTGTCCTGTTAACCATCCTGAGTCTACTATCAATTCTCTTTTATCCTCATATGAGAATTGTGATTATGAAATTTGTGGATTTTCTGCCGTGGGATTAATCAATAAAATTGGGACTGTGAGTGAGTTCAGTTTATCACAAATACCTACATGTGTTATATTTTCTTAGCATACTTAAGTTTTTCTAGAAATTCATCAAATTTTTCAACGGCCATTAAAGGTAGCTTATCTTACTATTAACCTAGCTACTGTTTAGCAGGCGTACAATAATAAATCAAGGGCTGTTCACCTCCATCCTCGAGTATTCAGCGACTAAGAAACAGATATTATGTAATAACCGTAAAGATATCAATTTATGAAAGATTCTTCTTAGGTATACTGTTCTTTTTATTTCAATATTTATACAGCGTATGTGAGAGAGTTGCAGACTCCACAAGTATATTTCGTTATTGCATGAAGACTCTTGGCCGAACATAGACGACTCAAACTTTGGATTATTTTCTCGATGCCTTCTCTTCCTTGTGACATAATGGTGCGAGGTTGACCCCAGCGTCAATCAATTGTTGCTGAGACGCCTCAAAATTGGCCAGTAGAACATCTATCTTATTCTCTAGGCTGGTCAATTTTGCCTCAACTTCTTGGGCCGTATTTTCACCCCTTTGGGACAAATATTTTTGTTAGCCTAACCCATAGTTTGCCTTTCTTTAGGAGACACTGTGTTGGAATGTGTACTAGTTACAAGTTGAATTAATCATAAAGTTGTAGACATAAGAGCTAATTTTTTCCACTGTAATGATAGGCGGCTATTGATGAAGACAAGCGAGAATAGGGCGCGTGCACCCATACTTACTGGGCGATTTGTGTCCAGGTCTCGGCCAACTAGATTTAGCAAGGTTATTGTTGTATTCTAATTTTGGACAAGGAAAAGGAGCGAAGAGTAACGACTTGTTGATGGATTACCTTTGCTAGTTCAGAATCTTTAGCCATATGATAAATTTTATCCGAATACTTTATCCTTAATGAATTCTTGAAGTATAATTTCAGAACGGGTAGGGCAGAGTTAGGATATGATTTACGTCGAATTAACCGGCAATGAGGATGATAACTAAAAAATTCGTTATTTACTAGTCATAATGGCTTGAGAGGGGGTGTGCTAGACTATTGGTGTTCCTAGCCGATCTGCACCACGTGCGGAGCCGAGTCGGGTCAATCCAAGTAAGGTATAGTACATATTGTGCATCGCTCCGCTTCGAGGCAGTAAACTCCATTTAGAAGATACATTTTAAGCCATAACGATACACGTAACCGGAGGACAGATGCACATTTATTGTCCTCGATGTCCTCTACGAACCTGGGCGTGAAATATTCTCCCAGAGCTAAATTCAGTCAAATTTCGCAAAACCGAGCAAGTTGGCTCACGAGGCAATGATTCAATACTCTCAGCCAAATCAAATTTTCACTTCTAGCAGGATCCATTCCGAACCAAGTCTTGTGAATTCTATAAGCACAACCAATTAAATCCTCATATCAATAAGTATACTTCTCATCGACTCAATCTCTAACCTCATTGTTGTGTTTATTGAATTGACTTGATTTGACTTGATTTGATTGAATTTAACGTCGTGCCTGTCAACAGCTCGTGACTAATTTCACGTATGGACGGCCCAGTCCCTACAGAACTACCCGACGCTCTAGCGCGCACTACAGCACCTAAAAAGCCCAAAAGAGTCCGACCAGCTCCCCACCATGGCAGGGATACCTGTGACTCGGAGGTGATGAACGAAAGCCTAGGTGATCTGGCATGGAAGTAGGGATAGGAATCGAGGCTCGGGCGCGTGGTGGCCGAGGCGGAACAATGGAAGGGAGATTGTCAAAGTTTTTCTTTTGTAATGCAGGACTTTGCGTGGAAGTTTTCTTTTGTTTTGTTTTCAACTCTGGGCTGCTGTACTCGTCATGCTTCAACACATAGATGCGTTTCGGCATGGTTCCGGTCATTGAGGTGGGACGAGGTACTTGTACTTTACGGTAGTTAACCTGATCCGGCCCGACCCCACCCGTGCTTAATCTCCAGTAGGAGTGCAATAGGAATCACTATACCTAGCACGTAAATGAACAAGACAAGACAGCTGTCCGCCACAAATCATATACCATCTATGACCTGTTACCATCATAAATATTTTCACCTATTCATGCCGCCCCAGTCCTCGCAGAGGCTGGCTCTTGGCCCCCTCTCCCACCCGTAAATTCGACGCGTCCTGACGTCGAAATGGTCCTCACAGGGCCACCTAACCACCACTACAACATCACACAAGCAAACGCAGAACCAATCTGCGAGGCGAGCTGCCAATACTCGCCCCCAAACCCCCCCGAGTCAATGGGTGCTTCCTTGACTAACTTCCTCGCAGATGAAGAGAGGGCGTTTAACATACGCTTTGCAGAGGGTGAGCGTATCGTCAGTGGGTACATTAACCTACTGGCGGCCACAACCAACAAACAGCTCCGACGAGCTGTCGAAAAGAATGGAGAGGCTTTACAGGCCATTATCACAAATATCCTGCGTGGAAATCCCGAGCCCCAATCCAGTGGGCCATCAGAGGCTGCTAGTAGCAGCAAGACGACAACCCTCTCTGCGTCGGCTACTAGGCCGGGAGGAAAGAATAGCGCGAGCACTTCACGACCAGTGCAAATACTCACGAGAGAAAGTAGCCAGGCGAAAGGCAAAGAGCCGGCTTCGACAAAGCCTACTAGGCCAATCGACATCGATTCTATACAAACCCCCATCGTTACTGAGGGGTCTTGGACTCAGGTAGTGAGGAAAAAGACTAAGCCCGCACCACCAGCAGCGACAAAATCGCAACCAGCCAGCGAGCCTAAGTCAAAAGCGGCAGGGCCCACACAAACTTCGAGGCCTACTGCCTCAGCTCCCAAGTTAGCTCGCCCAGACGAGCGTGTTTTCCTGCGGGTCAAGCCCGACCACCCATGGAGACGCATGTCTCCTCATTACATCAAAATGAGCCTCGCAAGCAAGCTGCGCTTAGCTAACACTGCAATTAAGCAGGTTACCATCGTCAACCCAGGGTTTGCGATACTAGCTGAAGGAGACAGAGCAAGAAACGCGCTCCTCTCAGGCGCCGTACTCCTGGAGAGCACGGAAATGAAACTGGGAGCTGCTTCCAATTGGACCTCAGTGTTGGCGCCTAATGTACCAGACAGACTCTTCACTTTAGAAGGACCAACGCCAGTAAAATCGGAGATGGTAATGGAGGAAGCGACCTTAAAGACAGGCGTTAGACCGACCTCGGCTCGTGCCTTTGCGACAAGCATGGCTAGGCCGTCAACCGACTGGGTGTTGCATTTTGCAACCGGCAAGCCAAAGCTGGGAGAAAGACTTTTCGAAGAGAGCGGTCGATTACACGAACTTCAGCGTAAAGCCAAAATTGCGCAATTCAACCGATGCAGGGGACACCACACAACTAAGATCTGTTCACGAGCAGAGCGCTGCTCTCGCTGTGGATCGATTGAGCACAAGGCTACTGAGTGCAAACAGCTCGTCCCAAGGTGCATCAATTGCCATGGGCCACATGCCGCAACCGAGCCTAGCTGCATGGCCAGGCCGACGCGGGCCGGCGGAAAGACTGTGCAACGCACAAGAGACCAGCTGTCGGTGATCCGGGAACAAGGTCAAAAAGAAAGAAGCGCTTCGATCCGATAGTTGGAAGCAAAGCAGAAAGCCGCTGAGGCGACTGCTGAAAACGAAACTACAAATGTTGCTGAATGCCCGTAAGGGACCACAACCTTACCGAGCTACACACAACGGCAACAACGATCTTGTTCCTCTGTGCTAATTTAGGCAGAGGAGACCCCGCTACAGACATCATCCTGCAATCCGCCTGGGATTCAGGAACCGATGTCCTACTCATCCAGGAACCCTGGACTCAACACAAGGACGGCTTCTGGCTCACCAAGTCGCATCCCGGGTTCAACAAGCACTTGCCCCCCCCATATCACAGCCAACCCCGCAAGGCCACACTCCCTCATTTATACGCGAAAAGGGACCAATTGCCAACAGCAAGTAATCTGTGAGACATCACCAGACCTCACCGCAGTAACAGTAGGAGGAGTCACATTTGTCTCCGTCTACCGCGCTCCTGGAGCAGACCTTTTGCCGCTGTTATCATGGGCACCATCTGGACCTACAGTAATTGGCGGAGATTTCAATGCCGTACACACGGACTGACAGCCAATGGCTACGAGGCTACACAGTGTCGGCCAGCTGCTTACTGAATGGATTTCCGAGCAGGGTATGGACTTATCTTCTACACCGGGCGTCCCGACCCACGACCTTGGAAACACACTCGACTTAGTTTGGTCTAACTCGGGAGCCCTTGCAGACGTCTCGATAGAGCTTGACTCGACATCGGACCACAGAACTCTTGCAGGAGATGTCCCCTGACCGAACTCGAAAGCTAGAGCTGTTATCAAAACAGGCCAGCCGTTTCGAGTGACAGACGACGCCCTCGAAGACTTTGCAAAGGTGCTAAGTTGTTGGGCTCAAGGAATAGAGCTACAGCCGATGGTTTCAGTAGACGCGGTGGACAACCTTGCTGAAAAGCTGGTCCAAACTATTAGCAACGCAATCAGGGCCACTGGTAGACGCGGGAGTGTGAAGAAGGGTAGGACAGCACCTTGGTGGACGTCGGAGTGCCTACAGGCCAAACGCGAATACAGGATATTTAGGGACGAAGAGAGCAGAAAGGATTTCCGTCGCATAGTCAGAAGTACGAAACGCCAGTACTGGCAGCAGAAGTTCTCCAAAGCCACAACTGACGTCGATATGTATCAAATGGCACGCCGGGTAAAGCCGCAACTTACATCTACTGCTCCACCACTTCAAACTCCCGAAAATTTTGTTTCGGACCCAGGAAAGCGTGCACTTCTGTTGTGTGACCTCCTTCTCGGCCGGTTCACCAGTCAGAACGACGTCGAAGCTGAGAACCTCGAGTCAGGACTCGGAAACCTTCCATGGGTCTCAAGCGTCTTAGACAAAGAAGCCAAGTGGGTTACAACAGTCTGCCAAAATAAAGCCCCTGGAGCAGACGCGATATCTGTGCGGCTTCTTAGGACAGCCTGGCCGTCAATTGGTCACGCAGTGAGAGTACTCTTTGAGGGCTCACTTCGACTGAACCATTTCCCGAAGGCATTCAAGCTAGCAGAAGTAATTCTTCTTCCCAAATCTGGCCTTAATCTCAGTACAGCTAAAGGATGGAGACCTATCGCACTTCTCTCCTCCCTGGGTAAAGGTCTCGAGAGACTGATTGCAAGGCGAATGGCTTACACCGCCCTCGCCTACAAGGCAGTCCCGCAGCAACTCTTTGGAGCACTCACTGGCAGGTCTGCCAACGACCTCGTCTCATGCGTCATCCACGATGTAGAACATGCAATGAAACGGCAGAAGAAATTAGTCCTAGTCACTTTGGACGTTCAGGGTGCATTCGATGCTATACTCCACGGACGGCTGCTGCAGAGGATGAACAAGATGGGGTGGCCTAAACCAGCTATCACCTGGATAAAGTCCTTCCTACAAGAACGATCCGCTCGCGTACAACACGAAGACGGAGTCACAGACCCAATTCACCTGGAATGCGGGCTGCCACAAGGATCTCCTTTATCCCCAATTCTCTTCCTCCTCTACATGGCCGAAGTCGTGGGGGGCAGCACTTGGAGATTTGGCTATGCAGATGATGTTGCTATCCTCGGCAAAGGTTTGACTCCAAACGAAGTCGCAGCAGCTGTCCAGAGAGAAGTCAATGCAGTCCTAGGGTGGGCTGCTGAAAATGGCGTCTCTTTTGACCCAGACAAGGCCGAAGCAGTCTATTTCCTCGGCCCTAGATCCAGGGGATACGACCTTCCCACAATAAGGGTAGGTCCTCGCGATGTTCAGGCATCCGACAACATCCGATGGCTCGGAGTACACCTTGATCGCAGTCTGACCTTCGAAAGTCACGTCGCAAAGTGGACCAGCAAAGCAATGCAGCTAGTGCAACACTTCCGGCGACTCACTCAGTGTACCTAGGGAACTAGGCCCGAATTACTAACCACAGTCATTCGCAAGGTAGTCCTGCCAATCGCAATGCACGCAGCAGAATCCTGGTACCCGGGGCCAACTAGGGAAACATATTGGGTTGTGGCGCGAAATTCATGTAAGAGACAGTGCAAAGTTATTGACCAAACTTCTGCCTTAGGAATTCGCGTGGCTCTACCTGTTACGGTTTGACCGTTGTTTGAGATTAGGTGGATACCTAAGCCTGTTACTAAGAATTCTTACTATGAGGCTGTATGAGGGGGAGATGAAGCTGAACAAAACGGGACTACTACTCAGGAGGCTGAAGCATTATTACAACTTAGTGACACCTGGAAATACGTGGCTGGGTAAGAAGTATTGTGCCTAAGGACAAGTCACTAGTCTGTAGATTCACGAGGAGGATTAACTCCTATAAATACCTGTTAGTAGTAGCTAGAGTTAGCTTTTCTCCTCATATAGTTTATTAAATTGATTTATTCATCACCAACTCGGTTTCCATCACACTACCAACCTGGCGCACTATGCCCATTGCAGCCCTGAGAAGAGAGACTGGTATTCCGCCAGCACAAATTCTGCTCGAGGAACGCAGGCTCAAGACTGCCGCACGAATCCGGACACTAGATGAGTACCATCTGCTTCGACTTCGGGCCACGGAAAGCACAGACAGCGCTTGTCACCGACTCGGCCTAAAGACATGCAACAAAACCAGACTTGGTTTCGACAGAGTGCATGATTCAAGGGTCCAGAGGATGTATTGACTTCTGCCAGAGGCCGAACTACCTCCACCGCTCCGACCTCCGGTTCCCCCTCAGCTAATTCCCTGCTGGACAAGTAAGAAAGAGGCTGCCAAGTTAATTAGAGAGTGGCTACCTACACTCCAACCCGACTGTCTCTGCGTTTACAGTGATGGTTCTGGGGTTTCAACCGATTGAGTGTCATGGGCCTTTGTGACCTTTTATCAGTGGCACAGGCACGGCAATCGAGCAAAGCGGCTCAGGTAAAATTGACGACGCGGAGGTTCATGGAGCTTTGGCTGCTCTAGAAGCAATCACTGCCAGCAATCGAGATCGAGGATGTAGCGTCATCTACATCCTGCTTGAAAATTCTGTGGATGTTCAGGCTTTACTGACGGGAACAACAGGCTCATCATCCTGGCAAATCCAAAAGTTCGTGAAAATGGCCGCGAGATCAGCCGCGCCTGTAAAAATAGGATGGATTCCGGGCCACGAAGGGCTGGCAGGAAATGAAATCGCCGATGAACTTGCTCGAAGGGAGCTTAACTCGCCGGAAAACTCTAGGACGACAAATGGTGTGATGACCCTGGCCTCATCTGGACGGAAAATCCGTGAACTGGCCAGGCAGATGTTGACAGACTGGTGGCACTCAAATTGCCCCAAACACTACACCGACCTTGAACTCGAGATGCGATGCAAGAAACCGCCAGAACTAGCACTACCTAGAGCAGTCTACGTCCGCCTAATTGCTGCTCGAACTGGACATGGGGACTTTGCGGCATATCATTGCCGCTTCAACCACACAGACGCCAAACTCTACTGCAAGTGCGGGTGGGAAAAATCAATTGGTCACCTTGTCCAGTGTCGAAAAGCACTGGTAACATGGCGACTGGAAAGCAGAAAGCGTAGGGCGCCGGCTCTGGATACAATGCTCGGATCAAGGGGATGGCAGCTGTTCAGGGACTATGTCTAGGAGAGCGGAATATACATGGAGGCTAGTTGGGGGATGGCAGGGATACCTGTGACTCGGAGGTGATAGATCAAAGGCCTAGGTGGTTTAGCATGGACAGAGAGATTTGATTTGAGGCTCAGGTGCGTGGTGGCTGAGGCGGAACAATGGAATGGAGATTGTTTAAGTTTTTCTTTTGTAATGCGGGATTTTGCGTGAAAGTTTTTGTTTTGTTTTCAACTCTGGGCTGCTGAATTTGTCATGGTTCAACCCATAGATGCGTTTTGGCATGGTTCCGGTCATTGAGGTGGGACGAGGCATTTGTACTGCCCGGCAGTTAACCTAATCCGGCCCAACCCCACTTATGCTCAAGTTTCAGTAGGAGTGCGACAGTAGTTACTTCACCTAGCATGTTAATGAACAAAATCGTGTTGTGATAGGCATATTATACAGCTAGGATACTTGCATGTACATAATGTGATTAGACGTTTACGCTGTTTGTGTAGTTCCAGTTTTGTTTGGGATATCTGCAGAAGGAAGCTCATGTGGTCAGGAGCCGACTAGCGGCCGCACATGAGTATAAGCAGCGAGTGCTCGGCACACTATTAGCATAGAACAATTAAATACAGTGAACCTCAGATACACCTTCAACCACAAGCTGAACTCATCAATCTACATACTTGTACAAGGTCAGCATGCATAGTGACACTAACCTAAGCTCATAACCACAATATGCCCCTTACCAACTGTCAGGAACTGAGGATAGAGGTTACTGGGATACAATGGTTGCCATAGGTTACAAATTGAGTAATTGAGTAGTAGAAGATGGACTCTATGAGACCTAGGTTGCTCTGGTTACTCTGATGTATATATGAATTGGTTATCAACGTTGAACTTGTTGTCAACAGTTTCCGGGCTCATAACTTATTGACATTAAAACTTGTTGTTGATATTGTAAATGTATGTCTGTTATCACAGACATTGGAAATAATTCATGAGATTGCTTAATGAGCAGCTAGTATTGATTCCGATATAATATTGTAGAAGACTTGTCCCAACTATCAGAGGGCTACAACGTCTTTATCTATCTACAGGTGAATTCCCCATATTCCAACCATGCTAGCCATACAGGACGTAGCATGTAAAGCTTGATTTTTATCATCATTTTGGGGTTGAGGTTTACCGTGCATATGCTACTCGAGTCGCATGTCTGACTACTATGCGACATGCTTAGGTATCAATCTAACAACCCACACCAAAACCGAAACTACTCACAACCCTGATAATGACCCCATGAATAATTGTAACAGTAGCCTTCAACATAGCACAATTAGGCTAGACATCATTGACCAGGACCTAATCCGAATAATTGGACAGAGCCGCAGTAGATGGCCACGTCTTGTCTTCCATCTTCCACTAGCCTTGTCTCCGATCCTAGATTCCCTCGTCCTTAGTTCTAGTTACAATTACAAATTTATATCTTTGACTCTTGCCAACCTCCTCAGATATTGCCCAAGTCACTCAGTAACACTCCTTACGCTACCTTTGGCACCCTCAAGTTTGACACCACCCTTCACAAGTTGTAATTGACTTTGAACTTGATTGTCGACTTTGTATATTGGTCTGTTATCACAGACACGGAAATAGATTCATGAGATTGCTTAATGAGAGGCTAGGATTGATGCCAATATTATATGGTAAAAGACTTGTCCTACAATAAGAGGCTGCAATATTTTTATATATCTACATATTTACCCCCATACTCACCATATCTGCTAGCCATTCTATATCAAGCGTGCATAGCCTGATTTATCTCATGGTTCTGGGATGAAGCTGTAGTTTCCGAATAGCAGTATCCTTTTAGCTACTACAATACATAGCAGCTGTTGAAATTGGCGCTACTTGGCAATGAAGAGTCACATTAACATGGAATGTAATAAGGTTCGAATATTACTAGTATGTTCATGACGGTTCATATATTGACCAGCCTCCCAATTATCTAGCATAAGCTAGTGAATCAAGTACTTCGCTGAACTGAAATTAGTTTAAATAGCACTTTGATTCTAAGTGGGTGTCAGAGCATCATGTAGACAGCAGGGCGAAGACATGGGTCAAAGACGCTGTATTCAGGCTAAAGGGTGCCATCCTACATTATGCATGAGATGTGTGCATAACTGCTCGGCCAAAAGGCCAGACCAGAATCATAGAACACTAGGTACAGGTTATCTCCACATATATAGATTATACAGAAGGCAATCCTGACATTGGGTTTAATCAACAACTCTCCACTATAGTTTTCAGACTCTTCAATCTCCCAACTCGCTTCACTAGGTGATATTAAGTACAAGCCTAACAGCTTACGCTTCTGTATACAACTTCCATTCCAACAGGTTATGACCTGGTGTCCAAGAGAAAAGCATTAATATCCTAGAATTTCCCTTTTCTCTTAAAATCCAAATAATCACAACTAATAGTTCAATAGAAATGGCAAATTCCTCCTTGAACCAATTCTCCATCCCTCAAGCAGATGATAAATATTTTGCAAAGCGATTAAATTGCTCCGTGCGGAATATGTCATTCTCAAACGTTACCCAACTCACCGGACACAATACCTATGAGTCCTGGGCCATCACAATGGAGGCAATATGGAGAGGCCAGAAACTCTATGAACTAGTTGTTGAAGGAAAGAAGCCAAAGGAAGATGCTTTCCTTGAAGAGCAGGAAGCATTTAGCAAAATATCAACAATTGCTATAAATATTTGTATCCTTGTGGTGCGTCCAAGTATACTGAAAAATATTCTCAAGTTACAAGACCTCCACAAAATGTGGATTTTTTTGATTACTGAATATCATCAGACCAATAATTTCACATTAGTCCATCAGCTAGGATCACTAGTGTCGCTTTCGAGCAAATTTGACCCCAGTGGCACAATGCAATCTTTCATAGACTTGTATGAGAATGAATACTTCCAGACTACTTCTCTAGCCCGCGAATCCTCCAGCCTCAGCTGTCAAAAGATCGCAGATTTCTTAGATGATGATGAGATAAAAAGAGATTTGATACTGGCATTCATGAGTCGACATCATAAGAATATTGTTGACAACTTGGTAACATAGGATATCCTATCCTATTCCAAAGTAAAGCAGCGTCTTCTTGACCTTGATCATGAGTTACCCCTACAATCCTCTACTCACACAGCTCATGTCACGCAGTTCAAGAAAATGAAAATTGACAACTCAAGAATAGCAAGACCTTCAAAGGTAGCTAAACCTAAACATCCTAAAAACTCTAAAGCAAAACAATGTTCCTTTTG
This sequence comes from Blumeria graminis f. sp. triticale, assembly GCA_905067625.1. NCBI lineage: Eukaryota > Fungi > Ascomycota > Leotiomycetes > Helotiales > Erysiphaceae > Blumeria > Blumeria graminis. Next base: position 8,152,266 of record LR898475.1, on the reverse strand, counting down.
TAAAAGACATTTTCCGCTTCAGTATAGAGGTCATGTATGGAATACTTGTATCAGACTGCGTGAAAGAAATGCTGAAGGACCTATTGATAACCATGAACGAGCAAACATTGCTGTCAATGGACCTCAAGAGGTTTGTCATCATCCCTTCTATTTTGATACCTGTGCAATAGCTCACATGTGTCTTTACCCAGGAAGATTCGAACACATTTCAGCTTGCGCCAGTCATGTAATGTCCAGTTCAAACGAAAAGATATCAATCGAGGGGAAAGGAACTGTAGTTTTAAACTGTATACTATCAAATGGAAATATTTCTACATTTAAAATTGATGATGTGCTATATGTGCCCAAGTTATCCTTGCCATTCTTCTCTTAGAAGAAAGCTAGATCTAGAGGATATATGCTCCAAGATGATGGAACTACAATGAGGATATTTAAAAATAATAAAACATGGTTGGAAGCTTACTACAATGGTCTGTTACCCGTGATCAGGGAAAGGACCGAAAAATATGAAAGTGCATGTTCTACCTTTGAATTCTGGCATGAAGCTCTCTGTCATTCGGCACCTTCTTCGATGTCTAAGACAGATAAGCTCATACAAAACTCAGGTATCATCCGAAATACACCAAGAACTTCTACTGTGACGCCTGTATGTCTTCCAAATCAGTACATCAAAAACCTTCCCCATCGATTTTTAGAGCAAAACTCAAAGGCAAATATATTCATTCAGATCTTGCAGGTCCATTCCCTGTTCCATTGTATGGCAACGCTTTATACTACATAAGTTTCATAGATGATGCAACACAATGTGCAACTATCCGAACCCTAAAATACAAATCTGATGCGGCGCAAGCCACTATAGATTTTATCACAGCCTTGGAAATGCAGTACAATTGCAAAATCAAGTCACTTAGAACAGATAATGGCGGCGAATATGTCAATGAATCACTATCCAAATTTCTTGCTCAGAAGGGGATAAGTCATCATTTGACTCCTCCCTATTCACCGGAATCTAATGGTGTAGCCGAAATGCTTAATAGGTCGATCTCTGAAGGAATACGAGAAATACTAAACACAGTCAAAGATAAGCGGTTGTGGGCTGAAGCAGCACACACATTTATTTATACTAAAAATCGTACTACACATGGCTCTGTAAATGGATAGACCCCATATGAAGCTTTCCACGAGAAAAAACCATCCATTTTACACCTTCAACCCTTTGGAAGAGAATGCTACGTGCATGTCCCCATGGCAAAGCGACCATCCGGAAGCAAGCTTCTACTAAGGGCGTAGAAAGGTGTGTTTGTTGGATACACTTAAGTCGATCATCACTATCGAATATTTGTTCCTGAGAGAAAACAGATTATCATATCAGCAGACGTAAAATTTCTACCTCATCAGCTTGATAAGTCTGTCCCAGAGAAAATCTCTGATCTCCACCCACACATCACAAATCAACCTAACTTACCAACTTCATCACTGACGTTGAACAGTTCATTGAATTCTCTAAATGTCAAACAAGAACAAAATACTCGAAATTTCCATCAAAATCAAGATCCATGTCACGCTGTTCAATCCAATTTAAGGGAGCCATCATCATAAGAACCGTCATCAATTCTAGCTACTGCTCAGATTGAACCCCAGCCAACAACAAATTTGTCAAATCAATGCCATTCACCAAATGAAGATTCAAGAACATCCGTTAACTCTAGACCAAAGCGCACAATACATCCTCGGACATATGAAGACACGATAACGGGGGAATGGTGGAAAACTTCTCGTGATCTTCCTGAACCCGAATGGCAGATTTCAACGTGTGGTGTTGGTAACAAGTTAGCCATGTTGAATATTCATGATGAAACTGAACCCAGCTCACACAGTGCTGCCAAATTTTCACCTAATTGGGCTTACTGGGAAAAGGCATTTGATGAGGAGATAGCATCCCTTAAAGATAACGGCGTTTGGGATGTTGTTCCTCTACCTAAAGGATGAAAATTTGTTAATGGCAAATGGGTGTGCAAGATAAAAAGAGATGCACATGGGGAAGTTGAACAATACAAAGCACGTTACGTTTCCAAAGGATTCTCATAGATCCAAGGACTTGACTATGACGAAACCTTTGCTCCAGTTGTACAACTTGATTCATTACAGCTAATCTTGGCAATTGCGGCATCTAAGAAATGGAAAATGAGACAGCTCGACATTAAAACTGTATTTTTATATGGAGTCTTGAATGAGGACATTTGCATGGACCTTCCTGAAGGGTACAGGCAAGGAGATCATGTTGCAAAACTTAAAAAGTGTATATACAGACTCAAGCAATCACCTCGGGAATGGTTTTTCAGGTTGGCTGAATATATCATTCCTTATGGTCTTGCTCCATCCCTATTTGATCCCTGTGTATTTATCCACAACACAGAGGAGCTCATCGAAGATTTAGTAAACCACTTCAAGGCCGAATTCAAGGTCAAGGATATGGGATCTCTTCACTGGCTACTTGGAATTCAGATTGAGTACTATGATGTAGGAATCACTCTATTGCAGTCTGCTTACATAAATAGAATCCTTGAAAGGTTTTCGATTCAAGATTGCAATACGGTCTCCACGCCTATAGAGTGTAACCAACCACTAAAGGCATCGGAAAATGGAGAACCTAGAGCCAATGCTACTCTGTATCTACAAATAATCGGATCTATAATGTATATCATATCTGCTACTACACCTGATCTTCCATATACAATCTCTTACCTCCCTCAATTTAACTCAGATCCATCAATCACTCACCCAAGTGCTGCCAAGCAAGTTCTAAGATGTATCAAGGGGAAAAAAGGTGTTGGTTTGTTATACAAATTTGAATCTCCCCTGGTTCTCAATGGATAATGTGACGCATCATACGGAAATTGTCTAGATACACGCAGAAGTTTCTCCGGTTATTTATTCCAACTTGGTCAATCCACAATCTACTGGAAGTCTCGCAAACAACGTACTGTTGCTCACTCCACTTGTGAAGCTGAGTATATGGCACTTTCTGTTGCAACAAAACAATTCCTTTGGATTTTAAGAGGACTTAACCACATGTTGGATAAAAATATACCTACTTCTCTGTCAACCAATAACAATTCCACTATTGATCTAGCACATAACCCGAAGCTCAATGATGCAATAAAGCATATTGACATCGCTTATCATTTCACTAGAGAGCGAGTTGAAGATGGAACACTCACCTTACTACACATTCTGTCAGCTCAAAATCTTGCGGACATCTGTACAAAAGGCCTACCTAAACCAATTGAAATTAGTTCCGGAGATTGGAAGAATTACACACTAGCCTCGAGTTTGATTAAGAGATACAATAAATGTGTTTACTATACGAAGAAGTTTACTGATGTTTAATGGATAGTTAATTGTGATTAAATTGCTATAACTCTATATGTGTGGCGAGAAGTCCCTCTATATACATGAAAGCGGGGTTTTCCGCACACTAGTGTGAACTCCAACATACTTCCTAATCTAACCTAAACAGGAAGGTTGTTGGAGATCCTGAAGCCAATGTATGCTGTTAGGCATCGATTGGCTAATTACTATTCATGCCAGTGAGTGATGATATGGGTTAATCATATCTCATGGCGCTAGTGCATATTATTCTAATAAGTACTATTTGTTTACTGCAGTCATGTTGCTGCCTTAATTACAACAAAACCAAGACTTATGCACTTATGCACCAGTATCTTTGGTACAAAGTGAGAAGGGGTGTTGAAATTGGCAATACTTGGCAATGAAGAGGCGCATTAATACAGAACGTAATAAGGTTCTATTATTACTAGCCACATTTGTGACAACTCATACATTGACCAGCCTCCCAATTATCTAGCATAAGCTAGTGAATTGTGTCCTTCGCTTAGCTGTAGTAATTAGTGTTGGAAAGTGTGTATGGGCTCTAAGAGGAAACTCACTCAAAGAATATAGGCACAGCTTCAAAGTACTTTGTAGTAGTTCAATCAAATAAATTATTCACGTAAATCGTTCTTATTATATTATATTATTTGTCGGAATGTTTTAAAGAATGTACATCTAGGTTTCCACATATTACTCGTGTTCTTTGTCTGACGCTAAAACTAATTTCAATCTAGTGCAATTGTACGCCAAGTTATTCCTAAGCAGCCTTGCCGATAATCACCGACAATTGTGTAGCTCTAGAGTAAGCAACTAGTACGAAATTCCAACGATTAGTTTAAATAGCGCTCTGATACTAAGTAGGTTTAATCAACAACTCCCCACTATAGTTCTCAGACTCTTCAATCTCCCAACTCGCTTCACTAGGTGATATTAAGTACAAGCCTAACAGCTTACGCTTCTCTATACAACTTCCATTAAAACAGCAGCTTCAGGTATAGTTTACTGTGCAATACTCTACCTGAGCTACATGCCTCCTTGATATGCTGCTGTCTCGGTAATCAATGAGATAACCGAAGCTGAACCTTAACAATAACCTTAATTATAAACCCATGAATACCAAAGACAGAAGCCTGCAATGTAACACAATTAGGTTAGGAATTGCCAACTACAACCTAATCCAAACAAGTTGTGTCAAAACCCGACAACTGTAGCCAAACCGCAATCAGAATCAAGCCGCGTCTCGCGCTCAGCGCGCGTGAGAGCAGCCCTCCCAATCATAGAGGGTCTTAACCAATCTCAGGTGGTAGAAGTCTCTCCCTTCTATAATCCAGCCCTTGGCAATTGGGACACACCTGGAAGCAACCAGCAGCATGATATGGAGATCGATCCAATTAATTACGACAATCAAATCAAATACAACAACCCCGACGACGACCCATTTTTAGGGCCAGCTCCCGCAGGCCTGATGCAGGACACTCTGACTAAGAGCCTAAACTCTTTGACAACCCGAGTAAAAAAAGCAGACCCTTTTTGGAGGTATTTCGGCACTAATTGACAAGCATAGCAGCGCACCCAACTACGCTATACTACTCGCCAAACAAGCTGGAGCATTCAAAAGCCTCTATAATAATCTAGCTAAAGTTGCAGCACGGCATTTCGATGTCTATCTCTGCAATAAGCCTATAACTGTCACCAAAGACCCCTCCCCGCCCAGCCGCAACGCCCAGAAAACAGCGCAGACCTACGCAAATGCAGCTTCACGGGCATTCAATAAGCAATTTGCCGGTTGCCATACTCCAACCCTCCCGATACCTGCTAAAGCGCGGCTTCAGTCCAAGCCCACCCACACTGATGTCAGATTATTTGTTCGTATTCCGGAAGGTAATACACTCTGAGATCACTCAGCATACGCAATACAATCCCACTTGAAAGCTAAGCTTGGCAATGAGGTTCAGATTCAAACAAATATGCAGTCAACAAAGACTGATTTCGCTCTCTGCCCCAAAGGCAGAGACTCAGGAAATCTCATGGAAAAAAATAAATTCCATAAGTCTGTTTGGGGACACACCAGTAGATTAAATAACACCATAGACTTCCTACCACATAAAGAATGTACCCCGGACATATGGAGCCCTGGAACACATCAACGTAGAATGGAAGTATTGCCTTAAGCCTGTCACAGCTGAGACGTTGAAGGATGCCCTGGCCACGGCAGCTGGGGTGGCCCCTGTAGCTATTGCGGCTTCACGCAATAATGATGCTAATCCAACGTCCTTGTTGACAACATGGATCGTGCGTTTCCCAGAATCACATCAGCGCCTGCCACGCACCATCTTCTTCTTTAGCTGCCGCATGCATACAATAATTTTACTCAAGCGTCAGATGGCTGTCCAGCGCACCCAGTGCTGGCTCTAGCACAATACATGCACATGTGCTTCCGACCTTAGATGCCGCCTCTGCGGATCCTCCAGACACTCCATAAAAGATCACGCCAATCCATGCGGAGCCACAGGCCATTATATATGTCCCAACAGACGCATCCACTGTTATGGCCCCCATCCCGCGGACGAGGATAGCTGTGACCTCCGGCCTAAGCCCTCCGGTCCTCCGAAGACCAAGAATCAAGTAAGTGCCCTCTGCCAGATCAACGCAGACGCTCGCCTACGGAAACAATCAGAAGCTGGCTGTATCAAGGCAACAGCCAGTCCAAAAGCCACGCATACTATGGCCGCAACCCCTGCTGAAATGGGCCAATCCCAGCCGGTTTCAGTAAAATCCATCAACCCATATGAAGTCCTACTCACAGAGGATCAGAGCAACGGCCAAGCGCAATCATAATGACTCCTTTACGGCACCGCAAACAAAACAATTGCCCATTAAAAACAATATATGCAAATGTCGGCCACAGAGCCCAATTGCACGAGTTAGCTCAAAACAAAGCCAGCCTAGCCTCTGATGATATTGTACTAATACAAGGACTGTACATTTACAGCGACCGCGCCAGGCGTATCACCAAACGCCACCAATCCTTCGAGACCTTCTCACCTATCAACGACTGGACATCTTCACGACCCAGTTTCATGGATAAATGTGGCGGAAACTAGGATGGTGTCTCATGGGGATTTCCATTCTAAAACACAACTCGGGGTTAGATCAAGTTCTCAAACAATTAGGACAGGCTCAGGAACATAGGGTCGTTTCATAGGGATTGCGTAGTAATACTGTTCGAGACAGAGCTTAGGGCTGTCCTATTATCTGATTTACATATATACCCAGCGTGAAGGAGTATTCTTCTTCACGCAACGTCTTCTGTTTATACTCATACCTATTGTTCACTTACTTATCTCTTCTCTAAAGAAGACCGCCGTTATTGTACCCTTCTCACCTACTACTTATTTTATCTTTACTTCTTATGTGAACCCTATACCTAACGCTGAATTTATACCTCCTACTCGTAGGAATCACCACCATACTCCACACCTGTAACCTACTTGTACCAAATTCGTACTCTACGGAATACTAATAACACGGCTCCTTGAGATCACGTTGCGTCCTTATCCGTACCATAAGCAAAGATGTCTGTACCAACCTCCTCCCAGACACCCCCGTGGGACTCACCAAACAACGTTACCGAATTTCGCCAGCAATTCGAAAACAACTCCCCAACTCTCTACGGCCACATAGTAACGCTGATACAACGACTTCGGAACGAGAGATCTCATGCCACTACCAGGCTCGAGAAATCTAATTCTGAACGAGATGAAGAAAAAAGGAAACTTGTATCCGCCTATGAAGAAAGAGATAGAGCCATTGCGCAGTTAAGTCTGGCCCACCAATCCATCAACCAACTTGAGGAACAGTCCAAAAAACTTAACCTTGAGCTCAACATTGCTCGTGCAGGATATCTTTCAAATACCCCCAGCACAGAAAATACCGAAAATCCACCGAAACATAATTTCCGATCCGAGAAATTTCCCGACCCGCAGAAGTTTAATGGAGCTCGGGCCGAGCTACCCGGATTCCTTACCCAACTTCGAATGAAATTGGAGGTTAACGATGACTGACTCCGAAACAAGTCGGCCAAAGTTATCTACTCAATAAGCCAATTGGAGGGACGAGCGCTGGACCAAGTTGTACCACTCGTCAACGCTAATCAGTCAGCACCTTTTTCTTCCGTCGACGCTTTCATTGCCCATCTTAATGCATCATTTGGGGACCCTGACCCGCGAGGTACCGCACGTCGCGAACTTCAAACCCTAAAACAAGGGAATGGTGATTTTGCAGAGTACTATTCTCAATTTCTCCGTATTATTGCTTACCTGGACTATAACAAATCAGCTAAGATTGATGCGCTTGTCACGGGCATATCAGAGGACCTAAAAGATTCCTTAGTTTATCATGAAGGCCAGACAAATACCCTGGAAAAATATGCAACTATGCTTATGAATACTGATAATAAAAATCGTGGCCAGAAAGCAGAGCAAAAATACGCACGGAATTCAAGTACTCAGCCTTCATATCCTACCAATGGTCACCCTTCACATGTCCCAGGCGGCCTCACTCTCATGGACCTTTCAGCTCTCCGAAATCAGCCTGCTGCGCGTCCACCTTTGGACCAACGTTACACCTTCGTAAATGGAACGCGAAAGACATCAGCAGCTGAAAAACATTGGCGCAGAGACAATAACCTATGCATGTGTTGTGCAGGATCTGGACATGTATTCAGTAACTGCCCTGTTGCAAATCGTACAAGAAACTTGTAAGCAACAATGACAGGTGCTCTTTTGGCACCGATATTACCTAATGACAATATAGAGTCACCACCCCTCAATGGACAGGAGCTGGGTTTTCATTAGTCCCGGATTCGAAAGATAGCCCTGATCCGGGGCCCACTGATACTTCCTTAATGTCTGCATTTTCCATATCGAGCTTTTCAGTGTCACATGCAGAGGACAAGTTAGATGGTGAACATTTAGTTGCTGCCTGTACATTAGTAACATCTAAAAAATCCATTCAAACTCACGCACTTATTGATACCAGATGCTCTGGTTTTGCTTTCACTGACGAAAATTTCGCGCGCTGTCACCAATTCTCCTTTATTGCCTTAAAAACCCCTCGTACACTCAAAGTAATTGACGGAAGACCCATATCTTCGGGTAATGTTACTCAAGTTTGTTGTTTACCACTAACAATTGATTCTCACCACGAAACTGCTACCTTCTTTATCACCAAGCTAGGCTCGTATCCCCTAGTGCTTGGAATCCCATGGCTTCAGCAACACGGCCCCGTGCTACAGTTTAAATATAACACAATACTTTTCAATTCCAACTACTGCAAGCAGAAATGTAACAGCTCCGTAGTCCCTATCCCAGTCAAGGGGATTAGCCCAAAAGCTCTATGTAAACATGACAGCCCCAAGGCAACCTTCAAATGCAAACACAAAAACAAAATTCTAATTCAGGGCATGAAGTTTAAAGCAGCCGATAAAACAGTTGAGTTAGCAGCTTCAAAGAATTGGAAAACTATGTTACCACCACAATATCATAAATTCCGTGGAATGATAGACGAAAGGCTTGCAGACTCACTCCCACCACGCCGTATATATGACCACAAAATCCCTGTAAAAGAGGGGAAAGAGCCTCCATTCGGACCTCTTTATGGTATGTCCCAGGAAGAGTTGATGGCATTGAAGACTTATATCAAGGAAAATCTTAAAAAAGGGTTCATTCGAGCTAGTTCTTCACCGGCTGGCGCTCCTGTTCTTTTTGTTAAAAAAATGACGGGACACTTTGTCTTTGTGTTGACTACCGAGGGCTGAATGAACTTACAATCAAAAATCAGAATCCACTACCACTAATAAGGGAAACACTTGACCGGCTTTCTAGGGCAAAGTGGTATACAAAATTAGATCTTAGGCAAGGTTACAACCAAATAAGAATGGCCGAAGGAGAGGAGTGGAAAACCGCTTTCCGTACTAGATTTGGACATTTTGGGTACACAGTGATGCCTTTTGGATTAACCAATGCCCCTGCAACCTTCCAGCACTTCATTAACAACTGCCTTCGTGAATATTTAGACGTATTTTGTACAGCATACCTAGACAATATACTCATATGTAGCGATACCCTAGACGAGCACATGACGTATGTCAATAAAGTGATGGAAGCCTTGCAGCAAAAAGGGGTCCTCCTGAAGCCAGAAAAGTGCAAATTTCATACACAAAGCACAACATATCTAGGCCTGATCATCGAGCCGGAGGGCATCAAAATGGACCCAAGTAAAGTAGATGCTGTAAGAAAATGGGACGTTCCAAAATCAGTAAAAGACATTCAGGCGTTCCTAGGGTTTGCCAATTTCTATCGACGTTTTGTCCACGGATTTTCAACATTGGCACTTCCACTGACCCGCCTAACGCGTAAAAATACCCCCTTTGTCTGGGATGCTGAGACGGAAGGTGCATTTAAAGCCTTGATAAACGCCTTTACCACGGCACCTATCTTAGCCCACTTTGACCCGGAAAGGGAAATCACAGTTGAGACAGATGCTTCTGACTATTTCTCTGCGGGAATTCTCTCTCAACGCAATGATAAAGGTATCCTTCGTCCAATAGCTTATTTTTCGAAACTGGATCCTTTGATATATATCTTAGAACCCGGCGTGATGCTTGGTAATGCTCTTCTGACGGATTTTTAAGGAACCGTGCCAAATGATTGACTGCGTGCGCAATTTCTGGCCGAGTGTTATTGGATAGGTATTGCAGCCCTCCAATTATTGATTTGTATTCCGCTTTCATCTACTCTATACAATTGGATTTATTTGGCTCTAACAAACGTTCGAGTGGGTAGTTTGCTGGGATGCAATCCCTGAGACCATGTTGTTCTAGTAGCTTACGCGCGTATTGTCCTTGGGAAAGCTTTAGCGTACTGCTATCTGGGCTACTGATGTGGATTCCGAGAAATAAATCTGACTTGACACTTTTCAACTTATACTTTGCATGCAGAGCTTGCATCAGGCCGTCTAAATTTTGGAGATTCGGTTCCATGACCTGAAAATCATCAACATGCACAATTACAAATAGGTCTTTCTGCTTGTTGGTATACAGGCAGACGTCAGTGATTGTGGGGAACATTCCTTGTTCAATTAGGAAGGCTTTCACATTCTCATACCATAGAGCCGCGGCTTGCTTGAGGCCGTAGAGTCCCTTTTTGATGAAGATAATATGGTCATTCTTTTTGAATCCTTCGGGCAACTCCATGTAAAGATCAACATCTAAATCAGGGTTTAGGAAGGCCACTGGTACATCTCCCTGACGTCTGTGCCACCCAAACCTATGCGAAAAGGCTAGCATTATCCTTCCTGTCTCTGCTCTCGGCGTGGGTGCAAAAGTTTCCTTATAGTCAAGCCCTGCACGTTGGGTAAAACCCTTGACTGTGCAGCGAGCCTTGTATTTGTCTAAACTTCCATCAGCTAGAAATTTCGGTTTAAAGACCCACTTGCATTTCATAAGGGTGCGGCCATTGGGCAGTTTGGAACGCCGAATAATCTTGATAGCCCCTGTGTCCTACAAGGTACGAAACTCTTCTTCTGCAGCCTCTTTCCATTTCTCTGCTTCCGGACTGCTAATAGCCTCGTGCCACGTTTTTGGGTCATTACCAAGTCGCGCCACCTTACCATAGTGTAGCTTGCGGTAGTCAACTCTCTTCACTGGTCTTCCACGTTTGCTTAGAAATATTTCTGATTCAGGAGAGTGGTCCTGCTTGCTCCCTACAATTTGAGGTATTTCAACCCATCCAGTCATGATCTTATCGAGTGGTGTTTCTTTAATTTCACCAGATCCATCAATGGTTTTTGGACTCCCCTTGATTGGGTTGCTCAAAATCTACTAGCAGACAGGTATTGCCGAAGTCATTTGGTGGTATTAGTGCCGCGGCACTGTCATCTATATCTGACTGTGATGATACTGATGGTGAACTTGGCCTTAGTATTGGGTCTCGTAGATGTGGCCAGGATTCGTCTGGGAGTTTTGGAGCCCTAGGTGGATTCTCAACTGGATGATTGTCGTTTGGAATATCTGGTGGTTGGTTCTCCATGCTATTGCTCATGGGTATGGCTGGTGCTTCTTTTGTCGGTCTGACATGGAGTTCTGGTTTATTGGATAGCTGTATTACTGGGGCAGGAATCAATGATGTGTTTTTCTGCTGCTTATCCTGGTATTGATTAGAATTTTGTGCCGGTAAACTCTCCCCTTCAAACTTAGAAGTTTGGTCCATCTGTATGTTATAAATCTCATGATTTTGATCGTCTATACCAGAGTCATTGTATTTTCCAGCCCAGTAGTTTACAGTCTTATTTTGATCTGAAATGCTCAGCATGTCTCCGAACATGATGTCCTCATTAAATGATGCATGAGGCGTAACACTTTCGATCCATTTCCACCCTTGCGACGATATCCAGTGAGGATGGTATATGAGATAATTTTTGTTGGTGTTTTTCTGAAGACCGACAAACCAACCTTTCTCTGCTCTAGCTTCAAATTTTCCAGGCTTGGGTTGAATCAACTTGTATGCCCGGCATCCAAAGCGAGGTAAAAATCTCAAATCAATCTTGTCGTGATGCGGCTGCTTTAGGCCGTGCAAGAAATCGATTATTGGTATCTTCTTTGTCCGAAGACAGTAGATCCTGTTGGTGATAAAACATGCATGCTCAACTGCCCATGGCCAGAAGTATGGTGGCATGCGAGCATCTATCAGCATTGATTGTGCTCTTCTCAAAATGACTTTGTTTGAGGCTTCTGCTGCTCCATTCTGCTCTGGCATATAAGGTGCCGAAGTATCTGTGCGAATACCATGACTGTCACAATATTCTTGTATGCGGGTAAATTCGGAGCCTCCATCCCTGAAGATTGCTCGGATACGCTTGCCGTGCTGATGTTGCTGGGTTTCGGCCCATTGAACCAGTAGTTGCGCGATCCGGTCTTTTGCGTTGGTAGTGATTGCCCACCTCATTCGGGAATTTGCGTCAGTGAGAATAATTGCATATTGATGGCCGTTGAAGGCTTTGGTTAATTTGCCGACTGTATCAACAAAATTTTCATCTAGTGGCTCACCTGGTGTTGGCCTCGGTTCTCTAGAAACGAACCTTTGCACTTTTCTCAGATGGCATGTCTCACATGTACTAAACTCTGATAAGTCGATGCCTTCCAATCCTAATGAATGTTCAGCAGTTTTCTTGAGAATCTGTTGTCCTGAATGTCCGAGTCTTTGATTCCAACGCTGAGTGCTTGTGAGGGATGGGAGTCTTGCAACTCCTGGCGCTGCAATATTCAATGAGGGGTTTGGCTCAACAAACTTTTCAAGTGGTTCAATAAAAAGGACTCCATCATTGTCTATAAGTCGTGCTACTGGTATATCAGGATTGTTTTTGTTGATCTTTACAAGTAGTTGATTATTTGATGCTGCCACAATGTCGTGTTCCTTTTTTAAGCGAACTGCTGAGATAATGTTGCAAGCGGAATTGGGTGAATAAAGAGTATCAGATAATTCAAGAGTTAAGCTGCCGATGGTCGCGAGTAGAGTCCCAGACTGCGTCAAGGTGGAGCTTCCTATCGCTTGATCAAACTTGAAAGGTCTAGACAACTTTTGTATTTTGACAAAATCTTTCACATTTCGAGAAAAATGGTGCGAAGCACCTGTATCATAGAGTAAAGAATTTTTGTTTACATAGGCTGAAGAAGCCCTAGCTACATTAGCTACGCCCAGCCCTTCAGAACTTGAGTCACTGTCGTTTCCAGCTTCATTATCAAATCTAGATGCTACTCTTGCTGACGGATTAGCCTCATTATTTCTGTCTCTATTTTTCTTTTTATTTCTCAGCTCAGGATGCTGCTTAAAACAGTTTTTATTACTATGACGATGTTTGCAGATTCTACATCTGTCATTAGGCCTAGTCGTGATGTCATTGACCTCTCACTGATAACTCACTGGTCCGGCTGCTACCAGTGCTTGTCCAGATGTAAGACCTCTACTCCCTGCTGCCACCCTTAGGGACGAAATCATCTTATCCAGCGAGACATATCTATTGTCTGCTCCGTAGACTTTCGTTTCTCTCCAAGTATCAAGCCAGAAAATTCCTTCTGTACCCCGAACAAAGAGCAAGCACGCAACGCCATCTGGGATTGAATATTTATTGATTGAAGATTCTTTGTCCAATGTTTCAGCTGCAAGAGATTCAGCTGCGCTATTGACTGTTAAAAGGTTCTGTAGAAATCTGTCACAATATTCTTCAGCTGTGGTAAACGACGTCGAGAAAAAGGTTCTGCCTGCAATTTCGTATGGGGTGATTGCTGTTTCTTGTCGCGTCATCGCAGCGTGTTCATAAAGCTGTTTTGCGGTGTATTTTCTGTAATTCTTTGGCCGAACCTCCACGCTCATTCGACAGACGAGTATATTTTTTGCTTCCACATCTCCTTCGATCCATTTATCGACTTGATTCTGATATTCCTCGAGGGTTATTTTGAATTCAGCATCTGATGTATCTGGTGATTTGACAGGAGGCGTCGGTCGGATGATGGGCCTCATCCCTATTTCGTGAAAGACGTATGCGAGACGCTTCTTCTCAGCCAATGCTGCCTGAACGTCAGTTTCCCACTCAGAGAAACTGACGCCTGGACCGAGGATTACTCGAGGAACAGTTGATGCCATTGTAACTAATTCTTTTCTGCTGATAATGAGTTATCTGACCTTGCTTGTTAGTGCAATATGGTCCTTGACGCAGGAAAGAGCCCGGGCTCATAATCTGTTATGAATGCAAGGTTATGGGAGGTGGAATAGTTACCGGTAAATAACTGCACGTTCACTGAGGCTTGAAGGTAGAGGTAGATTGTAATGAATTAGTAGACTTGCTTGCTTTCATTTTAGTTTAGAGAATCACTACTTTTATATACATATACCACATTCTATGGCTTTCCATATCCCCAGTCGCTCAGTTCCATTCAGCTCTGAGTCATCACATTCTATTCCATCCTGTTCTATTCTATCTGACTCTGGTCTGTTCTGTTTTAACCATTAGATTCTACATCTTTATGATCCACAATAACCAGATGCAGGGGTGGTTATGTCATCAATCACGACATTTATTGCCGTTCATGTAGGTAGCAATTAGCTCTCAGAGCTTATCTACCCGTTTCACGTCTGAATAGATGTTGGGTCCTTCCTGTCACAAAAAAGATTTAATTTTCATTTTCATTTTCATTTTCATTTTCATTTTCATTTTCATTTTCATTTTCATTTTCATTTTCATTTTCATTTTCATTTTCATTTTCATTTTCATTTTCATTTTCATTTTCATTTTCATTTTCATTTTCATTTTCATTTTCATTTTCATTTTCATTTTCATTTTCATTTTCATTTTCATTTTCATTTTCATTTTCATTTTCATTTTCATTTTCATTTTCATTTTCATTTTCATTTTCATTTTCATTTTCATTTTCATTTTCATTTTCATTTTCATTTTCATTTTCATTTTCATTTTCATTTTCATTTTCATTTTCATTTTCATTTTCATTTTCATTTTCATTTTCATTTTCATTTTCATTTTCTACACTTTGAGTGTAACTTACTAATTGTAGGCTAACCGCATTTAGTATTCTATGTTACATTACGTAGCCTGCTACTTTTAGGATCCACATCCATACGAATTAATCACCAATTAGTCAGCTGATCCTGTCCGATAAGCCCAACGGCTCGAGTTCGCTAAATCTACTTCAGTGGAACTCAAAAATGTAATTAGGGTTGGATGGTGCAGTGGTACACCATCCGGGCCATTCTCCCAAGTTGATACTAGTTAGCTTGAAAATCTATTCCATTTGAGACAGGAGACAGCTGGTTCGAATCCAGTAAGATCTACACACCACTCTCTCTCGCGGTGACATTGTACTAATGGGATGATGAAAGCACACCCGGATGGTCACATGTATTTCACGGTCTTCCCCGTAGTGGCTATGCACGGAAGAGATTATACGGCGTAAGGGTTAACCTCGATTGGTATCTGCAAATGAAATCTGAGTGTGCGTGTTCTAATCGTCAAATTATGTCATCCTACTTAAAGTACATATCTTCCGATAAAAACCTGCATGGGCATCATGGCGCGAAATCAGGATAATGAATATTTTATTTAAATGTAAATTAAAGTGGATTGTCTGGGGCTCCCACATAAAGCATATTGTACAAAAGTCACACACCCAAGTACAGGCGATAAGTAGATTAACGCAATCAACTTGGGGTGCAACATTCAAGAAATCAAAGCTTTTGTACAGCGCAATTGTGAGACCAGCCCTGACTTACGGGTGTGCAATATGGGCTGCGGCTGGGCCAACAGGTAGAATACCAGAAAGGATTTTTAAACCATTGCGAAGTATCCAACGAAAATGCTTGAAGCTAGTCACAGGGGCATATAATTCCACCAGCAGTAGGGCTCTAGACCACGAATGCTCAATCCTTCCACTTGACATCTACCTCAAACAAATGAGAGTTCAACATATCGGACTTTCGGAAAGACAACCCATCAAGCAGACGATTCTATCCGCATGTAGCAAAATATCACAGGCTTATAGCCTGAGCGAAAATAGCCACGCAAAAAATCGAAGCCAAGACACTAGCGAGTGGAATAAAATCTGCGGGAACGAAAAAGTGAGGCGTAGACAAAAAGAAGCGGGCAAGATAGGAGCGTTCCAGGACTGGGAAACCGCATGGAATACTTTTAAGGAAGAACGACTATCTTCTCATCAGGCGTCAGCAGACCCAGAACTTTGGACAGCAGCAAGTATAAGCACCGACAAGAAAACAGGTAGAAAAAGAATCACCTACAGAAACACACCCTCTAACATCCACCGAAACCTGAGCAGGGCCCAAAGTAGTATTGCAATACAAATAAGAAGTGAGCATATCGGCCTCAACTCTTATCTTTATAGAAGAAAGGTCCCTGGAGTGGCAAATCCAAAGTGCCAGTGTGGATATCCGTCACAAAACGTGAAACATATGGTCATGGCTTGTCCTCAGTGGGCTAAGGGAAGAGGAGAGGTGCTGCAACGGGCAAAAGATAGGTCTTTCGAAGCTATGATGAACAGCCCGGAAGACATGAAGAGAATTACGGATTGGATACTTACAAACGGCTGGCTTGAACAGTTCCGGCTTGCAGAAGAAGTTGAGACAGCAGTCAGCGAAAGGATTGAGCGATCGGGAAAATGATAGGAAGATATTCACACTGGACGTACAGTGTAAGCGCACTTCCTGTAGGAAACCTCGGAAATCATATAGACACGAGACAGACAGTTGTGGGGGGTTTTTACCAAATATGGTTTCCTCCTGTGTAAATATTATAGCTAGATATCCCTGCATGGGCCCATAGGGTACCTGAACGGGCTAAATGAAATCAAATCAAAGTGGATTGTCAGTAAATCTAGGACATGATACGTGTTGGTGGACAGATATCGCAAAGTTAAGTTATTGTGAAGGTCATTTCGCCGCTACTCGAAGTCTGTTCGCCCTGATTAATAAAAGGTGAATGAGTACCCGTATTCCTGGCTCAGATCAGATTATTGATTTCCAATAAGCTTTGATATACCCCCTGACTTGCTCCGCATTTTTTTTTCTTTTTGCATTATATCTATTTTTCGCGCCCCAGTTGGTATAAGTCGAAAAAGTGACTCACGCATATCAATTTCAGTTATCTTTGGAAAACTATTCATTTGATCTCGTTAATATTCAATGAGAGCTAAAAAGACTATGATACTATAATTTTACAAGACTGGTAACTTTGCACCAGATGAGGATCTACAGTTCGTCGTGCTCTTCTACCTTCTCCTCAGATCCAACCTCAGAGGTAGCATCAGATGTTGTATCAGATTCAGTAGACTCTTCTGATGTAGAATCAGCTGAATCTTCTTCAAACATTTCACTCAATTCATCTTCGTCAATCTCAATCGGCTCTAGATCTTCTTCTTCCTCTTTTGAGGCTTCTAGCTTGTCTTTCATTTCCTTGGTATATTCGACTGACATTTGGTGTGTGCCTTCCTTCACGAATTCGATGAGGTCTTCAACAGTGCGACCACCTTTGAAAGTGATTGGATTGCTCTTATCACCAGCCTTAAAGAGTTTAATGGTAGGGAATCCATCAATTTCATCAGGTATGTCATTGGCAGTTGCGTCAACCTTTGCAATAACAACTTTGTCGTTGAGTCCTGCTTGGGAGTAGAGTTGGCCAAGGATATCATATTTTGGAGCGAGTGCCTTGCAGTAGCCACACCAAGGAGCATAAATTTCCAAGATTACATCTTTGGTATCATCCAAAACTATTTCCTCATAGTTTTTGGCTACAACAACTGTCACTGGGCCGTCCTGTGTTTCTGGAACCTCCTCAGATTTGATGACGGGGTCAAGCTTCCCCTCTACGAAAGTTGATGCATGTTTCCCAATTGTCTCGGCATCAATAACGAGTTCTTGGTCGTAAGGATATTTTTTGTTGTCGGTCATATTGTGTATGGCGAAAGCTGGAAACTTTTCGGCCTTGAGATTGAGATTTACGGCATGACCGCCGAATGCTTTTGCATCAATAGTGGCAAAGTTGATCTTTCCCTTGTGTTGTTCCGCGACAGGCCTTAGGATTTCCGAAAGAGATTTGCGTTCCTCCTCCGTCTCAGCGAAAATATAGGCAAGGGGGATACCGGTGCTCATGTAATTGGCGTATGTCTCAGGCCCCACTTCTCCGATCAAGGGTAGGGAAGATACGGTGACGAATTTTTCGATATTTTCGGCGTTGAACTCCTCAGAGAGTATAACTTTACCCTCATCAAAGCTCTTGTATAGAATAACTGCTGGAGCAGTCACCCCTTCAGTCTTGGCTAGATCAGCGTCAAAATTGGCACCAAAAAGAAATTCATCCCGGAGTTTCTCGGCTACAGTAGAAAATGTTACGTTCGAAGCCATATCGTCGGCATTGTAGAAAGCGACAACCACAACCTTGTCGGCAGATTTAAAGTCTTCCAACATCTCATTTTTCAAAATCGATACTGCTGGGAGGGATTGCTTCGTCATGTGAGATATGATGCTGTGACTATTAGTTTTGTCCATAATTCATTGTTTGATAATACTAACGCTGGTGCCTTTCTTGCGCCCTGATAGAGGGAGACGTTTTCTAGACCCTTAAAGACTTTCAACGTCGGATATCCCTCTACGCCTTGTTCTTTGCATAGATCAGATTCATCGACACAGTCAATTTGGACTAATTTAATGTTTTTCTCCTTTAACGCCTTCGCGGCCTCTTCGTACTCAGGTGCAAGCGCTTTGCAGTGACCACTGTTTCAACAATGTTAGTCTTCGCCTCTATTATAATTATCCTTGGTCATCATACCACCAGGGCTACATTAAGACAATTAAGATTAGCAATTTATAGGTACATATATCAGGAAGGTTAACATACAGCAAAAACTATTATATTTCAGTTAGCTATTGTAGATCAGGTAAAAAGAATATGAAGGTAAAGCTTACACTCTGCGAGTACTAGTTCATTTTCGTTGATAAATTCCGTGAAGGTTTTTTTTGTGAGCGTAGTAACTTCAGATGTCCCAGCTGATACTATTGCAGCTCCACCGATAAGGCTGAAAATGAAAGTTGAGAAGTTCCGCATGTTGAAAACTTGGAGATCTAGCTTGAGTAAATTTGGGTACTCCCACTAATGATTTCGAACTCACAGTGACAAGTGCTGTTGATGTTGGGCCGTCGACAGAAATGCGGCAAGTTTGTAGAGTCTCTGGAAGTCACCTTTAGGTGTTATATAGACAATGGCGATTGCTTGTCCAAAAGTCCTTGCCAATTTCTTGAGACTTCGCTTGCTCGGACAGCACCATAAAAAGAACATGAGATCTGTCAAATACCGAGTCGCTGAAAGGAGTTAGCTAAGCCCCATCGGTTAATTGTGGAACCAGCTCAGATACCGTTGGCAATTTACTAAAGTGTCAAAATGTCTTACCCTAAGTGGCTAAGTGTCCATCGAATGAGTTAAATTACGATACAAACCAATTGCCAAGTATCTAAGTGGGGCTCTAAAGACCTCAGATGGTGCCATCGATTGATACTCATTATAAGCGGTGATTTCATGTCCACTCCGAAACTGCAACCATAGAGTTAGTACCTGAATATCTGGTTGAGTCATGGTGAGTAGCAACAACCATTTAATTATTGAAATTTACCTCAGTTATGTGGATTATATGACGCGGTATCCTGTAATTTTCTCACGCACTCTGCGTATCATCGCGGCTTACTACACCTTCCTCTTGTCTATCTTAATATCTAACTGATTTGAAGTCCTCCTCGACTCGTATCAGCTTGGATAAAATTAAAATTGACTACGAAACACAGTTTCCTCAGATTTAGTGAGTCGTAGCCACCTATTGTGGACCAGCCATCACTACAGGGTAATCACTCGAGTCTAAAGGGTTTCGACGCGGAGCACTGCATTCTTCCATCGTGTGTCGGAAATACACATACATACTACTGCAATTAGAAAGGGCCACACTCTACCACCAAGGGTTTAATTGAAAAATCTAGATCAATAGGTTTGAATGAGAGACAGAAATGACTCGAACTACATTTGATTTTAGGTCAATGAAATAAGATGTTATCCCTACCTGAAGTTTGCACAGTACACTTTGAAATCACCAATAGAGACTGATTTTGACGAGGCTATAAACTGTCTTCAAAATGACAATTTCATCCTTGATTGTTTGTTGCTATACCTTAAGACAACCCATGCTTGATTATTCTTGGCAAGCACCTCAAGGATTTATGCCCTGGCTGAAAAATATGGAGGATATCCATGACCTTTTGCTGGCCAATGGTAAGCAAGAATGAGCGATTGACAATTTGGCTGGTCTCATTTAAGGAGTAAAATAGTATTTAACCGATAATCTAAGGATTATGAGGGCGGCAAAGACGGAGTCTTTACCTTCCGATGGTGCCGGTGTGATAGCTCTTTATGCTCTGCATTTCTATGATAGCCAAGACAAATTTCATCCGAATTAACGTCGAAAGGAATAACAAGTATATCTAAGATCAAGGACATCTCGTCAATTTCCGACCTATCTTTCTCATGCGAATCGATCAACTTACTCATACCGCAAACAAACTCGCCTCAACTTTCGATAATAGCGTTACTCTAATTGCAATCGGCCATTTCCCACTAAAAATTTACGAAGCAACGAATACCCGCGAGGGGGGCAAGACTGAACACCTGTACGCGGTGTCCTCTACGAACTTGGGAGTGAAATATTCTCCCAGAGCCAAGTTCAGTCAAATTTCGCAATGCCGAACAAGTTGGCCCACGAGGCAATGATTCATATTACTCCACCACGTCAAATTTTCAGACCAAACGAGATCGATTCCTACCTAAGCTTCATCAAGTCTACAAGTACGACCTAGTACATCCTTATTCCAATGATCACACTTCTCGTCGACTTTTTCTGGTCTCAGCAGGTCACCAAATATACGCCCACGCCGATATTTATACCCGACGGAGGAAGCAAAGCGTGGCGCACAAATCTGAGAGATAGCTCTTTGGGATTGGCGTGAGAGGATTAGGGACAAGTTAACAAGATGATGCAACGAATGGATACAGTCTCGACGGGCGTGGAATTTTGAATTTTGGCAAGAGTTTTACGAATTCAGCTTTGTGCGTGCCAAGTCTTCGGTTGCGAGAGTGCAGACGACACTATAAACATCGCTATGGTTGGATGGCGCGGTGGTACATCATCTTGGCCGGTCTGCCAAGTAGAGTCTATATAGCTTGGACACACATCCCACTCGAGACAGTAGATCGCTGGTTCAAATCCAGCAAAATACAACCACATTTCTCGCGGCGCTGGTATGCATGGGTGACGAAGGCATGCTTGGATAACCAAAGGTTTTTAAATTCCCTTTGGTGGGTGCTAACGGAGGAGGGTCGACTGTTTGTGTAAGCGAACATAACTCATAGTGGTATTTCCAAATGAAATCCAGAGTATGAGTTTCTCTAACGTCAAAAGAGTCATCCAACATGTATACATAGTACCGGTCATGTGTCACAGCTAGATAGCTGAATACACATTGAATGATTTAAAAAAAAAAAAAAGAATACCCGCGAGGAGGAAGTTAAGTCCTTAACTACAAAGCTCGGGTTTTGGTCTATGGGGAACCGTTGCTCTAATGTGGCTTCATATTCTGAGGAAGGACAGGTAGCTGGGACGTGGAATGAACGAGTGAAATGTCACAAATGGGCATGCCTGGAGGTACATTTTTTGAGTGTTTTCGAATTACGAGTGCTATAGTTGGACTTGCTGGGGCACTTGGAGGTAGCCTGACAGAATAATATGGGATTACGTGATAATATATAACGGGGACCTGGGTCGGACTAAAGTGGAGCCGCGGCCGAGCTTACGTCAAGCTCGTAGCTTCCATCACCTTCCATTTTTTCTTATTTCACCCGCCTATACATCGTAGCTTAATGTTCTAATGCAACATCTCCATGGAGACCCGTATCATCCTCATGTCATTCGTAACAACTAGTGTCTGTGAGTTCAGAGGCAACGATTTTGAGTAGTGCAACCGACACTCCAAAATTAGGAAACGATGGAAGGTGTTTTGGTCCGCCTCCTGGTCGTCATCTCCCCGAATTAAAGCCTGAGTAGCCTGGACACCTACCTCACTCGAGAAAGGGAGGACTGTGAGGCCATATCTAGCGCGGCGGCTGTATACAAGATGGCAAAGGCATGTTAGGGTAGTCAAATGTTATTCCTGTTTTCACTTTGGCGGATATTTGCGGTTGAGGGAAGAGTGAGAGTCCCTATCACAAACGTCTCGAGTGGTATCAGCGAGTGCACCCACTGCATGAGTAGTCCAAATGTCAAACTCAGTAATCGTCGTATATCGTTGTCGGGGAAAGACTAGCCTTCTCCGTGTTAAGCTCTGCGAGTGCTAGGCTTGTGCCTGTCACGAGTAAATATTCATTCATTCTAAGGATTTGATTTGCTATTCTAATCTCTACCAGAACTGGCTTTTTCTCATATTGAGTATCACTGATCGCAATTAAGCTTTGAATTTGTCACGAGAATGAAAACCCTGTGGTACAGTCTTTTTTTTCAGTATGCCACTGATAACAACTTGAAAACATAGTCTTAAATGGGATTGTCTTTGTTTCTAAATTCGAAGTGGATCATATTTGCAAATCACTAAAATCGGTAGATAAATAAATCTGATATATCGATGAGATAATTAGATCTAAGTAGCCACACTCAGCTGAAAAACTGAGTCAAGAATATCAATTCTCACATCAGATTCAATTTCATCGATATATAAAGGCACGTTTCTAAAATACAGCACCACTAGTTATGAATAGTCGCTGCTCTTGGGTCTTGATCCATTGAATTACTTGACTCGCTGCCTCTGTTAATTCTGCCTCAGATGTTCTAGGGCCTGAAATACAATAAAATTCGAAGGTCGGTGTAGTCCAACCAAGAGAGACATAATTGCTACCAACGTAGTGAAGCGCTTTTAGGTGTGAATTTTTAGCATGTATTGATGCATGCATTTTATGGTATATTATCATGAGCCTAGCCATATTAATTATTTCAAATGGGAATAGAGGCTTTCACGTTACCTTCGGTGGGCACAAAGATCAATAAAGTCAGGGGCAAAATCAGGCATAACGAATTGCACGTTGGGACGAGATTTATAAAGAAAATGCTTTAGACTGGTGCCGGACGGGGATCTAGTTGGGCCGGGGCGGCCTTTGCGGACTGCAGATTTTATAACTTCGAAACTACTATTGCTTTTGAGCTCCCTGACTATTTGATTCCGCGTCTCTCTTTGATCATGGAAACTCTCTTTGTATGTACTAATTAGAATTATTGCAACTTCACTTTCTGTGCTATTATTTATGCTTGTGGGTAGACCTTCATAAACATCATCCACAAGGGAATTCAAAAAGCTCACGTACATATAAAGATATCCTTTATTATTGAAGCCAGGGAGACAGATTGGAATCCAGTTTTCCCCACCTCCGGCCCTGACACCTTTGGCCTCGAAAATCATGTTGAATATTAGTTGAAGGTCGCTCGGGTGGAGAGAGTGACGCTTAGGCCGTACAACACTGACAAGTCTATTTCCAGCAACCAAGAGGCCATAGAGGAGTTTTTCGCTTCGACAATTTAGGAGTGTGTTGTTGATGATAGTTCGCTCAGATTCTCGCAAATTCAAACACTCCAATGCGGAAAGAAGAGCTGATGGGGATCCTTTTGTAAAGGAGTCTGCAAGTGATGATAAAAGGGTTTCGGTCCCTTCTAGTGGACGCCGGAGGTCCGTATTTGGTCGATTGGCAAATAGGTGACTGAGAGTGGGTAGCGTTAAAGTTGATAGAATCTGCATATATAAAGCTTCCAATTGGACCCGGAGTTGAGAATCGCTCTCCCCTAGT
This sequence comes from Blumeria graminis f. sp. triticale, assembly GCA_905067625.1. Lineage (NCBI taxonomy): Eukaryota > Fungi > Ascomycota > Leotiomycetes > Helotiales > Erysiphaceae > Blumeria > Blumeria graminis. The sequence continues at coordinate 8,128,374 of LR898475.1, read as the reverse complement.
CTACTGATTGCTACGAAGTATAGTGGCCCGTAGATAGATATGGCAAATCTAACATCTCCGGCCACAAATCCCATTAATGAGTCATTGTAATTCTGAAAATATGAAATTATTGTATGAATTATACCGATGTAGCTGTTGATTAAACTCTGGTCGCCATGTCTGCTGAAGATAGGTTTTCCAGCTGAAGAAAGGATAAAATAATGTTTAAATTTGGATTTCCATTTCATCATAATAAAATCTTCACTCTTATTATCAGTTTCAACTACATCATTTTCACTAAATTCATGTTCAAAGTCGTGAAGCGATATATCTTCTAGTGCGGTAGAGACTGAAATATCCATGCTATCACATTTCAAACTTGGCGTATGGTAGTCTGTCATTTCTTTGCATTTCCTTCCGTCTTGCGAATTTTCAAGTCTTCTTTGAGCTAGGTGATGAAATGAGGCCTCAATATCAATACTGTTGTTATCCACTCTGCTTTCGCAAAAAAAGACTTCGATACTTCGCGCTGGCCGTAGGTCCTAGAAATTGAGGAAGTGTACCACCTATTGCGTTAAAAGGTGTTTTATTCGCTCCTTTGTGTGAGGCATGTCTTAGGGTTCTGACTGATAATTTTTGAGCCGCTGAAAGGCGTGATTGGGCATGATCTTGGTACTGATTTCTTTGTGATAAGTCCAATTATTAGTTTATTGGAGAAAATTAGGCATCTCAAACTAGGCCTGAATACACGGGAGAAGCCAACATATCTTTTTAGGGTTTTCTTATCAAGCCCTTTAGAAGCACGTTATTCGAAGAATGCGAATGCGTCTTGGTGACGAGGCTGAAAGGCTTATTACAAACTCACTACATGACACCATGCGGATTCAAACGCATATTGAGAACTGTACAAATCCAACGTGCTAAATTGCTTGAATTTTACCTGAATGAAACCTAAGAGCAAGAAGTATGGCGATAGAGCCATCAGTTTCTCTGGAGTCTGGCTCTGGCAGAGCTTCGCCTGTGATTCGGAAGCTGCGGAACCGACTCGGTGCTGGTAGGACCCTATCAATGTTTTCTCTGATCTCTACTAATTAAAACTTAGATGACACTCAAAACAAAGATAAAGCTTTTCGAAGGTACGCCTCAAGTGTTGACAGGTCGCTCTCCCTATTTGAAACTGCTTTACAAGAGTGGGCAGACTACATTTCATTTCTATCTAGATTGCTGAAGGTATGACAAAAGACTATGGAGGATATCTAGATACTGAAGAAAATAGTCATTGCAGTCTCATCCGCCAGCTTGTACTCAGGTACCATCAAAAGCGCTTGTAGCCAAAAGATTGGCGCAGTGCTTGAATCCTTCGCTACCCTCAGGGGTTCACCAGAAAACACTTGAAGTCTACAACTTCATTTTTTCCATGATCGGAAAAGATATACTTTCAAAAGATCTTCCTCTTTATCTACCAGGCCTATCATCAACTCTATCTTTTGCATCCTTATCAGTGCGAAAGCCGTTTCTTGAGCTTATTGAAAAGTATATACTTGTATTAGATCCGCGATCCATAAGACCTGCGCTCAAGTCTATATTGTTGGCCCTTTTACCGGGACTTGAGGAAGAAACAAGCGAGGAATTTGAACGAACTCTACACCTTATCGATTGTCTTAAAATTGTTATACGTCCTCCTGATTCAGAAGAACTTGAACATGGCCACAATAGTGGGGATTGGTTCTTTTGGCAAGGCTTCTTCCTTGCATCAATTACAAGCAAAAATCGTCGTGTGGGAGCCTTAGCATACCTGACTCGAAACTTACCAAAACTAGGTTGGATACCACTTTGTGAACCACCTGGGACCCAAAAAAATCAAGTGCAATCAAAGGAAGTGGCCGAAAAGTTTAAGCTTCTTTCTAATATAGTAATATCGCCTGAACCTGGACTGTTGATAAGGTGTTTTGCTGCTGGACTTGCCGATGAACAGCTCCTGACCCAACGTGGATTCTTAGACCTTCTAGTATCTCACTTGCCTTTGCACTCTCCAGTATTACAAAAAGGAGTGAAAGATGAAGATCTAGAACTTCTTGTCACAGCTGCAGCAAAAATCGTTTCACGACGAGAGATGAATCTTAATAGGAGACTTTGGTGCTGGCTACTTGGGTCCCAACAATCAAGTCACGAGCAAGGTGGAGTAATGGATTCTCCAAGCTCTACAGGAGGTGAACCACAACAGGCTCAGTCATCTAGAACTCACTACTTTGAAAAGTATGGGCTTTACCCATTGACAAATTCTCTCTTAAAGCTGATAGCGAGTGAATCAATCAACTCTACAGAGAGAGCTCGCCCCTTCAGGATATGCCTGTCACTAATGGATAAATGGGAAATAGGTGGTCTCCTAATTCCTGATATATTCCTTCCAATTATCGATAGCGCTCGTAGATACAAGAATCAGGCTTCCTCGAAAGCTGATTTTTCTGAGGTCTTGCGCAGTGCTAGCGTTTTCTTTGATGGTGTTCAGAGCAGTTTAATTTGGGGTGAAATAATAGGACTTATCGAATTAGCCATTGGCGTTGGGAAGTTGTCGGTTCATGAAAGAATGGAGAAACTGGCGCTAATAAAATTTATAATTACGCATTTTAATGTGCGGGAGGAAGAAATGCTACTAGTACATGCGCCGCTTACAGTCTTAACGATTTTGACTATACTTGATTCAGAGGAAAATAGGAATATTCAATCACAGGATCTTGATATATCTGAGGATGTGATGAAAGGTGCGCTCGATCTTTGCACAGAGCTCGTTGACCTTATACATGAAAGAGTTTTCCAGACTAAATCCTCGTTTTCATCATCTCCATCTCACGATCAGGAGAATTTGCGAAACCTAGCTCCTTCAAATACACTCCAGATAATAAAAAATTTCTATAGTCAGGATCAAGAAAATCTTGATGCATCTCCTCCATATTCTTCTAACGAGATCACGAAGCTTATTATGACAAATGCTTGTGCAATAACATGTCGAACATTTTCTGAATCAACGCCAACTGATGATTCAGGTATCAGGGTACAGCTATTGGTAAGTTTACTGTCAAAGGTACCTCGATTTTATGACTTCAACACATCCGACCTGTTTTTAGCTATGGCCGAAAAGCTAGCTGCACCTGTTCAACTCCCGTTTTTAGCTTTCACTTCAATAACTTCTCTTGCTTCAATTCTTTACACTTCATCTTACATTACACAAAAAAATCTATCTGAGTTAGTAGAACCATTCGTTCGAAGAGCGTGGTACTTTATGTCTGCATCTAATCCTAAATACCATGTTGAGACTGTCCAGAGTTTATGGCAACTTCAGACTGCACTGTCCTTATCTAATCGCGAAATTGAGGCTGCTATATGCACTCTCATGATTGAGAAAGATCTTAAAAAAGAATACATCGCGCAGGAATTAAGTCCTAGTAGAAGTTTTGGTGTTCTATGGACACATACTCTTCATGATATTCCAGCGCATACAGATCGTCGCTCATCGAAAATCTCACGCTTAGAGCATAAAGATGACCCCCGGTTCTCTGGTGTGGACTACTTTGAAGTCATGCTTAGCAGGCCTCTCTTCTTACTATTAGATGCTCTTGCAGATGAGGGAGCACATCTATTTATGTCCGTTAGGATATGGATACAAAATCTGACTGGCATTGACAAGTAAGTTCTACTTCTTAACTAAAACTTTTAATATTGCTAAATTGTCAGGCTCTTTTATATATTCGTTACAAAATTGGCTGGATTTGACTTTCTAAAATGGAGACTAGATGATTTATTTGATAAAGCTGAGTCTCCAATAGTAGAAAATCTAGTTTACAAGAGCAAAGATGACTTGGAGCAATGCCTTTATTACTTCAAAACACTGTCAAATGTTATGCGATGGTCTCCCGAAAATATCTGGTCGATTCTTGCGATGAAACAAACACCTATCAAAATTGATAAAATATGGTCAAGAGGTAAGTAGCTTTGTAGGTCTGATCGGTGGATTAGTATATCTAATTACTTGCTAGTCGAAACGGAAGGGGGAACTACTTTACTGGAATTCATTATGTACGCTTGTTTGAATGCTATCCGTGGAACATACGACAAAGAGAATCCTAAATTATGGAATCAGGTAAATCGTTTCCATAGAGCTTCACTGAATGTGCTTCATCAGATTTTAATCTGTCCATATGCATTATCATTAGTAAATCTTCAGTTGGAAAATTGTTTGATCGAGCGCCTGACGCAGTCCTTGGACGAGTCTGATCCCTACATCCAGGTCTTACTCCTAGATGTTGTTTATGCTGCATTAAAGCTACGGAATACAGTACATTCTACACCAAAGTCATCTAGCTCAATTTCAGACGCCAAGCATACCAATAGCATGCCTCAAACTACGCAGAAAACAATACAGCTTCAAATTACTCCCGAAAACGCAGACTCGTCTCTTTTCCCACAGTCTTTTCCCCCAAAAAATCTTGTGAAATGTTTGCAGGCTGGATTTACTGCAAGTAGCAGCCGTATTGTCCTAGATAGCTGGGTTGGTTTTTTGGCCCAGTGCCTTCCATTATATGCAGACGGTATTTTTCAGATACTTATACCACTTGTTGAGACTCTCTGCTCTCAGATTGTTGACACGTTTTCTAGCTTGCAGAAAATATTCAGGAAAGATGTCTTTGATATCAAAGACACATATGCCCCTGACTCAACATTAATATCATTAATAAATGGGCTAGAACATGTGCTAGAGCGCGGCCATGACCGTCTTCTACAAGATGAATTGAATATTCCACACGTGAAAAGCCCGGATCAACCTCAAGGCTTTTTTGGAAATATGGTATCTGGTGTTTTCACATCAGATACCTCTCAGTCTAGAAGTGCTACCGCGAATCACCGTCTTACAATTCTTTTAATTTTCCAAGACGCTGTCAAGATATGTTTTATGATTTGGTCTTGGAAGGAGGATGATCTACCAGACCAGGACCTTGACTCTGCTTCTTCTTTTAATTTTATTTCTCTACGAATGCGAAACCGAGCACGAAGACTTCTTGAGCATATGTTTGCTGTCGAAGCTCCCGAATGTCTCGAGACAATGATTGAAATTTGGCGCAAACCAAACGAAAGCATGAATAAAAATCAATCGCTCGCAGTCTTCAATCTTCTCCATGTTCTCGATGGCTCAAGACCTAAGCTTACAATACCTGCTATTCTGAATGCGATATACAGTCGCACAAATCCCTTGGCACTTGAAACAAATAGAAAGTCAACGTTGACGTCATCACTAAACGATTCAGACTTAATAGTTTTTCTTGTCGAATACGCCAAAACACTCGAAGATGACGCCATGGATGAAATATGGGAAGATTGTATGGCTTTTCTGAAAGATTTATTGTCAAATCCCTTCCCTCATCGACAAACACTTCCAAGCTTGTTGGAGTTTGCAGCTATTCTGGGAGAGAAAGTCGACAACACAAATTTTGGTGAGCAACGAAAAATGAGAAGAGAGCTTGGTGTAAGCATAAAGCGAAAAATTTATTGATTTTGTCTAACTCTTGATTCAGGATGTATTCCTCCGGTTACTGACTGCAGTATTCACTACAAGGCCTATTGGGTTCCTTGAAGGTGGTCCGGAAAATGACGAACGGTCAGGATCGTTATTATCTCGACCTTCAAGAGCTGACGATATTGTGGCAATACTTTCTGACATTGCACCAAACTTAACAAAAATTCTTGTTGAACCAGACCGTGTTCTAAACGCAACTGTTACCATATCAAATAGCGTAATTGTACCTACCTTTAAATCTAAATTGTTCCCGGATAGCGTCTCAAAAAACACTTTGGAACTCATGAATAAGATTGCCAAACTTCCACATAATCAAAAGCAGTGGAAAAAAGATTTAGGGGACGCATTTAATGATCCAAGGTTCTTTTCAAGTCCTGTCAGTCTAGTAAATAGCGATTGGCTTCCACTTATGAAGTTGTGGACTATGAACGATAAAGACAAAATGCCTGAATTACTCTCTCGTCTTGTTCCTCCAACAACAGCGGGTATTGTTTTTGGGGTCGGGGCTTCCTCGACTAGATACGAGACAGACCGTAAAGCTCAGTTGAATCTACGTCGTATATCTATCCTATTTCTTGCCGCAATGGAAGATAATTTTGTTAAAGACATTCCTTTAATTCAAGAAAAGATTGTAGAGCTACTCTCTGCAACATCTACTACCTCGCCATCGTCTTTGACGCGCGCAGATATTTATATTTTGATACGCGCATTATCTCTTAAAACCTCAGCTGTTCACCTAGCCACCTTATGGCCAATTATCAATGCAGAACTACATTCTGCAATAAGTTCTGTTGTTGCATCTGAGAATACGACAGTATCCCTTACTTACAAAAATTACTCTATTTTCCAGGCATGTAAATTGCTAGATACTCTAATCTGCATAGCACCAGACGATTTTCAGCTACACGAGTGGCTTTATATTACTGACACCATTGACGCCGTATATAAACCCTTAGATTTCGAGCCTGTTGCGCTTATTGACGAAATCTCATATGAGCTAGGATCAACCGTAAATTCAGGGTTTACTCTCCCCAAATTAGCAGTTAATCAACCTGAGAATGTGAAAGTACGGAGACCATTACTTGGGACGGGAAGAATGGTTGATGCGGTCTGTTGGGAGAGAAAAGATGATTTAGTTAAAAACGTCCTTGGACCATTTTTCAGTCAACTCAGCATTTTCGCATTCGAGGCCACCTATAGCATGAATATTCCAGATTGGGAAACATGCCGAGCTGAGTTGTTAGAGGACATATTTGATGATAGAAGTATTGCTAGAACCTTGTAAATGTACACCTTAAACGTTACACCTGAAACGGTACTCTCTGATGGTAAAAATTTTACCCTAATGTAATTCCTACCCACGGTAATTAATTTTTTGATTCTAGGCTTAATTTATCTAGAATTATTTGTGGAGTAATAATACTCCAGCTTGACTTAACAAAATTATTAAATCTAATGTGCTTCGGGAGTGGCTACTGAATGAAACAATGACCGTCATGTCTTTGTTGTGGAAATAATTTTTGTGGCAGTTGATGCTTGGCGCTTCTCGTTTCCAGCTAGATTAACTGAAGCGCAGGTATGAAAGCCACCATAGCTTTGCTAGCACCTTGCATGCAATACTGCACTACCTCTATCTTTGGATTATTAGGACCTAAGCATGCAATTTGACGCAAGTCACTAGTCCGCGGCAAATATATTGCAGTATCAACATGTTTAGTAACCTCGTAAATTTGGAGGAGAGAATAAGGCTGCATCGTATCTAGGTCAAAAATGGCATCACAACTGTAAGATGGTCCGCCCCAAGGTGGACTAGCGAAGATGACGACTTCGTTTGGATTGAGGATATAAGAGCTGTGAGATAAATAGTCAAAGGCATCGGCGTAGATCCAGGTGATGCGATCTTGTACCCCGTAAATTTTAGCATTGTGATATGCGCACGCAAGTACGGCAGCATCCTTTTCGATGGCAATAATACGACTCCAGCATTGAGTGCGAGCAAAAGCGATAACATTCCCGCCAGCACCTGCAAACATGTCGATTAGTGTGCGCTGCTCTGGCCGTCTATTTGACGCCAGATCTTGAGCAACTTGCCTAGTGGACTAGTGAGCCACCAAGAAGACAGTTGACTAGAGCATAAGAGTAACTCACTGAGCAACAGGTTCGGGCGTGACACCAAACCAAGCGTCATCTGTCATTCGGATGCCTTCGTCGTAGCGTGAAAATATTTGGTGACGCTGCTGCCAATATCTTGCGCAGGTTAGCTAAAAAGTTTAAGGGCAGCGCCGGAAGCAAAAAGAAACACACACTTTTGAATGTCCCAAGCCACTTGATTCAAGCTCGTGTAATGGTGGCAGTCAAGTGTAAGGGCGAACGCCGTGTCGGGTGGATCATCCTCTTCAGTACCGTTGGTATCTATTGATTTATTCGCATAACATTCGAGTGCCGCTTGGGGATGAGCGCGCCTTTGCGCTCTTACTTCCATGGTCTAGTAATGACACTGACAAAGTTATCTGATATGGCTTCTGGAAACTAGCAGCAGCTCTTTCTGATCGCCTTCCTCACAACGCTCTAAACTCGAGATGATAGTTGAACTTAATGGTTGGTATGGTAGCAATCGACTCAATCCCTTGGGGTTTCCTTCTCGCGGATAAGGGATATTCTTTTCTGGTTCATTTTACCGGCCCCAGGTAAGCCTGGTTAAGATGATTTATCCCTGCGTCGGAATGTGAAAAGGCAACGTACGACAATAGTTTCGCGTGTAAACCTTCTGCTTTCAACCTGTAGTCTCTAGATTTAGTGGTGCCACTAGACACTACATTTGTACGCAATATACTCTACGAAATCAAGAGTCAAAATTCAGTCATCCAAAAACGTTTGAATTAATCGTTTCCTGGCGGAATCTCATCAGGAGCAGTGCTGGGCTGCATTTAACCGGAATTGCAGAGAATTCGCGACTTCATAAATCACGAAGAAAATTATAAAGGATATTAAAGCTGCCATCCGTTCAAGCTGAATATCGAACTCCTCTCTAACACATCAACCAATCTTTCAACTCCCTCTCTAATACCGAAAATTATGTGAAGAAACTCACGACGCTCTCTTCCAATAACGTTGTTGATGGTGAGTTATTAGAGGAAGCCAATCGTGGTTTGATGAGTGTGAATGTCCAATGAAGAAATTGAATCACATGAAGAGAAATGCACAAATTGCTGTGCCGCAAAAATTTTGGAAGTGGTTGGAATAAAGGACGGAAGAATGGGAGAGAGTTACTAAGAAGATTGGCAAAGGCAGTCATTTCTCCACCATTCCTTTAGATTTTGAGGCGCTGAACAATGATGAGGTCTCACTTTTTTATTAGCTGGGCTCTTTTGGGCATTTTTAGCGCTTGGCTGTCGTAGTCTAGTGTGCTGTACCGACACGACTTAGAGAAAATGAAATGGGACTCTAAAATTAAGTCCAAGTCCTTCCGTGTTACACTTGAAATTATTAACTGATATATCTCCTTATACTTTATGGATCCCAACTGATTGAAAACCGATCGTACACACTGTGCACTGATAATTGGCTCACGTGCTGCGGGACAAATACCTAAATAAGTTGGCGGTCTTGTTTTTGTTTTAACATTTTTGGTCCTAAGCTAAAGCTATCTTTTCCACATTGAGTAAAGTACCGGTGGCGCCGGCAGGGCTCCCTGTAATCTTTCCCACAGACTAACTCGTTCCAACCTCGTGAATCTCTGACAAAAGTTCAGCTGATCGAACCGAAATGAAAAATCACAAAAATCACAAAAATCAAAACAACTTCGAAATCCACAAGATTTTTTTCACATTGGACCCAAGCAATGTGCTCCTCATACATTACATCGTCCGTCACACCTTCCAAATGACAAATTTGCCCAACTCCGCTGAGAGCAAAAGATAGGTTAGCAGGCACCTTTGGTCCAGCCAGTATCTTGCTATTGGTTAGTAGATATCCTTTCCGGGACATCGTCGAGGTTGCTGTGTCCTCAAGCTTCTTTTTTAGATTCCAACACTCCGAAACCTGTTGCCTCGGCCATTGAGACATCCTTCGCTACGGCGATGAATGGCGATCTTGTGAACGAGTGAGTGAGTGTTTATTGTCCTAATGTGTTTACAACTATGTAAAGAAATATAGGTCCTTTCTACCTACAAGCCGGGAGTATCTATGCCTCGGATAGTGTACTCCCTATGCCTCTTCATGACCTCTTTCTAGCAGTAATACCCCCACAGGTCTTCATTCGAGTACACACTAAGAGGAGCCGTTCTCTCGTCATTATCTCCCCTCTCCACGGGCCGTTCCCCCAAGCAGATACTGGGTAGCTTGAACACCTTCCCCATTTGAGACTGGAGAAAGCTGGTTCGAATCCAGTTAGACCTACACATCACACTCTCTCGCAGTGATAATGTACTAGTGGGATGATGAAAGCACACTCGGATAGTCACTGGCTTTCACGCTTTTTCCTATGGTGGGTATTCACGGAAGAGGTTATACGACGAAAGGGTTAACCTCGAGTGGTATGTGTTGGAAATCTAGACTCAGTATGTATGAAAGTTAAGATTTCTAGTTATGATCATCAAGATCAATTGGAATGATTCGATTACATATGAATAAGCTTAGCTGGTCGGAGTTCAAGACTAAACACCTGTACGCGGTGTCCTCTATGAGCCTGGGAGTGAAATATTCTCCCAGAGCCAAGTTCAGTCAAATTTCGCAATACCGAACAAGTTGGCCCACGAGGCAATGATTCAAATTACTCCATCACGTCAAATTTTCATTCCAAAAAAAATCGAATCCTACCTAAGCCTCATCAAGTCTACAAGTACGACCTAGTACATCCTTATTCCAATGATCACACCTCTCGTCGACTTTCTCTGGCCTCAGCTGGTCACCAAATACACGCCCACGCCGATATTTATACCCGACGGAGGAAGCAAAGCGTGGAGCATATATCTGGGAGATAGCTCTTTGGGACGGACGTGAGAAGGATTAGGACAAGTTTACAAGATGATGCAGAAGAGGGATACATTCTCGACGGGCGTGAAATTTCGAATTTTGGAAAGAGTTTTACGAATTGAGCTTTAAGCGCGCCAAGACTTCGCTTGCGAGAGTGCAGCTGACACTATAAAAACAAGCAAACGATGGAAGGTGTTGTGGTCCGCCTCCTGGTGGTGTTCTCTGGTATAGTTTGAGTAGTATGGCACCTACTCCACTTGGGAAGGAGATGTCTAAGGCCATATTTCGCGCGGAGGAAAGATAATGGATGACAGAGGAATGTCTGGATAACTCAGGGGTTTGGAGACGTTCCCCAGGGTGGGTATTCACGAATGAGGGTTGACTTGGGGTGAAGAAAAAGCCACCATAACATCGCAATGGTACTTGCAAATGAAATCCGAGGCATGAGTGCTCCTCTTGTAAATTGAGTCATCTTTTCTATACTTTTCTTTGATATTGTGTCATAGCTAGATAGCTGCATACGCAATTAAAATCTGATGCAAAAAAAACTCGATAATGAAACAGTGTCTAATATGTATGATAAGGGGACTGAGTGGTGCAGTGGTACACTATTCGGGCCAACCTCCCAAGTAGGTACCGGGTAACATGAACATCTACCCCATGTGTGACAGGATAAAGGTTGATTAAAATCTTGTAAAGCTCACACATACTCTCTGTCGCAGTGGAATTGAAGTTACAGTATAACCTCAGCACGTTCGGGTAACCACAGGTTATTCACGCCTTCCCCTGTGATGGGTATGCACCGAAGATGTTGTATGACGAAAGGGCTAACCTCGAATGGTGTCTGGAACCGAAAATTCGGTGTGAAAGTTCTAAAAGTCAAGAAAAACCACCTTACTCAAAGTACATGTCTTTCGTTTGGCCTGCACGGGACTTACAGTGCCAAATCAGGACTATTGAACCATTTACTCATTCATTTTTGTGTGGCACGGGCCGAAAATGATGATCCTGCAGCCAGGAGGTGGCGTGAGGGAGATGGTGCTGTATCCGTGGCCAGATGATCGCTCGCGCAACTCACATGCACCGCAATTCTAACAACCTACATCAGACTAGCAATTAATTGAAAAACTCAACTACCCTTACTCCGAACCTCGCAACAGACCTTGAAGTATCCTTCATCAGTTATGTTTAATGCGCTTAATCGGTTTATTTCCCGCCTAGACTCAGATACAGCGTCACAAAATTTTACTGATGGAGTCTATGGGTTCCAAGTACTCCGAAGCACAGCCTCCAATCTTGCCATTGAGCCATGGTTTGACTTTATTGTTGAAATCAACGGACGTCTGATAGTAAATCTAACCCTCTATTTCCGAAACCGTATCTCACAGTTTTAGGATAATCCAGACCCCAATCTGTTTGTGCAGGAGGTGCAAAATTGCGCTGGTAATACAGTGGCTCTTGGCCTATGGAGTGCAAAGGTAATAAGACCAAGTCACTCCTACCCACAATCTTCCGGACCATGAAAGCCGATGTTGCTTGTAGGGCCAACAAAATCGAACTATCCGTATTCCCATTCCGACAGCGCAAAGCTCACTCGGCTTGACACTGCAGTGGACCTCTATCAACACCGTCTCGCACATTTGGCACATACTTGACGTTCCGGAAAAATCCCCGGCAGATCTTGCGGGACTCCTACCCTACGGTGATTATATCATAGGAGCTCGTGATAGGAATTTTCTCGCCGAAATAAGTCTCGGAGAGCTAGTCGAAGAGCATATCGGCCAACCACTCTGTTTATACGTTTACAACAATGAATTTGATGTGACCCGCGAGGTAACCATCTATCCTAGCCGAGAATGGGGCGGAGAGGGCGCATTAGGATGCGTATTGGGGTATGGTGCGTTACACAGATTGCCAGCACCTCTCAATGAACCTATGGTTGAGCCAGGAGAGACACTTTTTGAGATCGAGCACGTTGGGTTTTCCGATTCTACAAATCCTACGACCGGAACAACGCAGCCTTACGAGCCAAGTGAATTATTAATCCCAGCGCAAATAGCAGCTTTTTCTAGTGCTCCGACGCCGGCAAAGAAACGAGAAAAACGACATGGAAACATCCAAAATTCCGCCTTTATTGATGATTACTTCACTGAGGGTGAGAAAAAGAGCAGAGAAATAGACCATGCTCCAGCAAGCTTGAAAAATTTACCACCACCGCCACAGTCCGGAGGCCCCCCTAAGGAAATCCTAGAAGAGAAACCTTTATTAGAAACTACTACTGAGAAACTGGCGGCGAAGATGGACACGTAAAGCAATATTGATATTGCTTGCCAAGCTTGTAATGAAACGATAGATTTTGTGCACTAACTTTTATTGTATAATGCATGTAAAATAATTACATGTTATACAGTGGCATAGTTTTGATCATTTGCTTATATGTTTTTTTGTGCGCGTCATTTATGTCGTACTAACTTAATGTTTTGATGGTTGAGTGACAATAATGTAGCGTCTCGTGCATAGACTAACAACTTCTCTAACCCTTATATATCCGTCTCAGAGTTCCCCGATGCTTAGGTGCCCACATGTAGTTTTTTAGTTGATAAAGTTCACGCAAAAAAAATGTAAAATCAAGCTTCCAAATACGTAGTCGGCAAATGCCCTGAGATGAAATCAGTTCTTGTTCCTCTGAACTTGAATTAAACATACCTTTCTGGGGAAATGCGCTTAAACTCGTCCTTGTTTTCTGGATTGGTCTGTATGCGCAAACTAACTATTGTAGCTTGTGAGCTCATGGCTGCGATGTATGGGTAGTCATAAGCATACCTGTCAATACAAACTGACCGACTGTAGCAGAAAAGCCGGAGAGGAAGGCATTGAAGGGCTAGAAGTTGTGTCAGAGTAGCTGCTTGCGAAGTAAGCTGGTAGTAACGTACGTAGTTACCGGCCAGGACGCAGTAGAGAAACTGCAAGGCGCCGACGAGCAGGAGAAAGGTGAGAAAACAATCAATTAGCTTGATTCGCTGCTGCGTATCGCGTTGGTAGTCTTGCCCGAGCTTTCCAAGGAGGCTCGTCAGCGTGGTTGGCTCCGCAGTGATTTTACTACCTTTGGGCCCACCACTGGATGCCTTTGTCGGCTTGACCGCGGCCGTACCGAGCGCAGAAGCGGCTTCCCGCGCGGAGCGTTTCGGCGCCATGTCACCAGGCGAGAGGGAATGATCCGGAGGAACGGCAGCAACGCAGGAGTTGAACTCTCGACGTTTGGAGGGGAGGCTGATGAAGTCTCGGATTGTGTATGGTGATGCTGAGCTGTCTTTTGCGCCTTGCGTGAAGCGACACCTTACCTTGCACTATCAGCCTGCCAAGCCGACGCAGGGTAACGACGGGTTCGTAGCTCAACAGCGGATTTCTCTACTGGTTGCACTCCCTCTCCATCTCTAAAGTAAACGTTTAAATTGAACTCCAAACAAAAACCCAGACAATGGTTAGTAGGCTTGTCGGATCCATAAACACACAACTTTAACCAATTAAAGGGAATTGAAACTCAAGCTTACGTACTTGGCACATTTGCGGCAGGCGGCGGAACAATTGGATACATCCGCAAGGGCTCAATCCCTTCGATGGTCGCCGGAGTTGGAGTGGGCTCATTGGTAAGTGAGGCAACCATTAAGCTGCTAGCTATTCAAGGATGCACTCTAAATACCTGGTGACCAATTAGTATCTACTTGGTGGGTATCGAATGCAAAACAAACAGTCATACGGCTTAGAACTAGCTCTTTTTGCATCACTGCTACTCGCTGGATCGTCAATTCCAAGAGGTATTAAGACCAAGAAGCCACTTGCTCTGGGTCTAGGTGCATTATCGCTTTATGGGCTATTTACCTTTGGCAACGCATACGTGTCTATGAAACAAGAATCCAGCAAGAAAATACTTTGAATGTGGAAAACATAGTACACGACGTGCAGAAAATCATCTCGGGCGTAGACCTGCTAACTACAGCGATTTGAATCTCCACTCCTGTTGTATATTAACCTTTTTTGATTTATAAAACAACGAAATTTTAGCTATAAAATCTGAAATAACCTTTGAACATTATCCATAAAGTTTAGATTACGGATAAATTCAAGACTTTTTGGTGTTAATAGCGTTTGTGTGTAGGTTTTACATGGGACTGCCTAGTGCTCAATGTCGCATTACTTAGAGTACATCGCAACTTCAATAGAGAAAATTTCATAATTACCTCTTGATACTGAACTTGAAGCACTTCGTCTTGTAAACCCTCATGTAATTCTGAACGGTTCTTTTGTCCTTATCGCATTTATTCTGCAAACCCTTGCAAACCCGTTTCGGTCATGAATTGGCGTCTATCTCGGCCCAAAGTTCCCTGATTTCTTTATTCTTCGCTTTGGAAGCTTCTCTATTTGCCTTAGTGCGCTCAAGTCTTTGCTCTCGAAGGCATTTGTTAACGGCAGTTTTAGCATCGTTACACATTCCTACTGCCTTCCATAGAAAGCCTCGTGCACTAGACTACAGTAAGGATTTGATCAAGGTCGAGATGGTAGTTATCATATATGGTAAAACTGACTGGCATTCATCTAATAAGTTCATAACCTCTTCACACGCTGGTGGGCATCAGCACGAGGCTGTAAATAAATTAGTTAATTGAGATCTTACCCCCGTTATGTTTGGTATGCAGATGAGGATGCATATTTACTGTGATAGTTAATATGTAAAGTGTAGTGGGCGAACGCAGCGCGTGTAGCAACTATTATGGACTATTGAATATCAAAGAGTTTGTATCTAGTTTCATCAATGTTCTCGGTTAGCCCACACTCCTACCAGCTCTATTAAGACTACTCGCCTTGCACGTGCTCGTACCGCCGATAGCGATGGTCGGGCCCGATTGTCACTTTGACATCCAGGCAGTTCGTGATGGCGGAGCAGATGGACACAAAGAAGCAGCAGGGTAAGCTAAATGACACTATTTATCAATCTCTTACCCACCGCGCGCTCTCTCACCTTCAGTAGAGCTCCAAGCCAAGTATACTGGCTACAAAAGCGGCCTCGAACAAATCGCACGCAAGCTCGGCGACATCGAGCAGGAACTAGAGGAGCACCGACTTGTCCTCGAGAGTCTGGAAAAATTACCTACGGAACGTAAATGCTTCCGTATGATCAACGGGGTGCTAGTTGAGCGCACTGTCGCGGATGTCGTTCCCGCTCTCCAGACCAATTCAGATGGTTTGCGCCAGGTGCTCAATGAGCTCGTCAAACAATACACGAGCAAGCAGCAGGAAATGGATAAATGGAAGGTGAGTGCTGGCAATTTGTCTAGCTCTTTTGCTTACTCGGTCGAATCCCTAGAAGAAAAATAACATCCAAATAATGCAACAATGAAAATTCTGGCGACTTTTGTAGCCATTCGTCTGCTTTCAAATCTAAATATGCCGACATGAATACGAGTCATAGCTTTCAATTAAATATTTCTGAACTATTGCAAATTATCGAGCACTACTACAGTTTATCTACCATCTAGAGAGGTTATCTGTATCCTTTAAAGTTTCGGGTGAGTGGTGTGCCAAAGAAAACAAAGGTATCGATTGGATTTAAGGTTGTTTGAGATGAAAAAACCCAGTATAAAAAATTTAATGCCACTCCAATACCTGACACTTTATCGCCTATTGGCCAATTCTATGCAAGTCTATCTAAGTAAGTGAAAAAAAATTTCCATCAAATATCTGTTGTCTTTGAATAAAGCATTTGAAACAGTAACAATATTCGTAAAGTTGGGTTATAAAATTTCAACCCTAAATCAAAGCCCGACAAAGGCAAATTAATGTTACCGCCAGACTTAGGGATAATAAATTTTGAACCACTCATGTGACTCAGTCCTTCACAATCCCCACTCCAGAGATCTGAGTCGGTGTGCGCCTACAGATTATTGCCGTTCTTATGAGGCTCTCACAGGCTGATGTCACGTCTTGTTCTCTTTTGTTTAAGTAATAAGGTTCTAGTTTGATTATCTGTTCTTAACCACTTTATCAAGATATTAGACGTAAGTCTATAATCCAGATGTACTTACGCGCAGCCAAAATACCCAATGTGTGGCCGGGGTATTCTTAGGTGCATTATACTGTATCAGTCACTTCGGATAGATATCATATGAATGAATGAATATTTATTCGTGACAGGCATAAGCCTAGCACTGATTGAGCGTAACACAGAAAAGGCTAGTCATCCCCCGACGACTATTATTTTTATTATAATAACTTTAGTGTCCTGTCTCAGTCTATGACTATTTGGGACATGCAGGTCCTCTCTGCATACATGCCAAGGATACCTATACCAGTAGTATATCCCCTCTCATGCCTCCCATACAGCTCCCCTCAAACAGTACCACCCCTCACAAGTCCTCATTCGATCATACACTTAGAAGAGCCCTTTGCCCTTCATTATCCCCCATCTCCAGCCAACGAAACGATGGCCATTTGCGGGTGTGTGGCAGCCGGGAAAAATCGCAAAAAACCACTGGGTGCGGAGCTGTCCTAATGCCGACATTAGGACTATATCCGAAGAAATACTGCCCCTTCTGACGCGTTCGAAGAGGCCGGCCAGCTGGGCGCTGCAGACTTGTGGATACCTCGGAGAATTCACACTCTGCCTTTCTAGCCTCCTTCCAACTCCTTCCCGAAGGTCGTGCTGAAATTTCAGAAAAGTCTTGACAGAGCGTGATTACTGTGTAGCAGCTTAGCCCAACTTCTTTTGTGCCGTCCAGGGCGCTGGGGAGTGCCGTTAACTCATTGACAAGAGAAGCCCTCCTGGCTAATTAGCCGAAATCTCGGTCTTGGCGCCCACAAACATTCCAATATTGAAGTCCCCTCGAAAATATCGGTCCAAGCATGCTCTTCAGAGACCTGTTCCCTCTCTCGTTCCACGTCTCAGCCGCCTGTCCTTCCTCAAGATGTACAACCCCATTAGAGCAACAGTCCCCCAGAAGCCAAGACCCCAACTTTGTATATTATGACTTAATTTCCTCCTTGCGGATATACATAGCATCGTAAGTTTGTACTGAGACACGGCCGATTTTTGATGGAGAGAATTCCCGATTGCAATTGGAATAACGCTTTTGTCAGAAGTGAAGGCGGATGCTGTAGGAAGATTGAGGTAGAAGAATCGCGTGAGAGTGATAGGTCCAACATTTGTCGAAAAGTCCTCAATTTTAGATATGCTTGAGCTTGCTTACGACCTCGATTTGGATGCGACTCTTCTTGGTTATCTCAGATATACAGAGCATACTGAGAGATTACACCGGCACTACTGGAAGGTGAAGAATACGCTTTTGCCGACTCGGACAGATAGGAAGTTTCAATAGTTCATTAGTGTAGGCAGACTTATGCTTGCATAAATCTGAATTTAGTCCAAAAGCGAGAGTGCGATCTGCGTGGAGGCGTATTGGACTAATGATGACGCTCAGGGGCTGTTTGGGAGTAGGTCTAGATTTCATAGTGCTACTGTGAACTCATAGCACAGAGTTATGCATTTATTCATTCATATATTCGCTCTCACCTTTTGAAGATTCATGTAACTTTCACACGAGGGCTTCTCTAAGCTTTACAATTTGTGATATAATACCCTGAATTTGACTGGACATAAATTTAGGTATGCGATGCCTAAGGCATTTGCGGCTAAAATAAAGTTCAAACTCACAGGCAAATTCTGTCTTTAAAAACGACTCCTAATTTTACAATTCCCGTATCTCGCTCGGCGCCACGCTAGATTTCATAATTAAAATCCATAATCCCCAAGCATGCGTAAATCCCCTCTTATCTCCGTTATACACTATTCCGAAGATAACGAGGTGAAGTCTCATAATAATTAAATACATTGTCAGTGGAGAAGATTCCGTAGTGATGGGCTGGCACTGGCACCACCATTTTTCCTGCTATCATTTGCTCGGATATTGTTACCTTGGCTATTGTTTGGATCGAGCGCCCTGGTGTGAGCCTCATGGTTTCTAGGACTATCTTGATGGGAACTAAACGAGTGTTCCCGCTGGTGATCGGATCTATTCGGATGAGAAAAAGGAGATTCTGGAGCTAAAGGTGGTGGCCCGCCGTCGATTAAGTTCTGAGGCGGTGGAGGAGGTCGTGATATGGAATATAGCACATGTGTGCTGTTCTGAGTATTTTGAGAAGAAGCTGTCACAGAATGATGTTTTGAGTTGCCATTAGTTAGTTGTATTGAATGCCCGTTTTGATTTGAACTTAGAATGGATTTTTGTCCCACTTGAGCATGGGAAGGATCAGGTGTATGAATTGTTTCCATTTTGGTCACTGGAGTATGAAAACCATTAGCATGGGTTTCCATTGATATAACTTGGGCTGTCGGAGAGTGATGTGACCAGCTTGGTGACTGCTTGCTATTTGGTAACCCATTTTGGATGATATTCGTAGATGTATGCGGCCATAAATAAGATCCTCGCGATATTAGATTGAGATCAGTCTCGGCTTTGAGAGTGTGTATTGTTGCTACTGGGAGCTGTATAGTAGATGATTGAGACATATTGGCATAAACTACTGCTGGAGTGTGCCCTGGCATTTTTCGTATCTTCTTCCAATGACACTGATGACACTGGAGTTCTAGTGAAGAACTTATGATAGGATTTGGCATAGTCTTTTCATCTTGGTGAAGAGCAGCTGCAGCAAGCGCAGCAGAGGTCTCATTGCCTGTTCTTGATGTCTCCGATATCTGACAGTTCTTCCCTTTTGTAAGCTCAGTGAGAACTTTATTCTGATTTTCCCTTCCCAACTGGAGAACAGGCGAGTTAGCTGTTAGTTGTACATAAGTCTCTTCTAAATACGGCCACCATTTAGGGCTTATATCAACAAGGCAGGTGACGCATAATTTCTTGATATAGTTTGACCTAAAAATTGATGTGTCTTCAATTGTTCCTTGTCCTGTCACGACTCCACGTGAATTGTTTGAAGGGCCATTTACAGAAGAAGACGTCCGTCGACTGGTTGAGAGAGAAAGTTGTGATAAGATATTCCCATTAGTTGATAAATTTATGAGAGTGGCTTTGCGAACAGTTCCTGTCAAAGCAAGATCTGCTTGCTTGAAATTTCGTACGAAAAGCTGCAGAGCATTTAAGCCAGAATTGTCTACAATATGATGCATTTGATGCGAAATGACTTTGGATAAGACGTGATCTTTACACCGTATGGCTGCAGTCATGATGCCAATTTCACCGTCAATATTTACAATATTGAATTGGTCTCGCCTGTTTCCTTTGATAGGCGTTACATCAAAGCCTAGATTGTATCCAGCCTGACGAGCACACTCTACATGAACTATTTCTATCGATTAGTACTTTCATCCCAGTATTGACGACATATTAATCACTAACCAGGTACGCGGCAATGATAACAATGGACACAAGCACCTCTGTTGTTTTTTTTGCACACCTTGCATGTTTCTTCATATCTCGCCACTGGGATTGAGGGAATTCCCTCGGATGGTTCTAGGGCCCGTGCGTTACCGAATTTAACCTCTGGCGTAAAGACCGCGCACGTAACATGAATCCAATTATTGTTGGCGGTGCGTTTTAAGGGTTCGCGCGGATTTACTGGCTTGCTCATCTCCAGCTGTTTGTTTCGGAAATAATCAGCTACATCTTGGGCCTGTTCTCGTTCCCGATCTTTTTCAGACCTTTTCTTGTTGACAGTTTTTGAATGTTCAATAGAATCTTTTTCAGTAGACTCAACGGGACATAACATACATTTGTATTGCTAACAAATTAGATTTTGAATTTCTTCTTCGGTACGAGCCACTTACAACAGAAACTTGAGGATTTTTATCATTGGAGCACATATCGCATGTCCATTTGCTGGAATTTCTACTGTCACTCACTACACCGTAACAGTTGCGATGAACAGTCAAACGGCAGTCTTTGCATGAAATACTTTGATCTGCAAGTGGTTCTATCTCATTGCATATAGCACAGGGCATTATTTTTGCCTTGGGAGGTTCGGGAGGTAGTATTGGAATTGGCTTGTCTATTGTAAGTTTTTTCTTCGAGACTACTAGAGGCTCATTCGTTGTAGCTAGATTTTCCTTTTCATTGGAGACTTTTATCTTCTTCCTGGGTGGTTCGATGGGAGATAACGTGGGAACTGTTGTCAAGTTCTGAATTCCCAAATCAGGTGTGTCAATAGTGGGCGATGATCTTGTTATATGATTGATAACCTCATTAGCAGCAATCAATTCTTTCAACAATTCTTCATCGATTTTCCTTTTTCCAGCACGGCCTCCAGCTTGAGAAAGTTTTTTTGCTATCTCATCCACATCTTCCCACTGAATTGCGTAGCGACGCCACAGTTCAGCGCACCGACGACAAAGTGCAATCATAACGTGTGAATACTTGTCTTTTGTAGAGCTCCTTGAAGATGTGTTTTCGAGTATCGATTGACCAGCAGGGGTATTAGGGGCTCGCCTCCATTGCCGAGAACTTCTAGTTGAACAAAACTTGCACTGAAAGCATTTTTTAGTTCGAAAAGCTTTATCATTATCAAATGCAGAGTCATCATGTTCATCGGCAACATCATCCTGAAGTTTCAATGCTGCTTTGTTTCCTTCTACTTTCTCTTTTTTGGCTTCCTTTTTACCCTTTCTGCCAACATAATTACCCCAGATAAGTCTTCCGCGATCAGTTTTTTTCCATGTGTAATAGAATCTAACAATATTAGCAGGAGTCACAGTCTTGACGTGTTTTTTAATGCTATGCCACTCGGAACCAAACTTGACTACAGCATCTTCAAATTTTTTCGTCTCAACAGAATTAAGCTCTGGTTCCTTGAATATTTTACGATCAACCCTGGCTAATGCATCTAACGCTTTTTCTGAGTCGTAGTTATTAGTATGTAAGATTTCGAGAGCGACATCCAAAAGGTTTGTTGAAAGAGGTGGAAGTCCCAAGTGTTTTGCTAACCCTGCAGCTCTTCCCATATAGTCAAAGATGTGTTGCTGTTTTTCGGCTTCACAAACCTCTCCTGGAGTTCTATCACCAACGAGGCTAGTTGGAAGGTCACGTGACTCTGGAAGCTTGTAAAGCAACTGCGAGGTACATCGGGGATCTGAGACGTTAAAGTCCTCACCACGGTGAACATAGCCAGAGGGCTCCTCCATAACCCATTTTGGGCGTTGATCACGGGTAACTTTTTCAGATTCTGGAGCTATAAGGGTTTCTTTTGAAAGTTTTGCATCTTTTTTATGACTCCCTCCCTTTACTGATTTCTTCTTCATGTCCGCGGTCTTGACATACTCCACTGGTCTTCCGTGCCATGCTGGAACGTTAGCCTGATGGCGAGGACCAAGGCGAGAGCTGGCACGTGGATAAATCCGATCATCATAATCTAATGCGTCCTCGACTTTACAGTGGATTCCGAGGTAACGAAATAACCATAAACTAGCTTGGTAAATCTGCTCCGCTGTTCCAGTATGATGGCTAGTTTCTGCGTCGCCGATGGTTGGAAGGCATGTTTCGCCCGTTTCAGGAAGATCAGCGATAGTCGTCTGAAGATCTATTTCTTCATCAATAGGCTCTTCATCTCCAATAGGCGTATCAAGTAGATTAGGTGTATTTTGTGCTTCGAGCTTTTTTTCTTGGGCTTTACTGCAGGGGCCACAAGCCCAAGCAAATCCTCGGGACGGTTTTTTTAGTAACGGAGGGCTAATGCAACTCATGTGATATGTGCTTTGACATACTGCACAATCAACAGAATCATTGCTGGTAATTATTTAGTTCATTTGCTCATCAAACCAAAGCTCCCAGTACAAACCTTGCTGAATATTTATTACACCTCTTGCAAGACTTGACAGCACTCGTTAATTCTTTGCCTCTTCCTAACTCAACCAAGATGAACTTCCACCGTTCGTCAAGTACTTTTTTGACTTCTACAGGCACGTTTATAACTTGGCTCGTAGGTATTACATCGTAGAATCTGTGGATGTATCGATCATATAACTTCTCGTACCAAAAGCAGTCTGGAGATTTTCTCAATTCATCTAGTTTCTCGACTTCGCTTTTGTGTTTGATTTGACATTTTCCTCGAAGTGAAGTGAGAGGGCTGATGTCAGAGTGCATTGAGGCAAATACTTGGCGAGTGTCGTTAACTTTTCGACCTATATCTTTGGGACGGTAGTACCAGTTGAGTCTAAGAGCATCGATAGGCTGAGTAGGATCATTGTTAACGTGTAAAAATTCCATAATTCTGCCCAAATAGTAAGGTTCTCCAGGAGGCTCACATATGAGATACACATGATCTAGTTTGCATTAATATAGTTATATTTTGAAGCAATGAGTAATCTTACCATTTGCTTCTAGTACTACGCCATCATCTGCAACGAGCTTATTGTTGTTTAATCTGCCTTGACTCTGTTCGAATTCCATCATATTTGTCTCGCGGAATCCTGCCATAACTTTAGTTGTTATACTAGACCTACGGGTTTTTGGATGAGAGTGACTGTTCTGTAGAATAGGGTTCGTCTGTTGCGTGGAATGACATGCTGGCTTGCGTTTTTTTATGATGTTACTCGACCCTATGCTGGAGTTTGGATTTGCAGGAAAAATAGAAGTGCCTGGAATCGAGTCTTTGCTGTTACTTTGCAAAGATGAAATCATTTCAGAGTCTATTGTAGGGATCTTGTGTAAAAAGTTGTGAGACTTAACAACATCAGAAGCGTTTCCTAGCTCAGTTACTCGTGTTGCTTTGCGAATATTGCACGCAACTGTTGCAGATTCGAAATCTGCATCTAACTCTCTATCTTCTGCATAATTCGGCCTTGAAACTCCGCTTCGATTCCGGGATCGTGTCCCGTAAGGAATAACGCCACCCGTGCTATCAGCGCGTGGGTTTGCGAGTGATGTAGCGTCAGCCACAAGTTCGGATTGTATTTCCTCTGTGCATTGCGAAGACGAGGTATCGTCTGTGGATTTAAGATCGTGTTGAGGCATCGATCCGGATCGAGAGCCATTTCCAGTCGCAAATTCGCTGACAATAGCCGAATTTGTTACACAGCTACCAGTGAGATTATCATCCGTCGTGGAAGTACTTTTTGGCGCAGCAGCTGAGGAGCCCGGGCAGTCAGAGGCATCTCTGCTCATAGCGTTGGGTTTTTTCAGCAATCTTTTGATTACGCGTGCTGGGTGGTTTGATAGCGCTTCCCGCGAAGTGGGATGGCGAGAAGCGCTGGAATAAGACGCTATGGAACGATTATAACAGACTCCGACCCCATTAGATTCGACTGGGTAGCTATCCTTGATTCTTGAAGAAAGAGATGCGTCGGTGGCGTTAGACAAAAATTTGAAGATGAATCGATTTTTATGTTGTAGTTTCCAAGCACGAGATTTTCCGCAAATAAGTAAAATAGATTATAGAGTTGTCTTGATCTGTGATGGTGAGCACAAAGCGAAATCTGCCATTTGAATATTGAAGAGATAGACAAGGAGAAACTAAAGGCTTGTAAAGTAGATATAGGCACGAGCTAGTGTGAAGGACTATAGATTTGCGAGCGATTGCAAGTTTGAGCTGATTATACTTTGACAAATACGTGACAGATGGGGGTTGACTAGGTGGTTAAGGGTAGCCGGCGCCGAGCTAGGGACACGACTGTTGGAGGCTAGCATGTACCAGTTGCAAAATTTAGATTGAGGTTAAGATATGTTGCCGAAAGTCAAGATTGAGATTGTATTGCAAACACTCATCGCTTATAGCCCATACGTTACTTGTGTGAGCTCACTTGAACTTTAACATTAGACAGCGTCTTCGACGTATAATCAGCTCGCATTTATGTGCAAGAATGTTTATTTCCCTCAACGATTTTGTAATTTTCTAAACCTTTTTGGAGATGAGCGCTTTGGGCCTGGAGTAGCAAGGATGAATTACGAGGGACAGGTTTGAGGGTTACAAATTGTCTTCTTTTTGCACCATTGAATGGGTAATCAGCTATAGCTTGAGCACTGCACCAGCGCCTTATGCACATGTTAAATGAATCTTTTGACCTTGGAAGCATTTGTGCTATTTCATCTATTTGCAACTATCATCGCGAAGTGTGCTTTAAAAATCACACACTTTACTTCAGTGATTCCTTGATAAAAGCTTACAAGACTCGGGCTATCAGTTCATTCCACCGTTGAATTAGACTTACAGAAACTGCGAGATATCTTAGTCGACTCGGCAGATGCCAAACAAATGAAATATTTCGCAGATTGAGGTATATGCACACATAATAAAGGCCTCGATAGGCATGTTAGACCGGAAGGCCTTCCGCTGCACTTTTTAGAAGCCACAAGTCTCATGAGATGACAATGATGACTGTAGAATTTCCTGATGGTACAGAAAATTACACAAAACCTTCAATAACATGAAGTCCAACGAAGCCTTGTAATTACTTTGTCACGACATGAAGGCTGAGGAATTGGGTTGCAAGGTTTTCGACGAGCTAACCGAGGGCTGTGTGAAATAGGTTTTGAAGGAAAAGAAAAAAGAAAAGATACGTCTAGAATATATACACCCACATAGAATATCCATCTATTGTGCATCCCCCATCAGAAAATCAAATGATTCATTTTGTACGTAGTTATGGCATGACTCAGCACGCAAAGGGCGCGTGCTCTGTAGATGTAGATTTCGTCGACAGCACCTCTAAAATAGACTATACCTGGGCACGACGTTTAATATTTGAATTTTTATATTCTTTACTAACACCTAATTAACTCTCATTGTATCCTTGATTGCTATGAAATTTACAATTAGCAGAAACTCCCTCGCTCAAAATGTTGGCCGTCACACAGCCAATATACCCACTAATCAACCGGCTGTGGGGCTGGTATTCCTAAAATAGCTCAGACTTTTTTGTATGTCGAGACGACTTGGTGTGAATGTAGGTTTGGCACTAAATTTGGCCTAAGCTAAACATGTTTCCGTCTCAAATTTCACTTTTATCCCAATCATTCGATCTTTTTACACTCAATTCAACATGGACTGAGGGCCCATACAATATCCATCCCATTGGTCGAAACGTATCTATGTCTAAATTTTTCGGAACATTTATCTTCAGCCTCCCAAACAGGATGTAAGCCATGGCTGGACCAAATGGGCAACAATTAGCTTTCCGCAATACAGCCTCGACCAATATGCGTCCATCTTCAGATTTTGACTGGTATCAAACCCACATACCCGCGTAAGTCAGGAAAATATGAGGCTGTGAGCCAACCAAATATGCCAAGCGAAGAGATACCAAGCAATCAAGAATTCAAAATGAATGAATTGCCGTACCCAACAATTATGGGAAAGAGTAAAAATCTAAAAACCAAAATTCTATGCCCGAAATCTACGCAGCTTTGCCGATACGATGTTCCGCGCCGATGACAGCTTCAAGACCAGAAGAAGCTATCCCTCCAGCTTATATCCTTTAGGAAGAATGTCGAATCAAGACCGCAGTTAGTATTAGTAGGTTATGAGGTGATCACCCACTAGGTTTCCCCGAATTGGAGAATACCGATAGCGCCCGTCCCCATCTTGGACCTTTTTTTTTGCATCAGATTTTAATTGCGTATGCAGCTATCTAGCTATGACGCAATATCAAAGAAAAGTATAGAAAAGATGACTCAATTTACAAGAGGAGCACTCATGCCTCGGATTTCATTTGCAAGTACCATTGCGATGTTATGGTGGCTTTTTCTTCACCCCAAGTCAACCCTCATTCGTGAATACCCACCCTGGGGAACGTCTCCAAACCCCTGAGTTATCCAGACATGCCTCCGTCATCCATTATCTTTCTTCCGCGCGAAATATGGCCTTAGGCATCTCCTTCCCAAGTGGAGTAGGTGCCCAGGCTACTCAAACTATACCAGAGAACACCGCCAGGAGGCGGATCACAACACCTTCCATCGTTGGCTTTTTTTTTTTTTAAATCATTTAATGTGTATTCAGCTATAGAGCTATGACACATGACCAGTGCTATGTTTACATATTGGATGACTCTTTTGACGTTAGAGACACTCATACTCTGGATTTCATTCGCAAATACCACTATGGGGTATGTTTGCTTACAAAAATAGTCGACCCTCCTCCGTATATACCCACCAAAGGGAATTTCAAAACCTTTGATTATCCAAGCATGCCTTTGTCATCCATATATACCAACCCCGCGAAAAATGTAGTTGTGATTGCCGGATTTGAACCAACGATCTACTGTCTCAAGTGGGATATGTGTCCAAGCTATCCAGACTCTACTTGGCAGACCAGCCCAGACGATGTACCACCGCACCATCTAACCATGGAAGTTTTTATAGCGTCGCCTGCACTCCTATCGTTGGCTTGTGTTTATAGTGTCAGCTGCACTCTCGCAAGCGAAGTCTTGGCGCGCTTAAAGCTCAATTCGTAAAACTCTTTCCTAAATTTGAAATTTCACGCCCGTCGAGAATGTATCCCTCTTCTGCATCATCTTGTAAACTTGTCCTGATCCTTCTCACGTCCGTCCCAAAGAGCTATCTCCCAGATTTGTGCTCCACGCTTTGCTTCCTCCGTCGGGTATAAATATCGGCGTGGGCGTGTATTTGGTGACCGGCTGAGGCCAGAGAAAGTCGACGAGAGGTGTGGTCATTGAAATGAGGATGTACTAGGTCGTACTTGTAGACTCGATGAAGCTTAGTTGAGAATCGGACTCTTTGGGAGTGAAAGATTGACATGGTGGAGTAATTTGAATTTTTGCCTCGTGGGCCAACTTCTTTGATATTGTGAAATTTGACTGAACTTGGCTCTGGGAGAATATATCACTCCCAGGTTCGTAGAGAGCACCACTGACAGGTGTTCAGTCTTGACCTCCTCATCTTGGACTATAGACATGTGACAGGAGTAGGCTCGATCTAAACCGGGTTCACGACTTCACAAAGCGAAGTAAATTTTTACGACTACACGAAGCGAAATGTCCGCCGTCCCTACAATTTCCGGCAACGGCTCAGCGATAACACTTCTAGAAAAGAAATAAAAAACGGCTAAAAGTGGCAAAGCAGCTTGTCATCTTACTGTCTCCACATTTACAGGAAGGATTCTCTTGCATTTAGCGATGGGGAATGCACCACTATATGAGTAGTCCAAATTTCAAACTGATCTATCGCCGCATATAGTCGTAGGGAAGGACCAGCCTTCCCGTGCCATGATCTATGAGTGCTAGGATTGTGCCTGTCACGAATAAATATCAATGCTAGAGTTGGGGTTCCATAGGCTTCCGTAACTATGGTAAAAATAATAAGCTCTCTGATATAGAAATTCGATGTAGGGACGAAGTGCTATCAATATCCCTAAAATTCTACAGCGGCTCGGGGGACGAAATCTCATTATCGGTCAGCGGTGTCCTCTTCGAACCTCTAGCCCTCACTGTATAGCCTGCAGAGCCGAGATTGAGTAACAATCTATCAACTTTGAGCCGGGTTATCTTGCCCTCCGTCAAAGATACGCTTCCGATAACACATAATACGACCAAGACGACGATAATGATGCCGGAAATGAGGAAAGATAAAGCGGTACCAAACGCTATAACGGTAGTCAGAGAAGCCTTGGTCGTATCACAACATGTGATCCCCACCAGTGAATAAAAAAACTCTCACGAAATAAATACAAATATACATCTGCCCTCAGGAAAACTAGATGTCGACTCATCAACTACAACGTCTCCTCTAGCCTTTGATTCAGAATCTACACTGCATTTCCTATATAGTTATAGACTCATACAGGACAATAAGATGAATTAATTAAGTCGGAATCTACTAGCTAGGAGGGCATCTGTTAGACTCTACGAGTCAATTGAATAATGTATGAAGTAAAAGTAAAAAGTGTCAATTAATTCCTGGCTGCCATTTCTCTTTCTGATACTATCTAGATTATGTACGTCTAGAAAATGGCAAATGCTCTATGTGTCCCTAACTTGTCCCCATGAACCGAGTTTCTCATGGTTTGGAACGAAACATCTCTAGTGAGGAGATATAGAGTTCCCATTGCTACAAACCAAGCAAAACACCTTTTTCCGAAACAAGTAACTCCAAGCTTTGTAAACCTAACTCCTTAAACTTTATATCTGACATTAATCGCCTCCAAACTATCCACAGTTTGATAGCATCTGAAATACATGAGTTACTCGACGACCCCACTTCCGTAACGACTTTTGGATGCTAGGCTAGACTCCTTCACGGCAGTCATTCTCGACCAAGACTTTTCTAACATCCTTTCACGACCTTCAGCTTGTCCTGCGGCATGACTCAGGGGAGGATCTAGGATGAGGAGGCTGGGAAGGTTGAGAAACGCTCTTAGGTATACACAGGTCTGCTGCGCCCGGCTAGACGGCCTCTTCGTCATAGGAGAGCCCCGCAACCAGTGGGTTTTGAGACTTTTCCATGCAGCTACACACCCGCAAATGGCCATCGTTTCGCTGGCTGGAGAGGGGAGATGGTAATAATAATTATTGTTCATTATCTTGATTTGGCGCCTTGAGGCTCTTGCAGGTTTTTATCGGAAGATATGTACTTTAAGCAGGATGTATAACGGGCTAAGACTTTCGGTCAGTGCACGGAAGCAATGCCACGATAAAATGTTTATATTTTCTATGCAGTTCAGAAGCGGGCAGCTACAGCGCTTTATAACTACTAAAGCTATTCCAGATCTCTTGGCTTCACATGTGCTCTGCAAGAACTTCAGTACCCTACGAAGATTCACCTACTGGCTTACGCCTACGAAGCAAGGATGGAACCTGTAGTCATACACAGCCCAGCCGGGCCTAGCCCGTAACAGGATGACTCAATTTGACGTTTAGAACACTCACACTCAGATTTCATTTGCAGATACTGTTAGAAATTGTCAAGGATTTCTAGGAGGAAATATCTCGAAGAACAAATATACAATTTCGGACAAGAATTTATTGATAGTTGTATAAGATATCGAACTCTCTTCTCTATATGAATTAATAATATTTAACATTCCGTTAACTTAGATTAACTTATTAAAATAAGTCTATCTATCGCCGAATGGACAAGAACTTGCGGAAGGGAAAAGGACAAGGGGAGGCAGAAAGAAGCTGGAAAGATAGCGGCCTTTCAGGAGTGGAAAGATTCATGGATAAGCCAGATCAGGAAACAGCACCCTGGCCAACCAGCATCAGCCGATCCAGAACATTGGAAAGCGGCAAATATATTTACTGATAAACAAACAGGTAACGTCAAAATGAACTTCAAAGATACACCCTTAAGAATCCACCGTAACCTAACCAGGGCCCAAAGCAGTGTCGCCATTCAGCCAAGGAGCGAGCATATCGGACTCAATTCTTACCTGTGTGGAAGAAAAGTACCCGGAGTTGAAAAGCCAAGCTGTCAATGTGGATATCCGTCGCAAAACGTCAAGCATATGGTGTTGGCGTGTCCGCAGTGGGAAAATGGAAGAGGCGACTTTCTCTGACAAGCTAAAGACAGGTCATTTGAAGCAATGATGAACAGCCCAGAGGATGTGGCTAGAATCACACAGTGGATACTAAACAAAGGGCGGATAAAACAGTTTCGACTGGCAGGAGAAGTCGAGGTAGCAATGTCGGATAGAGTAAATAGATCTGGAAGGGGAGAGGACGGGATCTACACGGGCTGAACAGTGTACACTGCACTTCCTGAAGGTAAACCAAATATATTGATAGGAACATAAAAAAGACAGGATCAGGGGGTTTTCACCAAATTGGTTTCCTCCTTTGTAAATAATGCAGATAGTCACCTGAATGGACCCATAGGGTGCCTGATCGGGTCAATTGAATTCAAATTCTAGTGAATTAATAGAAGCCTCCGCAACGTCAGCTTGCTGAGCGTGGTCCAGTCGATTTCGATTGACACATGGGCTAGGTTCCGTTCCCGGCAAGATAGATCAAAAGTTCAAGTTTGGGTCTCTTCTATTCGGTCTTCTAACAACTTACCGATTGAGTTTGACTGGGAAGACTTTATGACTCACCAACAACCCTCCAAAATCAAAGGTAAAATTCCTTTCGCTTTCAACCTTACTAACATTGTGTGCAGGACTGGGCAGTTTTTTTTTTAAATCCATTTATGTCCTATTTGAGTTTATAACTATGTAGGACATACTATGTAAATACAGCTTATCTTTTCCATTCTAATTAGGGGTTTCTTTAATTTGATGGTGGGATCCCCATTACTGGTTCACCAGAAGGGTACTTTGTACCTGACAAAAGAAATAAAAACAAAAAAAAAAAAACAATCACGCCACACATCTCAAAATCATTTCCCTTCATATCTTTTTCTAATACCCTTGTCAAATTTCTATGATGACTTTTCTTCCCATCTTTTACTCCTCTAATCAGGCCATTCTCCTTGACTGAACCATTTCAAGGTTGCAATGTGAGTATTCCTCAGGTATTCTAGTGTTAATTTTATTCCCTTGGTTGTATTCAGAAGTAATTCCATTGTTGGTCTTTCCACTCTGAGGTTCTCAAGTAATTTCTTTTGTTCATTCTTATACTTAGCACACTCCAGTAGGAGATGTCTAGGAGTTTGTTTTGCTGTTCTATTGCAATCACAAAGACCTGTGCTATGTCTCTTTATTTTGTACATATAACCTTGGAAATATCCATGGCCAAGTTTTAGTTGGTAGAAGGAACTTGCAATATTTCTTGATACCCCTGAGGGTAGACTGGGCAGTTGCTCGGCCTCATTTTAGACAAGCACCTCAACCGCAACATCAACATTCTCAACTTCTCGACACATTCCAAAGACGGCGCGAACGAAGAAGCCTCACTCAGACAACGAACAATGTACGACAAAAGCTGGGGCACCGATGCCTCGGTTTTGAGCTCTCGATTTCGGAATTTCAGCCCTCTCAAATGGGGGGTGAGCACAATGCAGGGAGAATTTGGGAAGAACGATATGTAATTTTCAACAGGCTTATGGCACAGTTGGTCCGGTGCTGGATGTGCTTTCTAGAAGTGGTAGGTTGGATTCCTATGTTAAAGATTTGATCTGTCCATAACTCTGAGCTTGATGATGGCCAGCAAGACGAAGAATATTACGACTTGTCATTTGAGATAGAAGGGCGAAAAGGGCATTAATTAGAAGATAGGACCGATATAGTAAGGGGTGATTAGCCCAGAGTAGGTATGGGCATTGTGAATGTAGTCGGAAGCATCATCCTATTAAATAGCAGTCAAGTGCGCGATATATATATACACGTGTCCTATCCCTGTCACTAATTACCAGACCCCGCACTGCCATAAACACCATCAATCTCTGCTATCCATCGCAATCCCGGGTATCAATATGAGTTACTATTATACGGTATGTTTGTACGGGTCGACATCAAGATAGAAATGTTAACATCCTACACGGCCTGTTTAAGGGGGGACTACGGCTGCTCGTCTTGAAAGAGTACAGGAGGAATTATTGAGGGTTTCCCACGAAGGTTTTCCCTCAATTCATGGTCTTAGGATCATGGTGAATGCGTTCCTACATATTCGACCCGATGTAACTAGCGTGAGGCACGTATTTGGAAAAGTCGGGCACCGGATGGGCTTTGCTGGAGAATGGAGGAACTTGTATTCTAGATGTCCTCCATGCATGTTACGTCCATTGGATGGGGGGTGTAAGCCTGGCACGATAAATAAAATCATCATCATCAAGTGAATTAATAATAATTATACATCGCTTAGGTAGAAATATTATATTCTGATTACGCCAATGAATAGTATTGCTACCACTAAGATCATTATCAACCGAGACCTCACCAAGGCTGGTAACGATCGAGGATGAACATTCTTCGTCTACTACTCATTGCGTGCAATTCGATCGAGTGTGACTAGATTCCAGCACGGTGTACTACCGCATCATTCAGCTCAACCTAACCATGGGCTTTCGTGCTGAGCTAGCTTAGATTTATTTAAAATAGACAATTTTCATGTAAAATTTGCGAGGGAAGGTGTACTTTTTTAGATAATAAGGTGTAAGTTGAGCAGGAGACTCCAACAGAGCAGCTACGCTTCTCAATTTTTTAAATTGTTTATTATTACTCAACGTCATGCCGGTGCTCAACAATAAACTTCACGGCCAAGTGCCGGATAGTTCATTTCCTAAAGACTTTCCAGCGTGCCAGCGCTTTAAGAGAGCCCTGTGGAGGGCAAGACTGAACACCTATCCGTGCTGTCCTCTACAATTCTGGGAGTGAAATATTCTTCCAGAGCCAAGTTCAGTC
This sequence comes from Blumeria graminis f. sp. triticale, assembly GCA_905067625.1. Taxonomy (NCBI): domain Eukaryota; kingdom Fungi; phylum Ascomycota; class Leotiomycetes; order Helotiales; family Erysiphaceae; genus Blumeria; species Blumeria graminis. The sequence goes on along the minus strand of LR898475.1, from coordinate 8,095,568 downwards.
AAATTTGGCCATACCGAACAAGTTGGCCCATGAGTCAACGATTACATACTCCCTAAAAGGTCGATTCCGGCCGAAGCCTAATCAAGTCTTCATGTAAGACCTATTATATCCTTACTTCAATGACCACACTTCTCGTCAAATTATTCTCTGTCCTCATATTGCCTCCACATACAAGCCCACAAAAATATGGATACCCGACATAGGTCATAATTTGTGGTGCAAAAATCTGAGATGGACGTGGGAGATAAATGGACTAGCGGACAAGACTATGCTAACGTTGGATACAATCTCAAAAGGGGTGTAATTTTGAACTTTTGAAAGGAGATATACAAGTTCAGCATTGTGCGCTATACGACTTCGATTGCGAAAGTGCAGATGAAACTATAAACATCGTCATGGTTGGATGGTGCAATAGTTCAATTTTCAGGATAGTCCCCGAGTTGATTCTGGATATCTTGGATACATATCCCACTCGAGACAGTAGATCACTAGGATCAACATCATCATCTCCATCATTTATCCCAGACACGCGTATCAGTACATTAATTCCCGTATCCAAACCTGTGAAATCAAGCAGCATTATGTCTGCGTACAACCGGCCGTTATCCCTAACGTCAACCGACCCAGGCAGCTATTTACACCCGATCCTTCTAGAGATTGCTGCCGCCATGGGGCAATCAGAACGCCAAAGAAAGCAATAAATGAGCCTAGTTTAAGATTTCCTACAAAATATCGATGCCTGGGCGAAATTCAAGACGGGAACCGAAGGCGCGGCCTTAGTCGCGCTCTCCATTGAAAATATTTCACCAATCATGACAGTGTTCGCGATAGGTAACGCCAATACCGCGATTCCACAAGGCAATAACTAATTTCCGGAAAGTACACAGTTAAAAACCTTTGTACCTAGGGCGACAAAATCCTCCGGAAAACTTCTCCATCAGCTGCCAAGAATTTCCAAGGTGACTGCTTCTTCGTGGGCCACAGTAGCTCAGAAAGCAGCCAAGCTCCGAGACCTGCTAGCTAACCTGGTAATGCGAAGGCCTGTTGTGCAGACGAGAGCAGCAGTACAAGAGACCCCCAAAAAACATAAACGATTCTTCGTTCGCTAGGGGTGAGAACATCAGTAGCGGACATTATCACCTATCACGATAAAGAAGCTCATCACTGAGAAAGCTGGAGTCGCACCTACAGCAATTAAAGCGATGACACAAGTTAGATCTGGCCTAGAAATGGAGTTCGCATCAGACGCACTCAGGGAATTAGTTCTGGGTGTGGGTCCTTCACTTCAAAAGGGGGAAATCACAATTGAGCCTGCCTCAGATTGGACATCGATCATGGTTCCCCAAGCACCAATCTGCATCCGTACATTAGACGGAAGGATTGAAGTTACTAGTGAAATGGTGAAGACGGAACGCTAGGCAGTTTGTGGAGTCACACTAATACAGATGCGCCCAAACAATATAAAATTAGGAAGCTATTCTGTTAGCTGTATAATACACTACAAACAGGTGCCATCCAACCTGAGATTTAGACTATTAGGAGAGAGTGTACCGGCCATCCTGTTTTCTCGTCGACGCCCCATCGAGCAGTGTCAACGCTCGATGGTGATATCACTCAACAAGAAACTGCGTCAAAGGACAGCGGTGTGAAAAATTCTCCGGTACACACGAAGTAGCAGAATGCATGGCCAGTATCCCCAAACACTCAAACTGTGCAGGACCACATGAGTCTACCCACTTGAGCTGCATGGCCCGGCAAAGGCGATATCACGGACAAGTAACACCACGGTCACCGGACGATCTACGAGTTATTAGAGAGCGCGGATTTAGATTTTAGGCAGTTCTCTTAAGATCTGAAGAAAAAGGTAAGGCTCGCGAGATCATTGACATACCAGAAGAAACAATGCAATGTAATGAGTAATTGTTTTGGTGATGAGCTGTGAGGTGTATGTCAATTATGACTCTGCTGTTCGTCGGTGGAGTGGTACTGGCTCATGTTCAATGGTGAGTCGCGGAGATGGCGCACTCACGCTGGGTGATGGCACGATAGACACCGAGTACGTATCGCTGTTGCCAATGGGTTTCAGTAGGTATCAAATGTGAACTCTTACTGATAATGGTGATCTATGAAGGTGATGCTAGATGCGCATCCCGACGATTGATAATATCATCTAATGGATGATGTGAAGTATGATATTATTTTGGATAGATTGATTCACTAAACTCGGCAGGTGAGGAGATTTTAGAGTACATGAACAACGCCTGTGCACCAACCTGTATTTTCCACCCTTTCCTAAAACAGCAGCCCATCCTCCATTCCCCTATCTCCAAACAACTCAACCGAGCCAGCACAACAGTAATACACCAAATTCACATAGGCATGAACAGAGATATAGCAAACCTCTCTTTCACCAAGTGAAGTTATGAAAGGGCGGACCCAACATGGAAACAGCACTACAGCTACCATGGAATACAGAAATACAAATAGTCATGATACAAGAACCATGGACCTTGTAAGAAGACGCAGAGTAGAGGACTAAAAGCCATCCTGGCTTCGATAGCTTTATACCCTTTGGAAATATGACACCGAGAGTTCGACTACGTGCTGTCACCTTTATGAAAAAAGGACTCCGAGCGGCTCAGATCTCACCCTCGTCAACAAGCCAATCATCAGACTACTGTTTCGTACAGGTTTGTGAACTCACCCTTGTAAACACCTACCATACCTTAGGCTACAGTGGGACTTTGGAACCGTTACTAAATTGGAGGCCTGATGGTCCCTTAGTAGTGGGTGCGATTTCAACTCAGTCTCACGACACTGGCAGCTACTAATAGACCGCTAATATGGAAACGGTGGTCTCATCATGGGGTGTGCCAGTAGAAAAAAACGCAGCTAGTAAGTACCCTAGGAGAAAGTACCCACCGCAATGTAAATGTGCTGAACCTAGCCCGGAGTAATGGCATTGCATGTGCTTCAGTCTCAACCCGCTTCCACCATACATCAGACCACCCTACCATTGAAGGCTCAGTTGATACACCTTGATGCTCGGACCTATCTGGGATCTAAAGACCAATACGGGTGAGGGACTGCAATCTAGACGAGTTCGCCCGATGTATGAAGCAATGGGTAAGGCACTGCCCCCTCAGCAGTCAAATCTAGATTGAAGACTTCACAGGAAGTCTCATTCAAGAACTTCAAGACGCTGTTAAAGTTGCGAGACAAGTACCCGCAATAGATAGAGGGAATACAGCGCCTTATTAGACTGAGGATTCCAAAGGCGACAGACTGACTACAAGATAGCCAAAAGAACATCTGGAAACGTCGAACTCACACGAAAGGCGTTCCGATCAGCAGCGAAGTCAGCTAAACGGGAATTCCGGACAAAGCAAGTCGAGGTAGTAGAGACAGATGCTCAAATGTTAAAACAAATGCGATGGGTTAAACCTAGGTCGGCGAGGGAGCTACCTCCACTCTAGGTATCACCAAACAAGTGGCTTTCCGATCCGCCAGATTGGACGGTTGCACTGCGAGATTCTCTTGTTGCAAGATTCAATGCAAGAAACGATATTGATACGTGGGAGGATGGTCAACCAGAGTCTATTCCATATAACGGAGAGTTTTCACTGGAAATTGTTACAGCATCAGCAATTGGAAGTAAAGAAACGGCACAGGGTAATGACAAGATAACGGTACGAATATTCAAAGCCTGCTATAGGACGATAGAAACCTAAGTTAGGGATCTCTTCCAGGCATGCTTGATCTTAGAACATTTTCCTACACCTTTCAATGTGGCCAAAGTTGTGCTCCTTCCAAAATTAGGACGCGATCTTTCTAAACCAAAATAATGGCGACCAATATCACTACTCTCATGTTTAGGCAAGGGACTGGAAATGCTGATGGCTAAACGGATGTCCTGACTAGCTATAAAGCACAAAGCGATACCTCAACAACTGCTTGGCTGATTACTAGGACGCTCAGCAGTTGACTTGGTATCATGTGTTACACACGACGCAGAGGCTGCAATCAGATCTAACAAAGTTATGGCTATTGTCATGCTGGATATTCAAGGTGCCTTCAGTGCGGTGCTCCACAATAGACTGCTCGCATGAATGCGAAGTTCGGGCTGGCCGATATCACTCTGTCGCTCGGTAGAATCCTTTCTAACACAACGAAAAGTGATGGTAAGGTATAAAGAAAGTGTTACTGATGAGAAGTCTTTCGAGTGCGGTGTCTCGCAAGGATCACCACTGCTTTTCATGCTGTACATTTAGACTCTCCTGGAGGATGGCTCTTCAAACTGCAAATTCGGCTACGCAGATGACATCACCATCATTAAAGTCGGTAAAACTACTCGTGAAGTGTTGAAAATGGAGACACGGAGTGTTGTGGACGTATGGGCCCTCCATTTCGTTTAGGTTCCCGACACGATCTCGTGTGTATTTAAGAGGTTGGAGTAGGTAATATGGTAGCACTTCAGGCTACCTATTGGACATGTGAGCGGCTGTATGGCGTGGGAGCAAGGAGGTTATTGTGGGTTTTCTATGCCTAGATGGCGCCACACTCTTTTATACTGTGGCCTAGGCTCTGTATCGCTTACACTTGTACTTGTAGCGCACATCTCCCACACTTTAGCTTTAATCCGAACATGACACTCTTTTAGTCAACTTCTACTTTCGTTCCATGAATATTGCGCCCATTACATTGCGCGATATTTCCAACATGAAGCTGTAGAGGCTATCCAGGAAGAAAGCGACAGGATAATCAAACTCGCTTCGATACATGATTATATTTGACCCTTCCAATTATGACTTACTTGTTGGGGGAGGACCTAAGAAGAAATTAAATAAATCTCACCTTACAGTTAGAGTTGGAGAACAGCTTATTACGCCTTCACATATTTGTTGGCTTGAAGTTTGACTTGATGCGCAACTTACACTCTGACAGCATCTTTAGGAATGGTGCAGTAAGGTGCAACGTCTATCCCACTTCATACATAGCATAAATAGAGTACAACAAGGAGCGGCTCCAGGACCATTAATTCGTGTGATGAATGCATGTGTAGTCAGCTCAGCAATTTATAAAGCCGAAGATTGATGGCCTGGAATTACTCGTATCACAACGATAACAGATAAAACATTAAGTACGAGTGTCGAATGGTACCTCAAACTATTATGCAAGACAAGTTTGACTGCAGTCCGAGCTGCACTACCAGTGTGGCGAATTACACCAAATATAGTTCTGCACCGGGAATCAGGAATTCTACCGGCAGAAATCATGCTATAGTGTTGTGAATATCATGAATCTGATCTAGAAGATTCAGCTCGCAACAGATGCGTGGTGCCCGACAAGTCTCATACCTGGGATGCCCTGCCACCACGCAACAATAACAAGCAACACAACGGAGTTAAGGAGCCATCGCCAAAGAGTGCCTCGTATCAGAAGTGTCATGTCATGAGTATTCATCTTTACTCGACTGATACATGGTCAGTAGGTGATGCAACTTAGTCAAGGAGCCACCATTAGGGAACTTGGTTTCTCTGGGTTTCTGTGTCATGAAAATACGTCTAGGATGTAGTGGCACATAATTGATGAGGGATACGGATGAGTCAAGGAACTCTCCGTCGGAGTTAGAGAAGGACTGATGTGGTCATTTAGAGTGAGGATAAGCGAGGGAGACGTGTATGTAACAGAGTAATAACTCTGCAAGTAGACATAACCAGTCAACTATTCTAAACTCTCATCTACTACAGTCTCAAATTACCTGTAGATAGACCCCAGCAGCTCACCAGCTTGCATAACAGCTTGATCAACTAATAGTACAGGTATATCTCTATCCACTCATAACCTAGTTTCATAACAGTACCGGTACCAAGGTGCTCCTCGAAAATCAAGAGGCTGTTAGAGCCCCTGCAAGTAGAAGAACAAGTTCCTTACAGTCTGAGGTAAGGAATTATGTAAGGCTCAACTTGCCATAGAGGTCCTCTAGGTTCCGGGACACAGCAGTGTAGAAGGAAACAAAAAGGCCGATGCGATGGCAAAGGCAGTCCTAGTATCAAATACCAGGGGAATAAATTTACCGGGACCAAAGTGCATTTTGGAGGAATCTTATGAAGCCCTGAAATTTGTAGCTCTCAAACGCCAAGTCACGATCCACGCGCAGAAACCTGTAGAAAATTGGTGGGATTGTTGTGACTAGGTTATGAGTAGATATAGAATTGTGTATAAGCTAGGGATAACGGCGAATGAGCAGAAAGAAATAATTGAACACTGAGAATGTGAGACCAGTTGAGAGATAATAATTCAATAATAGTCTTTGCCCTGTAGATAGGACTGATATATGTGTACATTATCTACACCCATAACAAAGCCCATTGTCACGTAACCGGAGTAACATATCCTGCACTGTGTTGTACTACAGTCAAATCTCTGTTAATATGACGTAATCGGGGCCGTGAAAATATCGTCATACAGAAAGTATCCTTGCTCCACGGAAATTCCCTTTTTTGGCGGCATTTTTAGTACCAATCTAGCAAAAAAATCCTAGGAAAGACGATATTCAGAGGTTGAAGAACGGTAATCGTGTTGTCGGTAAATGTATGGTAACGAAGACCGTTCTGGAAAAAAATATCGTCTTAAGGAGGATCGTCTTAACAGGGGTCTGACAGTGCAGTGCCTCTAGGTTCCAAAAGGTAAAACTTCCAACTGGGTTATTTTAGGGATTAGCCCTGTAGTCACAGTGGGACTAGCTCGTAATAGGTTAGTATGTCTCTTCTCCTTACCTCGCTCGCCATGAAGTATGGTCCAATCGTCTTCTTCCAACAATCGCTTAGAAAACACATTTTCAACGACACTTTTGGCTGCCTGACCTGCACAGTCCTCGAAACTTAACATCACTATCAATCCATCCTCAATTCTAGCAAACAATGTCTCCAAAAGTCTGCTTCAGAGACTAAAGTTCGCAAGCATCTAACTTGCGATCAAAGTATTGAAATAAGAGCATTAAGAAGACTTGGCTTGACATTATAACATATATCCGACGGACTTGGCATCACTATAAGGCAAGTGCGACTTGCGTGTGCTCGAGAGACTGAGAATCCTATATCCCGCAAAGGAATCTCACCCAAATTAAGCACGGAACATGTTGATGAGCTCGAGGCTTTCGTCGGGAATCTACTGAAAAGCGACAGATGTGCCATTTGGAATTAGCAATGGGGCTCTTCAGCCACTGGGGATGCAGTGAATGTTTAATTTCTAATGCACCCAAAAATAGAGGTTACGGTAGATGCATTGCTCGGAAGAAGCCTCCGTTATGTGTGGTTAACATGCACGAAAGATGTGTAGCGGTGATAAAGGAAAACCAAGGGTACACAAAGTATTAGCATAGAGCAGACTTAAAAAGCATGTAGAACGGCTTCATTTTAGATGCAAGCCATACTGAGGGCTTCGATGTATTCTTTTGCAATACAGAGCAATTATTTTTGAAATAGATGTGCATTTTTAGAGAATATCAATTGAATTTTTAATTTTGAATTTCATATCAGGACCATTGTACTTTTCCCATTGAGTTCAAAACCGTCCTCATAATTTAGACTTTCACGGAATGTCATTGAATAGTATCCCTTGCTTGCATAACTAGTCAAGTAACTAGACATGAGCCTGCATGAAGACCATACCAATTAAGGCAAAATGTACAGGGATCTTGCCCCAGTCAATTTGACAGTCTTACGTTTGCCATCCATAAGAGAATTTAACTGTCCAAGTTGGTATGAGTGCACCCATGTCCGAAGTACAAGTGCTAGTATGCGATGCAGGGATTAAATAGCCCCAGCACGACTTATTACGATCAGCGCTTATAACTGAGTGTTACTAAAGTCTCTTATGGATAGCAAAGGTAAGGCTGTCAAAATGCTCTTATTTCAATACTTTGATCGCAAGTTAGATGCTTGCGAACTTTAGTCTCTGAAGCAGACTTTTGGAGACATTGTTTGCTAGAATTGAGGATGGATTGATAGTGATGTTAAGTTTCGAGGACTGTGCAGGTCAGGCAGCCAAAAGTGTCGTTGAAAATGTGTTTTTCTAAGCGATTGTTGGAAGAAGACGATTGGACCATACTTCATGGCGAGCGAGGTAAGGAGAAGAGACATACTAACCTATTACGAGCTAGTCCCACTGTGACTACAGGGCTAATCCCTAAAATAACCCAGTTGGAAGTTTTACCTTTTCCAACCCAGAAGCACTGTACGTCACAATAGGGATAAGAATAGATCAGACAGGTATGAAGATCTGAACCTACTGATACGAAGAAAACACCATCCAGAACTAACTCTGCCTCGATGGGCAAATCACCGCCTCGTAGCCGCAAGGGCTGAGCATGGCGATTTTGCCACTTAATATAGACTATTTCAGCACCAGAATGAAGGAATGCTTTGCAAATGCAGACCAAAGAAACGGTCATGGTATTTTGCAGAGTATCGCCCAATCATCCAGAAACGGAGGACGGAAACGAAGGAACCACGTCCTATGATCAAGGATACGATAGGGCAAGAAAGATGGCAGATTTTCTGCCGGCAAAGACGAATTCTTCACCTTCCAGTGGTGTCGGTGTAATCGCTCAGTATGCCCTGCATATCTGGGATAGCCAAGAAGAATCGCATCCGAATCGAAGTCGAAAGCAACCTCAAACACATCTCCATTTGACAACTTCTCGACAATGCCTCTCCCATCATTATCATCTGAGTCCTCAACCCATCTCTAACCATGCATCATATCGCCTCAACGACCGATAAAGAAGTTGCTCCAATTGCATACAGAAGCTTGCCCCATTAATCTCCAGCTATCACTCACGACATATTTATGACGCTACGTATAGCCGCAAGGAGGAAATTAAGTCATAATATACAAAGTTGGGGTCTTGGCTTCTGGGGGACTGTTGCTCTAATGGGGTTGTACATCTTGAGGAAGGACAGGCGGCTGAGACGTGGAACGAGAGAGGGAACAGGTCTCTGAAGAGCATGCTTGGACCGATATTTTCGAGGGGACTTCAATATTGGAATGTTTGTGGGCGCCAAGACCGAGATTTCGGCTAATTAGCCAGGAGGGCTTCTCTTGTCAATGAGTTAACGGCACTCCCCAGCGCCCTGGACGGCACAAAAGAAGTTGAGCTAAGCTGCTACACAGTAATCACGCTCTGTCAAGACTTTTCTGAAATTTCAGCACGACCTTCGGGAAGGAGTTGGAAGGAGGCTAGAAAGGCAGAGTGTGAATTCTCCGAGGTATCCACAAGTCTGCAGCGCCCAGCTGGCCGGCCTCTTCGAACGCGTCAGAAGGGGCGGTATTTCTTCGGATATAGTCCTAATGTCGGCATTAGGACAGCTCCGCACCCAGTGGTTTTATGCGATTTTTCCCGGCTGCCACACACCCGCAAATGGCCATCGTTTCGTTGGCTGGAGATGGGGGATAATGAAGGGCAAAGGGCTCTTCTAAGTGTATGATCGAATGAGGACTTGTGAGGGGTGGTACTGTTTGAGGGGAGCTGTATGGAAGGCATGAGAGGGGATATATTACTGGTATAGGTATCCTTGGCATGTATGCAGAGAGGACCTGCATGTCCCAAATAGTCATAGACTCAGACAGGACAATAAAATGAATTAATAATAATTGAAAAGAAGAGCACTCATGCCTTGTATTTATTTTGCAAGTACCACTACGAAACTATCGCGGCTTTTTCCTCACCCCAAGTCAACCCTCATCCGTGAATATCCACCCAGGGAAACGTTTCAAAAACTCTGAGTTATCCAGACATGGCTCCATATAAAATATGGCCTTAGGCGTCTCCTTCCCAAGTGGAGTAGGAGTCAACACTACTCAGAGAAGACTGGACTATACCACCTTCCGTCGTTGGCTTTTTATATAGTGCTAGCTGTACTCCCGTAATCGAAGTCTTAGCACGTACAATGCTCTTTAATTTATAAAGCTCCAGGCTAAAATTCCAAATCTCATTCTTATCAAAATTTTAACCATCCTTTGCATCATCTCTTAAACTTTTCCTGATTATTTTCACGCCGATTCAGAAGTTCTGTCTTCCAGATTTGTGCGCCACGCTTGGATTCCTCCATCGGATACAATTAATGGCATGGGCGTGAATTTTGTGAGCAGTTGAAGCCAGAAAATAATGGATGCGTGGTGTGGTAATTGAAATAAGGATGTAATAAGTTGTACTTGTAAATTTGAGGAGGTTTTGTTGGAAGTAAATCTCTTTGATGAATTATGAAGTAGGTGGCGAGACTGTATAACTTGTGGGCTAACTTTTCTCATATGGTGGTAGCTGAGTGAACTTGTTTCTAAAAGATTGATTAACTCTCACGTCCGTAGAGTAAATCACAGACTGGTGTTCAATCTGTGTCCTCCATCATCCAGATTGTTCTGCCGCATCCCCTTGGTCGTGCATGGTGATCATCGTACCGATTATAAACTCGCTCGGATATTTTCTCCCTGGGCTCTGCCGGCTCTGTATATATCACGTGACGGTGATTTAAGGAAGAAGAAACGAGACCAGAAGGTGCAAGGTTCTGAAATATTCACAATAATAGATCACTAGCACATAATATGCACGTCCAGCAATAGACTCAGTCGATGGTAGTTTTGTCGACAAGCACAAAGTGCTTATATTTTTACAGAGGATTGGCTACGATTGAAGTTTTTGACATTCTATCGTCGTTTACCCTGGCAACAAAAACTTCCGTGGGACGAGCCCTCGCCTTATTCCTACACCCCGGCTGGTCACTCGTCTGCCGCTGCACTAGAACTCAAGATAAGCCAGTACCCTAGTGGGCTAGACTATCGACTTCATGCGCAAAGCAGCGTTGCACCATTCTAATCGAATAGTTTTACGGAACAGTTCAACATCTTCCAAACGATTTGGCTAACAGAAATTCCAATGAGAAGCAAAATCGCAGGCGCACTCTCGGTTGCGAAGTAAGAAGATTGCGTGCATTTTTCCCCGTCACCTTATCTCATACAAACCGTTCGGAGTTAAGAGAAGTCATTATACCCACAATTTTTCTGCATGTCGGTTATTTCTAGACTACCCATGTCAAATCAGGTGACCAACAACTCGCACAAAGCTTTGTGATACATGCCCCCTGCCTCGTTGCTTCACCGCTCCCTCCCGTTTGCGAAACTCCATAATATTCTAAAACACTAAATTCTTCTAGCCCTGAACTTCTCTCTCGCAAGGCGCATAGTGCATATCCATATCGCGACCGAAGCTCGGCCACCTGACGTCCCGTACTGCACGTTCCCGAGATAAAAAGGATGTCGGCCTCTCCTCCCAAGGACGACGTTGAACAAGCTGCGCAGTCGCCCGACGACCCTGATGCGCAAATGAATCAAGACCCACATTCCCTAGGTCTTGCCTACGAATTTGAGGTAAAGGGTATGTATCTATGCGTCTGTTTATCTCTACATCCTTCCAGCTCCGTACGACACTGACAAATCTTAAGAACAGGATCGCTGGCTTCCCATAGCAAACGGTAAGTCGCGGTTTCTCTGTACTCTATTCCTTGCGGGCGATATGTTTTGTGCAGGTTGGAACCTGCAGTAATGAGTATTGCTTATAATCCCGTGAAAATTTCATGCGAACTGTCATATTACCTACACAGCCTCCGTGCTAAGTGCAACGCTCAATTTATGAATGTACCACTGTGGTCGTACATCCTGCGATGTCATCAGTTTCTTGTTCGCAATCCCCTGAGCCGCAACGTTCATCCAAACCTCGAAAGCACGAACATCCAGATTCGCAAATCCATAACACTGCTCCAGTTGCCCGAATAATGAAGATGGCGCTTCCAGAGAATGCCAAGATTGCCAAAGAAGCAAAAGAATGCATGCAGGAATGCGTCAGCGAGTTCATTTCATTTATTACAAGTGAAGGTGTGTCACATTTTCGAAGAACCCCTACGTAACTATTCATCTAACTAGCCTAAGCTTCAGAGAAATGTCATCAAGAAAAGCGCAAGACTGTTAACGGAGAAGATATCCTATTCGCAATGACCTCGTTGGGTTTCGAGAATTATGCGGAGGCGCTCAAGATCTATTTATCTAAGTACAGAGAAGTGAGTGTAGCTTTTCTTTGAAATCCTTCGAGAAAGTCCCCAAACATCGTGCAGGCGAAATAGATAACTCAAATTCGAATCTGACACTTTTTAGACCCAGTCAACGAGGGGCGAAAACCGACCCGGAAGCCAAGGGTTTGGTTCGACGGCAGCTAGTGGGTCTGGAGGATCTGGGAATGCGACATCAGGTTTCCCAGGTTCAGAGGGAGCCAATAAACTTCTCGGTAGTGCCGAAAGACATGATGATTCTGAGCACGCTTCAGGGTATCCAATTCTCTACGGAAACCAATCAACCGCTCACAATGGCACTGCTGAGCGGGACAACTACTAATCAATATTCGAGCTAGTTTTTTGTCACGGGGCGTTTGGGGATTTCTTCCGCGGCGGTCTAACAAACTCTCCCAATTAGGGCGGTGTTCAAAATTGGACGATTAAATTGGGCGTGAATTCTGGTGTACTAAGAGGAATAAGGGATATCGCCATTAACTGATCAGAAGACACAGGGAGAAATGCCGAATAAATTTTGTAATGTTAATATACCTGTTTGCATGAAGGCGCACATTGGCAGGAAGGGAAATACATGGTTATCATAAAATATTTTGAGAAGCTGGGGACGGTGGGACATAATCCGCGGGCTATTGAGGTCGTTACCAATATTCTTCCGACGAACAGGGATCCACTATGGAAGATATGATATATCACATGACCCCGAGCCTTGGAGGCTGTGTGCCGCAGAAGCCCGTAGCCCCACCGATATTCTCGAGGATTACTCGATCATCTGCATGACAAGGTATTCGCAATTGCTTGATATGACATGATAAGCGTTATAAATGAGATAGAGAGAGAGGCATGTTCATTGTTATACATGAGTCTTAGACTTTCAAGCACATTGAGCTCCTCTCTGGCCCCGGCCACACCTTGTACAGTGCTCCTTGCCTCTCTTGTTACATATAAGATCATTGATATATTCCTCTTGATGAATAGCCATTCAGCCCAGTATTTAGCCGTTGAATTTAGCCACCTATTCCACGGATAAATCTACCCAAAGAAATAAAAATGGTAGCAATGGAAACTGCGTGTGCGGGAAAAAGTCTCAAAAAACCTGCAGGCCCAGCCAGGCGAGGCCTAGACACCGGGATCACATGAGGTGCGCATATTCATTTATTTCTCCCTTCTTTGTAACAGTCAAGGCCGACTTGATCCAATCAACCATCTCCGTATTGGGTGCTGGGCACGCTCCGGAAACTCATCGGATAGCTTTCCCTCTATGATCAAGGGTTGGTGATGAGAAGGGCTCCGACCCTACCATCTGATCTGATCGCGATTAACTTCGGAACGTCTTTACTCTGGCATCACGTCGCATCTAAACTATATACGTCTAAAAATATTGTAAACTGATACTTGCATTTTACTATCGTCAAGAAGAGCTCACATAATCCACACGGCTTGTCTCCTGACCAGGGTACTTGAGACGAAGCACGGCGTGTTCGCTTTCGGTCGTGACGATTCTCGTCGTTTGTGTCTACAGTTAAGCAATTGACGCATGCTTTTACTCTCTCGGCTATCCTGCGAAGCGGCATCTCCGGTTTATGCCTGCTCTGTATCTACGAACGGCATCTATAGTTAATTCAACAAATAGTCTCAGGAAGACCTCACTGGTAGAACACAGCCGACTCTCTGCGGGTGTTTCTAAACTGTAAACTTGAAAATTTTGAAGAATATTATATTATAAAATTAAACTACATGTATGACTACTTTAGGATAATCAATTGAAAGTGAGAGAAGCGGAAGATGAAGAGATAGGTCGGCTTCAAAGTTATCTGACCACAACAGTACGGATACTTTCGCAGTGATTCGAGTGTCTTTACCACTCAGTTAGCTCGCGGAAGTCGTGAAAGTGACTACTTCAATGTAAGCCCTTTTTTTGAGGAAGTGTGAAACGTCTTCTCTACTCTAATCGTCAGGCCGCTTCAACCAGCTTCTCTAGGATATACTACTCGAGACATAGGTTTCACCATTTGGTTGGCAGAAAGGGCCCACATTTTATTAATAGTCGTAGTCTGTGGAACGATGAGTAGTAAGATAACAAAAAAACAGTAGCTCGTCACAAGTACAGCCCCTGGCGTTAAGTGGTTTTTGTAGGCCAGATGCCCTTCGAGATAGCATGGCTTCACTCACCACTTTATTCTTTCGGTGCATTGCTTTTGGACCCAGACTAGATCTAGATTAACCATTTGGGGGGGTCAATTCTGCCTCTCACGGTTTATTTACATTTTCAAAGGATGATGATGATCAACCTTACTACGTAGTCTGATTCGAGCTTAAAGCTGACTAACTTTGACACGTCGGCTAAAAATTTCGCCCCTCTCGATGTTTGGTACTAGCAAGTCTAACATCAAAAATGACTAACTAATGCCACCTCTAATTCCTCGTTCTCCTAATCCTGTGTTCCAATAAAGGTTAAAATTAATCTCAATCATGGTTCCTAGAATGGATAGAGAACCTATATTCGCTGCCACGGCGACACCACCCAGATCTATTCTCCGGCACTCTAGTAAAGTTCGTAAGGTCGACGATGCAGGGCTTGACGATGGAACAACTATGGCTTCTGGGTACCATAAAAGGCGTAAGATAAAATTCAGTTCAGAAGCAAAGGACCAAGTACACGTAGAAATGCCTCATCCCTCTGCAAAAGCTCTGGGGATTATTAGAGGTGTAGTAAAAAAGACCATTGAATCTCACCTTCAAGGTGATAGTCATGAATATGAGTGTCTAGAGAGTTGCTTTCGCCCAAAGGAGATGGATCACGACGATGAGCGCGTTAAATTCACCGATATCAAGATTTATCTACTCGCCCTCACCAGTTACACATCTTTACTCGGCAAGAATTTTTCAACATTGATAAATGCTATCCTCAAAATCGATTGGATCGGAAGAGATGGAGTATTTGTCAAAGTCTATATCAACTTCTTAAGTAGCTTAGCCAGTGCTCAAGGCGCCTATGTCGGCTTGATCCTCGAAATGTTACTATCTTACTTCCAAGGATGTAAGACCCCCTGGATGTGCCATTTGGATATATCTAATCCAAAATTTAGTCCCCCCTCTCAGTGGAAGAGTTGAAGGGTGTCCCGAATATAATCAAGACCAACTTTTTTCTAGACTTCACGCGGCCCTCAAATATCTTGTACAACTAGTTCCATCTGCAAGCAGCGTTATACTGTCTCTAGTAGACAAAAAGTTTCCGTTCGCTGATGACAGTAAAAAGTTACTCATAAATTATGTCGAGAACCTTATTCAACTCACTAGCTACGCGCCAGAGCTAAAGCCTGACGTACTTGCTTTAATTACGGATAGACTTGTGAAGATTGACGTACAGATGCAGGTTGACTTGGATGATCTCGACGATGAAGTCGCAAGCTCTCTCGTGGACACTACACAGCAAAACTTATCTGGGGAGGAAGAGGATTTGTATTGCTCTGACAGCGATACTGATTCTGCGTCTGCTGATGAAGTCTCCGGAATGAGTTCAAAGCGACTAAAAAAAGTTCGCGACAACGTGGAAAAATTGGACACCATATTAGAACTGCTCTTCCAAGTTTATACCCCTTGTTTTTCAGATCCCAATAGCGCAGTTGCTGTCTCAACATTCGAAACCCTACTTGCTCATTTTGCAAATATTATATTACCTACATATCGCTCTCGGCACACACAATTTCTCTTGTTTCACTTTGCTCAAAAGTCGGAACATTTAGTTGACCAATTCGCGGGAACATGTGTGCAACTTGCATTTCAGACTGGTCGGCCAGCAATATTAAGACAGTCGGCTGCCGCCTACCTCGCCAGCTTCGTTGCACGAGGTGCAAATGTGCAGCCTCAGATCGTACAAACTGTGTTCGACCTTATAGGACGTAATCTAGATCATATTAGAGCTGAAAATGAGATATCTTGCCGTGGTCCGGATCTTCAGCGCTATGGCACCTTCTATGCCATGACTCAAGCACTTCTTTACATATTTTGTTTTAGATGGCGAGACCTTATAATTTTTGACGTCCTAGATGATGATGACCCCGTGTTATCTCCCGGTCAGGATTTCACTTGGATTCCAGGCATCAAAGAAATTTTAACTCGTACTATTTACTCTAAACTTAATCCACTGAAAGTTTGCTCTCCTTCTATCGTGGCAGAGTTTGCCAAGATCGCTCACCACCTAAAGTTCATCTACGTATATCCCTTACTGGAAACTAATAAACGTATTCGATTAGGACAATTCTCAGTCATCAACGTCAATGGAGCTCTTCGAGGCACGGGTAGTGATTCTAATGAAAAATGGCATCAGCTCGACGCTTACTTCCCCTTTGATCCTTATCAGCTCCCAATCAGCAAACGATGGATCGAGGGTGACTACGTGCAATGGAAAGGAATTCCAGGTCTAGATCAAGGACAAGATGATGACAGCGACGATAATATTTTGGATAATGAAAACAATGACGAGGATACTGCGACTGAAGATGAAAACTGATAAAAATTGGGATAGGATCACCATATTAGGTGTAAGGATCTTGCATTGGGATTGGAAAATAGAATTTTATAATCAGCGATGGGTCGTTAATCTCTAAGTTGTTGAGCGTATGCACTGGAGTTTTGATTGTTGCGAATGAAGGAAAAGTATTGTAGCGTGCAGATTTACTTAGGCTTGATTTAATGCATTATCATGAGCTGGCGCAAGTCTATCTACCCTTGGAATGTTATAATGAACTTACTCGAGCTTATGCGATTTCGATAGTTCAATAATTGATATGGTTCAACGACTGTTGCTTGAATTCCGGACAGAGATATCTGCGATATGCCTATGTGTAGTGAACTTTGCCGCTAAATAGCCCGTTCACTGACCACATGTGTCGGAATTGGCGCTACTTGACAATAGATTGCTCATACATTGACCGGCAACACCAGTATCTAGTTTAAGCAAGTGAATTGTGTCCTTCATTCAATGGCAATAAATAGTCTATATATGGCACTAAGTGGGTTTAATCAACAACTCTCCGCTTTAGTTTTCAGTCTCTTAAATCTCATAACTCGCTTCACTCGGTAATGTTAAATAAGTCTAATAGCTAAAGCTCCTCTACCAAACTTCCATCCAGCAATATAACCCGGCGTGGCCTCTCAAACTAACAAGGGGTTGCGAGAGGAGTCAAGTTTGATCAATTCTAGAAATATGTCATATGCAATCATTTTCACAGCTGTGATATATGATCAGAAGGGCAAGACTGAACACCTGTACGCGGTGTCCTCTACGAGCCTAGGAGTGAAATATTCTCCCAGAGCCAAGTTCAGTCAAATTTCGCAATACCGAACAAGTTGACCCATGAGGCATTGATTCAAAATACTCCCACGTCAATTTTTCACTCCCAAAGAGTCCGTTTTATACCTAAGTCTCATCAATTCTACAAGTACGACCAAGTATATCTTCATTCCAATGACCACACCTCTTTTCGACTTTCTCTGGCCTCAGCTGGTCACCAAATACACGTCCACGCCGATATTTATACCCTATGGAGGAAGCAAAGCGTGGCGCACAAATCTCGGAGACTATTCTTTGGGATTGGCGTGAGAGGGATCAGGACAAGTTGATAAGATGATGCAGAGGATGGATCCAGTCTCGACGGGTGTGAAATTTGGAATTTGATAATGAGTTTTGCGAATTAAGCTTTGGGCATGCGCCAAGACTTCACTTGGTAGAGTGCAGGCAATACCAGAAACACATCCATGGTTAGATGGTGCGGTGGCACATCGTCTTGGCCGGTCAGCCAAGTAAAGTATGGATAGCTTAGACACATATCCCACTTGAGACAGTAGATCGTTGGTTCAAATCCGGCAATCACAACTACATTTTTCGCGGGGTTGGTATATATGGATGACAAAGGCATGCTTGGATAATCAAAGGTTTTAAAATTCCCTTTTGTGGGTATATACGGAGGAGGGTCGACTGTTTTTGTAAGCAAACATACCCCATAGTAATATTTGCGAATAAAATACAGGGTATGAGTGTCTCTAACGTCAAAAGAGTCATCCTACATGTATACATAGCATCGGTAATATGTCATAGCTAGGTATCTGTACACACATTAAATGATTAAAAAAAACAATATGGTCAGAGTCTTGTAAACATGTTTGATGACTCTTTCGAAATCAGACACTGATACAGGGTTTAATTCGAAAATACAGCTATGAGGTATGCCTGCTTGTACCAACTGTCAATTCACCTCCGTGAGTACCCACCAAAGGAAAGTTTCAAAACCTTTGATTATCCAAGTATGCCTTCTTCATCCATGCATACCGGCAGAGCGAGAAATGCGATGTAATTCTGTTGTATTCGAGGCAGCCATCTCCTATCTCGAGTAGGATAGATATCCAAGCTATCCAGACTCTACTTTGGGGACTGTCCTAAAAATTTACCACTGCACCATTCACACATGACGGTGTTTACGGCGTCGCCTGCACACTCGCAATCGAAGTCGTGTAGACCACCGTGCTCTTAAATTTCTAAGGTTTCCAGGCAAAGTTCGGGTCATCATGCCTTTGAAGATTGCATCCGTTGTTTCAAAATCTTAGAGCGACGGCTACTGTAGATTTTCTTTGGGGCGAATTAACAATTATATTATATTAAGTGTATATATCGCAACTACCTCTATCCACTGACACTTCTCCCAAAGGAACTCCTCACCAGAGTAGTTTTCCATCTCAGCTCTGACCACCTTTCCTTCTATGACTAATTCATGACTAACCCAAAGCTCCTTCCTGATCAGTTTCAGGGTTAAGTTTACTCCAAGCAGATTAGGGCACTGTATGCGAGAGTATTCCTACAGCATCCATCTTGTCCACTTATCCTAGTCTTTCTCGCATCCATCTCCAAAATTGCCTCCAAGTGTGGTGCACTACAGTTTTGGTTCCCTAAAATTCGAATCCTAATGGCCGTGTGTTTGGTAGCAATCTGTTATGGCCTGAATACTCTGGCCTGAGGCAGATTTACCAAACGGGATATCCAGCTAGCCAATATTAGCTAGGGATAAATTACAAGGTCATTTCCAAAACCAGCTATCGCAAATAGCAATCCTGTTCTTAATGAAAGTATATTGCATAAATTAGTAATATAGGCTTTCGAGGATGATTAGAGTTTAGGATACAGGAAGAATCCACATATTACTTCCCGGATTAATTATCTGAGGAGATTAATAATTTAATTCAGATCCTCTCATGCAATGGATGGTTCAATGACGAGCCGGAAATTGTATTGATTGATTATACTGATTAAAAGAAGCGGAGGAATTGGCTAACGAAGATCTGCAGCTTCGCAATTTGTATTTTTGTCTTCTATTGATCATAATCACCTTTGGTACCTTGCTACCACAATTATCTCCTCTTAATCTATAAATACTTAACTATAAACCACCATTGTGAATCTTGATAATCACCCTACACACTTCGAAGATAGCTGTCCCTACTCCTTTTGAATCGCGCCGAAACACCATCGCAGGCCAAAGGATGAGTCGATGGGAGGTGTGGCCGTTGAAATGAAGGCGGACTAGGTCGTCCAAACAGATTTGGTGAGGCTCTGGCGGTCTACGATCTCGTGGGAACAAGATATTGGTGTGGTAGAGTATCTTGAATCATTGCCTCGTGGGCCAGCTTCTTTGGTATTGCGAAATTTACTAAACTTGGCTCTAGGGGAATACTTCACTCCCAAGTTCGTAGAGGACAGCACGGACAGGTGTTCAGTTTTTGCTCTCCTATCTAGGCCATATCTCTACGCTATCAAGTCCTTTAAAGTCTTAGTTCCAGAAAGAGCTTGATAAGTTCTCGACTTATCATATCTATTCGCTTTTGCAAGGAAAATTTATCGCTTAGCAAAGCTTCTCGATAATAAATAAAAAATTTACATATTTACTTGACCCAGTTGTCTTATAATTTGGATTAATTTCCGTGTAGAAGTAGTTTGCATCGGTGGCCAATTTTAGCATCTAACTTAGCTTCAAGGTATAATTTTGATGCTAATAAAGTTGAGTAAACAATGTTAGCTAGGGGGTCCAGCACGCCGGACTATCAGATAAACTCCCAGTTCAACAGACAATCCGATCGACATGTAAGAGGATAAAGCTGCCAGCAAACGGGAGAGAAACTCCGCATGCATTGACCAAGAGTAAAGATATCGCCGAATGGTCAAGAAGTTGCGGAAGGGAAAAGGACAAGGGGAGGCAGAAAGAAGCTGGAAAGATAGCGGCCTTTCAGGAGTGGAAAGATTCATGGATAAGCCAGATCAGGAAACAGCACCCTGGCCAACCAGCATCAGCCGATCCAGAACATTGGAAAGCGGCAAATATATTTACTGATAAACAAACAGGTAACGTCAAAATGAACTTCAAAGATACACCCTTAAGAATCCACCGTAACCTAACCAGGGCCCAAAGCAGTGTCGCCATTCAGCCAAGGAGCGAGCATATCGGACTCAATTCTTACCTGTGTGGAAGAAAAGTACCCGGAGTTGAAAAGCCAAGCTGTCAATGTGGATATCCGTCGCAAAACGTCAAGCATATGGTGTTGGCGTGTCCGCAGTGGGAAAATGGAAGAGGCGACTTTCTCTGACAAGCTAAAGACAGGTCATTTGAAGCAATGATGAACAGCCCAGAGGATGTGGCTAGAATCACACAGTGGATACTAAACAAAGGGCGGATAAAACAGTTTCGACTGGCAGGAGAAGTCGAGGTAGCAATGTCGGATAGAGTAAATAGATCTGGAAGGGGAGAGGACGGGATCTACACGGGCTGAACAGTGTACACTGCACTTCCTGAAGGTAAACCAAATATATTGATAGGAACATAAAAAAGACAGGATCAGGGGGTTTTCACCAAATTGGTTTCCTCCTTTGTAAATAATGCAGATAGTCACCTGAATGGACCCATAGGGTGCCTGATCGGGTTAATTGAAATCAAAATCAAAATGTTAGTTAGGGAACAATCGTCCCAAAAATCCAGAAAAGTCACGTAATATGACTTAAGGCTGTAATTAGTAGATTGCATATATTGATATATTTGTTTGAAACAAATACTACTAGTGATTAAAATCCGACTCTTTGCCTCAAAACTCGCTAAAATATCAGTATCAGTAGAATTATCATACAAAACTTATTCATATTCATCTTCCAAGTCAAGCTCTTGCTGCATCTGCTTCTCCCAAATTTTATTTGCTGAAGCTGAGATAATCTCGGCTTTGCTTCGGATTTTTTTCACGTACCTTTCTTCTTCAAACGCACTTGTTCTTGGCTTTCTAGGCTGTGCCATAAGTAGGATAGTCAATATCTCTTGAACATCGGCAGCGGCTAGTGCACCAACAGATTTAAACCCGTTGTCCCAAAAGATCCTTGCTGTTTTGCTTTTAACGAATTTTACTTCTGCCAATGCTAGCAAATCGCATTTAGCACCAGCTTTGAGACGATCACTAAAGTGATCCAACACTGCACGAAGAGCTCCCCACCCCATACGCTCACAAAATTTTATCATCCCAGCTGCAAAGCCATGACATGTCTGCGCAAGGGTTTGCACATTGCCGCGTGGAATATTATATTTCCGTGCCACAGAATGGATTGGTATTTCATTGCAGAGGTCTCGTAATTGAAGAGCAGTGTAGAAGCGCCTATAAATTCGTGCAGTCTCTATTTCTTGTGGCGTTGATTCCTTCATGACCCCACCCTGCGCCCTAGTTTGCATCAGCAGCGCAGATAACCTAACAGTATGTTACAAAACTTACATTTTGTTTATGAACACGGGCTTTAGGCCTACGAAATTAAGTACACGGAGATTACTTTCATCAAATTTCTCGATTTCTTTGCGGAAATTTTGCCAGTTAATATTCTGTTGAGAGGAATGAATAGGTGTAAATAGATAGAGCACGTGCATCTCTCCATCCATTACAAAGGCTTGGTTAGCTTTCTTTAGTTCGCAGTAAACAAAAATTCCATCTTCAGGAGTTAGAGAAGAAGCTACAACAGCTCCTCCTAGGAGAGTAGGTTTGTATTCGTCTTCATTTTCAGTTTTTTTGACCAAGCCATCACTTGAAAGCTCTTGCAAGCATGATTCAATCATGTCTGAGAGATCCGATGAACTCATTGTATGATATAAGAGGGTGTTTTTGATAAATTCATCGATAGCTCCCTTACTAGTGGCGAGTTTTATGCCTACTACCTCGAGTAAAGCCCTACTATCTAGTTAATAATCTTTTTTGCAATTTCGTGGTAGTTTTGAAGTGAACCTTTTGATACCTCGTTTGCTTGGTACGAGACAGCTCTCGATCTTGGGTATATCAGCTTCCATGAGCTCAGATACAGCTTCAATGTCACTCTTTTGACAGCATAGGTACGTTTCACCGACTTCGTCTTTCCCTTTACGGCCAGCTCTGCCTTTCATCTGACGCCTAAATTCTTAGTGATACGAATTTATAAATCTCCGAAATTGCGTACAGTAACGAAGGCCCGATAAGTTCAGCGCCCATACGAGCTCCGTGTAAGATAACCCTTCTTGCTGGTAAGTTGATACCCGCAGCTAAGCTACATGTGGCGACAAGAACCTTTAGTATACCCTGATCGTAAGCCGTGGCAATCAAGTCTCGCTCTTCCGAAGTTAGACCAGCATCTAAAGACATGAGAAATTTGACGGCTACTTTCAGAGGAAACACAAACGATGAAATGCCACACCTGTAGGAACAGTATTTTCCAGAGTATGATCTAGGCCCACAGCAGTTGTACGCAAGTTATTGAGTAAATCTAAGCGTTTCTCCATAATATCAGGGTTTGTATCATTCAACTGAGGTAGTACGGAGCTTATCAACAAAGCATTTTTTTCGCATCCGACACGACTGCTGCAAAATACCAATGCACCGTATCCTGCTCTAGCAGTTTCATTTGCTAGTGAGACAACAGAGTTTAACACAGGATTTTTGAGTTCTAGACATTTCGATTGGTTTATTATTCTACATGGAAGAGGACGAACCTGTGATAGAGAATTTTGGCGCTGAGACGCCGTAAGTTGAATTGCTGTCTTACAAAACATACTTGAAGTTCCTGCTGGATAAATATTATTGTCAAATACCAAGTGTTCCTCAATTGGTATGGGTTTATACTGGGAGATGTAAAATTTCGCCTGGAGCCATGCAGCAAGTAGTTCTGGGTTCTAAAGAAGATTAAATTATATTAATTATGGTAGATCGGAGCTCTAGCCTACATTTAATGTGGCACTCATGCCAATAAGTTGTACATCTTCATTTAGGCTTAGAATTTTGGTGGCCATTAACTCAAGTATATAGCCCCTATTTTCGTCATCAAGCATATGAAGCTCATCCATAACTATCACAGCTGGTAAATCAGTCGAGGTTTCTTCAATAGCTGCATTTATGAGAGAGTTTGCCTATTAACTCGTGAGACAATGACTGGGTATGAAAAATAGATATTACTTTTTCTATAGTGCACACAGCAATATCAAAGTCTGACCATATTGCCTTTGATTTGCTACCACCAAAAAACCCTACTATGTTGAATGATTCCTCGTCGCCACGTTTTTGCCATAAAGATGACCGCTTCTTATCCTCACAAGGGTGTGGTGGTTTCACCATGCCATTAACGACCTTTCTCAGCCACCTTATCTTCTCTTGCACAAGGGCCACACTTTAACTGGTCAGCATAATACCTGTAGAAAGCTGAAAACAGTCTTCTGGAACTTTTGCCAACATTTGTTGAAGATGTGCGATAGATATGGCTGCAAATGGATAGATTCCAAGGGTGTCATGACTGTGGGTATCCTTACTATGGCAAGACGAGAAGAGCCTTCTTTCCAGGATTTTCCACTATATTCTTAAGCATCAGAACATCTGCGACAAGAGATTTACCGCCACCAGTAGGCGCGCTGTAAACAAGATTTGTTTTTCCATCCAATGCACCGCTTTCCAGAAGACACTCTGACTGCCATGGATAAATTGAATTGATACCAAGTTTAGCTAGATTCTGAACGAGTTGAGTCGGAAGTCCATAGACTGCGTGTGCTAAATTTAATTTTGGATCTGTGTCCGGACCTGGAGTTAAAGCGAGATTATCTCGAAAGGAATGGCTTATTTGATGCTTGTCACTTGCGTTGATAATCTGACCGGCTATCAATGGTGTGGGTGTGCTACTACTTTTGTGAAGAAGTGGTCGTGAAAATTCATTACGGTTCGTGGCATCAGCGGCGATCTGGCTCTCTCCGGCTCGGAATTGATTGAATGGCCTTTTGATGGCAGTCTTTTGAACAGTTGTAGTATTAGATTTGACAATTTCTAGTGAAGACATATGAGACTTGCTCTTTCTTTTATTATTCATTGTGCCTTTGGAAGGTGGTCCAGCGAGAAATTAAAGGTAAAATCCACCATTAGCTCATGAATTAACAAATGAATGAATGAAAAAGGTTGAAATAATGCAAATTGGTTCTGACCACTTTTGGTAGAAGCTATGCAAATTGTTAGCAAGTTTTGAGCTTCATGTTGATTAAGGTCTGTTAATAAGAAATTAAAACGGCCTGGTTTGGGTTTCCTCTATGTTTGACTAGACGCTAGCTGCTACAAGGGGCAGGCTGGTTAAACTTGGTTAGTTTCCCAATGTCGCTACCCCTTGACTTGATGGCCTACTGGTCATACACCCAGAATCTCGGCTCGTGGAAATTGAGCTCAATTTATGAGGCTTTCGACGAGGCACATCAAACATACCGAGAGTCTCCCCGCGAAGTTTTAACATTTTTTTTTTTTTTTGCATCAGATTTTAATTGCGTATGCAGCTATCTAGCTATGACACAATATCAAAGAAAAGTACAGAAAAGATGACTCAATTTACAAGAGGAGCACTCATGCCTCGGATTTCATTTGCAAGTACCACTGCGAAGTTATGGTGGCTTTTTCTTCACCCCAAGTCAACCCTCATCCGTGAATACCCACCCAGGGGAACGTCTCAAAAACCCTGAGTTATCCAGACATGCCTCCGTCATCCATCAACTTTTCTCCGCGCGAAATGTAATCTGAGATGTCTCCTTCCCAAGTGGAGTAGGTGCCCAGGCTACTCAAACCATACCAGAGAACATCACCAGGAGGCGGACCACAGCACCTTCCATCGTTTGTTTGTTTTTATAGTGTCAGCTGCACTCTCGCAAGCGAAGTCTTGGCGCGCACAAAGCTCAATTCGTAAAACTCTTGCCAAAATTCAAAATTCCACGCCCGTCGAAAACGTATCCCTCTTCTGCATCATCTTGTGAACTTGTCCTGATCCCTCTCACGTTCATCCCAAAGAGCTATCTCCCAGATTTGTGCTCCACGCTTTGCTTCCTCCGTCGGGTATAAATATCGGCGTGAGCGTGTACTTGGTGGTCAACTGAGGCCAGAGAAAGTCGACGAGAGGTGTGGTCATTGAAACGAGGATGTACTAGGTCGTACTTGTAGACTTGATGAAGCTTAGTTGAGAATCGGACTCTTTGGGAGTGAAAGATTGACATGGTGGAGTAATTTGAATTTTTGCCTCGTGGGCCAACTTCTTTGATATTGCGAAATTTGACTGAACTTGGCTCTGGGAGAATATTTCACTCCCAGGTTCGTAGGGGACACCGCGTACAGGTGTTCAGTCTTGCCCTCCTAAGTTTTAACATTGGAGGGCAAAGACTGAACACCTATCTGTGGTACCCTCCACGAACCTGGGAGTGAAATATTCTCCCAGAGCCAATCTCAGTCAAATTTCGCAATACCAAAGGAGTTGCTCCGCAAGGCAATGATTCAAGATTCTCCACCAAACCAATATTTCACTCCCAACAAGATCTGTTACTACCCAAGCCTCTTCAAGTCCACAAGTACGACTTAGCTCATCCTCATTTTAATGAACACACCTCTCTTCATCCTAGCCTCTGGCACAAAGTAGCCTGCAACTATACGCCAACTGCTGAGATATTGTGGATAACCTATTGTCCCATGTGTTTAAACCAGTTGACACACGGCGAAGGAATTTTCTACATAGCCTTAGGAAGGGATGAATAGAGAAGAAGAAGTTATTGACGATATACTACTAGCAGTTACTTAGTGAATACGCCCACCAATACTGGTCAGTGTTATTTAAATATGGGAAACTCAGACCTGCAAAGTGGAAAAGACTTAAATCGCGATATCTAGTACTAGATGAGACGCCCTGTGGTAATCGAGAGCTATAGACGTGACGAGGAAAACATCCACTATGAATTCAGTGGTACTACGTTCTAATTAGGAGTGCCTTTGATGAGAGTAAAAGATATCTCTTCAAAAGTGTATCTTATCAAACATTCAAAATCTTTACTCGTGGCACATACAATTGTGCTGAAATACACCGACTACTATCCGCTCATCTCCAGTAATACGATCAGAAAGTTAATTTTTTCGATAATAATAATGTTGAGCGACATCAAGAAAGACGAAAGCATATTGAATGACGCCTGAAAGGAGCAAAAGATATTTTTATGTCTAAAAGATATTTGCCATCCTCAGACTGCAACCAAGCTCATTGATATCGATCTCGTCGGTGAACAATTGAATCTTATTAAAGCTACTGCCACAGAAGTAAATACCAAAATCTTCGATATTGTCGCAACACCAGTTTGGGATGTACATGAGTCAGGAGAGAGATACCCATATGTTGACAGTTAGTTAGTCACGTGTATTGGTGCAGCTTGGCGTGTTGGCCTTAAGGCCGACACGCCTGTGTATAAGAAATACAAAGAAGAACAATCGCATTATCGAGAGACCCATTGCGTACGTGTACACGTGTATATTACCAACCGACATATACCATAACAAACAGACAGGGCACGGTTGATATGGAGCTGTATCTTGATTTCTAGGAGGAATTTGCTGAATAAAATCAACGAGAATATGATAAGGCATCACCATTATTGAAGAAACGTCTTATAGTCTTTCTAGGAGAGCATGATTTTTATCCTGGACCTCCAAAAGGACACATCTTCTTGCAATTCATAGGACTCCTTGATATCTACAGACTCTGCGACTGGAACTATGAGGAGCTGAAGTTAATGACAGATATACACCACAAATATGTAGTACACTACTCTCGATATCAGACTCCATCGGCTCCAAACATGACTCCTTCATCAAATCAAGAACAGAAAGTTCCATTCATAGATACAACAGCCACTAAATTGCCACCAACAATCCAAGCAGGTCAGAAATCGATACAGAACCAATTTCGCACAGTACACCCGACCACATCAATTTCAGAGGGCTCCGACGCAGATAGGGATAATGCCAAATGACTTGATGAACCCACAAATACCGATCATAAACGAGATGGACCTGGATGATGTTACTAACGTCCCCGCCTACCAAACCGTACCACCATTTATATTCTTGAATCAGGAACCAGAGCTCAAAGGAGCAGCAGCCTTTAGTAAGATTTGGGACAAAATCCACAGTCACAGTTGTGATGTATACAATATATTTGATGATAAAATTCGGTATTTTATGAGCAAAGCCAAGATAGCACGAATTAGACCGTCACAAATATACCTTATTCTTCCCATGATATTCTCTAAGCGTGCGTAAAATTGCTTTGTCTACAACATGCCTTTATCTGATACATTTGCAGCTATTGACTCTAAGATCAAATCGAACTGATGTAGAAGTGAATTACCACCAGTACTTTAACGATCGGACTCTCATGACTTTTGGATCCCTGGTGGTAGATTCATTGTTGTGATCTAGGAATAGCTAAACTCCGATTGGAGGAGAAGAGTGTGCGAAAGATTAGCAAGGGTCATGGGTTATAATTAGGTGTCGTCTGTCGCACATGTAGCGAAGACACACATTCATCTTTTCATACACGATATTCGTCTACATCTACATTATAGAGAGTAGTAACATATAAGTATAAGAACATCATTTTGTCAGAAAGCAGCGCAGCGCTTTCCGCTACCCGTATCATCAATTTGACATCGTGATCATTATTTTTACATCATTATTACCCTCCTCTCATCTTTTCGCTTTCCGTGCTCCAACATGGCGGGTGTGGGTGCTGGTGTGGGTAAATCCAGCGGTTTCGACGCGTCGCAAAATGCGACAACGGCATCAACAAACAAGGCAGCGGAGCGCAGACAGCTCCAAAGGATAGAAACCTCGAAATCCTGGGGAATCTACTAAAACAGGTTAGACTAATCGTGATGGGAGAGATGGATGAGGAGGACCTACCCTCAATGGAGGACGTGAACGAGGCCGTGAAGGCCTTCAACGCGCACAAAAGGGCCTGGACGGAAATGTCCCAGAAGAAGTCTCCTATCGAGGAGAGGATGATGGCTTTAGAGGAAGTCGTAAAGAAAAGCCTCGCGGATCCCGCTTGGAAAGCTGCTCCAGCAGTGGGTTCGGGCGCGCCGACAGCTAGGAGTTACGCGTCGGTTGTAGCTCCCAAAATGACAAAAACAGCGGTAAGAATAAGAATTGACGGCGCTCAAAACTTGCAGCCACAATAGCTGCTTTTAAAGGCAAAAGAGCACATACAAGGTGCATACGCAATTCGTCAAATGCGGAGCAACGATACCGAGGTATTCGTCCAGTCGGTGTCCCAGAAATTAGATTAGATTTTTTATTATAGTCCTGTCTGAGTCTATGACTATGGAGGACTTCTAGGATCTACCTGAAAAAAACTAGGCGTCCCAGAGAGACGCGGCGCTAAATATACGACAACAAACGGAATTCAAGATTCTGCGGTAAGAATTTCCAGTCGAGGTTAACGGTGTCCCATTGCGGCCACGAATTGAAGGGGGCAGAGATGACAACAATTTTGCTATAATCAGGGAGATTGAGACAGCTACGAAGGCACGAATTCCAGGCATAGTCATAAGTCGTATAAGGTGGTTACACAACGGAAAGGAACACCAGCGGTCAAAGAAAAATGGCCGCACTCGTGGATCAATTGTGGTAAGCCTCCCATCGGTTGCAATGCAGACGGAAGTGGTCTGAAACGACCTAGTTATGAAGGCCATGCTCTACACCGCGCAGGTGTAGTCACCAGGGTCCCAGCCAAAGCAGTGTTACAACTGCAGT
Organism: Blumeria graminis f. sp. triticale; assembly: GCA_905067625.1. Taxonomy (NCBI): domain Eukaryota; kingdom Fungi; phylum Ascomycota; class Leotiomycetes; order Helotiales; family Erysiphaceae; genus Blumeria; species Blumeria graminis. The sequence continues at coordinate 8,066,322 of LR898475.1, read as the reverse complement.
CAGTGGGGACACACGCAGGCGTCGTGTAGAAAGGCAGCTAGGTGCGGTGAGTGCGCTGGCGCTCACCAAACTCGGGACTGTCCGAGGAAAAGGGTTTCTTGTGCGAACTGCGGCAAGGAGCACCGTTCGTGGCAGAAAGCAGCGTGTCGGACCTACCAGGTCTACAAGGGAAGTGTGGAGAAGGCTCGGATGGAGCTGTTGTCAAGAACGGCGGAAATATGGAATGAAAAACCAACAATGGCGCCAATACGAGCAGTCGGAACGACTGATGATCAAGGGTTCCCTTTTGTCACCAGTAAGAAGGCTGAAAGACTCAAAAGAGGGCCGGGACGGCCACGCAAGGTAGTCAAAGCCCCAGCGGCACCAACCATCCCGACGACAGCAGAACCACCATCGGGGCCAACTCTTCGAACACTTCGAAGACCAACGCCGAGTGAGGAGGTGCCTTCTCTATTTAATTTCTCATAAAGTTAGTATATCGAAGGGGGAGTTAACGAATTCTGGGGAAAGTTTATAAATCTGTGGTTCAAAGGAACGTCCTCAGCCCCAAGCCGGGTCAGTTTAGAGTGGCAGGACATCGGTTTTTGTTTGTTGAAAGCTTTTTCCCTTCTTAACATGGCTTACCGTCTTCATGGTTCTGTATATAGATACCGCATAGGACGTTAAACGAGACTAATTCAACATATAAGTATTTTACTATATATTATCTACATACATAAACTAAACACAGACTTCTCAGTCTATGTAAAAGTGTCAGAGTTAATGTCAGTACCCCAGGTAGCCTCATATTATAACAGGCTATGAGCCCTGGAACGCTCTAAGTTAAAAGGTGTCTGAATGTGGTGATTATTGGTAGTTCCTGCAACAGCTTACATGTAAAGGCACGTGATTATAGAGTCACACGGACCATGTAGAGTATACCAATTAGTGTAGGACAACAGGATCATACTACTCAAATACACACACACAATTTTTTGAAATTCGAATTTTCGAATATTCACCCTTTCCCCTTCTCCCTCCCTCTCTCGATATCGTGATATCGTACGCCCTTAATTCAAAATTTGTGAGCGACTGGCAGGCTACCAATATGCCCCTAGTTCGCAGTAAGCCATCGCGGGCGAAAGACATCGTAGATAACCGCAAGCACCTCAAACACGTTGCTCGACAGAAAGCAAGCGTCAAGTTGGGCCCACTGACTGCCGTTCAAGAGATGAACATCGACCAATTAATCGACGAAAGTACCATAGATTGCGATATGATAGATGTTGGCAACTTTGACATTGACAAGATTCTTAAGAATCTGAAAAGACTACCTAACTCAATTCACTCCAAGCCAGATGCGACCGGAGCTGAAAATGCAGCGACGAGTCGCAACAATTTAGGGACAGCGACTACCGGACAGCATATACTTCCTCTCATTGAAGTCGCTGTGCCGGCTATGAGGCGGGCTGCGATTGCAGATGCTAACAAGGCAAAAGGTGCAGCATCTACCCCGAACCCCCTGGAACATACACCAGGAACCACAGAAGAGAATCCTTCTCCTCACGGTGGAAATGAAGGCAGGCAGACGGAGGAATGCCCCCCCGAACTCAGAGCCTTAATTAAGGCTGAGGAACGCCGGGCCGCAAAAACTGCGGAAAATGTAAAAATTTGCACCGCTGCAATAAACGGTGTCGAGAATGCTCTCTCCCCCCTATCCAAAGGGTCGAGTGTTCAATTTATAGACTCTATGAAAGTCTACATTAGAGCTGCAATAGCTCAATTCATGATATCGGGACCGGGTACAGTCCTCCCAGTACTTCCCTCGCGCCCTGCAACCCAGGCTACTGGCAGCAAGATTATAGAACGTGCCGCTAAAAAGCAGGATGAGCCACAAAGTAAAGTGACTCATGACAAAGTCTCCCAGGCCAAAACCACTTGGGCCTCAATCACCCGCACCGGTATAAAGACTCCCCCGGCAGCTACAAAAGTCGTGCATGCTATGCCAAAGGCGGCAAACACGACGCGACCTTCAAAAAATCCGATCGTCCCAACGCAATCAGGCACCAAAGATGAACGCTTGTTTCTTCGCCTTGGAAATGAACACCCTTGGAGAAAGCTATCACCGTTTGGTGTTAGAGAGGCTGTGGCAAAAGTGCTTGAAATTCCTCAAGCCAATATTGAGCACGTATACCGTGTTCCAACTGGCTTCGCAATTAGAGCCGAAAACCAAGAGGCACGCGCCATCATGTTAAGCCTAGCTGGGTCCCTCATCCAGTAAGATGCCATACTGGAAGAAGCATCGGACCTGGGCTCACTTAGAATCGCAACAGTCCCAGTTGCCATTAATACAATAATGGGTAGAGTCATCGTCACTGAAAAGATGGTAACAGACGAGATAGTCAGGGTCACCAAGGCTGTTCCGGTAAAAGTTCGCCCACATGGGAAAAGCCGACTTGGAGCCCCATACCAGTCATGGGTAGCCCTTTTCGAAAAAGCATCGATCCCTCGGCCAGGCTTCCGACTTTTCGACGACTCTGGGATTGCAGTCCGTCACCAGCCTCGTCAAAGCATCAACCAGTGCAAAAGATGCCTACAATTCCATGGCACCAGAGGCTGCTCGCGCGCCCCAGCCTGCTGGAATTGTACTTCAACTATGCATTTCATCGCGGAGTGCAAGGCACACACCAAGTGCCGCAACTGCGGAGGTCCACACAGGTCAGATAGTCGGGACTGTCTAGCTCGTCCAACAAAGTCTGGGACGGCCTCCAGGGAAAACCTTCAGACCATAAGGCAGGCTAGCCAACGCGAATTCGCAGCAGTCACTCGGGCCAAAGCAGCTGTCAAACGCGCAGAGGCAGCGATGACAGCAACCGCAGAAGCGTCAAACACAAACCAGCCAGGTTTCAAATCGACCAACTGTTTTGAAGTTCTCATGTCCGACGCTACAGCGACTGTAGCCGAGGTCGATGAGGCATCAAATCAGCAAAAATCTTTGTGAAGGGCACCCCACGGGTCTCTTCGAGCCTCTCTCCTACTCTAAGCTTTATGTCAATAAACGTAGGTAGAGGGGGCTCAACGCAAAATATTGCGCTTGCCCGAACATTTGAGCTGGGTATGGACGTGGTTCTTGTTCAAGAACCTCTGTGGAATAAACAAAAGAACACAACAAAGGATCACCCAGGATATACCTATCATCTGCCAGCGGCGGCGAAAATGTTAGGCCGAGGTCTGTGACCTATACCCGGATAGACGATAAAAAGATATCGGCAACACAGATCTTTCCTTATGTTGTGTCTACAGGAGACTATTGCTGGGTAGAAGTGAACGGCATTACTTTTCTCAACGTCTACAAGGCACCCAATGACTCGACAGCTATACAGCCTCTCATCAACTGGATTCCACCGCCAAACTCCGTCGCTGCTGGGGACTTTAACTCGGTATATTGGGCTTGGCAACCTGGCGTGGAATGTCCTCATGGACAAGGAGAAATGATCGAGAAATGGGCAGACAAACACCATTTGACCTGTCATATTATTGGGGAGCCCACTCACCGAGCTGGAAACACGCTAGATCTAGTTTGGAGTAATGTCGACGGCGCCCGTGCTTGGGTAGATCTTGGTGGATGTGTCACAAGCGATCACTTTCCTATCCGAGGACAAATTCCAGTTCGCAACTCAGTGATGAGACCCGAAAAGGCAAAACTCCGAGTAACAAAGGATAAGCTACCCAGATACGCCAAGGTAATTGCACAGTGGGTCCGACCACCACCAGTTCTTGACACAATCGAGAGGGTCGAAGAGTATGCCGAGGAAATTTATTTCCATCTCACTAATGCAATCAATGCAGTAGGAACACGACCAAAAGCCCGCTGCGGTAGATCTGCTCCGTGATGGACCCTAGAGTGCAAGGCAGCCTTCGCCGAGTACAAAAGCGCGATAACTCCCAGTCAACGGGCACTCAGCGCGAAAAAGCTCCTATCAGTTGTGAAGACCTCGAAAAAGGAGTTCAAAACCCAACAGGTCGAATCGATTACTACGCCGACTGATGTGTTCAAGCTAATGAGAATGGATAACCCCAGACAGGCTAGTATCCCTCCGCCACTGAACCATAATGGGACGTTGATAATAGATCCATTAAAACGGGCCACAATCCTTCGCGACTCCCTCCTGGCACGATTTCAGGCATCAGACGACTTGTCACCATGTACAGTCGCGAGCAGCAGTCGGATACCATGGGAAGAGGACGTAACAGATGAAGAGGTCCGAGCCTGTACCATTGGTTGCGGAAATACGGCCCCAGGAGTAGACGGAGTCTCCGTAAACCTGCTGGAGGCATGTTGGAATACAATCGGGCCTTGGATTTCCCAACTGTTCCGAGCTTGCATTCTGCTTGGCACCCATCCAAAGTGTTTCAAATTAGCCGAGGTGGTCCTCCTTCAAAAGAACGATAGAGACCCAACGACAATCAAAGGTTGGAGACCAATTGCTCTTCTCTCATGCTTGGGAAAAGGATTAGAAAGGCTCTTAGCTAAGCGGATGGCACACCTTGCAGTTATCCATGATGTAGTCGACCAGCAACAGTTTGGTGCAATGCCGAAGCGCTCAGCAACGGATCTGGTCTCATGTGTGGTCCACGACATCGAAGAGGCAAATTCACAAGGATGGGCAGCTACTTTTGTAACGTTGGACGTTCAAGGAGCATTCGACGCAGTACTCCATAATCAATTAGTAAGGAGGATGCAGGAGCAGGGATGGCCGGAGTCTATTCTCAAATGGACTAGCTCCTTCCTTGCCAATCGGACGGTTCAAGTGCGATACTCTGGGGGAGTCACTGCCAAGAGAGAGCTAGTGTGCGGAGTTCCACAGGGCTCACCGATCTCGCCACTTCTCTTCCTTCTATATATGGCAGAGCCCATGCGAAGTGGAACCCCGGGTCTGAGGTTTAGCTACGCCGACGATATTGGTATCCTTGGATTTGGCCGGACGATAGCAGAGTCTGCAGCTGCAGCACAGGACGAGGTCAATAACCTACTAGACTGGGCTCGAAATAATGCTGTCGCTTTCGATACAGACAAGTCTGAAGTCGTACAATTCCCCGGACGATACCGCGAAACATCGATTGGAATTTATGTCAACGAAAGCCTCATAGAACCGTCGCAAAATGTCCGCTGGCTTGGTGTGTACCTCGATGCTCGACTAAACTTCAAACACCACGTCATAACTTGGTGTGGCAAAGCGTTGAAAATTGCACAGCACATGCGTCGCTTCAATACAGCCTACCGAGGAGCCGCTCCTGGGGCGTTGGTTAAAGCGATCGACACATGTATTGTCCCAATCGCAACGTACGGAGCTGACGTCTGGTGGCCTGGCCTTAGACGCCCAACAGTACGAGGGATAGTGACACCGCCCACTGCTGGCCTATGTAGTATGATTGATAAGGCTGTCTTAATGGGTCTTAGGTCAGCACTACCGGTAATGAGAACAACACCCAACGCTGTACTACATAGGGAAGGAGGAATACCAACCGGGAAAATCATTCTCGAAGGAAACCGACTTTGCCTCTCTGCCAGAATGCAAACACTTGACGACCGCCATCCGCTTAGGATCCGTGCTGCAGTTTGCCCAAATGTCGGCACGCGAAAATATAAAAAGCACAATCGAAAATCTACGCGTCCTGAAATTTTAATGTCACGGGCTCAGCGTGCTTATAGACAGCTACCAGAGGCAGAGGCCGCGGAACCTCTTGCCCCACCATTTTATCAATCGCGGCCGGGTTCGAAGGTTGGTTCGAGAAAAGACCAAGTAGAAGCCTGTAAACTTTGGATCACTAATGTGCCAAAGTCAGAAATCTGTGCTTACTCGGACGGAGCATCGGAGGGAAAGGGACGCTCAGCTTGGTGGTTTGTCCTAAAGCTGGATGGGAAAACTTTTCAAAAAGGAAGTGGCATAAAGCACGGTGGAGAGGCTTTAGATGCAGAGATTATGGGGGCACAGGAAGCTCTTAAAGCAGCGTTGGGTCACCTAAGAGGGAAGGAGTACCTGGCGAAGGGAACGACGCAGTGCATTAATGTGTTGATGGATAGTCGACATGCGATAAATGCACTGAGCACGGGCAGGTCCTCGACCAGCCACGAGGAAGTACGAAAGTTTCGCAAATTATCTGGGCTAGCTCAGGTAAGAATAAAGTGGGTAGCAGGAAACTCGGGAATACATGGAAATGAGGAAGCAGACGCAGCGGCCAAATCCGCCCTACGAACGCTTCCCAGCGTGGAAACTGAACCAGCAACCACCACGACAGCATTTTTACACCAAAAATTGCATCGACAGCGACAGACTTTGCTCGACAGCTGGTGGAATGAAACTTGCCCGTCACGGTATCGTGAGCTAGATCTGCTCATGCGCCGTCGTAAACCACCAGAACTGGGGCTTTCCAGGCTACAGTTACGACATCTCATTGCAGCCCGTACGGGCCACGGCAATTTCGCGGCGTACCATCGTCGCTTCAACAATCCGCACGCTATTACAGAGTGCATCTATGGAGAGGAAACCACCCCTACCCATTTCATACATTGTCGACTCAACGCAAATATCACGCGTCGAATCAGAGGGTCATTGTCACACAATGCCTTCTTACACAAGCTACTCGGGCCTAATTGCTTCGATTGCTTCAAACAATTTGCGCAGGATACCAATTGTTTTGGGTATTCTCCTGTGCATCCATCTCCTACTCTCAGTGGAAATCGAATATAACTCGTCAGGAAACTAAACCTGACAAAATGGGAATCGAGGCGAGGAGTATTGCTTCCCATTCTAAATTATTTGAAATTTGTCTTTTTCTTTTGTTAATTTTGGGAAAAGGAGTTCGCGTCGGCGCATATTTTTAACTTACTGCTGGTTTTGTGGTGGTTCATGTGGTGGAATCAAGCTGGGTATGTCTTAGATGTAGTTCTGGCTGTGAACATCGGTCCTGTACTCATAGTGGATTTGGAGCTTTAGCTTAGGACTTGAATAAAACAACAACAACACACATTTTGATCCTTCATAGATGACCATTCTTCACGCTTCACATCTACACCCGTATCCTCATAAAAACCTACAGCATAAATGCCGCCCGGGAGGCGGAAAAAACCCTGCTCATCGCTGCGGCCGTCACCCACATGTGCAGCAACTCGCGTGTCCAAACGCATAAAAACACGCACCCTCCTCCCGACTATCCGTGAAGAATCGAATATAGCGACTCTCAAGGAAGACGTACTGATCCATCAAGTAGATGAGATAATTACTGACTTAGCGGATGAGTAAACTCCCGCGTACTCTGACGACGAAAGCGAGAACTCCGACCAGAACCACAACTCATCTTCTCAAACCCAGGCCTCAAAAGATAGAATTAGTGTCCCCTAAAAGAATCCAAAGATAAACTGAGCAAGACTAGGGCTTGCTCACTCGATGCACACATCTCCTTCTCACGAGTATAGAACTTCCACCCACAACAGGGAGAATGTAAGCTCATACGTTCGTGCTGTGTCCTCCCCATCAGCAGCAGTGACAAATGAATTCGCAACGGCACTTCTAGCCTGGCAAAATGCTGGATCCGAATATTTCCGTAGTCTACCGCCTGAAATCATAGCAGACCTCAGAGATATTGTTACGCGTAGCGCCGCTAGGGCTACAGCGGTTCTTCCCGTCTTTGAAAATGGACCCACAAATCAACAACCACAGACTCACTCACAACAGATGACTGTACCAGCTAAAACCGCCACAAAGCTAACCTACGCCAATGTAACAAAATATGGCCCACCAGCGCCGGCCCAAGATACTGGTTTAGCACTAAAAATCCACCCAAAGAAGGGCAAGAAACGTGCGATAAAATCGAAGATTCACACTAAGGTGATTGTTCGCCTCCCTACCGACCATCCTCTACGTCTCCAGGACACACTTCTGGTCCGCTCTAGACTCCGAGGGCTATTGGATCGACCAGAGCTCATCAAAGTTATTCGGAATGTTCTATCTGGTATTAGAAATTGTGTCAAATTGGAGTGTAGGCGTTTGACCTGAAGCGGAATAGAAAGGCGAGAAGAGGTCGGATGGATCGCAAGGGATGACTAAAGATCTACTGGAGATAATTTGGAGAACTAAAGGTTTAAAAATGGGTAATACAAGTGTCTAAAGAGTCTAAAGGTACGAGTAAATACTAGTGGTGACTAATGGTGCTAAAGGTAACTAGAGGTGACTATAGGTGACCAGAGGTGATCCGAAGGTGGTGGTTGTGACAGAAAACTAAGCGTAGAGAACTTCATATCTACAGACCATGCCATCATATATTTACCTGCCCTCCTTCCACTAGCTCATCATAACATAGACCTTAACCCAGCATCAACATGATACCATGTGTCAAGGACTGTACTGTTGTCATAGCAACATAGAAAGAATGGTAAAATTATATACTGAAGGAAGGATCGGAAGAGGAATCCTTACAAATTTTCAAGGATTTCTAGGAGGAAATATCTCGAAGAACAAGTGTGCAATTTCGGACAAGATTTTATTGATAGTTGTATGTGATGTCGAACTCTCTTCTCAATATGAATTAATAATATATCATACTCCGTTAACTTGGTTTAGCATATACAAATAAGTCTATCCTTGAATACAGATTCCCAAGGCATTAGTGATCCAGAACTCCCAGTGATCAAGCAACAACCAGCCACTCAATTATCGCAAGGTAACACTTCCTAGCCACTGCATTTCAGATACTAATGAACCTCATGTTGCCCAGCTAAGCTTATCCATATGTAATCGAATCAATCCCATTGATCTTGATGATCATACCTAGAAATCTAAACCTTCATACATACTGAGTCTAGATTTCCAACAGGTATTGCCCTAGTAGCCCCCTCGGCGAGCCAAGCTCCGGAGCTACTACAGGCTACTCAAGCCCTACAGCCAATTACTTGAAATGCTCAGATAGAGCGACAGGAAAAAAGGCTTATTTAACTTCTCGGACCAGTTCCAAAATATGGATACAACGTATCCGGGGTTCGCGAGCCACTTTCAGATGAAGAAATTCGGCAAGAATTAAAGTCTGCAAACGTTGATACCACAAAAATTTATTCCATGAACTGTACCCGTCGATCTTTAGCATCTCCCGAAGGGGATGGGACTCTCCATCTCGTAATTTCGACCTCCGCCACCTCGAAGCTTCCAACACACCTCCGTCTATTTGCTAGAGCCACAAGACTAAATCCTCTCGACAATAGACCTCCGCTCCAGGTATATCCTAGATGCCACGGCTACCATAATGTAAATGCATTCATCAGGCACGCTCGCTGCGGCATCTTCGTTGCAGATTCTTATAACGGGCCATATGTTACCCTATTCAAGTGTCTAAATTATGCTGGGCCTCACCAGGCATCATCACCCGGCTGCCCAGCTCGTCCACTCCGCGTGAACGGTGTCTTTATACGACCAGACAAAAATAGGCTCCGGGCTATCCAACAAGAAGTTCACAGGGCCTGGGCTGCTTAAACCCTCTCCCTCCTCTTACCGAGGCAGATGCAACTCAGCAAGCTAGAGCCACGCTCGAAGGTAGTCCTACATCTTCTGCTGCTATTATCAGATCTGGATCCAGATTTGCCCCCTTAATCACCATGGAAGTTTAATTATGATGACCCGAGGATGTGCACGCAGAGAGCAGGAATCTGCTTGTCTCTGCATACTGCAGGTCAATGTTGGAAAACGTAGGCCTGCTCACGACACAGCTCTTGAACTTGCCTATCAAGCAGGAGCAGACGTCGTACTAATCCAGGAACCATGGATTTTTTCCGACTTTACACGCAAAGCTACTAAAACACACCCAAGTTTTTCTACTTTTATCCCAACTCTCAACCGGACGGCTAGACCCCGAGTCATGACCTACACCCGCAAAGGTGTTGGTCTATCTCCTCTCCAGCCAGCTATACACTTCCGAGATTTGCTTCAAGTCTGTATGCAACGGAAGAACAAACACGCAGTAAAAATTTTCAACCTCTACAATGCTTCAATTGGTTCTGTGGAGGCAGGAGCAGGACTTACTAATCTATTATCCCTTAACCAGAATCTAGATATCTTAACAGGAGACATTAATATTTCTCACTCGCTTTGGGATCCCGCAGCGCGAAATAATGCATCTGGTGAATCTTTCCTAGAGTGGGCAGCCGAAAAGGGGCTCCTACTATTAAAAAATTACGGAGAGCCTACTCACAATGGAGGCTCTGTTCTCGAACTCTGCTTCGTGAAGGAGTGTCCCAAAGCTTCTTGCAAAGTTTGACATGATCTTGACATCAGCTTGGATCATAGGACACTATTTTTCAGAATTACAGATAGAGGGCCCGAGGTCTCTAACCCTGGCCGACTCCGAAACGCTGCCGCAGACTGGTCTGCGGTCAACAACATTTTGAGGGATCGGCTTAGAGCTCCCCTAATATCAGATGTCAACAATGAAGCTACCGTTCTTGCGGAAGCCATTTCATGAGCCCTTCGGGCGGCCTGCCCAAGGTCTAGAAAACATAGTAGCAGAAGTCGTTGGTGGAATGAAACTTGTGCAGAAGTTCACCGTAATCTTCGCCGAACACGTCGACAAGGCTTAGATGCTGTTAAAGAACGCCGCGAATTTGCCAAAACTGTCAAGAAAGCCAAGTGAGACTACTGGCGTAACAGATTGACCAAGTAGCAAGTCTCACAGAGGCATATAAAATTACCAGGTGGCATAAGAAACAAACAGACCTCCCCATGTCCCCTCTTATCAGACCGCATGGACCAATAGCCACTCCAGAAGCAAAGGCTCTGACTTTCTGATAGACCCTGGTAAATAGATTTTCGCTCCAAGATGATATCCCTATTACTACACCAAGTGTTGCCAGGACAGATCTCCCATGGCCCCCAATCATTGAGGAAAAAATATTTCGCGCATGCTGTCAGGTCTCATCTACAACCCCAGGATCCAACAAAATAACCCCGAATTCTCTCCATCGAGCATGGCCAATAATTGGTAAGAGGGTGTCAGCTCTCTTCTGCCAGTGCGAAAAGCTAGGAATACACCCAATAGCCTTCAAGAAGTCTACAGTGATTATTCTTCCGAAATCAGGAAACTGAGCTCTCACCCTCCCGAAGTCCTATAGACCAATCTCCCTCCTTTTATGCCTAGGTAAAGGCTTTGAGCGACTAATGGCACGGCGACTTTCATTTATAGCTCTGAAATATTGGGTACTAGCTGAAGACCAATGCAGTGCCATCCCTATCTGCTCTGCTTCTGACCTTACCACCGCACTTGCTTGCAATATCCAGGAAAAATGGATGGAAAAGAAAGTAGCTGGTATAGTGACTTTTGATGTCCAAGGGGCGTTTGATGATATCCAAAAAGGACGGCTCTGCTACAGACTTCGAAACCAAAGATGGCCATCAAACGTGGTTAGCTGGGTAGCATCATTCATGGAGCAGCGAGAATCTATCATCACTATTGAAGATACTACCTCCCCGCCCTTCCAAACTCACTGTGGTCTCCCACAAGGCTCAACAGTATCGCCAATTCTATTTCTTCTGGCTATGGAAGAGGCACTACGTCTTTCCACTGGCCGCTTTGGCTATGCAGATGATATTGCCCTCTTTGCGTCTGCGTCCTCCTTAGACGAATGTGCACGTAAACTCCAGGAGAAACTAGATAGCACTATAGCATGGGGTCTAACTAACGGAATTAGTTTCGAACTTCCTAAGAATGGGCTGCAATACTTTTACTGGGAGCGAGGCTCACCACTAGAGCCTACTCTTAGTATTGGAGGGACAACTATAACGCCCAATGACCACACTTGCTGGCTTGCAGTCTTTTTCGACCGTGCTCTTCGGTTCCAATATCATACTATACAGGCTTGCCGGCAATCTCTAGCTATCACGAGCCATATGAAAAGACTGTCCACAACCACTCGAGGAATAAGCCCTCTTTTTCTAAGAAAAGCTCTACAAGGTGCTGCATTTGCGACTCTTTTCTACGGGATCAAGACCTGGTACTCTAAACAGACTTCCAAAAAATTATCTTGCAAGTCCAACATAGGATGAACGACGCGGCACGGGAAGCTCTCCTAGTCTACCGTACCACACCAATAGCAGCACTTCTACGTGAAGCTGGCTGGGGCCCAGCCTAGACGTGGCTTAACAGAATTCACAGCCATCTAGCGGCTCGAATTGCTGCAGCTGACCCCTATTACCCTCTTTGTAGGCGTTGAAACACTAGCTGCATGCGCTGGATCCGCCGGAAAATTATTGAAAGGCTGTGCTGAGCTGGAATGACGTACCGTTAGGATGAAGGTATGGAAGGAGGTAGCCATTGCTCTATGAGAAATAAAGTTCGTGAGTTATACTCTTAGGACTTGGATCAATGGACGAACTTGAGGATATTCCCTAGTATTCTCAAGTGTGTGAATAATATGGAAATTGTTTTAATTTCCTATTGTATAAATTGCTTAAGTTATCTACGTGACAGGACCTTCCTCTATATACATGAACAAGGGGGTTCTGCACACTAGTGGATGTTCCAACATCTGTCCTTGTCTAACCGAGAAAGGAAGGATGTGAGAGATCCTAGCGCCAATAGATACCATTAGGAATCTATTGAGAAATACTGTCATACCAATGAGTAATGATCTAGGTCAATCATATTGTTAAGCAAAGTTATACTAATATAAATCTCTCTCAGAGTTTATTGAATTGATTGTCCTTCCTGAGGATGCTATCTTAGTTCTTAAATACATCTTTAAGATTATCTTCATAATTTCCTCCCAATATTCAGATATAGCCCAATAATTACAATTATTTATGCAAACAGCTCGTATTTCCCTTCTTTACATGGTTCTATAATTGGTCCTGTTTGTTTCCTTAATAACAAATTATAAGTGGAAAGTATAACCAAGCATAGTAAAATTAATGCTGTTTAATAGGAGATTAAGTGACTTGATTGTAATGACAAAATACAAATTACAAATTACAAATGCTAGCAGAATTATGCATAAGTAGGTGGGAATCTATCTAATAATATATGCATGACTCGAATATAGCCAGTGACGCTTTAATCTCATATTTCAATTGCATACAGATTAACAATCTTTCATTAGGTGATTCTTTATTTAGATGTTATGATATGTTATTGACACATATCCCATGGCGCATGTGCACATTATTCTAATGTGAACAGTTTATTGTAATGCAGTCATGTTACTCCCTTAATTACAACAGCTGACACTACAAAAAAAAAGCCAACAATGGAAGGTGCTGTTGTCGAACCTTTTGAGCTGGTTCGGAAGCTGTAATGATTGAGACTAGAGGTATCTGGAAGAATAGCTCGCACAGGAGCTTTCAATTGAAGTAAATAAAAAGATGTAATTGTCTGTCTGTCTGTCTTTCTTCCTTCCTCTTTCTCTCAGCTTATATATCTACACATATCTACTACCTGACGTAAGATGATAATATCTAGAAATAGCTTACTTACATCACAGGATACAATCCAAACATGTTGTAGCCAAGATGTAATCCTAAACCGACTCAATACCAGTCCACCACGTCTGTTACACGGACGCCAAGCATTTTCTAGCTAAAAATTACCCAAAACGCCAAGGTTTTCCTGAGGCAATCACAAATTATGTCAGGTACCAGCTTGGCATATTATTCTGGCAATAATGTTACGATCATGTTAGAAGAATGGAATTTACATGAATCACGAAACATTAATTCAGGAATACGAATTCCACCGGGTTCTGATACTGGTCTGACAGCTGTGGTCCGCCTCCTGGTGGTGTTCTCAGGTATAGTTTGAGTAGCTTGGGCACCTAATCCCCTTGGGAAGGAGATGCCTAAGATCACATTTCGCATGGAGGGAAGATTATGCATGATAGAGGCATGTCTGGATAACTCTGGGGTTTGGAGAGGCTCCCCTGGGTGGATATAACTTATCAACTGTGGCTCTTGACCAGTATTTATCAATCTCCATGGATCTTAAGTTATGATCCCTGTAGATGTAGATCTATGTACATACACATATATAAGCCAGGAATATAAAGCTAAATACATATGTGTTGGTAATAGATCAGAGAAACCTATAATCTGCATTTGAGACATAGTTGTCTGCTGAAATGCTAGTGTGAAATAAACGCTAATGCGCATTAAACTTTCGGTGAGGGATGTATTGATGACAATGATGACAATGATGTAAGATAGGGATATTGGTAGTCTAATCAGCCGGAATTAAAAATAAGTTATTCTTGTGTTCCAAGATATATAATATTCCAAAATTAATCACAGATATAAATCTTTTGTAGGTGTTAACTGCACTTAAGGGAGGCCTCTTCCAAGCAATGCATTTGCTTTAAACTCTTGTTTTGAGGGCATTTGAAAGTAAATACTCACTGCATCCCCAGTGGCTGAAGGGTCCCATTGGTAGCTCCAAATAGTACATCTTTAGATTTTCAGGAGATTCCCGGACAAAAGCCTCAAGCTTAGTGACTTATTCCGCAATTAATTTTGTTGAGTGTCCTTTACGAGGTGTAGAATTCCCAGTCTCTTGAGCACACGAAAGTCGCACTTGCATTCTTGTGAAGCCAAGTTTGTCTAATAAATGTTGTAATGTCAAGCCAAGTCTTCTTAATTCTCTTATTTCAATACATTGATCACGAGTTAGCTGTTTGCGAACTTTAGTTCCTGGAGCAGACTTTTGGAGACATTGTTTGCTAGAATAAAGGATGAATTGATAGTGGTGTTAAATTTAAAGGACTGTGTAGGTTAGGCAGTCAAAAGTGTTGTTGAAATTGTGTTTCTCTAAGCAATTGTTAGAATAAGACAATTGGACCATACTTCATGGCGAGCGGGGTAATGAGGAGAGACAGTCTAACCTATTGCGAGCTAGCACAACTGCGCCTACAGGGCTTATCCCTTAAATATCCCAGTTTCAAGCTTAAAATTTTGGAACCTAGTGTTATGGGCTATCACCAAAACAATAAGAACAAAGCAAGCTGGCTGTAACACAGTCTATTTTCTAATTATCTAGGAAATGGTATCTATCTAGGCTGTAGGACATATATACATGTAGCTCTGACCCCAGGGAGGTTAATATCCATCGGATCAGTGATCATCTGCATTCTTGAGGTGATCTATCAACAATTTGTATTTGTTGGATCGGCAATCACTTATAATCACATAAAAGAACATTGACGGTTAGTACATAGATAGGCACAAGTACATGGGTGTAAGGCACAGCCTGTAACATTACCTCTCCTCCCTCTTTTTTTTTTTTAGATTTTTTGTCTCTTCCATATAGACCCTGCTCGAGCTCCGAAATCCTCTCCAACGTTATCACCTTTTCCGTATTTAGACTCAAATATATCTAAAGCTTCAGTTTCCTCAAGATTATTTTGTGGCTCCCAATTTGGTTCTTCAAATTGTTTCCACTTGACAAGAACTTGTCTCATAAAATGTCTGCCCCGACGCTTCTTTTCTGATCGCAGAATCCTGTCTACAACCTGCTCCTCTTCTCCTAGTGAGTTCAATAGTGGTGGAGGCTGCATATCTCTTAGCTTTTGTGATGGCAAAGGATTTTTAGGGTCCCTCTTCAGTAAGTCGACGTGGAATTTGGGCCATATACCCGAAGGAACGTCTATTTGTACCAGTTGCGGTGAAATAACTGTTGTAATTAAGGCAGCAACATGACTGCAGTAGACAAATAGTACATATTAGAATAATATGCACTGGCGCCATGAGATATGATTAACCCATATCATCACTCACTGGCATGAATAGTAATTAGCCAATAGATGCCTGACAGCATACATTGGCTTCAGGATCTCCAACAACCTTCCCGTTTAGGTTAGATTAGGAAGTATGTTGGAGTTCACACTAGTGTGCAGAAAACCCCGCTTTCATGTATATAGAGGGACTTCTTGCCACACATATAGAATTATAGCAATTTAATCACAATTAACTATCCATTAAACATCAGTAAACTTCTTCGTATAGTAAACACATTTATCGTATCTCTTAATCAAACTCGAGGCTAGTGTGTAATTCTTCCAATCTCCGGAACTAATTTCAATTATAACTTTTATGACTCTATATTTTGCATTGACCCATGAAAGTTTTTTTGATAGTTGGGGTGTGCAAATATTTTTTAAGTTTAACCAAACATGATCACCCTTGCAGTATTTTTCCTGAGGTGATTTTATTTTTATTTGCTGAAGATTCCATTCTTTGTTGAATTGAGGCCATTGCAGCTTGCGCATATTCTTGTCCTTCACTTAGTCTTTTAACGAATTCGTTTGCCCTTTTTGCTGGGTCTGATGCTTTTGGTTTCTTGGCTGGTACTTGATCTAATGGGTCAGCATGATAGCTGTGTGTGAGAAAAAATGGACTGAGACCAATTACTGTATCTCGATTATTTAAGGCTAACATTGCCATGGGGAGCATTGACAGCCATTCAAATTGTGCCTAAGAAATAAATGCTGGTAAATATGCGAGGAATTCCTGGTTCATCCTTTCTGTGCTTCTGTCTGTCTGGGGATGAAAAGCAGTTGAAAGGCGTCGCTCGATTTTGACCAATTCAGAGAGATGTGACCAAAAATCCCCTACCCAGTTCGTGCCTCGGTCAGACGTTATAGCTGATGGGAAGCCATAATAACGGTGATGACATTGAATAAATTTTTCGGCGCAGCTTTTGGCAGACATTGAAACCATAGCTTCTAGCGTACAACTTTTAAGTAGCCTATCAGTTATGACCATAAGGAATCTTGGTTCACTTTTTGAGTTTGCTGGAAGATCTGTCATAAAGTCAATTGACAACTCGGAGTGGAAACAATCAGGTATTGGCAGCGGCAAGAGGAGACCTTTTCTTTCTCTCCAAACGTAGGATCGGCCACAAATGTCTCAATTTTTACAAAATATTCTCACCATTGAGGAAGCACCTGGCCAGAAGAAACTTCGTGACAGAATTGCATAAGTACTATCTCTACCAGGGTGTCCAGTAACATAGGAATCATGGGTTTTTGGGATCAAGGCCGTTTGTAGAGGCTCCCAATTAAGCACCCATAATCTATTCTGAAATTGAAGAGCACCTCTTTCATCAAAATTGCATTCTGAAATTGCAACTTTAAGGTTAAGACTTGATGGGAAGTTTCGTTCTTCGTTTTTAAAGTGATTTGTACATTGCTTCAAAGTTAACGTCTTCTGTGCAGCCCCTATCCCACAATAACTGAAGTTCTGGCTCATGAAATATGTGGCACCCAGGCGGTATGATTCGTGAAATTTTGTCAAGATATGAACTTGGGATAGCTGAAAAGAAGTTATTTGAGTTTTAATGGATTCTTCATCGGGGCACGGCAATTCCAACCAAGAATCTTTTATCAACTGCATTTTGCGGTTTGTCAATCGTTCGTCCTCGGCATTGCCTGGCATATCTTGTTCTCTTCTCGATAGCAAATCTGGTTGTGCTGAGTTTTTAACAGCTCTAAACCTTAACTGGAAATGAAATTGTGAGAGAGTATTACCCCATCTGACCTGTTACTCAGACAACTTTTTGGTTGTCGTGAAATATTCTAGGTTTTTATGGTCTGATAATACCAGAAATGATTCTTTTAATCCCATGAGTTCCCCTCTCCATTCTTCCAAAGCCGAAACCACAGCAAGTAATTCTTTATCATGAATTTCATAGTTACATTCTGCTGGGGTAAGTTTTCTCGAGAAATAGGCTATTGGTCGTAGGACTTGGGTTCTGTCAAACTGAGATAGACGGGCCCCCATCACATATCCAGAACAATCAGCTTCGATTACCGTTCTATTATCGGGATCATAAAGTGCCAACACAGGAGCTTTGATGAATAGTTCTTTGAGATGTTCGAACGAATCTCCGTGCTCTTTTAGCCAAAGAAAAGCCTGGTCCTTCTTTGTTAAGTTAATCAAAGGTTGTGAAATTTCACTAAAATTTGGGATAGACTGTCTGTAAAAGTTTGCAAAGCCAAGGAAGCTTCGTACTCCTTTTACAGAGGTCGGGATATTCCAGGATTTCACTGCTTCAACTTTTTGAGGATCGACCTTGATGCCTTCACCAAGACTAATAATAAATCCCAAATATTTAGTACTTTTTATAGCAAACTTGCATTTCTTTAGATCTAAATTTAAGCCTGCTTTGCTGAGGCGATGAAATACCTTTACCACTTTCTGCCAGTGATCATTGATGTCACCATCTGTGATAATAAGAATATCATCTAAGTATGCTGTACTAAAGTTGTCTAGATAGTCACCTAATGATTCATTAACATATCTTTGAAAGGCTGCTGGAGCTCCCTGAAGACCGAAAGGTGTAACAAGCCACTCGAAAGAACCAAATCTTGTACAAAATACAGTCTTTTCCTCGTCTCCTTCTCTGACCCTTAGCTTATGGAACGCAGCTCGAACATCAACTTTGGTAATCCACGTGGATTTAGAAATAGCTCTTAGTGTTTCCCTGATCAATGGCAGGGGATATCGACCCTTTTCTGTAATTGCATTTAGGGCTCAACAGTCCACACAGAATCTGAGGCCACCTCCAGGTTTTCTCACAAACAGCACAGGTGCACCACCTGGTGAGCTACTTGCCCTTATCCATCCTTTATCTAAGTGGTCTGTCAAGGTTTTTCTCAGGACCAACAACTCGTCTCTTGACATACCATAGAGAGGCCCCCATGGTATTGATTTTTCTCTACCTCTATCATCTTTTTCCAAATTTATTTTCATATCTGATGCTCGGTGTGGCGGGAGAGTACTTTCCTGATCTTCGATAAAAAGTTGTAACCAGTGTTTAATTTTGTTCGGTTGTTGAACTTTGATCAGACTTGGTGTGTCAGTCGCTTTAGTTTCTAGAGCTTTCTTTATATCCTCCATTGATATAGCGAAAATCCGTGATCCAGGTTTTCTCTTGGCTAGTTTGATCAATAAGATAAAGGTTGAGCTTACAACCCTAACAGCAGTGGCAACAAAATGTATATTTGTTTTGAAACCAGAAGAGTCATTGCTATGGTACCAGCCCTTTTCTCCAACAATTAAACTATCTGCCCTTGTTCTGAAACGAATTTCTCTCCTTTTTGCAAGATAGACAACATCATTTTGCTCCGTCCATGGTTTCCCAAGTATAAGCTGGTAAGATAGATCTTGGATTATATATCCATAGACTCTTTCTTTTCTTCCATTGATATCTAAGTCAACAAAAGTTATTTCGTTAATTGTTCTTTCTTTTTAATATTTCTCAGCTAATTGGAGAATTATTTTTGGAATTTTTATGCGCAGGAGATTATTGGCTTTCACAGGATCTTTTGAGAATGCAGCAAAACATAGACAGCCTGTATCAATTAAGGCATGTACGTAAAAGCTAGAATTTAACTGGCAATCAATTAAAAATGGTGAGCTATTCATATTGTCTAAAGCTGTTTCAATCTTATTAATGCAAATTTCTCCCTCCCTCTGAACGCGACGTTGTTCAGAGGTTAGTCTTCCCCCAACAGATCATTTTCTGATTCCTCCAACTCCATTTCAATATCCTTTGAATTCTTATCAGATTCTTTTATCTGTGAGCTGTGAGCTGTTGAGACTAGCAATTTCTTTTGGCCAAATAGCTGGTCGGTAAGTAGGGCAATTTCGAGATTTATGTCCCGTTTTTCGGTACCTTATGCACTTACCTTCGTTTGAAAGCCTTTGAAATTCATCTTTTAACCTCCACTTAGCTCTGGGTCTGTTGTCGGCAGTATTATCATGTCCTGCATTGAGGGCCATAATTGCTGTTTGAAGAATTTTTAAGGCATTGACACCACCTATTTTTGTATCCCCATCTGCATCTATGACCAGCTGTTGGTTCGATGTTGGCGTTTGAGATAGTACTTGCGGGTTCGATCCATTATGGGCCACATACCACGTCTTGCTTCCCGAAGAGCCACGGGGCTGATAAGACAGTGAATTTTCAAGACGACCAGAGATTCTTTTAACTTTGGAAATCCATTTAGCGTAATCGTCTTCCTGCAAGTTTTTGTTCATCAGCAGCTGACAAAGCGGGGCTTTGATGGCAATTTCTAGATGCATTATTTTATATTCATCTGTCCAACATGTTTTTCCACATTGTGAAATCTTTAACTCATATTCCTTAAGGTAGTCCACAAAATACTGAGTGGCACCCATTTGCATTCGACCGAGTTGATTAGCTGCTGTTTGGCGGGCTAACTTGTTCTCAAATTTTTCCTTCAGGTGATCTAGAAAATAATTCCAATTACAATTACTATCAAAACCACCAGTTTCAAGCCAGTTTAAGATTCTTGGTTGCTTATCTGACGGGACAGAGCGAAAAATATCAAAACAAATAGCTCTATCAGAGCCGAGTACAGCTCGATCCTCTTCAATCTTAATTCTCAGAAGGAATAGGTGGGCATTGAGGGATGTAGTCGATCCATCCCATACTGGCCATTGGCTCGGTTGCTTGGTTGAAGTTAAGAAGGGGGATTGCGAAGGTTGAATTGATTGAGATGGCTGAGTCGAATGGGCAGGCTGGGGTTGTTGGGGTTGTTGAAGTGTTGGAGGTTGCTGAGATTGTTGACTTGCGATCTCAGCCATTAATATCTATCGGAGGGCTTGATATTGGGATGGTATGATATTGGGAATGTTTGCAAGCCCAGGTTGTCGTATTTGTTGGCCAGGTTGCTCTGGACGTCCTTGTAGCTCATCCTGTTGCTCCACGGGCTAAAAGACGTGATCTGACGTTGTTTGAAATTGTTGCGAGTTACAACTTTCGTAATCGCTCGAGCTTTTTTCTGAAATGGCAGCGGCAAATTTCTCTTTGTCTATTGAGTCGATTTCTGAATCTGTGACTCGAGATTTATTACAGTCGGTTGAATTGCTGTCTGAGAAAGGGACCCGGAACATACATGACAGTGAATCTGTTATATCCTTCTTTATTAGCAAGCCGGAAATTGGAAATTGAATTAGAAAATATGTGATGGGCTATCACCAAAACAATAAGAACAAAGTAAGCTGGCCGTAATACAGTGTTATGAATATACTTATTGGCAGATTTTCGAAGCTGTTAAGCTGCAGAGGTCGAGTCGATTTCGACGAAGACAAATTATCGAAGGTTCGAGGTTACAAAGTTACGAAGGTCGAAGGTGCGAAGGTCAAGGTGCGAATGTCATATGTGCGAAGGTACGAATGAAAGTAATTGAGGCTCGAATTATCAAAGGTTACGAATTCATATGTTCAAATTATCATGTTATCAAAACATCGAGGTCCCAATAAGCAAATTATACAATAAACATAAAAGAAACAAAATTGTTAGAACTAAAGAACAAATTCAAATTTCCAGCCTGAGCAAATCTAAATCCCGTTGCCTCAGACCTAGCCGAATTAAGAAGATAACCCATGCACCACCACATCCAGATTAAACTAACAAATTCATAACATACAGTCTATTTTCTAATTATCTAGGAAATGGTATCTATCTAGGCTGTAGGACATATATACATGTAGCTCTGACCCCAGGGAGGTTAATATCCATCGGATCGGTGATCATCCGCATTCTTGAGATGATCTATCAACAATTTGTATTTGTCGGATCGGCAATCACTTATAATCACATAAAAGAACATCGACGGTTAGTACATAGATAGGCACAAGTACATGGGTGTTGTTTGTTTGTTTGTTTGTTTGTTCATTAACGTGCTAGGTGAAGTAACTACTGTTGCACTCCTACTGGAGCTTGAGCACGAGTGGGGTCGGGCCGGATCAGGTTAACTACCGTAAAGTACAAGTGCCTCGTCCCACCTCAATGACCGGAACCATGCCGAAACGCATCTATGTGTTGAAGCATGACGAGTACAGCAGCCCAGAGTTGAAAACAAAACAAAAGAAAACTTCCACGCAAAGTCCTGCATTACAAAAGAAAAAATTTTGACAATCTCCCTTCCATTGTTCCGCCTCGGCCACCACGCGCCCGAGCCTCGATTCCTATCCCTACTTCCATGCCAGATCACCTGGGCTTTCGTTCATCACCTCCGAGTCACAGGTATCCCTGCCATCCCCCGGCTAGCCTCCGCGTATATTCCGCTCTCCTGGACATAGTCCCTGAACAGTTGCCACCCGCTTGATCCGAGCATTGTTCCTATAGCTGGCGCCCTTAGCCTTCCGCTTTTCAGCCGCCATGTTGCCAGTGCTTTTCGACACTGAACAAGGTGAACGATTGAAGTACATGGGTGTAAGGCGCAGTCTGTAACACCTAGATGCACTGTAGGGTGGTACTGATAGCATATGCTATATCTACACCCGCAACCATAGCATTTATCTCAGACGCTAAGACGCTTTGGGTCAGTCTCTTGCTTTTGGTCGAGCTATAATGGACTACATTCCCTTGCAGAGTGAATATGTGTTCCTCTTCTTATGTCTCATTGGCAATAACAATTACAAATCCAATCTGAGAGCTGAGGTCTTGGTTATTTGCACAGGACCCATTCACAAATACAAAAAGCTTTGCCTAATCAAATTCTACAACAATATTCCTCAGCCCTTGCCAGCAAAGACGAATTATTCACCTTCCAATGATGCCAGTGTAATTGCTTAGTATGCTCTGCATATCTGGGATAGCCAGGAAGAATTGCATTTGAATCGAAGTCGAAAGCTCCCACAAGAACATCAAAAGTTGAGGACTTCTCAACCAATGTTGGACCTATCATTCTCACGCAAGTCCTCCACCTCAATCATACTACACCACCTCGCCTCAAATATCGATAATCGCGTTACTCTGATTGCAATTGGGCATTTACCTCATCAAAAACCGACCATTTCCCACTACACATTTACGACGCTATGTATACCCACAAGGAGGAATTCAAGTCATAATCTACAAAGCTCGGGTCCTGGTCTATAGGGGACCGTTGCTCTCATGGGGCTTCACATCTTGACGAAGGACAGGCAGCTGGGACGTGGGACAAACAAGTGAAGAGGTCACAAATGGGCATGCTGGGACGCACATTTTTCGAGTATTTTCGACTTAAGGGTGTCTATGGGCGCAGAGGCAACAATTTAGGATAGTGCTACCGACATTCTAAAAAAAGGCAACGTTGGCAGATGTTTTGGTCCACCTCCTGGTTGTCATCTCCCCGAATTAAAGTCTAGGTAGCCTGGACACCTACCTCACTCGAGAAAGGGAGGACTGTGAGGCCATATCTCGCGCGGCGGCTACATAAAAGATGGTGAAGGCATGTTAGGGTAGCCAAAGGTTTTTACTGCTTTCCCTTTGGTGGATATTAACGCTTGAGGGAAGAGTGGAAGTCCCTAGCACCAATGTCTCGAGTAGCATCAGCAAATGCACCCACTACATGAGTAATCCAAATTTCAAACTGAGTTATTGTTGTATATAGTCGTCGGAGAAGCTAGTCTTCTCCGTGTCATGCTCTTTGAGTGCAGGGCTTGTGCCTGTCATAAATAAATATTCATTCATTCATTCATTCCTCAGCCCTCGATTCAAATTAGCTTTCTGTCAGCTTATTCTCTCATCAAGTTTGCATATATGTTCATTGGAAGGTTCCTGGTGCTGTGCAGCCACTGAGAGATCATAATAGGCTTCCCGCTAACATGTTGAAGTAATGTAAGCACCTTGAGCTTGCTGTTTAACATATAAATACTTAGCATTAACTAACTTGATTTTATTTCCTTGCCATTTCTGTTGTAGATCAATGGTTCCATCTTTGATGTAAGGATTCCTCTTCACATCTTCACTTCACTTCATAATTTTACCATTCTTTCTATGTTGCTGTTGGAAATATTGCGCAATGAATTGGGCGCATTATTCATGGAACGAAAGTAGAAGTTGACTAAAAGAGTGTCATGTTCGGATTACTGTTATGGTTGGACTTGCTAGGGCACTTGGAGGTAGACTAGTGGAAGAATCCGGAATCACGTGACTATGTATAACAGGGATGTAGGCCGGACTGAGGTGGAACCGCGGTCGAGCTTAGCCCAAGCTTGTAGCTCCCAGTACTTCCTATCTCTTTGTCTTTTCTCCTACCTATTGAAATGGTTCCGGAAATTGTAAGAATTACATACCAAGTATGAGGATGAGTTAGAGTTATGATGATTTTGTTTAATGTACGACGAAGTCTACTGATGTTTAATGGATAGTTAATTGTAAAGAAATTGCTATAATTCTATATGTGTGGCAAGAAATCCCTCTATATACATGAAAGCGGGGTTTTCTGCACACTAGTGTGAACTCCAACAGACTTCCTAATCTAATCTAAATGGGAAGGTTGTTGGAGATCCTGAAGCCAATGTATGCTGTCAGGCATCTATTGGCTAATTACTATTCATGCCAGTGAGTGATGATATGGGTTAATCATATTTCATGGTGCCAGTGCATATTATTCTAATATGTGCTATTTGTCTACTGCAGTCATGTTGCTGCCTTAATTACAACACTACCGACATATCATGGCCTAATGTCCAAATACAACTTCTTCTTAGATACCCGTATCATCCTCAGGTCAGTTGTAACAATGACAGCTAGAAATGTGGGAAGTGTGAGCTACAAGTACAAGTGTAAGCGACTCGTAGCCTAAGCCACAGCATGAACAAGTGTGGCGCCATCTTGTTGTGATATTGCTCGTCAATGACCGGCTCGGCGCCGACAGGTGCATATGCACGTCGTGCGCTGACCATGGATACAACTGCCGCCGCTCCTGAGTCTCGGACTTGGTAGTGCCGGGTTGAGATATTGCAGGGCAACAATTGTGGTAGCAACGTAAAGAGTCTAATGACCACGTGCGCTAGCCATAAGCGGTTAGATATTGCCGGAAAATTACGGGATAGCGCTCAGAGGTACATGCAGACCTAGCGTACTATCGGAACTATACAACTGCTTCCGCTCCTGAGTAATGGACTAAGGACTACGGAACTGAGACATTGTATTGGAACGATTGGAGCGACGCTGTGGTGTGTATACAAACCACAGGCGCGAACCATGGACTGGATTGCTGTCGTTCCTGAACAGCTAGGTTCAGGATTGCTCAGCTGGGATATTACACGTAAGTAATTGAGGCGTTGCAGCGACGCGTACTCTGACCGCGCGCGCCAGCCACCGGAACAGCGGATGCCTCTCATGAGAGATAGACTCATGAGCTGCAGAGTTTTACCTAGGCACGCTGTTGGCAGTAAGTCAGGAGAGAGAATGTAGACAATGACATGGGTCATATTAGAGTATATATGTAGTCTATGTTCTGTCTCATGAACAGCATCGGAAAAAGTATTGGATACCTGCCAGTAATCATCTTACCAAATATCAAACCATCTCCAAATAGAATTTATGACACTTGCCAAGTAACTATGTTCCCATTTAACTCATAATCTTAACACATCCAGGCATAGAAGATTAAAAGGCTGAGGGCAATGGATAGGGAGACGTCACCTTGTGAATAGAATACTGATAGGTATGGGAGAATTCAATAGATCACTTTGACAGAGTAAGATTATTGATTGATGGTGGATTTTATTTGTGGATGATGGATGTAGATACTGAGAGTAAAAAGGCCCTATCTATATACAGGAGTTCCTACCCTTATTCCTCTACATGTTATTGTCTATGGTAGCTAGAGTAACTACAATGGTGTCCTCATTGTAGTGAACACGTTGATGAAAGTGTGTAGCAGCCAGGAGGCAACAGTGATCAGACTCTAAGGGGTTAACTTTGCTGGTGCACAGTTATCCCCTGATGGTGTGTGCAGTTATGAACTCAAATTTTTACAACATAAAAAAACCCCAATAACCTCCTTGTGCCCGCGCCACACAGCCACTCATATCTTCAATAGTTAGCCTGAAGTGCTACTATATTACCTATTCCAAACTCTTAAATACACACAAGATTGTGTTGGGAACTGTGACAGTCGGGGAAGTTCTCAAGTTGGCTTGAGATGCACAATCAATAGTTTACAATTCTTCTAAAGAGAAAATATGTATGTACAAGAAGGGCTTATTTTTACCCGCGCTCTCCTCCAATACGTGGCCCGCATCTATTCCTAAGAGCGGACAGATGTACCTATGGGGAGTATAGGTTTCTGCATTGGTATTAACTCCCGACGCTCGCCCTACCACTCGGCTACCTTTCAATCAGTTTTGCCGTGCCCGAAACAATTTTCTCTGAGCTCATCCAAGTGCTGTTATCTTTCTCAATAGATGTTCTGGCACACGGTCCACCGCACAGTCCTTTAATTATGTCACTCCCCGTGCTCGAGGCAATCCTCCACGCAACTGTCCGAGTGCTTGCCAGTAGTCTGAGCCATAGAGTGAGTTTTCCATTACCTGACGTCCCAGCGGGTGGAAAGGGTGCCTGCATTGGCCAATGCAGGCTACAGGGTTTACCGTTGGTTCACCAGCCTTTACAGGAACCTAGAAAAAATGGAGGGCCCGTACGTCCACAACACTCTGTGTCTCCATTTCCAACAGTTGCTATGGCAACAGAACAGTTCTTGGCACTTAATATTATGTTAGTTCCAGTTGAGGGCCTATGTTATGATGAGCTAGTGGAAATTGTTGTAATAAAACAGTTCTGCATCAGTATTGGAGCAGGATCGCTGTCTGTGCACTACTACATGTAACTCTTAATTCACTTGTAACTAGATTCCATGTTTAATGTAGTCACGTCTGTTTCTTGTCTTAGTTGCAGAGGTTCACTAAAACACAATGCTAAAACATCATTTGGATAGCTTTGTCAAGTTGAGATGCTGGCACATACCTCATCAATCCCCAAACTTTTGCTTTACCAAGTTTGATTTCTATGTATAAATGTAGTCTCTCCTATCTCCAGAGATCTTCAGTTCATTGTATTAACTGAATCTCTTTGAAGGCTATATTCATTGCTCCTGTGCTCAAATACCACTCTTCCTCCCTCTCCAACAGCCCGAAATCCCTCTCGATCTTTAACTTCACAACAGAATGAAAGCAAGTAAACATATGATGGCTTGGTCTGTGGCAATTTAGTTCTTCACGCTTAGTTTTTTGTCACAACCACCACCTTCGGATTGCCTCTGATCACCTCTAGTACCCATAGTTACCATTAGTACCCACTCTAACCTTTAGACTCTTTAGATATTTATGTTACCCATCTTTCAAACCTCTAGTTCCTCCAAATTTTCTCCATTAGACCGTCAGTCATCTTTTGCCATCCATCCGACCTCTTCTCGCCCTCCAAATCCGCTTCAGTTCTTTCTAAATATGTAATTCATAATTTCAAGGGAAGATTGACAAACTTTCTAGATCCGCCTTTTCATCACAAATTACCCTTCAACACATGCTACAAACCAAAAAATAATATTTTCAGTTTTGCGTCAGTGAGAGCTACAAATTGATATATTTTTCTATATTTGCATCACCTTAGTTCAGTAGATTAAGGCAATTTCACAAATATTCAATCAACTTGACTGAAAATTTCACCAGACAGTGCCAAGCCTTGGCACGTGACGCATATCACATGATAGAAATGTGATAGTATGATCATAGTTCAAGTCACGTGAATCTTTAATACTGGTGATTTCTTTAAAAAAAATGAAAAGGAAAAAAGAAAAAATATATTTGAATACCAATTTACATAACTCTGACTTCAGATATGTCTATGTATGATCCTAGGTCTCCATACTTCAATCAGGCCGAAGATTATGACCCAGAATCCCCAGTTATGGATATTGATGTCTACCAAGGGCCACAATCCACACCACTAAGCCGTCAGGCCATAGAAATGGACTTTCCTCAACTTCCTCGATGCCAAAAAAAGCCCAGATTGAACCATATGGATGCTGTGATGGACATGAGTAGTGATTCAATTGCTGGCCCATCTCAACATTATCAATCTGCAATAGTCAGTAGTTCTTCAGCTGCCTTTCCAGAATCAAAACCATCCCTGAAAGGCAAAGAAAAAGAATCACTATCATCTTTAAGATTTGCCCAGCCTGCCTCATCAACTACAGAAGCATGTGAAACCACAAAAACAGTCCTATCGAAAGCAAGAGACTTAATTGTAAAGGCTTATGACCTAGCTAACAGTAGAACTGAGCAATCTCAACTTTTGGATCTTCTAGAAGTATTCAGGGAATACACCGAAAAAGGAAACCTTTGCAAAGCGTCAACCATAATTGCAACACAGGTGGCCAATCTCGAAACTGCAACTAGACAAATAGAGACCAAAGCCAGAGCACTTGAAAATTACTCTTCACAAGGTGCCCCCTTAAATCAACCAAGGCCCTTAACCCAGCAATATAATCAGTCAAAAAACCAACCCAAAAACCAACAAGCAACTATGGCTTCTATGGCTGCTAGGGGAGTAGGGATGTCCACTGACCCACTTCAATGGACAGTTGTAGGAAAGAAATCCCAGTTCAAACAACAACAATTCCAGCAACCACTCCAGTCAAAACCAAAGGATATCAAATGGGTGATTCTAGTGCAAGATCCCGAAGCCCTAAACAATTTTACACCTTTACATGCAAGAAACCAAATAAATCATGTGTTTGCAGCCAATGGCATCAAAGGACCAGTAGTCAACACAGTTGTCAAAACGCAAGGCGGTAACATAGTAATCACAACCACTGATGAATACTCTGCAGACCTGTTCCTTGAAAAGAAACCTATCTGGAAAAAAAATATTCCATTTGTTTCTGTACAAAAAGATGAGCCCTGGTACAAAGTAGTTGCACACGGGATTTGTTGGAAAATATACTCTGTACAATATTATATGGATAAATATGATGAAGTAAAGAAGACTCGATATTTTACAACCATCGGAACATTGGACTTATATATACATCTAAGGGGAGAAATTCCCGCTAGTCTCATGTGCCTGTCAAACCTAGTGATGACTAGCCACCTCTTATCTACCATGATGAGCCAAGGTACACTGTAGTACTTAAATATCCAAACGTATAGGCAACAGCAGGC
The DNA here is from genome assembly GCA_905067625.1 of Blumeria graminis f. sp. triticale. Taxonomy (NCBI): domain Eukaryota; kingdom Fungi; phylum Ascomycota; class Leotiomycetes; order Helotiales; family Erysiphaceae; genus Blumeria; species Blumeria graminis. The sequence continues at coordinate 8,037,352 of LR898475.1, read as the reverse complement.
GCGATTAGCGTACTCAGGACATTTTTAGAGAGAGTCGATCTTGTCAGGAACCTGAGACGAAACAGGTAATGGTTGAGTCCTAAATTCGAGAGTCAAAATTTCCAACAGGATTCCCTTGGCAGACTTTGACAATGAAGATGGGATGGAAATGATTATAAATGAAGTAAAAACATTCAACAAAGGACTTAACCCCATTGGAATGCCTCACTGGATTTCAACCAGAGAGAATAGACAAATAAAACAGGCAGGGTCTGTGGCCATTGCATTTGCTACCAAAGAAGAAGCCGAAAGAGCGATTAGAAATAGACTATATATTGCTGGGATCAGTTCTAGGGTCACCAAGCTCTATAATGTAGCTCAAACAATACAATGCAATAAATGTCAAGCATTTGGACACGTGGAGAGTTACTGCAGAAGAAATGTAGTTTGCCGACTCTGTGGTTCCCAAGACAACAGCACTCAGCAACATTACTGTAGTGTTTGTCAATCAAAATGGGTACAATGCAGTCATCTTGCACCAAAGCGTGTCAACTGTGAAGAAAATCACACTGCCAATTCAAAGAACTGCTAGGTCTACCTGAGCATTAAAAACAAGGCTGAAGGGGTTGACCTCTAATGTCTTACATACCAGATATTAAGGTCCTCCAAATAAATCTCAACAAGAACCAATTTGCAACAGAGAGTGCATTACAAACAGCAATATAACTTAATATTAAAATTATAGCAGTGCAAGAGCCTTGGTTGGCCCCACAGACAACAAACAAACCAGACTTTTCAAATATCAGATCAATAAACCACCAAAAATTAACTCAATTTTCCAAACTCAGCTATTGATAAGAGGCCTCGGACTATGATCTACGTTGCTCTAGAACTTGGTCCAAAGGTTAAACTATCTCCATTTTCGCCTCTTAATCCCGACCTTCAAGTCATTGACATCATGCATGAGACAGGATCAATAAATCTGATAAATATCTACAACCAATCCAGGGAACATGGAAGAACAATTCATTGCTTATCCGAAGATCTCCTGCAAAATCCAAAGATAAGTTTGCTGGGTGATTTCAATATGCATCACACTAGATAGGAACCTGAATCAAATGGCTCCCATGAGTTAGTGTTTCGGTTACACTACGACAAGTCAAGCGTAAGCAAGTATAGGTACATTCCAGGCTACTGTTTCGGTCCCAAGGAATATCTGATGCTTGCGCTGAGACGCCCGAAGAGGTTCCATGTCAATAATTATTTCAGGGTAATGTCGTGTCATGTGTGATTTGATCTAAACCTGTATATGGAGACTAGTTCTAGTAGAAATATGGGTAAATGACCAAGGAACGGGTATGGAAATGGTTATATATGGACATGATCTGGATGATTGGACAAGGGATCATACGGAGCACATATCACAACCAGTTTTACTTGATCATCTTCTAGATATTTTGTACCTTATTTTACATAACAACTCAAATATATTCACTTATAGAAGTTATATCTTTAACACAACTTAGAAAACAATTGTCATCTTCGTCATCATACAATACCATAACTAAGTCAAACAGTTAGATCTATTTGTGGAATGGCTTGATGGCCTAAATATGGAGTTCATTCATAATCCAGGATAAGGCACATTTTTTAGATCACATATGATGAAGCCAACAGTTATTGACCTCACTTTTGCATCCACATCAATAACTGACCAAATTGTAGATTTGCAGACTTAAGAAGACCTGGGATCTGACCACTATGGCATCATGTTTACTGTGGAAGATCCTGCAAGAAATATTTCAGCACCAGTCCAGCAATTGCCCTTCAACACAAAACATGCTAGATGGGTAATTTTACCTCTATATTAGTGAATCTGACAAGTCATTGTACTGTCCTGAATGCAGCTGGCAGTGAAAATATATGTACAAATTTTATAGGTCTCCAATATTTATCCTCTGGGGCCATAGCATATACCAACAACCTGGATCTTGCAGCCTAATATCTAACAGATCATATCAAGCAAGCAGCAATTGAAAGTATTCCTAAGATAAAATATGGACAGAAATCAAAGCCCTGGTGGTCACCTGAGCTTAAACAATTGCGAAAAGAGATGGGATATAGACAAAAGCAGTTCAAGGCTAACAAGGAAGATACTCTACTCAAGGATGCATACTGTGAAGCAAGGAATAGATATTTCTTAAAGATAAAGAAGGCTAAACAAGACCATTGTAACAGCTTTCTAGAAAAGGGAGATGCCAAATCAGTTTTCAAAGCAATGGCTTACACCCGAGATATAAAGGCTCAAAAAATCCCTTCTATAATTAGTAATAATGGTGCCCTGGTAAATTCATTTGAAAGAAAATGTGATGCATTCAGAAGCACACTTTTTCCTTCACCTCCAATTTGTGACAATCCCTGTTGGGATGGATATGAACAAAACAATTGGACCTGGCCAGTACTTTCCAAAGAAGAATTGGAGCAGGCTTGCTCTGCAGACATCAAAGGAAAGACACCTGGGCCAGATGAATTAAGGCAAGAAATTATCACAAGGGCATATAGGGCTATACCAGACACATTTATGAGTCTCTTCTCACAACTCATCAATGTTGGATATCACCCAAAGTGCTGGAAACAAGCAACAGGAGTGGTACTTCGGAAACCAGGCAAGCCAGATTACTCCCAACCTAAAGCCTATAGAGTGATTTCCCTTCTAAACTGTTTGGGAAAGGTCAGTGAACAAATCCTTGCAAAGCGACTGAGCTATCTAGCAGAGACAACAACCCTTTTGCACCCGTCCCAGATGGGAGAAAGACTGAAGAAGTTAGCAGTGGACGCTGCCCTCTTATTAACAAATGAAATAGAAATCAGTCCCCAGCTGAACCAGATTTCATCTACTTTTTTTCTAGATGTAAAAGGCGCTTTTGATCACATAGCCAAGGGTCAGTTGATTCGATTCCTACAAAAGCTCAAACTTCCAGTGAGCCTCATAGCCTGGGTAAAATCTTTCCTAGATAACAGAACACTCCAATTGAAATTCGATGGACAGAAAGAGATGGTATCAGAAATTAATACTGGAATCCCTCAAGGTAGCCCAATTTCTCCCATCCTATTTCTCATATACATTCAAGATATTTTCAAATCAAACTCAGTCTATATCATGTCTTATATGGATGACATAGTGTTGTCAAATGACTTTCAGAGCCGCTATGGGCCATCCCTGTCTATCTACAGGGATATAGCATATCCATGTACTAGTGCAGTATGCAGGGTCCATGTGGTCCCTACACGACCGTTATTACAATCAACACCAAGAGCTTTGTGTTACTAGTACAACATGTTAGAGAATGGAATGGAATGTGACTATGGAACTTTCTGGTTATATGATTATGGACTGTATCATGGGTATACAGCATGTATATATATATAAGTCCTGTCTACTTCGGTAGCACCATCAATTGTATTAATTAAGTTATTCATATCTTCAGTCTCTGATTATCATCCTCTGCTCTTCTCTGTTATCCCTAGCTTATTCATCATTCCATATCTACTCATAACCTAAGTATAACAGATATCAAGAGTAACCAATAAGTTGCAACTGTGACGGTTAGTAAACCGGGTAATGCCTGTAGTCTACGCTAGCTAGTGCAGACAGTTCTTGGCTCCTGTGAGGTATGATCAGGAATATTCTTGTAGATTCTCAGATATACTTACCTGGCATATTTTTCTGGTGGAACATTTGAGACTAGAGTAGAGTTGATCGAGCTTCACCTAGAAAGAGTGGGAATCTTCTAGCAATGAAGAAAGATCCTTCTAGGGACGAGACGAGAAGTTACTAGAAGGATCTAAGTCAGTAAGCCGTGATTATTCCTGAGATGAAGGCCGAGGATAGTATGAAAAGGAATGTATAAATACATGTCCGACCTCCTAGATAGCTCACCATTAGTCGAAATATAAACTACCATCTTCTATACAAATGCCCATTGCTTTTATATCTGATCTGTGACAACAACAGATATCACATACCTGTGATACTAGCAGTTTCAAACTCGCACTTGGAGAGATATAAATGTAGCCCATTTTCTAGCAAGCTTGATAATATCTTTGCAACCTTTCCCCAATGGTCTGTTATTGTTCCGGATGTGAAGATAAGAATATCATCAACATATGCTGAGCAAAAGTCAACCAAGTACTTCTTAAGAACCCAGTTGATGTATCTTTGGAAAGTTGCAGGTGATCCAGTAAGTCCAGAAGGGCAGATTTTCCACTCAAATAAACCATACCTTGACCTGAAAGCAGTCTTCCACTCTTTGCCTTTGGCCATACTTATTCTGTGAAATGCGGCTGAAAAGTCTAGTTTTGTCAACAATTTGGTAGAATTTAGGGCGTTTAATGTCTCTTTGATAATAGGAAGTGGATATCTATCTTTCTTTGTGATGGCATTTATCCCTCTGTATTCCACACAGAATCTTAGATCATCTCCAGGCTTCCTTGCAAATTGGACTGGCGCAGCAGCAGAAGATTTACATTGTTGAATGAATTTCTTATCAAGTAGACTGGTGAGTTCCTTTCTTAGCACAAGTAACTCATCATGGCTCATGTTACAGAAAAGACCCCAAGGCACAAGTTTATCTTGTCCATTTTTATCTTTCTCGAGAGGGATTTCACGGTCAATTCCAGGCCTATAGACTGGTAGACTTGCAGCTTCTTTGGGATTGAAAACCTGTGCGTAAGACTTGTGGGGATCAGGTAACTGTGAGATAATTTCCCCTAGAGAGAGCTGTGTCTTTGGTCTTAATGCTTTCTAAATGTCAGATAGAGATGCTGCAAATACTTGTATTTTTTTCACTATTTTATGCTCTGTTTGCAAGCCCTGCAAAGGTGGAAGCCATTATTTGATTGAAAGTGGATGCAGAGTCCCCAAGCTGTTTGTCTCTTTTTTCTCGAGCTTCGTTGCTGACGAGCGTTAAGCTGTATTGTTTGAATCTTAATTGGGAATTTACTGAATCCAGCTCTGCATGAAAATACATCAGCCATGGCATTCCAAGTATCATATCTTCTGTCTGGTTGGATACTACATAAGCCCAGACTTTCTCGATTTTTAGACCTCCAATATCCAAGCTGAATCAGACTACTCGGTCAATGATTCCAGAAATATTATCTAGAGCCCCAGTGATAGCTCTTGGCTGTAAAGGATAACTTGATATTTTGAGCTTCTACAACTGTTTCTTGCTAATGGTTGCAAATGCTGATGATCCTGGGTCAATGATAGTGCACAGTTGATAAGATTCATCAATGAGAGCAGTTGTGTGGAAAAGTTTGCGGCCCATATTTGATTTGAAAAGATTTCAAACTTTTTTAGACACACTACTCCTATTGAGGAGGACTTTCCCAACTATTTCCTTCTCTTTTCCCTTTTTAATGATACTTCTCTCAGGCTGGACCATCCTATGGATTTTTTTTTTTCTTCTTTACTTGTAGTTGATATATCTACCTTAGCTGTCCTAATTGGTGGTAGGTAGTTTGTCAGGCTCGTTGGCTAGTTCGGAGATTAAGGGTCGGAACAGGACAGAGTTGGGATAGATGTAGTCGGGACATAATGTGATTGGAACAGGATGTGATCGGAACGGGACGAGGGCGAGAAAATACGGAGGCGGGACGGGAAAGAGTCGGGGTATAAGGTAAAGCTTATAATAATCGGATCAATCTGAAGTCTAGAATAATTACAAGACAAAAAGCTACAGAACAAATCCACTCCTAGACCTTCCTTAAGTGCCCAAGAGCGGCTACTACAATCAGGGGTATGGCAGTCTACAGCTATAACACAGCAACTGATTGCTTATGTTGATTAGTAACTGTTGCTATCATAACATTGTAACCATTGCAACGCATTGACTATGTTACTAGGGAAGTTCCTGACTTGGTTGACCAGACTAAGCGCAGCATCTCAGCATTAGCCCATGGCACAATGGTAGTAACAAGCAGGCCGTTTTCCTCGTGGGAAAGCCGGTCTGTGACATAGTTGCAATAGTGCAGAATATGTCCCCTATAACTGTATCTTAGACATAGTTCTGTCTTTTTCCTATAGGCTATTACATCTTTTGTGAACCAAGTTGCTCTATGTTGTTGAGGTTTGCATAGAGAGGTAGCAATGGGTTATTTCCATTTCATCTTAGTACTTTGACTAGCTGCAGTGCAGAATTCTGGAACTTGCTGATCAATGGCTTCCATATCACTATTGAGAGTATGGACATATGAAATGAATTCTGCCCATGAATTTCTCGGAGATGGACCAAGTAGGGCGCGCTGGAGCTCTCTTGTAAGAGCGTTTTTGAGTGGCGATATCTTTTGACTGTCAGAATGTGAGCACCAGCTAGCATTTGCCAAAACTGTTACAAATTTTGTTAAGAACAGTGGAAAAGGTTCATCCTCTTTCTGCTCTATCCTTTTTATTGGGTTCTCCAAATATAGTATTGAGGTATTCCAAGAAGTCAATTCCTTTTCCTTCTCCATTTTCTGATAGGGTTCTTGCTGTGGTAGAAACCATCTTTATAGCATCTCCATCAAATTGCGAGTAAATGTACATGAACTGATCGAAGGGATATCCAAGTGCTTCACTGTCCCTTGACAATTTGTGCAGTGCCCCAAGATGCCATTCATCCCACATTGTTCTATCTCCTTTAAACTTGTCTATCTGTGGGAGCTTCTCTTTTATGTCTTCAAGTTGCTCTCTCCTTGTACTGTCTGGCATTATTCCAACGTATCAAACTGTGGATAGTTTGGAGGCAATTAATGTCAGATATAAATTTTAAGGAGTTAGGTTTACAAAGCTTGGAGTTAATTGTTTTGGAAAAAGGTGTTTCGCTTGGTTGTAGCAATGGGACCTCTATATCTTCTCACTAGAGATGTTTTGTTCCAAATCATGAGAAACTCGGTTCATGGGGACAAGTTAGGGACACATAGAGCATTTGCCATTTTCTAGATGTACATAATCTAGATATTATCAGAAAGAGAAATGACAGCCAGGAATTAATTGACACTTTTTACTTTTACTTCATACATTATTCAATTGACTCGTAGAGTCTAACACAACTTGCCTTACCTCATGAAGGGTCTTGGTGGTAGATTTTGCATGTTTTTTGAGGTTATTCATAAGCTTGCTCTGCTCTTTCATCTCTGCATTCTGCTGCTCTAATTTTTGCTGTAGTTGGTTATGTTATGAATTTGTTAGATTTAATCTGGATGTGGTGATGCAGGGGTTATCTTCTTAATTCGGTTAGGTCTGAGGCAACAGGATTTGAATTTGTTCAGGCTGGAAATTTGAATTGGTTCTTTAGTTCTAACAATTTTGTTTCTTTTTTGTTTATTGTATAATTTGCTAATTGGAAACTCAATATTTTGATAATATGATAATCTGAACATATGAATTCGTAACTTTGATAATCCGAGCCTCGATTACCTTCATTCATACCTTCGCACATTTGACATTTTGTTTGACTTAGTTATGGTATCGTATGATGACGAAGATGACAATTGTTTTCTAAGTCGTGTTAAAGATATAAATTCTATAAGTGAATATATTTGAGTTGTTATGTAAAAAAATGCACAAAATATCTAGAAGATGATCAAGTAAAACTGGTTGTGATATGTGCTCCGTATGATCCCTTGTCCAATCATCCAGATCATGTCCATATATAAACATTTCCATACCCGTTCCTTAGTCATTTACCCATATTTCTACTAGACCTAGTCTCCATATACAGGTATAGATCAAATCACACATGACACTAGAAAGTTACATGTATCTCCTAAAATTACAGTGTTCTTATGACTAGACGTCCTGTACGCGCTTCTTCCCTTGACAGTTGTATATTTGCGAGACACGCAACTAGTCACGACCTGACACTACATTACCCTGTAATAATTATTGACATGGAACCTCTTCGGGCGTCTCAGCACAAGCATCAGATATTCCTTGGGACCGAAACAGTAGCCTGGAATATACCTATACTTGCTTAAGCTTGACTTGTCGTAGTGTAACCGAAACACATTTGTACCTTCGACCTCCGCACCTTCGACCTTCGTAACTTTGTAACCTCGAACCTTCGATAATTTGTCTTCGTCGAAATCGACTCGACCTCTGCAGCTTAACAGCTTCGAAAATCTGCCAATAAGTAGATTCATAACAGGTTAATGGACTCCAGGAGCTGTTTGTTATAAGAATGTCTCTCATTTTCATCCATCAAACTTGACATGATTGAGAAACTAAAAACAGGCTATAAAAAGAGCAAGCAGCAGCTTAAATAATAGAATGAGCATGTTATAGCAACTAGATATATCCAAAACTATTTGACGTATTTTTTGAACAAAATAATAATGAGATAAAAAAACTCGAGAAAAATTTTACAAGTTGCAGTGATACAACTTCAATGAAATAATATATGACTTGAAGGTGCGTGACTTTGTCAGTTTATAGTCAAATAACTTAAGGATATTTATCAACTGTATTATATACTAATCCAAACCTGGCAATTTAACTGGAGTTAATAAAAGATACTTATCCTTAGAAGATGGGTTCACAATAATGTAAGAGTCGAAAGTAGAATTGTATTCAAATTGTACTGTAGGCTATGTTGAAGATTGTGAACTAAAGAGAGAAGTTCGAGTGGGAATGGTCTCCTTTATGTACATGGGAATATGGTCAGTGCTTATGATAAAACAGGGTAGATCTATCACAGGCTCATACCTGGTTATCATTAGGCTGCTGCCTAAAAAATAAGGCTTGAACTCTTCCAATCATATTAAACATCATACATGTCATGAGCCCCTCCACAACTCATTAGACCCAAGTATAGGCCTTGGCCCAGTTCATGCAAATCTATTCTTAAATGAAAAATTTAGATTGCAGACAGGACGACTCGAATACCAGTCGTGAGTCATCTAAGCCACATGCATCATAACTATTTTAATAACTAAAATTACTAACATTAAAATGAAGCTGAATTAAAATAGACGGAGATGCTGGTGTTTGTCGGAGGACAGGTCATGATCTATTTTGAGAATGGTATGAAATGAGGGAACGAGATCATAGTCTTGTAAATAAATAGGAGGCTTTCAGTCATGTCTCTGCTCGTTACTTTAAGATTTTCATTTGTATCTAGCTCTGAGTTCAGTTTGAATAAAATGCCACTTTAAGACCGTCACAAGATCCCATGTTGCCTAAACAGCCCTAGCTCGTTCATCTATAGCCTAGCCTTAGGTGCCTTAGGCCCTAGCCAGCTACGGGGGCTACTAATGTTGCAGTCTGGTAATGGTTGCTTAGCAACATAGATTGTTATGATCGGCACTGACTATTACAATTCCCTATGTATACAGCGAGAAGTAGGAAATCTTCTTTCTCTAGATTTCATTAATTAACTGATTTATTCTGGACTTGCTCTGCTGTATACCAACATCAATTGATCCAGCAACAGTACCTACAAGATTGCCCATGCATTTTGTTCTGAAACCGTAGTAGCAGTACCATTAATGCCTTAAAGAATGTTGTGATGGGCATATTATTCAGCTAGGATACTTGCATGTACATAATGTGATTAGATTTTTGCGCTGTATGTGTAGTTCCTACATTTTTTGGGATGTCTACAGGAGGAAGCTCATGTGGTCAGGAGCCGACTAGCGGCCGCACATGAGTATAAGTAGCGAGTGCTCGGCATACAATTAGTATAGAACAATCAAGTACAGTGAACCTCAGATACAGAATCAACCACAACCTGAACTCATCAATCTACATACTTGTACAAGGCCAGCATGCATAGTGATACTAACCTAAGCCCTTAACCACAATAAAGAACCATGCACTCAAACCATATTATCAGCTCATTTTTGGAATGAGAGTCTCAAGTGCCTTGTTTGGTGATACTCTTGTGTTAGATACTAAGGGTCAAATGAAAAATGTAAAGTAAACTTGTATTGATGAAATCTCTGCTCCTTAACTCCTCTCCGGCCTTGATGCTATATACCCAATCTGAAACTATTTCCGGGAGAGAATATCTTCTCCTCTTTTACCAAAACTACATATGAAATATATTACATGTGTTGAAGATCAAAAGATCTTGTTGGAATTTGCCACATTTCTTACAATAATTGGCATTCCTCGTAAATATGAACAACTTTCCTACATGCTGCCTAATACATCCTGTATTCTACATTTTAATTTCTTTTTGCTGTTGAGATATTCTCTCATGCATTTGCATGTGCGAGGTAGTATGATACTAGATGCAAATGCAGTGAGAGATATGGTCATGTTTACTTTGCGACAAATAGGATGGCGTTAATGGTGCAGGGTCAGTACTGTCTTATTCCCCGCACAATGGTTTCGTGGTCAGCTATGCTGAAAACATTTTACTGTAATAATTATTGTTTGCATACCCACTTTAACTCTAGGATATGCAGATATAAATTCGTGTTTTACATGTAACTTAGAACTTCAATGGAAACAATATTCTTTGAGCTATACTTTCTGCTCCTCTTACTATGAAATCGCAACAAGAACCCAAGATTTAGCGCCTACCTGTTCAAGTTGAGTAACCAAGTCCCAAGAGATCCTGACACTCGAAGGGGCAATGATACCTTTATAGAGGTTCTCTAGGATATACCGATTGGTTTCTGAGAGTTGTTCATCCGTCATCCGGCGCAGTGGCTCCGTAGACAAGTTTTTTCCAGCTTGTAAGTCGATTTTGTGATAGACATTGGGCCTATGGGAAGGGAGCTTATCTGAGGCTCTCCGAGAGATGAGGTGTTGGTAAAACACGAAGTAATACAAATTGGGTGCCGTCACAAAGTCAGCTGTCTGTCACGAAGTCGGTGAATAATGTCAATTAACTGGTATCTCGATATACATAAAACGTTGTCTCTTCTTCTTTCTCCATCTCCCCTTTCTTCCTCTACTCCAAGCGCCTCGCAAATGAGCTAAATCAGACCCCTGCCAGTGTCCTAACGACAACCTGAATATCGCAAATACATAGAACAATTCACACTACCCAAATGTGATCCTTTTACCAACATGAGGTGTTGGAAAGCTTGGTATTGAGACATGAGTTTTTCTTTCACCATATCCTCGTCTGATTGGTATTTGGCCTCCAAAGCTATCTTCTGAGATATTTTACTATCAAGGGCCGCGATCTCGACTTCGGTTTGGAAGTTTAATTCATCCTGTCTTCGCTTGATGTCTATGTCGACTTTGTTAACTGAAGCAACAAAGGTATCAAGGAAATAATGACCCCTCAGTCATTGAGGTTGTAGAGCGCATTGATTCAAGTAACTACCGAAGTGAAACTAAGTACAGAATTTGTAGTCACGTGTGTACCAACAACGTGGCCTACTTTATAGCCCCAATTATTCTAAATTCTTAACTCCCCCATAGACTAATTGGGCGTATTCTTTGTCTTCCTGTATCTTTGCTTCATTAGACGTTTGCTTGAATGATTAGTTGTCTGCTCCCAAACTGGTCTTTAAATTTTCGATGAATCAATCCAAGCAATGTTTCCTTTGGAACTGATTCATCTCCTCTCATTTTCCCCCACGAACACCGTAGAGTCCTAAGTATTTCCAGAGTAACCTTTCAATTTGATGTTGTTAACTTCCAAGGCTCCCCCAGTATTTGGCGTCTTAGTGTCAGCCTTTCTCAGCTCTCAAATACACTCCCCCAGTTTCCGCGCTGCGGTTGTTCCGGTGTTTATTCCATCCAATTCACTAGTGTTCCATTGTCTCGTTTCCCTCTACAAGCAACATGCCCCACTAATGTATCCCTTCCAAAGACTTTTATCCAAGAGCGTACCATGTAACAGCTCTCTCATACCATCACCAAGCTCCACTTGGTTTTCTTTCTACCTTGCTTCGGTATTTTTGTCACCCATTATTCTTCTACTTTTTGACTTAATCTCCCCCACAACAATATAAACTTAAACCAAGATAGCCGTTGAGAGGGTGTTAATGTTGAAGCCTTAGGCTATTGTAGAGACTTTTGTTGTCGAATAACTTGACTAGAATCCCTCTGCTTAGATAAATGCGAAGACTATAAGAAGGGAAGTCTTGAGAGTATAAAAAGCAGCTTTCGAAGAGGAGCTACTGAGTTGAGGTTCGAACTGCTTTCGGAAATCAGCGGTGAAAATTTTGCGACAGCTTTCGGATAGGAACTGTCAGGTTGAGGATTCGACAAACTTCAGAAGAGGGTCGAGGAATTTAAATCAACAGCTGTCGTAAAGTAGCTGTCAGACTGTGATGTTGGGAGCAGCTTTCGTACTGTAGCTGCTAGGTTTATGTTCTTTCTTTTTTGGTTTCTTTCGGGTCGACTCATTTGACCCATGGGCTCTCTCTCTTTGAGTCCATCAACGAGCTGGCTACCGGTGCGTTTTGGAACCATCAATCCTCACGAGGTTTTCGCAGCGACCCCTTATCTTCAGTACTCGACCTGTGCTTTCCCTAACGAAGGCGATAACCTCCTGTCTTCTCAGGCGACGGCCATTCACTTTTCTTTAGAGTTTGCAACTCAAAGGCGATGGCCTTGTCTTGGGTTCGAGAAGGTGACGGCCTCCTAATTGGATTAATTTGGCGCAAGTAGAGCATATGCCCTTCTACTTGCCCATAACGAAGATAGTATCAAACTCCGGGCGATACAACGTGATTGCGCGAGCGACAATCCGGGCTCATAACCTATTAAGGAAATAATGACCCCTCAGTCATTGAGGTTGTAGAGCGCATTGATTCAAGTAACTACCGAAGTGAAACTAAGTACAGAATTTGTAGTCACGTGTGTACCAACAATGTGGCCTACTTTATAGCCCCAATTATTCTAAATTCTAACAAAAGGTATAATTTTCCTTTCTATGGGCTTCCCGGAAACTTTGGGCTGTGCTTCTTAGATGGAACCAATGCATTGATGACGCTGAGATCATAGAAATGTTGGTCAAGTACGTGCTTTGTAGTTTCGACCTTGGAGACTGGGTGGGCAATTCGGCTGGTAGTTCTGGCCCATGGCTCTTATCACTTGTGGAATGACTGTAGGGACTTGATCTCTGGAGTGACTCCTCCATCCTAGATAGTGTTGGAAATATCGCGCGATGAAATGGGCGCAATATTCATGGAACGAAAGTAGAAGTTGACTAAAAGAGTGTCATGTTCGGATTAAAGCTAGAAGTGTGGAAAGTGTGCACTACAAGCGTCAGGATGTCTTGGGACTTGGTTACTTAACTTGAACTGGAGGCGCTAAATCTTAGGTTCTTGATGGTAAAGAAAATATAATAACAATAAAGACTTGGTTCTTGATTCTTGGATGTCTAGGGAATAATACAAGACTGAAAGCTGGAGAGCTTTCGACATGAAGATACCTTAGCTACTTATACTTCGACACTATCTGCTACAGACTGTCACGGTTTCATTACAAAATGCATGAGCAATGTTGTAGGTACAATATTTTAATTATAATTCTCTGAAGAGAGAATTTCTGTACTTAATGACTACCTATATATACAGACTGAAATACCCCTCCTCGATAAGGTTCTCTCTATGACCTGTCAACTCAGACTCTCTGACAATCGCCTGTAGATCCTTGATACTTCTGTAACCCTCATGAACTCTCAGTAGGTTTCAACAAGGCTCAATGTGAATCATCTAGGTTCCCTGTCATCCAAGATCTTCCCAGGAACCCCCCTTCGTATAATTGCCTGCGCTAGACAGCGTTGGCTACAGGAACCCTTAGGCTTGACAGCCGTCACACAGACTACAGTAATCAAGTTCCAGCCCGATTCCTGTCGAACTCCTGAGAGTGACCTAGAATCCGGTCGAAGCCCATTGAACTGGTAAGAGTACAAAATACCATCCCGAAACATCTAGAAAATAATTGCCAGAATAGCTTAGAATTCCATCAAAGTATGTTTGACTTAGTTATGGTATCGTATGATGACGAAGATGACAATTGTTTTCTAAGTCGTGTTAAAGATATAAATTCTATAAGTGAATATATTTGAGTTGTTATGTAAAAAAATGCACAAAATATCTAGAAGATGATCAAGTAAAACTGGTTGTGATATGTGCTCCGTATGATCCCTTGTCCAATCATCCAGATCATGTCCATATATAAACATTTCCATACCCGTTCCTTAGTCATTTACCCATATTTCTACTAGACCTAGTCTCCATATACAGGTATAGATCAAATCACACATGACACTAGAAAGTTACATGTATCTCCTAAAATTACAGTGTTCTTATGACTAGACGTCCTGTACGCGCTTCTTCCCTTGACAGTTGTATATTTGCGAGACACGCAACTAGTCACGACCTGACACTACATTACCCTGTAATAATTATTGACATGGAACCTCTTCGGGCGTCTCAGCACAAGCATCAGATATTCCTTGGGACCGAAACAGTAGCCTGGAATATACCTATACTTGCTTACGCTTGACTTGTTGTAGTGTAACCGAAACAAAGTAACTAGAACCTGACTAAAGGGATACCAGCCGAAGCTAGGATCAGACTCTACCTCAACACCATGAATCTTTCCATGACATAGCAGTTGCCACATAGTCTTAGAGCCAGATGTTGGCAGGATACCATCTCCACATCAGTCAGTCTGTGACATCGAGCGCTCTGCATGCCGCACCGATCTTCTTTGCAAAGAAAGCCAACTGTAGTCTACGTCTATATGTTGACTATCAAAAGCTCAACGCGCTAACCGCCAAGGATCCGTACCCAATTCCCTTGATCGACAAAATAATGGCACGTATTTCGAAGGCAAAGATCTTCACAAAGTTGGATATCCAACAAGCCTTCTATTGCATTAGAATGACTGAAGATTCTGAAGATTATACGACCTTCCGCACTCGATATGGCACTTACAAATATAAGGTGCTGCCCTTTGGTCTGACAAACAAACCAGCCACCTTCCAGCACTTCATCAACGATATTCTCATGGAACATTTAGACAATTTCTGCTCAGATTTTATGGATGACATTTTAATATACTCTAGCAATCCTGAAGAGCATGAGACCCACGTCAAAAAGATAATGCAGATTCTCATGGACCACGGGCTCCAGGCTGACATTAAAAAATCCGAGTTTCATGTTACAAAGACAAAGTTTTTGGGGTTTATTATTGGGGTTGAAGTTATTGAAGTTGACCCCAACAAGATCTCAGTTATTCAAAACTGGGAGTATGCTGCTAACGTTAGGGGTGTGCAAAGCTACTTGGGATTTTGCGATTTCTACCGACGTTTCATCAAGGATTATAGCACCATCTGTCTGCCTCTCACACGCTTAATGTGCAAGGATGTTGTATTTAAATTTGACAAAAAATGGGAAGTAGCCTGGGAAACATTGAGATCAGCATTGAAGTCCGCCCCAGTCCTCTGCCATTATGACCCAAATAAGCAAATGCGTCTAGAGACAGACTTGTCGGATGGAGTTGTTGCTGGCGTCCTCTCCCAACTGCAGGATGATTGTCCTTTTCAACCTGTGGGCTATTTCTCAAAAACAATGATTGACGCCGAGCTCAATTACCCAATCCATGATGAGGAACTCTTGACAATTTTCCGATCCTTCAAGTAGTATAAGCCTGAGCTATTAGGTGCCCAGAAAAACGTCCATGTGTATACAGACCACAAGGCTTTGGAGTATTTCATGTCAACAAAAGAACTCACTGCCCACCAAGCTTGCTGGGAAGAGTTCTTCGCCGAGTTCCATTTCACGATTATGTATCAGACAGGTGTTACAAATACTCTTGCAGACACCCTCTCACGTCGCGATCAGGAACTCACACCTATTGAGGCTAAGAAACGGGCATACCGGAACCAACAGATGATTCTGGACGACAAGATAGACCCGAAGATCTTGGAAGAACTACGTGTGGCGAAAATTGACTGCCCCAATCACGTCGACTCTTACATCCATAGAGCCTCAGTGGATGCAGACAACAAGTTTGCAACTGATACAGCTACATCATCTTTGGACCACCTGATTGTTGATGGTGAGCCACCAGACCCGGCCTCTGTAGTTGCATACAACATCGATGGATACAACATTATTAATCAGGTTATTGAAGCCAATAAAACCTCCCCTGACTTGGAACCCCTTCGTGCAAAGGCTAGAGCGCACCACATAGATTATGAGCTTAACCAAGGGAAACTATACTTCCAAGGACGCCTGGAGATACCCATGGAACCTCCAGAGCTGCGCACCGCCTTGATCCGCCACGTGCATGCCCAGCCATGTGTGGCACACGCCGGATTCAACAAGGTCAAGTTACTGCTCAGTCAGAAGTACCACTGGTCTGGACCAGGGAATGATGTTGCCCGTTATATTGCCAACTGTAGCTGTGCCCGCCAGGATGCCCGACGGGACAAGACACCTGGCCTATTACACCCTCTACCAATCCCTGATCGATCGTACCAACACCCGACTATTGACTTCACTGAGCTTCCTCTTGATGAAGTGGGTTACAACACTGCAATTGTCATCATGGACAGATTGAAAAGAAAACCCCTTTCGATTCTGTGCCATAAAACAATTACAGCTAAGGAAATGGCCGGGCTATTCCTTGTGCATTTGGCACGTCACTTTGGAATGCCCGACTCTATAGTCTCCGATCGTGGACCACAGTTTGTCTCAACTTTCTAGAAAGAATACTGCCGGATCTTAGGCACTAAAGTCAAACTCACTACGGCCTATAACCCTAACGCTGACGGACAAACTGAGGTTATGAATCAATACTTTAAGCAGAGACTACGCCCTTTTTGAAGGTACTATCAAGATAATTGGAGCTCCCTATTGACATTTATGGATATAGTACAGCTCATCTTGCCCCACAAGTCACTCGGCAATATCAGCCCCTTCCAGGTGCTGAATGGGTACGAACCAAGAACCTCGTTTGACCTTCACAACCCTGAACCTCCCAGATCAGCCACCGAACAGCTCAGTTGTCAGAACGCCTTGGATTTCGCAAGCCGTCAGGACAAAGCAATAGCCTTCGCTCAGTCATCCTTACAGTCGCAACAAGATAAGATGAAAAGACTGGCCAATTTTACCCGCCGCGAGGTAGATTGGGCAGTGGGGAACCTAATAGTCATTGACACTAAGAACTGGAAGCTGGATCGTCCTTCAAGAAAACTCTCCGACAAGTGGTATGGCCCAGTCAAAGTTTTGGCAAAAGCGGGAGAGAGCTGGAGAGTTGATTTGCCAGTTCATTGGAAAATCCATCCCGTGTTTCATTCTCATGCCTTACGAAAATACATTAGTAACTCTCTACCTGGTCAATTGCGTCCTGCACAAGCGCCTATACAAATAATAGCGAACTAGGACGAGTGGGAGATTACTAGCATTTTGGGATCACGGGTGCAGAACAACAAATTGGAACACAGGATTCAGCGGCAAGGTGCGGACGAGAATCTGGAATGGTACCCCTGCTCGGATGCAATGACTGGCCCACATAAGATCAAAGAATCCCATACCAGTCACCCACAAGCTAAAGGACCTCCAAGGGCTCTGACGACATGGATAGAAGCTTACAATGCTGGAATTGACAACTACAGCAACTTGGAGGACAACATACCAATAACCCAAACTGCACAGACACAGTTTTTCAAAGGGGGGGTAATGTTACGGCTTGAGTTTACAAGTGATAGGTTTATGGTATCACGTGATGTATAGTCTTGTTGAGTAAGCATCGATCCCAGATGCGAGCTGGTAGAGTTTTCAGCCCAGCGAGGCTGTAGATCTCTTTCTCTCCTTGTCATTTCTTTTAGTTATTGTGCGTAGCTTTAGGTCCAAATACAAAGCAATTACTCTTTTATCTTTCGAGGGAGTCTTCCAGTGTCAATCTGAGGTCGGTTGTAATAGCTTAGTTTGGGCACGAGTTTTGGCTTCGTGGTCTAACATTTTGGAAATGCGCTAGCAGGAGTGGTGTTTAGAATGCGTGATGGACGCAGAACCAAGAGCCTTTCTCAGGGGTCGATTTGTTAGAGTATAGAGAAGGCTTCGGAGTAAGAATTGCCTGAGAACGGAGAAAAAGTTCAGTTTACTTAATTGAATATTAGACTACAGGTATTGTTACAGCACGTCAAGGAGGTTGTATAAGTTATTATATTGCTATCAAGAGGTACGCTTGTAAAGGCAATAAAAGACAAAGAGAGGAGGTAGCTATTCTCGACCCTCTCTAAGATATCTCCCTCGGCTGTGCTCAGTCATCCAACGTGATGCCAAGGCGCGCTAACCCGTATCCCCACACGCACGCAATACGGCTCTCACGGATCGTGACAGGTATTATGATATATACAGTGGAATTACAAGGAAGAAAGGTTGTCCGGAACCGACTGGACTGCAGAAATGGGTGGGATCCCAGACCAGAAAAGAATTATCCACTGACTCAGAATACTGGGTCATGCAATAGAAAATACGAAAAAACCAATGACTGGAATTGTTCGGGAGGAATGGGATTCAAGCAGACTCAAACGCTGAGTCCGATTGGATCAGAAGTATGTGTTAAAGTTATGAGCTTGAGCGAAGATGGAGGTTGTAGCGGAATCAGTGTCGGCGGTTAGACCGATGCAGTAAGTCTTGTATGAGGTTGTGAGAGGAGGATCCGAGTGGAAACAATTGTATTTAGATGTATGGTTCAGAGTAAAACCGAGATGATAAGAGTGAGAATGCGTGTTTGCATATCTCATCAACTGTAGTTTTTGACCAGTATTTATCAATCTCCGTGGATCGTAAGTTATGATCCCTGTAGATGTAGATCTATGTACATACACATATATGGGCCAAAAATATAAAGCTAAATACATGTGTGTTGGTATTAGATACGAGAAAACTATAACCTGCATTTGAGACATAGTCATCCGCTGGAATGCTAGTGTGAAATAAACGCTAATGCACATTAAACTTTCGGTGAAGGATGTATTGATAGCAGTGATATAGAATGGGGAATTTGATAGTCAAATTAGCCGGACTTACTAATAAGTTATTCTTGGCATTCCAAGATATATCATATTTCAACAGTATGGGCTCCTGCCTGAACTCAGAAATATAGTTCAGACAAGATGCATACAGCCACATTGTGCGAGCGTGGTTCAAGGCGTGATTCAAGATGTAGTCCAATGTATCTCTATAACATGAATAAGACAAGAAGTTACTGAACATCAATGTCCCCCAAGCTCCTTAAATATATCTTTCTGCTCTAATATTCTTACTCATATTTGTATATACCATTCCGTTCCTACTTCCCTAACTCCCTTAACTCCATGATCCATATGTAAGAACATACTACTACAAGAAGGATTGTTTGTGGTTAACCATGACATGACCAAACTGGTTACTTCTAAGCTAAGAGATTATCGCAGCATAATGAGGGAGGTGCTAGCGACTGCAATCAGTAAGGTAGTCGGCCTTTGCTCAATTAGGAAGCTGCTGTGAACGGAAATGATAAAATATGATGTAGCACGGCTCGTGTTATGACTCAATTTACACGGGATCATGTCAGTCTGGGGTAAATTATGACACATTGGTCAATAGAAAGAAAAGCAGGAAACTGTATTTCCAACACAATTCCTTGAATATGATACAGAGTTGAGGGCCTCTCTCAGGGGTCAACTTTGGAACTATACCTGTCAGCAAACACGAAGTAAACAAAAGCCTTTCTCAGGGATTGAGCAAATGGTATCTCTCTTTATAGGAGTTCTGATCTGAACGCAAACTGATCAGTGTCGGAATACTCCTATGGAGTAACTTAATCACAAGCTTGTTGCAACAATAAGAGTGTTTCTTAGATAATTCCTATCCTCTTTCCCAAAGAAGAGACTATGTACATATTTATTTATTATTTTCCGTTACGCCATACCTGGTTAGGCAGCCCTACCAAGTTGCCCTTAGATTAGATAAGATAAGATTTTTATTATAGTCCCTACTGAGTCTAAGACTATGGAAGACTTTGTGAATCTAACTGAAGATTCTAATTATATTTGAGAAATTTAATTTTGAAATATGCCAAAATTTGTTCTCATAGATATTGAGGGACAAGCCCTTTGTGCGTTTTATATGCATTTCTGCATTTGTTTCTCTTTCAAGGCTTCCATTTTCCTTCATTACCCACAATTGTAATTGGGGATTACTTATGACTAATTCTGAGGTACTTTCTCTATTCTCTCCTGGTGCCATCTTCTGGTTGATATTTTTGTATTTTTAAAACATTCAATGACTCTATTTATCCCTATTTTGGTATGAAGAAGCAAATTCATTGTCAATATATTCCCGTTCAATTCTTGTCTATGCAATTGTCGTTCATGTCTATAGTTGCTGCAACTGAGTAGGAGGTGATCTGGTGTCTCACGCTTCCCACATCTACACTTGTCATTCTCACTGTGTCCTTGTCTGAAAAGGTTTGCTTTGTTGTATCCATGTCTTAGCTTGATTTGACAAAATGCACTTGTAACTTCTCTGCTTCCTTCAGAGGATATCCTAAGTTTAGAATTGATATTCCAATTGAACTATTTCCTATTAGCAAGTGACTTCTGTTTTAAATTGCTATCATTATGATTCAGAAGAGCAAGCCATTTGTGTTTAATTTTTATTAGAATCTGGGCTCTAGTCATTGCGAAACTAAGATCCACTGTCTCTGGGGTTATCCTGGTAGCTTCCTTAGCTAGTATATCTGCTTCAGTGTTACCTTCTATATCTCAGTGGCCTGGAATCCAGTTCAATGATACTGTTGCCTTGTTATTTGCAATAGTTTTTGCTGCTCTCATGGCTCTCAACTGACATGACTGCCCAGGGTGGTCTGAGGGTTTAGCTAAGCAGCATAAAGCTGCTTGACTGTCTGAATATATTTCGAATTTATGTCCTAGCTTAGATTTGGTACTTGCATATTCTACTGCTTTTGTAATAGCTACTAGCTCGCCATCAAAGACCAGCATATTTTCTCCAATATTAGTTATACATTGATCCTTAAATTTTCCAAATGCATCAGTGGCAACTATTCCAACTCCAATCCCAGTACTCTCCTTACATGAAGAGGCATCTGTATATATGAATGTTGATTTTTGCCATTTGTTGGAAATTCTGACTCTCGAATTTAGGACTCAACCATTACCTGTCTCGTCTCAGGTTCCCGACAAGATCGACTCTCTCTACACATGTCACGAGTGCGCTAATCGCGCCTACTGTTGCATTTACAATTGGATATTTACGTACTACAGTGTACCTTGGATCATCATGGTAGATGAGAGGTGGCTGGTCATCACTAGGTTTGACAGGCACATGAGACTAGTGGGAATTTCTCCCCTAAGATGTATATATAAGTCCAATGTTCACATAGTTGTAAAATATCAAGTCTTCTTTACTTCATCATATTTATCCATGTAATATTGTACAGAGTATATTTTCCAACACCATTCAATTTTAATTTTCAAATAATTATGCATTTCTGCAGTTTTATCTTTTGCTGTCTTACTAATGTGTACTTTATATTTCGGATTTTGACTCCGGGGAGGAAAGACAAAAGGAATTATTGTCTCTATGGTCCCTCCATCTAAAATGTTCTCCACACTTGTCTTGATCCTATTCAGCTGTGTTTGTTTTAGAAGTATGTAATCCCTTTCTTTCTGCATCTCACAATTTACTGGGTGTGAAAAATGTAATTTTGACATCCTCAGGGCAAATTTGCTGATGTTGGCCTGTAGTCCAATTTTTGGTGGTTGTAAACATGATTCTACTTCCATTGGAAGTATTGGTGCAGTTCTAAAAACTTCTAGGATCTTTCTCATGACCAGATTTTGTAGTTTTTGAAGAAGTGATATTGCATATTCCTGTCCCTTCCACCAGACAACTGATACATAATCTGCAATGCTTACAACACAAGCAAGATTGTAAGGATTCTTGAGAAATGCCTTAGGCAGGATTTATGGGTTCCTTGTTTAATTCCACCAGTCATTATTGCTTAGCAAGGGCACCTATGTAGTTTCCATTTCCGAGACTGAGATCTTCACATTTTGTTTTCTGTCTTTAGGAATAGTTACATTATTCTAATCACGTCTCACTCTCGTCCTCTGCCAACTATAGTGACCTACCGTCACCTACGGCCCCTTTATCTAGAAAGCCCTCCGCATTCCCACGAGGCGTCCTTCCTCAGTACATCGTACGCTACGCCCTCTCCTACGCCTCGAGTCTTGCGCCTAGTGAACCTGCGAGACTGATAGACTGAGAGAGAACGAGCTGGTCATTTCTCGTAGGAGAGAATTGATATCATAAGAGAATGTTCTAGCACTAGGCTGTGAACAACACAGTAAGTCTGGAGCAAGATATAAGGAGGTCTCAACCTCCATCCATTCATTGTAACTAAGTTTCCTTCATACGAGAATATAGAGTCAAGCCTTACATATCACGAGAACACACGCGACAGCGACTGTAGAGACCTACTGTGAGCATAACTTCCCCAAGAGTATCAATCGTCCTGCTCCCATATAGCCTAGTTAATATAACACCAACCATTGAATCTTTTGGCTGTGATCAACTTTGAGCCCATTTGGTAAGGTAAGTGGGTAGTCCTTGGCTGATTTATAATTGGTAAAATGCATTAATTCGGGTTTTGATGGGTCAAATTGTATAGAGCTTATTGTTGCCACTTCAAAGAGCTGCTGAACCACTCTGTCAAGTATTCTGATGTTTCTCTTCATGCTGCTTGAAGAAGTTGTGATCGCTATGTGTTATAATTAGGTTATGAGTAGATATGGAATGATGAATAAGCTAAGGATAACAGAGAAGAGCAGAGGATGATAATCAGAGACTGAAGATATGAATCACTTAATTAATACAATCGATGGTGCTACCGAAGTAGACAGGACTTATATATATATACATGCTGTATACCCATGATACAGTCCATAATCATATAACCAGAATGTTCCATAGTCCCATTCCATTCCATTCTCTAACATGTTGTACTAGTAACACAAAGCTCTTGGTGTTGATTGTAATAACAGTCGTGTAGGGACCACATGGACCCTGCATACTGCACTAGTACATGGATATGCTATATCCCTGTAGATAGTCAGGGATGGCCCATAGCAGCTCTGACAGTCATATCACAACAATGTCCCATGTTGTGCCTTCTTTTCTCTCTATCTGTTGTGCTCAGCTAAGGTAGCCCTGGTAGGTAGTGTATGGAGGGTGGGTGTCATCAAGGTACCTCAGGCACGGATAACTCACATGACATGTTTGGCGCATTTGTCCAGGCAAGGCACACTGCATGAGTAAGCATGATGGGCATATGATTTGCTGGTAAGCGAGTCCACGGGGTATAAAAAGGGAGTATTTCCCACCGTAAATTAGAGTATATATCCATAGAGTCATCTACAATTCACTCTCGATAAAACATCGTATCTTAGCCGTCAAACGCAAGTGTACGTTCCCCATTTCATATACCAAGTAAAACACTATCTGCTACACTACTTGGTATACTCTACATGGCCTGTGTGACTCTACAGTCACGTGCCTTTACATGTAAGCAGTTGCTGGAACTGCCAATAACCACCACATTTAGACAGAAACTAAGAAGACTGAGTATCTAGAATACATCATTGATGTTAGATCTTGTCAGGATTGTCTTTTGTATAATCTGTATATGTGGACATAACCAGTATCTAGTGTTCTATGATTCTGGATTGGCCTTTTGGCCGAGCGGTTATGCACATATCTCATGCATAATGTAGGATGGCACTCTTCGCCTGAATGCTACCCCATGATCCATATCTCCGCCCTGCTGTCTACATGCTGCTCTGGCAGATCTAGAATTAGGATAGTCCCAGCTGAAATAGAAGCAATAACTAAATGGAAGTCGCCAACAAATCTTTAATCAGTAAGATCATTCCTAGGCTAAGCCAACTATTATAGGCTTTTTATTAAAGTTTTGCAAAACTAACAAGGCCCCTGAAAAATCTGACCATAAAAGATCAAAAGTTTGAATGAAATAAAGACTGCAAAGCCTCATTTCAGGAACTGAAGAAACTTTTTAAGGTGGAGCCAGTTTTAGCTTCATTTAACCCAGATTTAGAAACACAGCATGAGCCAGATTCATCCGGATAGGCTGTAGGAGGGGCGTTAACACAGCTTGATCCAGTATCTAAGGCATGGAGTCCAGTTGCATTTTTCTCAGCCAAACATCTTCCAGCTGAGTGTAATTATGACATCCACAATAAGGAGCTGCTAGCAATTGTTAAATGCATCAAAGAATGGAATAGCGAGCTGAGAGGACTTAGTAAATCTTTAACTATTCTCACAGATCATAAAAATCTGGAGTCATTTGAAAAGAAAAAGGTACTTAATGAAAGATAAATCAGATGGATGGAACTTCTTACACCTCTGAATTTTAGCCTTAAGTATACACCCGGGAAATCAAGTACTATACCAGATGCGCTCTCTAGAAGAGAACAAGATATCCCCAAAGATGTTTCAGATTCAAGGATTGCTGCAAGGGAGAATATCTTCCTGGGACCTAAGCTTTGGATTAGTAGAATCAATATTGACGACTTGGGCTGTCCATTTTTGGATGACCCAGTCCTTAAAAATTTATGGAAGAAAGCCTTAGAATCAGCAGAAACAATTGAGAATTATCTGAAAGCATTTAATGCTGTTAAGAACCAGGACAGACAGTTTCCAACTGTTACGGTTATGAGGTTATGTACGACGTCTTGGAGTTTGGAGCTTAATAGTCTGCGGAGCTGAGGGTAGAGCAAGGTGTGAAGATTAAATTAATTAGAATCTATATGTACATATATGTGTATATAAAAGGGATGTAGCGGCCCTATCTATCTCTACAAAAGAAGTGTTCCTAATACCATACGCACGAGCCTCGGCTAATCCCTCGCCGTGCCTTGCTAGCCACACTTGGTTTAGTTCACATAATGTCTCATTGCTTACACACGCCCATCCATATTGTATATCACAACACCAACTGACCTAAAGCTAAGGATTGCAACTGGAGAGTGCTCAGTATCAGTGGATAACATCATACATTATAGAGAAAGAGTCTGGTTATCCAATTACGAGCCTTTGATTATAGCTGTCATACAAAAGATACATGATTTATTCCTCTCGGGTCACCCAGGAAGAGATGCCACAATTTCTCTGGTGTCCAAGAATTTCTTTTGGCCAGGATCAAATCAGGAGATAAGGCAATTTGTTAGAAACTGTGATGTTTGTGATAGGACAACCATTTGGAGAGATAAGAAGAAAGGCCTACTTAAACCACCACCCATACCATCACAAATATGGCGGGAAATATCCATGGACTTTATAACTGGCCTTCCACCATCTTGACCTGAAAAAATAACAATACTCTTAGTTATAACTGACAGATTAAGCAAAGGGCTCATTCTAATTCCAGTACCACCAGACAAGTTTGATGCAGAGGGACTGGCAAAATTGTTTTTCGAGCATTACTTACCACACCACTGGATTCCAAAGACAATTGTTTCAGATCGAGGTCCTCAATTTGTGAATGCTTTTTGGAAAGTAATATGCCTCAGACTCAATATCAATCAGAGACTTTCGACATCCAATCATCCAGAGACTGTGAACGGACGGAACATGAGCTTCTAGCTAACATGTGCCCAAAACAGAATTTATATTCTATCTAAAGAGAAGGATACCCTGTACAGATGTTCATGAATATAAAATACGCGTCGCGTAAGGCGTCCCTTTACATAAGCAATAACAACGCTTGACCACAAATATGTTAGCGCTTGGCAAGGGACCGGATAAATTCCGGTTCCAGACTACATGGCTACAGCCTGTAACAGAGACTGATGGATCAACTGAAAGAGCTAATCAAGAGGTAGAGACATATCTGGGAACATTCATTGCCTATGGACAGACAGACTGGAAAGATTGGATTACATTGGCGCAGGTTTTAATCAATAATAAGACAGCAACAACAACTCAAATAAGTCCATTCTACATGATTCATGAGTATGATGCTAGCTTCATTTCAACAGCTCAAATTGAGCCTTCAGCACCAGGAACACTAGCTTCCAGAGGACAGCAGGTTGTTGAGAAGCTTCAAGAAGCTCATCAATTTGCACAAGCCTCAATGGCAATTACCCAACAGTCTCAAGAAAAATTTGCAAATAACTCAAGAGATGTTGCACAAAGCTATCAACCCGGAGATAAGGTCTGGCTTAATCTTAAGAATATAGTCACAGAAAGACCATCTAAGAAACTTGACTGGATACACGCCAAATACACTATCATAAGATCATTTCCTAATTCTGCCCACTTCTATGAGCTTTATACACCAAAAGGGCATACATAATAAATTTCATACATCACTTATAAGACCAGCTGGTGCAGATCCACTCCCGTCTCAAAAAATGGACGATTCACAGTCATCAGGGGTCCTAACTACCTCAGGAGATATAGAATTTGGAATTGATGAGATTCTGGACTCAAGGACTAGAAAAATAGGGAAAGGAAGCAGGAAAGAGGTACTTATGAAATGGACAGGATATGCCAAATCATCATGGCATCCAGAAGTTGATTTTATGGAGACAGTTGCACTGGACGCATATGAGGCCAAAACATGATTAGGGAAATGAGGACAGAGAGGGTAATGTCATAGGCTAGGTCCTAAGGCTAGGTTATAGATGAACGAGCTAGGGCTATTTAGGCAACATGTGATCTACCCTGTTTGATCATAAGCAGTGACCACATTCCCACGTACACAAAGGAGACCATTCCCACTCTAACTTCTCTTTTTAGTTCACGATCTTCAACATAGCCTACAGTACAATTTGAATAAAATTCCACTTCCCACTCTTACAGTATATATATATATATATATATATATATATATATATATATATATATAATCCAAGATAATCCCCTTCAATAAGATTCCCTATATAACCAGAATTTTTTGGAAACTCCAACAACTTCCTGAAAGATTCTTGATACTCCTGTCATCCTCATGAACCTTTAGTATGCTTCTAGAAGGTTCATTGGGAATCTTCTAAGCTCCGGGTGTTTCGAGATCCTTCCTGGAGATTTCTTTTGTATTATTTCCTGCGCTAGTCAGCGTAGGCTACAGGAATTGTTAGGCTTAACAGCCGTTACAGCTGCAAGGGCTAGATCTGGAATATGCGGTATCAGTGTCTAGGAATGTAGATATTTTAGTATGGAGGATACTGTTGGAAGTTGTGTATTGGTTCTTAGAGGAAACTCACTCAAAGAATATAGGCACAACTTAAATACACTTCGTATTTCATTAATCAAATAAATTATTCACGTAATCTTGTTTAATATTATTGTATTATTGGTAAAAAAATGATGTATATACATGAAAGTATCTAAAGTTCCCTCGAATTACCTGTCTTTACCGCTAACCTCATCATAGACTAGTGCGTCTATACTAAGTTATTTCCAATCAGCCTTGCCGATCATTGCCCTCAATTGTGTAGCTCCAGATTAAGCAACTGGTGCGAAATTACAACAGATATACATAGTAAATAGAGGGTAGAAAAATACAATCAGACGATTCTTTCCACTGACAATTAGTGCTCTTGAGTCCATCACAATTGACTTAATATTGGGGTAAGCAAAGGTAGTGAGGGAAGGATAGATCACTCATGTTGGGCATGCATGATGGGCCAAGGACTCTTTTTGTGGAGATGACATTCAGCTCTGTATAAAAATCATTGGTTATTTTTTATCTGTATAAGTAATAATTTTGTTCATTCATGTAACGGCTGGTGAACTGACAGTAAGTCCTGTAGCCCGCGTTGGTCAACGCAGGCACCCTTTCCACCCGCTGGGACGGCAACTAATGAGAAACTCACCATATAGCTCGGATGGCTAGCAAGTACTCGGACAGGCGGAGGGAGGATTGTTTCGGGCACGGCGAAACCGATTGAAAGGTAGCCGAGTGGTAGGGCGAGCGTCGGGAGCTAACACCATGGTAGGAGCTAAGACTCCCCACAGATACGCCTATCTGCTCTCTGGAATAGGTGCGGGCCACTTATTGGGGAAGAGCACGGGTATAGATAAGCCCTTCTTACACATACATATTCTCTCCATGGAAGAATTGTAAACTAATGATCATGCATCTCAAGGCAACTTGAGGATTTCCCCCGACTGTCACAATTCATTTCTCTAGCTGAACGTCCTATGCGGTATCTATATACAGAATTATGAAGACGGTAAGCCATGTTAAGAAGGGAAATAGCTTTCAAGCAACAAAACCCGCTGTCCTACCGCTTTGAACCTACCCGGCTCATTGCTGAGGACGTTCCTTTCAACCACAAATTTATAAAATTTCCCCAGAATTCGTTAACTCCCCCTTCGATCAGACTAACTTTATGAGAAATTAAATAGAGAAGGCACCTCCTCACTCGGCGTTGGTCTTCTAAGTGTCCGAAGAGTCGGCCCCGATGGTGTTGCGACTATCCTAGGGATGGTTGGTGCCATAGGGGCTTCGACCACCTTTCTTTTTTTTGCATCAGATTTTAATTGCGTATGCAGCTTTCTAGCTATGACACAATATCAAAGAGAAGTACAGAAATGATGACTCAATTTACAAGAGGAGCACTCATGCCTCGGATTTCATTTACAAGTACCACTGCGAAGTTATGGTGGCTTTTTCTTCACCCCAAGTCAACCCTCGTCCGTGAATACCCACCCAGGGGAACGTCTCAAAAACCCTGAGTTATCCAGACATGCCTCCATCACCTTTCAACTTTTCTCCGCGCGATATGTGATCTGAGGTGTCTCTTTCCTAAGTGGAGTAGGTGCCCAGGCTACTCAAACCATACCAGAGAACACCACCAGGAGGCGGACCACGGCACCTTCATTCGTTGGCTTATTATTATAGTGTGAGCTGCACTCTCGCGAGCGAATTATTGGCGCGCACAAAGTTCAACTCGTAAAACTCCTTGCCAAAATACAACATCACACGCCCGTCGAGATTGTATCTATCCCTCGTGTCATCTTGCAAACTTGTCCTAATCCCTCTTACGTCCATCCCAAAAAACTATCTCCCTGATTTGCGCGCCACGCATTGCTTTCGTCGTCGGGTACTAATACCGGCGAGGGCGTTTATTTAGTGGCCAGCTTAGGCCAGAGAATAGTTGATGAGAGGTATGGTCATTTAAACGAGGATGTGCTAAGTCGTGCTTGAAAACTTGATGCGGTTTCCGTGGAGATCGATCTCGTTGAGTGGGAGAGTTTGATTTCGCAAGGATTCTTGGATCATCGCCTCGTGGGCCAACTTCTTCGGAATTGCAAAATTTGACTGAACTTGGCTCTGGGAGAATTTTTCTATCCTAGGTTCGTAGAGGGTACCGCGTACATGTGTTCATTCTTTGCACTTTACAAAGATAGTCATAAATCCTAGTGATCCACGACATTAAAAACGTTCCTCTTCTTTACGAACCATCTTGTTGCGACTGTACGCCTTTTATTACTCAGTTACTCTATTCGTAACCCATGGCAACCATTGTAGCCCAGTAACCATTCTAAGGTGAGTAAATATTCGCAGACTATATAGAGAATGAATACGGAGATGTCACTAAATCCTCAGTCTCTAACAGACAGAAAACCAACATGAAAGACCCACGTGGAAAAACAACTGCGGCTAAGCAATGGGGTTCTTCAGAGGATCCAAAGGCAAACTTCTCCGTCTAAAGGGCTGAGATTCAATGCCCTGCGTCAGCTACACCTATCAAGTATCATATCTGTGCTTGACTATGACTCTTTCTTTTTATGCATCTGACCATGACTCCATTATGCGGTCTGGTAGATGTGGTAAATAAATAGCCAACAATGATTACCAAAAGCTTCAAACCAACCGCCCAATACTGGGAGCACTAAAACTGCCCTAATCGGATGAGCTTGACACCAGTCCGGCTCTAGCAGCAGGTCATATTGTAATGCTAAGTGTTGGTAAAACACGAAGTAATACAAATTGGGTGCCGTCACGAAGTCGGTGAATTAAGTCAACTAACTGGTATCTCGAAATACATCAAACGTTGTCTCTCCCTTCTCCTCTGCATCTCCCCTATCTTCCTCTACTCCAAGTCCTCCACAGTCTTAGACTCAGTAGGGGCTACAATAAAAAATCTAATCTAATCTAATTCCTCTACTCCAAGCGCCTCGCTAATGAGCTAAATCAGATCCTGTCAGTGTACTAACGACAACCTGAATACCGCAATTAGATAGAACGATTCGTACTGCCCAAATATGGTCCTTTTACCGACACTAAGCTTTGTTGGTCAGCGCTGACATAGGCTTTTCCAACGTGCCAAACTGTAACAGTGGTGAACTGTACTAAGCATGCGCTCGCCAAAATATACTCATCTTGATCTGGTTAGGCTCGGCTGATATTCTTCCGGCCTCGGCACATAGCTTGTATGATAAATTCGTGGACATTGGACTTCCTCCCCTAGATTAAATATGGCTCATGATGCAGACCCAACTATATCATTCTTAGTTTTCCTCTGACACACACTGTCGAAACAATCTGCAGAATACGGATACTTGGAGCAAGTCAGACATGACCGGGCTCTACTTTGGATATCAATCAACTTAAAAACAGTCATCTCTCACCAACCCAAGAATGTAGGGCACAGAGGCCATTCTTACCTACTGACCCAAATATCGCTCGGGGCATGCATAAAATACACAGATGAATCACACACACTCTCTCTCTCTCGAAATGGAAGTAGCAGCATTAGATTCGTCATTTACATTCCTATCATTAGACAGATCAAGGTCTACTCTTTCAACCTTGGAGGTAGAATGGGTGTTACTGACACGGAAACATACTATATTCTGAAGACCCTGCAAATTGTTATGAATTCGTTCGAGCTAGTCTGGATGTGTTAGCGCACCGGTTAGTGTTCTAGTTCGATTAGGGCTAGGCAAATGGAGAGTAGATTTGGTCAGTCGGGATATTTGGATTTACCCGCAAGTTCCAACAATCTTCCTTTTATGCTCCAGCATATTTTTACCCTTCAATTAACCTACTTATTTTTTTCTTCGTGATTAATTCGTGCCCTACATAACTTTTGCAAACTTCGATACTTCGTCTTTGTCGAATGTTACTTGACCTCTGTGGCGGTTCAGTGTAGTATGATTCAGCTGCTAGGCTCGCTTGATGAGTCATCTGAGCAGGCTCATGGCGTCTTCAGCAAGAGACTATTTTTGCATATCCTTGCATAATTTGATTTTGCTCTGCCTCGTTGCCAACTGCTGTTTATGCCTCTTTCGCGTTCAGCGACGCGTCGGATCCCAGGCATTTCATTAGACCAGCTCCTTTACCCGCCACGTTGTGTCACGACGACATTGTTCATGTGTTTGAGATACTTTATTGCATAAATTAATGGTATGAATTCCAAAGCGACGTGAAAGGATTCGCGGAGCGATAGGCAAGTTTTTGTCGAAGGTTGTGTCATTTTCCCTAAATCTACATGCTTACATCAATCTTTACTCTTCACCTGCCCCACCATGGTGAAGCCAAACACAAAAAAGGCTGGATTCTTAAAACATATCATAGTAACAGACATGTCGGTAGTACCTGACGAACTAGACCGGAATAGGGGTGCCACACGCAAGGGCTATGGACTTTTCGCAGGCTTGACTCCCTCGATGTACAATCTTTGGATACTAACGAGATTAGAAAGAATAAAGATAGAATGCCGACAAAAATAGCACGGTCAGCTTTCTATCCTAGATTTCATCCTACATTTTGCTTCCTAAAAAGAGGAATGCGACAAGCATCATCGACACAATTACAACTGCGGGACTAGCTATAGTTGTCTTGAAGATCTGGGAATGAGCAGGCACCTTCATATCAAAGTCGGCCCTAAGAGTCCCGTTAAAGAGGTAATTATAGAACTTAATAATCAGCTGGCATTGATGGTACAAATAATTGACTCTGGCATAAAGCTGGGCCGTGGCAGCGTTGCAGGACGTCGGATTCTGTTGCTTGATAGGTTGTTCCCCACCCAACGCGACCGTTTGTCATCAGAGTCCTGCAAATAGAACTGTCCATACGAGTATATGAAGTTATATACCTATGTTGTTAGAACTTGGACTAGATAGGACTTCCAGGCAACTGTAACTTCTGTACCTTGTTCCACTTTGCTAGTTGCTTGGCATAAGGTGCCTCACAATATCATGGCAGGGGCAATTGTGTCTCGATGTGTTCATTATTTATTACTGGGGCGCCGTAAGATGAAGCCCAAGGTTCAGATCTGGTGCAGGAGTAGTGGAGATAGTATGGATCACGTCCCGGAACGCGCCAAGCTGGCTAATAATATTGCAAAGGCAAAATATGCTGGGTGCCCATGGAGAACAAATAGAGCGTATTACGATAACAGAAGTCTTGCTTGTGTCGAACCCGCCCTTGCCCCATCACCCCTCAGTCCGTGATAGTCTAGTTATCTTTTGACTCGCATCTGGTCGAAGGAAATTTAGCTGTAGGTCCTCATCATGATGGGGTTTTGGCGCCATACCCTTGGATTCGACAGATGAGTTGGCCACAATCACACTCTCTCCCGGCCTTGGCGGTTATGACAAACCTTCGACTGTGCGTAAAGTCGGTCGGAGAAGCCTCCCATCCCCAACGATAACTAGTGTTAGCATCTTCGTGAAGGAAGTGCCATAGCTTCGCAGCCAATTCGAGTGGGTCTGATGATGCTGCTTGGAGGCGTCGGAGCAATTCTAATCCAGGACGCTTCCGACAACCGGACTGTCGGTTATCCAGGCCTGTGCAAACCATTAGGCGAAGGGTGGGCGAGATGCTGATTACAGGGCTGAGGAGCTAATGGCGCACCAGTCGAAATTGCTGCTACTTGGCATCTAAGTTCTTCGTTTTCATGGAAATGTAAAAGGGACAACCCTTTTGTTGGTCAGGTTCATGGTTAAGCACAAATTGGCCAGTCACTCATTATCGACTGTACGCGGGGAGTTTTATCTTTGGATTACTTGGAATCTTTAGAATATGGCAGCAATTTGATTCTCGGTAGGGGAGATTAATTACCCTCCACTATCGCCGCCCGATTCGTCATTCCATACTTCACTTTACAAGGTCATCTTTAACGAAAGCATAACTGCTTAAGCTTACATTAAAACTACCCCTTCTGCAGAGAGCTATCGTAGAGGATAGATGGAAGGCCTGTTCCGCTCAGGATAGGGCGTCTGGCTCCACAATAGACCAACGTTTGACCCAAGTGCTTGTGCCTACTTGCACTCATAGCTACTCGGCGGAGAGGTAGGGAATCCATAATTTATCCCTTCCAGTTCCGACTGAAGCTCACGAGGCTGGGAAATGAGCAGCGCACCGCATTTTCTTTTTGGGGTTACACTTACATTGTTTGAAAAAAACATACATGATACACATGAATCACGAGAAGAGGAAGTGGCAGCAAGGCAGTTCTAATGTAGAGGTGAAAGAAGTAGACTGTCTGTGCATAGAGCGTATTTGGAGACGGACAGGGACTATATGCTAATGTGCACGTACCACTTGTACTCGCGCTATTGTAACTAGGGCTAGGTTGAGGCGAGGTCGTAACTACATGCCTATCTTGCCCGCCATGTAACAAAATTCATGTCAACAAATCTCTCCCAAGGGGAACTATGTGGGCTCGAGGTGCAGGTAGGTTTGGCAAGGACTAGCCACGAAACATGCTGCCACGGCGACCTGACGTGCAAGCCGCACGCGACTCTTAGCGAACATCATGAACAATGAGATAACAAAAATGAGAATGGTTGAGATTTTAGAGATTAATTCACAACGTTTATCATTGGATTTGAAAGGAATGAACAAGAGGTATTAGGAAAAGATTTAGTATGAATTAGCTACAACTCTATAGGCGGTTTCCTCAGCGCGTATCATTTCGGTAGGCGACCAGATTAAAGTCCATCGACATCCCTGATTCCACACTCCAGCAGCTGAAGACAAAGCTCAGTACCTAAAAATATGATCAGATAAAATAAATTCATGCGTCGAGATCCCTACCGCATCGCTCGTTCCCAGGTAACAATCCATTCCACAGAGGAGACGACAACCATAGAAATATTGAAAATAAAAACAGTAAAAAGAAGAAACTCTAAAGTGAAGGTTAATCTAACGCATGTGGGCCTCGATTTGAGAGGATCGCTTAATGTGCCCGTCGAACATCATCTATTCGCTTGCTGATGTCAAACTGGGGTTAGAGACGAACGCTCGGCGTAGTGGGTCTGATGCAGCGTTGGTCTAGTCCGTGGTGGAAGAAGTGGGCTTAGATTTTCGCAAGGCTACGGGTGCCCGAGAGGAGAGAGGTCTGGAGGTTAGTGCGCTGAACTTTCGCTGGCGAAAACGTTCAAGCTCCGCAGCACTTGGTAATGGCTGGCTATCAGGCCAATGAAAGAATCGAGCAATAGCCCTTTGAAGTTTTCGTCGGCTACCGGGGCGGATTTCGAGGTCTAATAGCTCCTGTTCAGTGATGGTCATTAACTGCTCCCAATTGGAGTAGCCTCTAGCTAAAAGTTCTTCGCGGTATTCATCCAAGCCGAGGTCGTGAAGTGTGCGGGTAAAGTTGCTAGCCATAGCAGTGATATAGGCAATGGTCAGAGAAACAAGATTATCAAATGGCCCGGGCTATCTAATTGATTCGAGTTTCAACCATAGCGAGATCTATGTAGTTGGTTGTAGGAGTAGGCAATGAGGCTATCGTGGCTCCGAACTCTGAGACGCAATTTGAGCAGCTTAAGGTAAAATTCAACTTGATTCCCACCATGAATACAGGTCATGACCTTCTTAAGTCCAAATTTTTCTCTTGTACACCCCACCATCACCTTGATATCAGGGCAAGGCAGTTCCAGTTAAATGAAGATGCCTACTTATGAGGAAGCGCCAGGATCTTAAATCCCAATACTAATTTCACGGTCGACTCACTATCTGTGTCGGACTGACACTGCAAGAGAGAATCAATACGGTGATACGAAATGCACCTGGCGCCCAGAGGAATGGGCAAAAACTTCAGGGGACCGTAGTTACTCCTACCACTATCCAATTCTTTTTATCCGATTTCGATTCGATTCTTTTCTTTTATCAACGAGAGTCAGACTCCTCATGATCTATCAACTCGTAGATCCTATGCGGCATGGGTCGAGCGAAGACCAATTCCTTTCGTGGACGTTTTACAGAAAAGACGATTCGCAATTTAAGCATCACTTCATGCTGTGGGTCACATTAGCCGATGTCGCTCACCAGGCTTGTCGATGGAGACTTGCAAACTTCAATCGCCGTGTTTAGACGATGGCGTGAGAGTTCGCAACCCTCAGGTGACTGCGACTTACCCTAGGCTGTCTCATGAATCAGTAGAGTCCACGCTGTAGTCTGGCTAGAATATTGGCTGAATGATGCTGCCGCAAGCGATGATGATGATGGTGCGTGAAGAGACAGTCTGCTCTAGGTGGGGTCAGTAAAAGAGCTAGATCGGCAAACTGTAGGTCCGTTTCGACCCAGACCACTCCATCAAACCATTATGCGCTTAGAAGTAACCAGAGGTGCGAGACAAAGGGCTGGTAAAATATCATCCATGCTTGAAAAGTCCACAACAATGAATATCTTGCCGAAAGGGCTGCTGTCTATATGACCAGTATAATCAAACAGACTTTTTGCTTTTACCTGAGGAATTGGCGCAGAAGAAGGAAAGGTGACAGCTCGGCCTCATATCAATGGGAATAAAGAGGTAGATAAGGTAGTCCGTATTGTTCATGTAGTACACCCCGCTGGCCGAAGAGCTCGATAGACTACGTTGACTTGCCTTTGTCAGTGCAGTTTTAGCCCATCCCTGCGTAACTTGCTACCTAGCTGTGGCACAAAGTCAGTGTCTAGTATAAATCAAAGGTGACTCTTGAAACTAGAGCTACTCGTACCATGAGTCTCACTTGAACATACCATTGTAAAGTGTATCTACTTACTCTACAGTTGAACCTTGCAAGCTGGTGTCCAGCCAAGCGATATTTACAAACTTGAAATAGAATAGAATTAAAGGCCCTAGTGAGTCTTTGACCAAGAAAGACTTTCCAAACATTGACTTCCTCAAGGATCTTGGGGACTGTAGATGGGTGCGATTTATCCGAGCTATCGATCTTTCTTTCAGTTTGTGACAAGTGTATAGCTGCCCAATCTTAACCTTGCACTCAATGCAGGACGATGTACCACTGCGCCATATGACCCGAAGTTGGCTTAAATTTAAAGGTTTTCCGTTCCTGAATGGCAATGTAAAGGTTGGTGTCGGAAATAATGCAGCAGCTCAGGTAGCGAACTTCAAAAGCTATGTTCGCGCTCTTTCATCTCTTGTATCTAATACCCGTCACCAATCTTAGTCGCATACGGTATTCAAGAAACAAAAGCGCGATCTACAAGTTGATCAAAGTCGGTTTAACCATCCCTGTACCAGTACTAGATTGCGGCCGATGAATTGGTAGCAAAAAAATGAACACAATGCGCTCACGACGCTTCCAACCCCTGTCATCTTGAGACACTAAACGTTAAACTCTTTCAGTTCCCTTGCGATGTAAGAGATGTTGCAGAGAAGCTAAATTTAAGAGAGAGCTGGCCGATCCGAAACACTAGGAGTATTCATTTCCTAGAGGGTCTTCAACGCGTCCGTAAGTAGACTCAAGTAGCATAATAAACAACACACTCACTCACTCGGCCCGTCCATGCAGCCTGTCTACAATCTGGGCCCAAGAGAAAGATATGTTTAATTCTGCTTCTCAAAGTGAGAACGGATAAAGTTAAGATAACATGCGGGGGTGGATATGAGTACTTTGCGGCCTTGACTTTGGCTGATATTCTTAGTTTCGAGAGGGGTGAGTGGATCGGCCTTCTATTACTGTGATATGAGCGAATGC
Source organism: Blumeria graminis f. sp. triticale (assembly GCA_905067625.1). Taxonomy (NCBI): domain Eukaryota; kingdom Fungi; phylum Ascomycota; class Leotiomycetes; order Helotiales; family Erysiphaceae; genus Blumeria; species Blumeria graminis. The sequence continues at coordinate 8,000,431 of LR898475.1, read as the reverse complement.
CCCACTGCACCAGTATGTATTTTCAAGATCATATCGATACCTATTGGAGTTCGCCACATTATTTGAGGTTATCAGTATTCCTTGCGATCTTAAACAACTTCCCCGCATACTGCTTCTCATTTGCTTTTCGCTGTTGAGCGATCCTATCCTAATCTTGTTTGTGCGGGGTAGGAAGATTGTTGACCAGAGATAAATGCAAGATAAGGTCGCATCTGGGCTGGATGGTGCAGTGGTACACCACTCAGGCTGTTCTCCCAAGTAGATACTAGTTAGTTTGAACACCTATCCCATCCGAGACAGGAGAAATCTGATTCAAATCCAGAAGAGCCCATACACCACTCTCTCTCGCGGTGGTATTGTACTAGTGATATGATGAAATCACACTCGGATTGCCACAAGGTTTTCACGCTTTTCCCTGTGGTGGGTATGCACGGAAGAGGTTATACGCCGTAAGGGTTAACCCCGAGTGGTATCTGCAAATGAAATTTGAGTGTCAGTGTTATAAACGTTAAATTGAGTCATCCTACTTAAAGTACATATCTTCTGATAAAACCTGCATGGGTATCAAGGCGCCAAATCAGGACAATTGAATAATTTATTTATTTATGAGGTCGCATGTACGTGACAGCCAATTGAACGGTCCTGTTGATGCGGGGCTACTACATTATTTTCCCCGCTCAGTAGTCGTGTGGTGAACCGAGCTAAATACTCTTATATTTAATGATTATTGTTGGAATATCCACTTACATAATATCTCGTTTTACGTGTTACTTTTAAAGTTAGTAAAATCAATGAATTTCTTTTATGTTAATTGTCCTGTCGAGTCTATGGGTTTATGAAGACGTGTTGCTTCTTTCTATCTGCAGGCCGAGGGAATCAATGCCAGGAGTAGTGTACACCCTCCCATCCCTCTTTCACGACTTCTTTCCAGCGATAATACCCCTACAAGTCTTCGTTTGAGTAGACAGTTAGAGGAGCTATTATCCCGTAATTATCTATCCTCTCCAGCTAACGAATCAATGGCCATTTGCGCGTGTATGATAGCTGGGAAAAATCTCAAAGACCATTGAGTGCGGGGCTCTCCTAGTACCGACATTAGTGTTGGGAATCTAGACTTAGTATGGATGAAGGTTTAGATTTCTAGGTATAATCATCAAGATCAATTTTTTTGATTCATTTTATTGTCCTGTCTGAGTCTATGACAATGTAGGACATGCAGGTCTTCTCTACCTACAGGCCAATGATACCTATGATAGTAGTATATCCCCTCCTATGCCTCCCATATAGCTCCTCTCAAACAGTACCGCCCCTCACAAGTCCTCATTCAATCATGCACTTAGAGGAGCCCCCAGCCCTTCATTATCTCCCCTCTCCAGCCAACGAAACGATGGCCATTTGCGGGTGTATGGCAGCCGGGAAAAATCGCATAAAACCACTGGGTGCGGAGCTCTCCTAATGCCGACATTAAGACTATATCCGAAGACATACTGCCCCTTCTGACGCGTTCGAAGAGGCCGGCCAGCTGGGCGCTGTAGACTTGTGGGTACCTCGGAGAATTTACCCTCTGCCTTTCTAGCCTCCTTCCAACTCCTTCCCGAAGGTCGTGCTGAAATTTCAGAAAAGTCTTGACAGAGCGTGATTGCTGTATAGCAGCTTAGCCCAACTTCTTTTGTGCCGTCCAGGGCGCTGGGGAGTGCCGTTGACTCATCGACAAGAGAAGCCCTCCTGGCTAATTAGCCGAAATCTCGGTCTTGGCGCCCACAAAAAATCCAAAGTTGAAGGATCCCCGAAAATATCGGTCTCAGCATGCTCTTCAGATACCCATTCCTCCTCTCGCTCCACATCTCAGGCGCCTGTTCTTCCTCAAGTTGTTTGTCCCATTAGATCAACAGTCCCCCATAAGCCATGACCCAGGCTTTGTATTTTTCGACTTAATTTCCTCCTTGCGGGTATTAATAGCGTCGTAATTATGTAGTGAGAGATGGCTGGAAATTAATGGGGCAAGCTCCTCTATGCAATTGGAGTAACTTCTTTATTGGTCATCGAGGCGAGATGATGCGTGGTTAGAGAGAGGTTGAGGACTCGGATGAGTATGGTAAGAGAGGCATTGTCGAGAAGTCGTCAAATGGAGATGTGCTTGAGGTTGTTTTCGACTTCGATTGGGATGCGATTCTTCTTGGCTATCCCAGATTTGCAAAGCATACTGAGCGATTACACCGGCACCACTGGAAGGTGAAGAATTCGTCTCTGCCGGCATCAAGATCAATTGAATTGATTCGCTTGGATATGATTAAGCTCAGTTAGGCTAAATGAGGCTCAGTGGCATCTGGAATGCAGTGGCTAGGAAATGCTACCTTAAGGTAATTGAGTAGCTAGTTGCTAGATCACTAAGGCCTCGGGGATCTATATTCAAGGATAGACTTATGTCTGTGTGTATTTATTGTACTACTTGAGTTGTAGACTATCTAGCATATTGGGCTCCTCTCTGACCTAGGCCACACCTTTCACAGTGCTCCTATCTTCTTTTGTTACTTGAAAGATCATAGATAAATTGCTCATGATGAATAGCTATTCGTCTCAGTATTTACCCGTGGCATTCGGCCACCTTTTCCACGGAAACTTCTACCTAAAAAAAAATAGAAATAGTTGCAATGGAAACTGCGTGCGCGGGAAAAAGTCTCAATAAACCTGCAGCCCCAGCCAAGCGAGGCCTAGACACCGAGACCACATAAGGTGCGCATATTCATCTATACCTCCCTTCTTTGTAATAGTCGAGGTCGACTTGATCCAATACACCATCTCCGTATTAGGTGCTGGACGTGCTCCGAAAACTGATCGGGTGGTTTTTCCCCCACGATCAAGGGTTGGTGACGAGAAGGGCTCCGACCCTACCATCTGATCTGATCGTGGTTAGCTTCATGAAAATAGTGATAAAGGAATGTGTTGAGAGATGAAGACGATACAGACCGCGTATCCGAATGGGAATCCTCATCGAAGTGAGGACTTTGTTACTCAATCTCGGCTCTGCAGACTCTATAGTGAGAGCTGGAGGTTTGCAGGGGACACCACTGACAGGTGTTGAGAACGGTCCCCGGGAGGGCAAGACTGAACACCTGTACGCGGTGTCCTCTACGAACCTGGGAGTGAAATATTCTCCCAGAGCCAAGTTCAGTCAAATTTCGCAATATCAAAGAAGTTGGCCCACGAGGTAATGATTCAAACTACTCCTCCACGTCGTTTTTTCGCTCCCAACGAGTTTGACTTCTACCTAAGTCTCATCAAGTCTACAAGTACGACCTAGTACATCCTCATTTCAATGACCACACCTCTCGTCGACTTTCTCTGGCCTCAGCTGGTCACCAAATACACGCCCACGCCGATATTTACACCCGACGGAGGAAGCAAAGTGTGGAGCACAATTTTGGGAGATAGCTCTTTGAGACGGACGTGAGAGGGATCAGGACAAGTTTGTAAGATGATGCAGAAGAGGGATACATTCTCGACGGGCGTGAAATTTCGAATTTTGGAAAGAGTTTTACGAATTGAGCTTTGTGCGCGCCGAGACTTCGCTTGCGAGAGTGCAGCTGACACTATAAAAACAAGCAAACGATGGAAGGTGCTGTGGTCCGCCTCCTGGTGATGTTCTCTGATATAGTTTGAGTAGCCTGGGCACCTACTCCACTTGGGAAGGAGACATCTCAGATCAAATTTCGCGCGGAGAAAAGTTGATGGATGACGGTGGCATGTCTGGATAGCCCAGGGTTTTTGAGATGTTCCCCTGGGTGGGTATTCACGGATGAGGGTTGACTTGGGGTGAAGAAAAAGCCGCCATAACTTCGCAGTAGTACTTGAAAATGAAATCCTAGGCATGAGTGCTCTTATTGTAAATTGAGTCATCTTTTCTGTACTTTTCTTTGACATTGTGTCATAGCTAGATAGCTGCATACGCAATTAAAATCTGATGCAAAAAAAAAAAAAAAAAAAAAAACTTTAGTTTATAATTTTACCCTTCTCCTGATGTTGCTATAACAACAGAATAGTTCTTGGGACTGGTTATTTTGTTGATACTAGTTTAGGGCCTATGTTATGAGGAGCCAGTGGGAGGAAAGCAAGTATATGTATGATGGCTTGGCCTGTAGCTATAGAATTCTTCACGCATAGTCTTCTGTCACAACCACCACCTTCTGATCACCTCTAGTCACCCATAGTCACTACTAGTATTTGCTCGTACCTTTAGACTCTTTAGACACTTATATTACCCATTTTTAAACCTTTAGTTCTCCATATTATCTCCAGTAGATCTTTAGTCATCCCTCGCGATCCATCCGGCCTCTTCTCGCCCTTCTATTCTGCTTCAGGTCAAACGCCTACGCTCCAATTTGACAGCTGGGTTGGTTAGTCTGTGCCTGGGTCCTGTAGTACTTGCCCAGTCCCTTTGCTTTCTGGCCCTCTTCCTCATGCCAGAGCTCGAGGTTCCAGTCTTTATTCCATGCCTCAAGTACTAATTCTTTTGCTTTTTGTATCATGAATGAATGAGTTGTAAACTTGTCCCTTCTTATTGCTTGTTTTTTACTTCCATTTCTGGCTAGATTTTCTGCTAATTCATTGCCTTCTTTACCAACATGTGCAGGACATCATTGAAGATGAATGGTACACCCTTGAGATGCCATCCTGATCTTATGAGAAAATTAGTTACTGCTGTGTTGGATTCGAAGAATGCTAGCCTGGATATCAGTGAATATATATATAATGTGAAAGGATGACACCAGTGTGAATAGCTGTCCGCACGAGTGTATCCAAAATGGGGTTATTTTGTGTCTAAAGAGAAAAACTATAAACTTGTAAGATCACCCCCTAGATGTTGTCTCGCTTATCGCTGACATAATCAACTCCTAGGAGCCGAATAAACTCCGGATCCCATATACAAGGCAGTAGCCTGTAACACATAGTCTTACATGAAAAATATCTCTTCACAAATTGTGTTGCTTTCAGTAAGCAGTAAGTTTCAGCATCTGTGATACCCATAGTGTCACCAAGGTGATATGAGAAACATTTGATCTCTCTGCTGAATGGCAAGTATACCACAAAGCCGATGCTGCTTCCTGTGTCCTTTGAAAGAGAGCCATCTGTGTAAACTATGACATCATCAATGGGGATATTCTTGATTGAATTGAATTGAATTGTTTTAGGGTCCTAAGCTATGCTCTATATCTCCTAGGAGTCAAAGACCGGTGTACACGGCCGAGATCATGCTTTCCGCATGCCCACCTCGGTTTCACCGCGTGAACCACTACACAACCAGTAGCTAGTTAAAAGAAAAAAAATAGAAACTCCCGTAAACTCCTATAACCAAAGTTCCAAGCCCAGTAATCCAGTTTGTGGTTAGAAAAACGACACTTCTCGTCTCGTTTTCCTACCTGCCATGCATTGTGCTATGACTAGTTACCACCGTCTCTGCTGAGAGCTGGAGACGGATCCGTAGGTGGGCCCCTGAAGCAGCCGGTTTCCTGCGCAAATTTTGTAAAGTTCTCGACGCACTAGGGCCAAGAAGCTTGTGGACAAAGTCGTGATGTGACATTTTCCCTCGTAGTCGACGCGTCTGGCGTACGTGCAGTCGACAGTGAATGAAATGGAGAGGTGACGTCTCCTCCCCACACGCACACTCAATTGAAGCTGCGAAGTTGTTGAAACGGCGGTGACATGCCGCGAAATTTCCGTGGCCCGTACGGGCTCAGATCAATTCACGGAGTAGCCGCCGGGAAAGTGCCTGCTCGCGAGGCTTTCGTCGTCGCATGAGAAGTCCAAGATTTCGATACCTAGGTGGACATACTTCTTCCCACCAGTCGTCGAGAAGTGCTTGACGTTTCCCTGTATCCCGGAGTGGGCTGGTATCCACTTCACCAAGACTAGAGCCTTTTTTGATAGCGCCCTAAATTGGCGTACGTCATCTAGGCTTGTTGTGGCAATTCCCGTCAACAGTGCCTTCACTGCAGACTGACTATCTGTCAATACATTGATCTGCTGCCTGCCGTCCCTTCCCCCGCTCTCCATCTCCAACAATACCAGCGCAGCTTCCAGGGCCTTCCTCGCCCCTATAATTTCCGTATCAAGCACTTCACCACCGTACTTGATGCCACATCCCTTCAACAGAGTTTTTCCATCTCTCTTCAAGACGAACCCCCAAGCTGAGCGACCATTTCCCTCCGACGATCCATCCGGGTAGGCGCAAATATATGATGCTGGTACACTATCGATGAACCGAGTTGCCTTCTCTTCCTCCTCTAGCCTTGAGCCGAAACCCGAAAGATAGCATGGCGGCGGTAAAGGCTCGGCATTTTCCGCGTCCGTGAGTTGTCGATAAGCCCGCTGGACTCGTGACATCTGGAACTCTGGATGTTTATAGATCCGAGCATATTTCTTGTACTTCCGTGTTCCATCTCTTAGACACACGGCAGCACGAGTCTGGAGCGGGTGGCGATTGTCTAGTGAGTGTAGCCGAGCCGAAAGCCGTAAGCAGTTCCCTTCCAGAATGATCTTCCCTGTTGGGATACTTCCTTCTCGGTGGAGAACAAGATTCGGTGTCGTTCTTATTACTGGGAGGGCAGCGCGCAGTCCCGTCAAGATTGCCTTGTCGATCATCTCACAGAAGATGCTGGTTCGAGGTGTAATGATCCCCCTAATGGTCGGACGTTTGAGGCCAGGCCACCAAACATCTGATCCAAAAGTTGCTATTGGGACAATACAAGTATCCACCGCTCAAACCAGTGCCGCGGGGGCGGCTCCTCGATACGCTGAATTGAAGCGTCGCATTTGCTGAGCAGCCTTCAGAGCATTGCCGCACCACGTTGTGACGTGATGTTTGAAGTCCAGTCGCGGGTCTAGGTGTACTCCCAGCCAGCGTATCTGGTCTGATGGCTCGATAACCACGCCGTTCACACAAATGCCCACTGGCTTCTCGCGTTTTCGTCCGGAAAACTGGACTACCTCCGACTTGTTATTATCGAAGGAGACTGCGTTAGTACTTGCCCAATCCAGAAGATGGTCCACTTCCTTCTGTACAGAAGCGGCTGACTCGGCAATGCTGCGCCCGAATCCTAGGATCCGGACATCGTCAGCGTAGCTGAACCTCATTTCTACATTGCCACTTCGCATGGGCTCTGCCATGTACAGAAGGAAGAGCAGCGGCGATATCGGCGATCCCTGCGGAACCCCACACACCAGCTCTCTTTGTCCGGTTACACCTCCTGAGTATCGTACTTGCACCTTTCGTTGTGCAAGAAATGACGTTTTCCATCTGAGAATTGAGTCAGGCTGCCCCTGCTCTTACATCCTCCTCACCAAACGATTGTGAAGTACTGCATCGAACGCGCCTTGGACATTCAGAGTCGTGAATGTGGCCGCCCATCCCTGGGTACTTGCTTCTTCAATGTCGTGGACTACGCAGCTGACAAGGTCGTTTGCCGATCTTTTAGGAAGCGCCCCAAATTGTTGGTATCCAACAACGTCGAACGTAACCGCGAGATGGGCCATCCGCTTCGCCAAGAGTCGTTCCAGTCCCTTACCCAAGCATGACAAGAGGGCAACCGGTCTCCAGCCCTTAACCGTCGTTGGATCTCGGTTCGACTTGCGTAGGAGTACCACTTCAGCCAGCTTGAAGTAGGACGGGTGGGTGCCAAGTCTGATGCAGGCGCGGAAGAGAGTGCCAACAAATGGTCCAATTGTCTTCCAACAACTTCGCAGAAGCTCTACAGAGATCCCATCAGCTCCAGGCGCTGTATTGGCGCAGCCGATGGTGCACATGCGGATCTCCTCGTCCGAGACATGGTCGTTCCAGGGAATTCGATTAGTGCTTGGCGCATCGAGTGGCGGTAGATCGTCCGTCGCTTGATGCCGTGCCAGAATAGCGTCTCGGAGAACCGCTGCCCGCTCGGCTGGGTCGCAGTACATCTTCCCTTCGTGGTTCAGCAAAGGGGGAGTACTTGCTTGCCTTGGCTCGGCCGACCGCATCAGCTTGAAAACATCAGTTGGTGTCGTGATCGCTTCGACTTGACGCGTCTGGTACTCTTTCCTTGCTGCTCTGAGGGTTGAGCGCAGCTTCTTTGAATGTATCCATCGCTGTTTCGGAGTCATTGCTACACGATATTCAGTGTGAGCTAGCTTGCATTCTGGAGTCCACCAAGGCGCACATTTGCCGTGTCTTTTGTTCCTTCGTTTTCCTGTTGCTTTGATAGCGTTAGTAAGGCCGGAACAGAGATCTTTGGCGTATTCGTTCGCCTTGCAAACCGAGTCCAGGGCTGTTGGCGGGTGTGTAAACTGCTTTACAGCAAGGGCGAATCTCGGCAAATTGCTACGCGTTACCCTGATTTGTGAAGGCTCCTGGTCCTTTTTCCGGATCCGGTGGGGACTCGTCCTCGAATCGGAAGATGGTCGCTGGTTACGCACTCATTACGATCCACCCATGCTTGAGCTCCGTTGATGTTGGTCCAAGCAAGATCGAGCGTTTTCCCGGCTCGATGCGTCAGCTCACCCATAATCAGACAGGTGAGATTGTGACGTTCCGCCCATCTCTCAATTTCAATTCCTTGTTCGCGTGGGCGGGTAACCTCTGGTTGCCACGCGCAGTATACCGCGTTGAAGTCACCAGCTGCGACGGATCGTGGTAGTGGGTCCCAGTTGAGGAGATGTCTAATCGCCGTTGGGTTGTTTGGGTCTTTATACACGTTGAGAAACGTGACACCGTTTACCACAACCCAACAGTAGTCTGCCGTCGGGGGATCACAAGGAAAGATTTGAGTTGCCGAGTAGATTCTACTGTTTATTAGCGTATAAGTCACTGCCCTGGGTCGAACGTTTACGCTGCCATGTGGTGTATGGCAGTCGTAACCAGGGTGTGACTTTGTCTCCCTTGTGGCTTTTTTCCACAAAGGCTCTTGTATTAGCACCACATCCATGCCTAGCTCATAAGCTCAGGAAAGCGCGATGTCGTGTGATTGACCTCCCCCACCCACGTTGATCGACATAAAACTTATCGTAGGTGAGAGGCTAGAAGGGACCCGTGAGGGGCCCTTCAGGAGGACTCAACAGGATTCGTCGTTCCTGTGGCCGTGGCGTCGGGGGTGACGTCGGTCATCAGAACTTCGAACCTGTTGTTTGGTTTCACTGCTTCAGGTGCGGCTTCCGTCTGCTTAGCGGCCGCTTGAGCTGTTGCCTCAGCGCGACGGACAGCGGCTTTTGCCCTCACTACTACCGCTAGCTCGCGTTGACTAGCCATGCGGATGGTGGCTAGTTGCTCTCTGCTTACCAGCCCGGACTTGGTGAGCTGTGCCACAGCATCTCTGATACCAGCTGGAGACATCTTTCGCCACTGATGCTTTGAATTCAGCCGGAGGAACAGTCGGTTGTCCGGCGTGGACGAAAGGACCGTCTTGTCCGATTTCTTGGTGGGCGGGGTCATCTTTTGTGGAGCACGGCTTACCATCACTGGCACCGGCTGATGAGATAGTCTTCTCCCGGCTACAGTTGCCCAGGTTGAAGTTACCTTGGGCACTGCGACGGTAGGCCTTGCTGGCCTGGCTGTTAGAATTGGAGGAGGCCCGCTGCTGCTGGCCTGCTGGCCGACGGGGCGGGGGGGAGGCTTGTCGGCACTGGTGTAGTTCCAGTGCGTAGGAAGTGGGCGAGAGCGCCCCTTAGACATGCGTTCATCTCGTCCAAGTATTCCTTGTTATCCGTCGTTTTTAGTGACAGTATAACGCTTTCCAATGTATTTATGATTGTTGAACCCATCTCGAGTCTGGCAGAGGCATTTGCAGCCCGCTTTCTTTCGTCTTCCAATAAAGCTTCAATTTCTGGCAGGTATTCTTGTGCCACACTGGTGGGAGCACCACCAGCAGGTTGGTTGTCGCGCACAGTCGTCCCGGGAATCGAGGCCGGGGCTGGCTGAGGTCTTGAGGCGTTTGCTGCCTTTGCGTTATGGGGTCTTCCGTTCCTCTCGGTGTGCTCGCGGTTGGTGTCCGCTTTGCCATCGGAACCGCGATTTTTCGTGCCGCAACGCGTGCGGATTCTGGCATTGCTTTCGCCGAGACTACTTTCTCGACGGCAATAGTTGGTGCTGTTGACGCCTTCTGGGAGCTCTCTGCTCCTGCAGTTGCCCAACGCGAGTCCTTTAGGCCCTTTCGGATCCAAGCATCAATTATGGGAGTGGCATCCACCATCTCAATGTCGGTTTTGCCGCTTTCTTCTATCTGCGCGATTATGTAGGCTTCCATCCCTTCGAGATCGATGTCGTTCTGCATCAGTACCTTTGTTGTCGATTTTTGCATTGCAATGCTTTTTGCTTTGTTCAGCATTTGCTTTTGCTATTCCAGACGCGCCTGGTGGTTGTGCTTTACTACTTTAGTTGTTAACACAATTTTCGCAGGTTTCGCGGATTTTGGGGGTACTGGTGTCATTTTAAGGCTGAGTGGCACGGTACCACGGGAGATTGATGGGTAGATAGTCGAGAGGTGAATTTACGGGGTGAAACGGGCTGATAGGGCAAATTTTCATCAAATTCTCTCAAAAATTGATTAATTGATTGATTTATTTTGAGGTCCCAGGCACCAGCCCAGCGCCTTATGGCACGGGACTGGTGGGCTCGGTAAGGATTATCCTAAATAGCTATGCCCTACTCGTTCCCACCACACTATCACTATGTGACTCTTATTACAAACTACCAAAAACTAAAAGAAATAGCAAACAAAACCAACTGAAATAAAGCAAATTAACATGTAGGAGCGGTGCTAGTATTTCTCATCCTATGCCCCCCTCAGTCATTTTTCTCGTCCTGAAAAAATAATCACTTCGGCCCTCGCATCCAGCTGAGGGCGGGTCTGCATCCATGCTCCAAAAGCAGCCGATATTCCTTGCAAATTCTATGAACTTCTCGAGACCCTCTGGTCCAAGGAGTTGGTTGGTATAGTCCTCCACGGTCATGGATCTGCTCAACCTGCGCATTATAGTAGCGTTCTTCCTGCATCGGACAAAATGAGTTGGCGTTGTCCTTTGTCCACAGACGCATTCCAGTTTCGCATCTTCGTGGTTCAGGCGGCGGTGATAATCCGCAAACTCTCCATGTCCTGATCTTGCTGCCAGGAGCTTATGGAGTAATCGACGAGAAAGACTTAATTCTGGTGGTTTCTGACGTCGCATCTATAAGTCCAGGTCTCGATATCTGTCCAGACCCGACTTATACCACCAGTCTTCCACTACTTTCTGTCGGCAATTATGCATCATACGGCGTATATATGCCTGCATTATCTGCACTGGCTGCGTTTGTCTATCTGGCAGCAGCTGAAGACCGGCTCGGGCTTCTACGTCCGCTTCTTCGTTGTCACTAATTTTAGAGTGTCCAGGCACCCACCTCACTATCACGTTCGCTTTTGAAGCGAACTTGTGAAAGACGCGGGTTATCTGCAGCGACGATGATGACTTCCCCGTCCGAAGCGCAAGTTCAGCTGCCTGATTGTCAAGAATAACGAAGATTCTCTCACGGTTCTTTCGAGCGCGCATAGCTTCCCGAAGTGCTACTGCTGCTCCTGCAATTTCTGCGTCATAAACTTCACCGCCATGTAGACGATCGTGACCTTGTGCGAATATTTGTCCTCCGCGTTGGACGACATATCCCCACTAGGATCTTCCATGGCCTTCAAATGACCCATCAGGGTAGGCGCATATGTCAGAGGGAGAGATCGTGCTAGCCCAGTTGTAGTGTTCTTTGACTCCCTCTTCTTTCTTTCCAAGACTTAATGTGTACACTGGGCCTGCCAGCCCTTCTGTCTCTTCGGATGATTCCGGGAGCTGTCGAAAAGCACACTGTAGGCGCGAAATCTGGGGTTCTGGTTGGCGCCTGACTCTCTTCCTTAGTTTGTACTTCTGCGAGCCAATGTTAGGGCACTCGCTTGCGTGGTTCCGAAGAGGGTGACAGTCATCAAGCGACTGGATCCTGGCTGCTAGATGGAGTCGAATTCCTTCGAGGTGAATCTTCGCCGGTGGGATGCCCCTTTCCCTATGAAGAAGGACATTAGGCGAAGTCTTCCAGACCAGTAACGCGGCAGGTAGGGCTAGTCGAGTGGTTTTGTCGATCGGACTACATAGGTGTGTAGTCTGTGGCGTTGAGGAACTTTTCTTCGTTGGCCGTGTTAGTCCGGGCCACCACACACCCGCTCCAAATGTTGCTACTAGTACGATGCATGAATCGATGGCGGTAACCAGAGGACCTGGGGCTGCTCTTCGTCGAAGTGGGTTAAGTCGCCGCATGTGCTGGGCAGCTTTGAGGGCCTTCCCGCACCAGCTTGCTACATGGTGCTTGAAGGTGAGACGCGGATCAAGGTGAATTCCAAGCCAGCGAATATGCTCCGCCGGCTGGACTAGCCTACCGCCAACTTGTATTCCTACCGATTCGCCCTGATTTCTCCCTTTGAATTGGATCACCTCAGACTTGTCGAGGTCGAACGAAACCGCGTTCTCTTCAGCCCATTTCAGAAGATCGTCGACCTCACCTTGTGCCGCCATCGCAAACTCGGCTAACGAGCGACCGATGCCGAGAATCCCAATGTCGTCCGCATAGCTAAATAGTGCTCTTCAGTTCCCGTTTCGCATGGGCTCGGCCATGTATAAAAGGAAGAGCAGCGGAGAGATCGGTGATCCCTATGGCACCCCTAGCCTCAAAGATCTCGGGCTGGTCACGCCTCCCGGATATCGTACCTGTAACCTCCTCCCTTTGAGAAAGGAGGATGTCCATCGTAGTACCGAGTCTGGCCAGCCTTGTGCTTGCATTCGTCATAGTAGCCGGTTATGTAGGACAGCGTCGAATTTTCCTTGTACATCCATCGTTACAAAGGTGGATGCCCATCCTTGAGATCGAGCCTCCTCGGCATCGTGCACTACTGAAGATACCAGATCATTTGCCGATCGTTTTGGTAGTGCGCCAAACTGCTGGTGGCCTACAACGTCTAAAGTGATGGCTAATGCTTACATCCTTTTCGCAAAGATTCTTTCTAGCCCCTTGCCTAGACATGAGAGAAGTGCAATTGGTCTCCATCCTTTGGCCGTTGATAAATCACGACCGCTCTTCGGTAGGAGGATGACTTTCGCCAGCTTGAAGCATGCTAGATGGTAACCAAGTCTCATGCATGCTTGAAAGAGTTGTGTTATATATCTCCCAATACTGCTCCAGCATGCGGCTAGCAATTCTACTGAGAATACGTCTGCACCAGGACAGGTATTACCTCCTCCAATAGTACATGACTGAGATCCCAGCTCTGATATCTCCTCAAACCATGGAATCCGAGGCTCTTCTGGCCTTGTGCAGGGTGGAAGATTGTTACGGCGAGGGTCTGATGATGATAAGATCGCCGTCTGCTAAGATTGGAGATGGGTGGTCGAATGAGCTGGCGAGATACCAGGAGGTCAAAACTGAAGAACTAGAAGCTGGGACTGGAGGACGAGAGATCAAGACGAGTAGAAAGACGAGTGCGATTTTCGGACTATGGAGATATAAGATTGAGAAGCTGGAGAACTACTTCGTGGTAACTCCAGCTTCCTTAAGTACACTAGACTACGTAATGAATTTCAACTGAGGCTTTGGGATCATTAGGTTATGACTCCAGCCCGTCTAACTCTAGCTTTCCGAGTTTCCCGGAAACTTAGTTATTGAACCTTCCCCGAGATCCGTTTCCCGAGAACCTTCTCCTTAGAACCTTATCCTTGAACTTGCCTCAAGGATGCCTAGCCATAACACTATTCTCCCCTTTCACTGAGCGAAGTTCCTACGAGCGAGAGTAATGTTTGGATGGGTAATGGGTGTAGAACTTGTCAAGCGCTTCGAGATCTTTTACGAATTCATAAGGCTCCCAGGTTGGTATTGGATCGCCCAGGTACTTAACCAAGAAAGGCTTACAACCTCGTGGTTTTGCATCAAGTATTTCTTCTACCACATATTCAAATTCTACATTGACAATAATTGGCGGAGGTGCAGGATTGACTTGTCCTGGCAACGGATCTATCGCATAAGGCTCCAGGAGCGAAACATGAAATACTGGATGAATTTTCATGCTAGATGGAAGTTTAAGCTTGTATGCATGGGACGAAATTTTCTTCAGTATTTTAAACGGACCTAAGCGTTTATGATCGAGTTTATTAGAGGGTCTAGTTGTGGAGATGTGTTTTCTGAGGAGCCATACTCTGTCTCCTACCCTGAAGATTGGTGGGGGAATACGGCCTGAATTTGCGCTGTCTGCTGAGACGTGCTGGGCGTATTGGATCTCGGATCGAATAAAGTTTTCGAGTTTTTCAAGTTTTTGTTTAAATTTACTTAGTTCTAAAGTCTTTTCGTGAGGGGTGGAACGAGCGAGGATCTGGTAGCGAGGGTTAAAGCCATAGTTAGCAAAGAAAGGTGACACTCTAGTTGAGGAAGAAATGGAGTTGTTATAAGAGAACTCAGCCATGGAAAGGTAATCATGCCAATTATCTTGCTGGTAATTACAATACGCCCGAAGGTATTGTTCTAAAATTGCATTGACCCGTTCAGTTTGCCCATCGGTCTGGGGATGAAAGGCACTACTGAAACGAAGCTTGATTGAAAGGCATGAAGCCATTTCACGAGAAAGTTTGGAGGTAAAGACTGGATCACGATCAGACACTATTGATTCTGGAAGGCCATGTAAGCGAAAAATATTATCGCGAAGAAGGATAGCTAATTCCGAGGCTGAACAAGTTGTTTTTGTGGCCACAAAGTGACTCATTTTTGTAAGTCGATCCACAACCACTAGTAACGCATCAAAACCCGCTGAAATTGGAAGACCAGTTATGAAATCCAAGGATATTGACTCCCATCTTTTTTGCGGAATTTCGAGGGATTTGAGGTACCCATAAGGAGCGTGACGTACTGGTTTGATCCGGGCATAAGTATCACAATTTCGAATGTATTGATCAATTGAGGTTCGGATTTTTGGCCACCAGAAATGACGCGAGACGAGTTCTAAAGTTTTAGCCCTACCTGGGTGACCCACGGCAGGGTGATCATGAGAGATTGAAATGATTTTTGTACGGAGGGATTCCGGTACATAGATCATTTCCGAGACGAGAAGGAGTTTTTCGTCGCTGATTCGACATGAACCTAGATCGACACAAGAATGACGAGTAGTTGATGATTTGAGTGCCTTAATAATTTCTTGGCCAAACAAATCCGAGTCGAGAGAATTTTTAAACTCCTTAACAAAAGAGTTATCAAAGATGAGTGATGGGAACTTTCCCTTAGCCTCCAAAGACGAGCAAGAGTGCGACCGACAAGGCTGCGACGAACGAGATTGAGCAGAACAAGGCTGCGACGAACAAGAAGTAGGCGTATCTTTAAACAACGCAGAAATTGATGGGCTGAAAATTTTAGCAGGTGGAATTATGAGGTCATCTCGTGATGTTTTTCCACCTTGAGCGACATCCTCAGACCGGCGTGTAAGGGCATCAGCTCGCGAATTTTTTACACCAGGACGAAATTCTAAAAGGAAATCGACTTCCGCCAACTCTAATGCCCATCGAGCTTGCCTACCATTCAAAATACGCTTGGTGCTCAGAGCCGTCAGATTTTGATGATCTATAATTATTCGGACGGGCGAAGCAAGATTACATACATATTGGCGATACTCCTTTACACTTTCGACTATCGCAAGAAGTTCTTTATCCCCCACTGTGTAGTTAAATTCAGCTGGAGTCATGGTCCGGGAGAAATATGCAACTGGATGTAATTTCTTAAGCGAGTCGGAGCCTGTATGAATTTGAGAGAGCACCGCAGAAATCACCTTATTTGATGCATCTGTTTCAAGGACAGTAGGCAGAGAGGGATCGAAGTGGCGTAGTATAGGCTCAGAAGTAAAAGCTAATTTTAGGACTTCGAAAGCTAACTGACATGACGAAGTCCACAAGAATTTGCTGTCCTTGCGGGTAAGCTGGAAAAGCGGGGCGGCAATCTCGGAGTAATTCCTAATAAATCTTCGGTAAAAATTTGCGAAACCCAAGAATGACTGTACGCCCCGAACGTTTGAAGGAGGTTTCCAATCCAGAATTGTTTGTATTTTAGAGGGATCCATGGAGAGTCCTCGAGGTGAGACAACAAACCCTAAAAATGTCGTTGATTCTACACCGAACTCACATTTCTCAGGTTTACAGAAGAGGCCGTAATCCCTAAGCTTCCCAAGTACTCTAAGTACGTACTCCTCGTGCTGCGCCGGATTTTCAGAATATAATAAGATATCGTCCAGGTAGACAAAAACAAAAATATCGAGATATTCTCTCAAGACATCGTTAACAAATTGTTGACAAGTAGCTGGGGCATTAGTTAATCCGAATGGCATAACTTTATACTGATATAACCCATAACGAGTCCGGAAGGCCGTCTTTGGTTCGTCGCCAGGCTTGATACGAATCTGGTTGTACGCTCCCCTTAGATCAAGTCGTGTAAATATGCGGGCATCTAGGAGCTGTCGCAGAGAGTCATCAATTCTTGGCAAAGGGTAGACGTTTTTGTCCGTTATCGCATTGAGAGCTCGATAATCGACACAGAAACGGAGTCCACCTCCGGGTTTTTTGACAAAAAGCACGGGAGATGCAAATGAGGATGTTGAAGGCTCTATGAATCCTTTCTCTAAGTTTTCTCGTAAGTAGTCTCGAAGAGCATCAAGCTCAGAATTTGACATTGAGTATAGTGGTCCAAGTGTTAGGTTTTTACGTTTATCAATTGGGATTTTGTGGTCAATATAACAATGGGGGGGAAGCCTTTCTGCGTCTTTGGATGAAAAAACCGACAGAAATTCATGAAAATTCACAGGTATACGATTTCGGAGATTTCTATCTTCCTCGGCCTTTGAGATTTGAGGCTTATCTGGATAATTTGCGATATCTTCCATTGAAATTGAGAAAACTTGGCAGTTCCAGATTTTACCCATCTTTCGTATGGCTGAAATGGAAACTGGTGCAATATCCACGACTTCATGCAAATCAGATGTGCGAAGCAAAGATTCCACAGGGGTTTGTTGCAAAGGCAAGGTGTCTATACTTTGTGATATCTGAAGGGTATCAAGACAATTGTTTCGACAAAATACTGATGTGAAAGAAATGATGTTGCTGCTCCATTTAATCTCTGGGTCGTGTTTTGAGAGCCATGATTTGCCAAGAATGACATGGTAACGAGCAATCCGAGTAACTTGGAAGGTTAATATCTCAGTGTGTGTATCAATGCGAGGAGGCAAGTCAATCTCATGTGTAATCTTGCCCGAAGATGACTGTCTTCCATCAACTACTCGGACTGTCTCTGGATATTTCTTTTTACGCGGGGTCAATTGATACTTTCTAAGGAAAGCTTCATCAATGAAAGAAGAAGATGCTCCAGAATCAATCATTGTGTCCGCGCTAATTTCTCTGGAGAGGGTGGCTGTAATCGTCATAGGCTTTTCATTTCCTAAGTCAAAGGTGTGAATTACTGGAAACGTGTTCTCAAGTAAACATGGTTTCGAAGGGAGCAAAGGTTCTGAGACTGGATTTTCTAGGGTAAGGGCGGAAAAATAGTTTGAACATGGAAGTGCGACACGAAGAGGGACAGACGAAGAGTCTAAAAATAATTGGCTGCTAGGAAAATGTCGCATTTTTTCTAGCATTTCTAGTTTTTTGGTATTTTTACAAAATCAGATGTGAGAACCTCGGCCTCTATAACTTCAGTGTTGGAAAGTCGAGTTCTAGCTGGTGAAGACCGAGAAGTAAGGAGCAAACATTTCGTCACATTATGTCCAGGCTTACCACAGTACAAGCACAAATTGTTTGCTCGGCGATAGGCATTGCGCACTGCCTTACCCGCCTCTGAGTTGTCCAATTCCATCGAATCGCCACTCGAGACGTCTGCAGGTGGGGATTGTGATACTTGACTAGATCGTCCCGCCGGAGCAAGAAATGTTGGGCCTCCTGGCTGGGTTGATCTCGAGGGCATGCGTGACTTTTTTTCTTGATTCCGAGCATAAATCTCGTTGTCCAAAGCAATGCATACCGAGGCGAATTCGCTAAAAGTTGTTGGCATATTTTTTCCAACAAGTGCATCTTTAACAACATCTTTCAATCCTCTCCGAAAGTAATGAATTTGGATTTTAGGTTCAGCCCAACCTAACTGTGAAAGGAGCGACACCATTTTGGCATAGTATGCTGCACATGATGTTTCTTGGTATAAAGCCTCTATCTGCCGTTCCGATGTAGCATAGGCGTCGGGATCGTCAAAGGCTGCACGGAGAGACTCCAGGAACTCTGAGAAAGTGGTGAATCCGACAGTTCCGGAAGTTTGGTCTATATTCGGCTCGAACCAAGTGTATGCATTTCCAGTTAGATATGAGCCGGCATACAGTATTTTCGACTCATCGGTACTGAAGGCCCTAGGATTTGAACGGAACTGTAGCTGTAGTTTTGTGACGTAACTTCCGAATTTTGACCGGGTTCCATCAAATTGATCTGGAGAACTAAGATTTACTGTCGGCGAAGGTACGGGGTTTGCTGGGGCAGGCCGTATTGTGGGTCGGCTTGCCGCAAGCGCTAGTCCTTGACCTAAACATACGGCCTGATCAATCACCTGAGACTGTAAATCCGTGACAGATGTTGGGTAGAGCCCAGAGAAATCGATCGGCGTTGAGTTTCCTATACATGACTTACCTGCCATGTGAGCTCGACTCAGGCAGTGTCTGATTGCCGCAGGGGTTTCGGATGGGAGAATGAATTGGAGTGCGGTGGAGTTGGAGACTACTGTTCCCCAATTTTCAAAAATTACTTGCCATGCAGGATGTGCTGGTAAAGCCGCATTTTTCTCTGACGCCATTGACGACATCTTGATTTGAGCTTCTCAAAATGTTACGCATGCCCTCGAGATCAACCCAGCCAGGAGGCCCAACATTTCTTGCTCCGGCGGGACGATCTAGTCAAGTATCACAATCCCCACCTGCAGACGTCTCGAGTGGCGATTCGATGGAATTGGACAACTCAGAGGCGGGTAAGGCAGTGCGCAATGCCTATCGCCGAGCAAACAATTTGTGCTTGTACTGTGGTAAGCCTGGACATAATGTGACGAAATGTTTGCTCCTTACTTCTCGGTCTTCACCAGCTAGAACTCGACTTTCCAACACTGAAGTTATAGAGGCCGAGGTTCTCACATCTGATTTTGTAAAAATACCAAAAAACTAGAAATGCTAGAAAAAATGCGACATTTTCCTAGCAGCCAATTATTTTTAGACTCTTCGTCTGTCCCTCTTCGTGTCGCACTTCCATGTTCAAACTATTTTTCCGCCCTTACCCTAGAAAATCCAGTCTCAGAACCTTTGCTCCCTTCGAAACCATGTTTACTTGAGAACACGTTTCCAGTAATTCACACCTTTGACTTAGGAAATGAAAAGCCTATGACGATTACAGCCACCCTCTCCAGAGAAATTAGCGCGGACACAATGATTGATTCTGGAGCATCTTCTTCTTTCATTGATGAAGCTTTCCTTAGAAACTTATCCTTGAACTTGCCTCAAGGATGCCTAGCCATAACAAAGATCGTCTGTTTCCGAGTGACGGTCCAGTAGTAGATCGCGCAAAATCATCGCTCGCTCTGCCTGGTCTGACACTAGCTTCCCATCATGCCGAAGGGGTGGCGGGATTTTTTGGTGTTTCGGGGCCGCCTACCTCATCATCTTGTAGACGTCCGAGCACGACCGCATCGTTTCTATCCGCTTCTTCCAGTGCTCTCTCTTGGCTGATGCTACTGTAGACCTCAGGATTTTGGCGCAGGTAGTCCGTTATTCCTCGGTTTATGCCGAGCGATAGTTAAGATGAGCCTCTTTGCACTTTGGAGTCCACCAGGGCGCAGACCTACCGCTTCCTTGACTTCGTCTCTTTCTGAACGCTTTAAATCCGTCTGTTAAGGCCTGACAAATCGCTTCTGCGTATCTCTCAACATCGCTAGTCGACACCAAGGATTGCGGAGCTGAGATCCACTGAGATACTGCTCGTACGAAGTTCGGAAGCTTTTCTTTCGAGACTCGCAGTGAGCCTTGACATTCTGCCTCTGCATGACTTTTACTAGTTACCAAGCCGAAGACAGTAAAATGGTTGCTTGTCACGCACTCACTCCGCTCTACCCACGCCTGTGCCCCCGCGACATTTGTCCATACTAGATCAAGCGTATTTCCGGCTCGATGCGTAGGCTCCTCAATGATAAGACAAGTGAGGCGGTGTTGCTCAGCCCAGGCCTGTATTTTCTCGCCGTGACCATACGAGCGCGTTGTACCCGGTTGCCATGCCCAGTAAACGGAGTTTAAGTCGCCTGCAATTATTGATGCTGGCGGAGGTACCCAGTTGATTACTGGTTCGATTGCTGCGTCGTTATTGTGCGCCTTGTACACATTGAGTAATGTGACATTGTTGACAACTACCCAGCAGTAGTCTCCGGTCAGCGAAGAATATGGGAAAATCTGTTTGGCAAATATTTCCTTCTCCTTCGTTCGAGTGTGTTAACATTTCTATCTTGATGACGACCCGTACAAACATACCGTATAATAGTAACTCATATTGATACTCGGGATTGCGATGGATAGCAGAGATTGATGGTGTTTATGGCAGTGCGGGGTCTGGTAATTAGTGACAGGGATAGGACACGTGTATATATATATCGCGCACTTGACTCCTCTTTAATAGGATGATGCTTCCAACTACATTCACAATGCCCATACCTGCTCTGGGCTAATCACCCCTTACTATATCGGTCCTATCTTCTAATTAATGCCCTTTTCGCCCTTCTATCTTAAATGACAGGTCGTAATATTCTTCGTCTTGCTGGCCATCATCAAGCTCTGAGTTATGGACAGATTAAACCTTTAACAGAGTGTACGTTACGGCTGGTAGCCGAGCGCCTATCCCGCCGTGCGGGATGTGCAGAGTGTATCCAGGGTGAGATTTTGTCTCGCTGGACCACCAAGGCTCCTGTACAAGCACAACATCAATGCCTCTCTCGAAAGCTCGAGAAAGCGCAGTGTCGTGCGTTGGACCCCCCCCTACCAACATCTATTGACATAAACTTGAGCTTTGGTAGGGATGAACGACGCCGTGAGGCGCCTTCCATGAACGGGGGGTGGCATCTGTCGGCGTGACTAATGCGGGTGGTAAGGCGGACGAGCCTGGGCTACTCGCACTCCCTGATCTAGCGTTGGCGAGGCTGGCTGCTCGCGTTTTGTCAGCCGCCGCTTTTGCCCTCCTGACCGCCTTGAACTCATGGTTGCCGGCGTTTCGGATTGTGACGAGCTGCTCATTAGTCAGCGCTCCAGCACGAGTGGGTCGGGCGAGACAGGTCTGGCTATCTGCGCGATGAGGATCTCCGCAGTTGCGACTATTAAAGTTCTAGTGGGTATCTGGAATGATAGAAGTGAACGTTGACCGTCAAGTCAATACTGTACGAATCGTAAGATATTGGGGATTTAAGGATCAGAGATAAAAGGTTAGGATCAGTGAGGTTTTGGTTTTACTGAACTTATATTTCGGTAGTTAAAAGTGTTAGTGTTTAATCTACATCTAATTGTCTATCTATGTTCTACCTCGCTTAGGTAGAAACATTATGTTCTGATTACGTGATTGAATAACATTCACACCACCGAGATCATTACCAACCGAGACCTCACCAAAGCTGGTAGCGATCGAAGATGAGTAGTCTTCGTCTTCTCCGCACTGCGTGCAGTTCGGTCTGGCATGTCTAGATTTCAACAGCGACATCTAGCTGCAGCAAGACATTCTCTTTCTGAATGCGTCAGTGAGCCACAGTTTCGGCAGGCTGGAGTCCGAGAGCAGCCGCCGGTACTGTGGTACCCGAAGCAACGTTTGCAGATTGCTTGCGTTTGATGCTTCGGGACTGTGGCTGCCCGTCCCGAGTCCTCAAAAAGTCGGAATCCCGTTCGAGGGGCAGATCTGCTCTCGAAAAAGGCTACCCAATTACGGTATCTGGCTCCGTACTTGCTCTTACCGTGCCGCCGCAAGAATTTTGGTCTCATCCCAGTGACGCGTTCTATTTCAGAAACAATGTGGCTTTCCGAAATAGTCACTTGCCCATCCAGCGAGATAATGTGGACGGGTATATTGGGTAGCATGAGGCTAGGCCAGTTTCTTGCTGGCTCGTGGCAAATGTCTTGCGGAAGGCGGCCCGCACAGCTCAAGAGCAGCTTTCTTGCATTCTTATCTTTGGCAATAAGAACGAAGCCAGCTGCTGTTGGCAAAATCTTGTCAATGTTTGTCAGGGAACAGGCAAACTTACTAATGACTGCTACCCGAATTCCAGCAGTCGAAAGTGACCTCCAATCGTGATTCTTGGGGATCCGAAGGTATAGACCATCCTTCTTCTTCCCTTCTGGCTCCTTCAATCCATGACCAGGCCGAGATAAAAATTTTGCAGCTGGAGGAATAGGCTCCCTCTCTCCGAGTTTATTTTCCGACAATAGCGGCCCAAGAATTAGCTTTAGAACCACTGGGAGCCGCAGTGCTGGGTCGGTGAGTTTCCACAGGCGTGGGCTTTGCCTGGGGAAATGCTGGCACTTTAGGTAGTACTGGTGGGGCGGCCCTGGGCCCTACCTGGATGAACTGGGCGATGAATGCCCGAAGATAGACTCGAAAGGAGTCAATAAAGTTTTATTGTTCTCCCGTTAGCATAGGAGAAAGGTATTTTTCCACGACGTTAATGGTCGAGGAGCAAATTGAGATATTGGCAGCTGCTTCTGCTGCCCGTCGTTTTTCATTCTCGACGAGGACGGCCATCTCTTCTGGGATAACAGAAATGTTCGATTCCTGCTCCGCATCACTCCCTTTTTCCAGGGATTCATCACGGGCGGTATTGGATGGAGTCATGGTGATTTTGTCAGTTTCTGGCAGCCTTGTGGGCAAGGCTGCGATCTTTCTCGATGAGGTTGCTGACAACCTAGGAGTAGTTGGCGACGGGATCAATTTCTCCGTCTGCTAAATTGGCTCAGGGCTGCCTGAATTAGTTGGGGCAGCCCATATGGAGTCGGATAGGCCTTTGGTGACGAATTCGTCGACGGCCCTGTCAATCATCTCGATCTCCGGGGCATCCATGTTATGAATGCAAGGTTATGGGAGGTGGAATAGTTACCGGTAAATAACTGCACGTTCACTGAGGCTTGAAGGTAGAGGTAGATTGTAATGAATTAGTAGACTTGCTTACTTTCATTCAAGTTTAGAGAATCACTACTTTTATATACATATACCACATTCTATGGCTTTCCATATCCCCAGTCGCTCAGTTCCATTCAGCTCTGAGTCATCACATTCTATTCCATCCTGTTCTATTCTATCCGACTCTGGTCTGTTCTGTTTTAACCATTAGATTCTACGTCTCTATGATCCACAATAACCAGATGCAGGGGTGGTTATGTCATCAATCACAACAATCCATCACTTTGGTGGTGATGGCAGCTTCGGCATTATCAATGTCCATCTCATCGATGGTGATGCCGTACTCCAATAGGCGCGACCGTAGTCGGAGCTTGGCGTAATCCACCAGCGAGTGCTGGTGTCTCGTAACTCGTACCAATGGCATGGTCGCCAGCGGTACGATGGGTCCACGGGTTTGAATCTCTCGAGGGTGGTGGGAAGATAAAGATTGATAAGGTTTTGAAGTGAGGTAAGGGTGTTAGATCGCTGTGGAGGCGATTTAAAATGGAATTGCGATCGAATTGGGGGATATTGAGTTGCTGTAAGTGCAACAACTTAGTAATTTCTTTCGTCTCAGAAGAAATGCTGGTTAGAATCTGAGGTTGGTGCCATGAAGGTGCCCAGATGGTATTCCGCTGCTCCAGGTTGTTGAAAGAAGCAAGGAACTTCAATGTACATCCAATTCTCATTAGTTGTGTGACTGGCTTGTTGATAAAGTTGAGTAAACCAAGGTCAATCTGGTTGGTGATTGTCAATTCATCTTCCAAAGTGCAGAACAGATGACCTTGGATTAGGTGGTCTTTCTAGAGTCTTAAAATCCTCAGTCCATAATAGATTAGATGCTTCTGGTGTCTGACTTTGTCAGGTATCCCGAGACAGTTGTGTATACGAGGACGTCGCTGTTATGCTAAACATGTCTCGACATATAAACTGCATCAACTTGCTTGATACATTTGTATATGTTTCGTCCAGAGATTAGATGTTACACTAATTAGCCTAATACAATGACTAGCCCAATGTACTGACTAGCCTAATATGCTACAGTCTCAACATGAATAGGCTGCTAGCTGAAACGGCGGGAGAGTCTTGAAGGAATCTTGGACGGGAATATATGTATCTTAGATTTCTAGCAAGTAAAGGGATATACTGTTTTTCTCTCATCATCTAGATCTATGTCATTTTTTACAACTGCACAGGACAGACCCTTACATTCCTGATAGACTTTGACTGGCATGATTGCTGCCTCCACCTCAAGGGCCTTCATAGGACTTCTTTTACAGGCTCCAGTGATCATTGGTAGTGCCTGATTCTGAAGCCTTTCACATTTATTGGTTAGTGATCCAGTTCCCCTCTTACCATGCCATAGGATAGAGCCATAGTCGAGAACTGAAGTGACAAAAATTAGGTATAGTTGACGAAGAGCATGACAGTGTAGTCCTCGAGTGGCAGAGGCCAAGTTCCGAATCCTATGGAGTGCCCCATGGGCAAGCTGTAATCTCTTGTCCACATGGGTTTTGAAGTTAAGTTTTTGATCAAACCAGATTCCAAGCCACCTGACAAACGCCTTACCCTATATACTCCTAAGTAAGTAATAAATACAACCATAACTCCATTATGTTCAGGTACAGGAATGATTATATTTGACCAACAATCTTATAATTCAACAGAATGCAAATATATATGTACATATAATTAGAATGGTTCCGGAAATTGTAAGAATGACATACCAAGTATGAGGATAAATTAGAGCTATGATGAGTTTGTTTAATGTACGACGAAGTCTACTGATGTTTAATGGATAGTTAATTGTGATTAAATTGCTATAATTCTATATGTGTGGCGAGAAGTCCCTCTACATACATGAAAGCGGCGTCTTCCGCACACAAGTGTGAACTCCAACAGACTTCCTAATCTAACCTAAATGGGAAGGTCGTTGGAGATTCTGAAGGCAATGTATGCTGTCAGGCATCTATTGGCTAATTACTATTCATGCCAGTGAGTGATGATATGGGTTAATCATATCTCATGGCGCCAGTGCATATTATTCTAATATGTACTATTTGTCTACTGCAGTCATGTTGCTGCCTTAATTACAACACATATAACACCGACCACATATTGTAGCAATATATCGTAGTTTCCATTAAATGAGAAGATCAGGAAATGCTCTTGCTGATAAAACGCCCCATCTTAGGGGGGCTATTCTCAGCACCTGTCAGTGGTGTCCCCTACAAACCTCCAGCTCTCACTGCAGAGTCTGCAGAGCCGAGATTGAGTAACAAAGTCCTCACTTCGATGAGGATTCCCATTCGGATACGCGGTCTGTATCGTCTTCATCTCTCAACACATTCCTTTATCACTATTTTCATGAAGCTAACCACGATCAGATCAGATGGTAGGGTCGGAGCCCTTCTTGTCACCAACCCTTGATCGTGGGGGAAAAACCACCCGATCAGTTTTCGGAGCACGTCCAGCACCTAATACGGAGATGGTGGATTGGATCAAGTCGACCTCGACTATTACAAAGAAGGGAGGTATAGATGAATATGCGCACCTCATGTGGTCCCGGTGTCTAGGCCTCGCTTGGCTGGGGCTGCAGGTTTTTTGAGACTTTTTCCCGCGCACGCAGTTTCCATTGCAACTATTTCTATTTTTTTTAGGTAGAAGTTTCCGTGGAAAAGGTGGCCAAATTCCACGGGTAAACACTGAGACGAATAGCTATTCATCATGGGCAATTCATCTATGATCTTTCAAGTAACAAAAGAAGATAGGAGCACTGTGAAAGGTGTGGCCCAGGTCAGAGAGGAGCCCAATATGCTAGATAGTCTACAACTCAAGTAGCACAACAAACAACACACACACAACGCCCCATCGTACTCACCCGATTTCCAATTATCTGCTTAATTAGAGTTCCCTGGAAAGAGCTGATCATTCTCAAATATATAACAGCATAGAAACACTTGAAACCGAATAATTACACTGATAGAATTGACGCACTTCTTTCTGAAGTGTTATATTTGATATAGAAACTCTTTTGCAACTACTGAATTGTATCAGCCTGCTAATTATAGAAATAGCTACCTGCATTAATGGATGTCATGTTCACCATATAGAGTATTCCTTCACCAAGATGAAGGCATGGCGAGGGAGCTAGAGGACTAAATTTGTTGTATTTCCTTCTCCCCTTCTATCGGTCCACCAGTATACATGTGCCGTAAAGGAAGCATGGAAAGAAGTTACCTACCCGCGATATCGATAATTCTGAACTATAGGCATAATAGGTCTAGATTTCCTTACACATACTCAAGTTTAATAGAGGGAGTAACTTTTTGATCGGGTTGCTTCACCCGGTGAGGATAATCTTTCAACATTTGTTGATATAGATCAGACCCGAAGCTAGCTAAGAAAAAACTCTTTTCTAGGAAGTAGGAGTTGTGACATTTCTTAGGCTTAATTTTGGACCAGGAGCCCTTGGATGCATAATAAATACCGCGGTAGGATTTGTCTAAATTGAACCCAACCATGAAGAAATCTAATTTACTTCCATCTAACTGGTTAGCACGAGGATAGAATGCAAATATCATGATCTGTACCTATTTTAAAAATTTCAGGTAGTCTCATAGGCCACAGCCACAAGCTCTTATTGTACAACAATGGAAATTGGCTGCCTCGATGCGACGGTTCGCTCAGAATACGGCGACCTTCGGAAATGTGGTTCATTATGGTTTTCCTCAAGAAGGTGCGACCTCGACAAGAGTATAGCTTTTTATAATCTTTGACATTTTCATCATTGGCGTTCAAAGGGTGCTCTTCAGAAAAAATACCAGGTTGTTGCTTAAGGGCCCAAATTCTTGAACAAACAATTTCCTCCTTATCTTTACCATGTCTTAATATTACGCCTTCTAGATGGCATAAAGAGCTGAAAACAACCTGACAAGTTCCGAACTGACCTAATGATTAGACATTAGGCTCTGAATTAATCTAAATGAGAGGAAAATATGTACCAGTGGAAGACCTTATTCGACTTTTACCCTTCAAATACGAACCCCAAAGATTTGTTGCAGAAAATGATTTACCTCTGTAACTATGCAGGTCATTTGTCAATTGAGGATGGCTCTTCTTCAGTTTAAGTAGATGACATTGTTTTTCCACAACACTCATAATTTCACTCAATTCTATGAATTTATGATCGCAGCTGAAACCTATTTGTTTGTATCTATCATCCTTGTCCGCGATGGGAGAACTAGAGTCTAAAGATGTATGCACTTCCATACACTTTTCGTAGGTAACAGGTGTGGCGGGTACGTTAGGTACAATAGCTTTAACAATACCTTTTAATGAACCACAAGAATCTATGACAGCGCGATATTGCGGGATAAACCCTTCAACAACATTAACTAACATTCGCTGAATTCTGAGGGCGACATGGGGAATTAAGCATACTGGAGAGAGATTTTTTATCAGATCGTCCTTGTGGCCACAGATAAAGGTTATCATCATTCGGACCAAATAAATGGGTGTCATCGAGTAAGGCAGGAAACTTTGACCGAGGTTTCTGGTTTCTCAGTTTTTCCCGGGCTATCAATGCAGTTTTTTCTGAATATTCCTTGGTAAATATTGTGTCAGAACACATGTACCCATTCGGAGCGATGGGAAGAGTTGCGATTGCTAATGTCGCATCGTTGTAAAAATTAAGGCCATGAAGGCCATTAGGGACATCTGATAGACTCGATGTCATCCACATTTGGACCGTAAAATCTGTCAAAAAGATAAACTATTTGATTTTTGAGGGGTTGGACAACAATGCTTGGACAGATATCAGACATAATTCTCATATACACGGGAAGCACATCACTTGATATTTGTTTAATCTTTCAATTCTTATGCTAAATTTTACGTAGCCTGATTTGCCGTCCCTATCTACCACTTAGTGTCTAGGATCATCTATTCATATTTAACGGATTTTTAAGTTGAAGGTCCCAGCCTTTATCTTATTAAATGATTAATCCATTGGTTGTTAGTTTAACATATCAGGCATGAGTACTGCACCTAATTTTACATGACACAGGTAGATGGATCAGAAGGACTATAAACTACCAAAATGAACAATATTATATGAATCATGATTAAAACTAATCATCAATCAGCGATTTTCTCCAGCAACCTCCAGTTCTCACAGCGAATTCTATTAACCTGAGATTGAGTAACATCTTTGTCCTCTTTGCAATGAGGAATCCCAATCGCTCTCGCAGTCTATACCGTCTTCATCTCTCAGCATATTTTCCTACCATTATGATTATGAAGCTTAGTACAATTAAATTAAATGGTAGGATCGAAACCCTAATTATGATCCACCCACTTTTATTAGTCGTGGAAAAAGGACCATCTGATGAGTTTCTGGGGCACATCCAGCACGCAATACGGAGATGGCGGATCAGATTGAGTCGGCCTCGACTATCACAAAGAAGGGGGGTATAGATGAATATGCGCACCTCGTGTGGTCCCGGTATCTAGGCCTCGCTTGGCTGGGGCTGCAGGTTTGTTGAGACTTTTTGCCACGCACGTAGTTTCCATCGCTACTTTTATTTTATATCACTTTTTGGGGTAGAAGCTTCCGTGGAAAAGGTGGCCGAATTCCACGGGTAAACACTGAGACGAATAGCTATTCATCATGGGCAATTTATCTATGATCTTTCAAGTAACAAAAGAAGATAGGAGCACTGTTAAAGGTGTGGCTTGGGTTAGAGAGGAGTCTGATGTACTAGATAGTCTCAAACATAGGCAGTGCTATAAATTTAAATCAAATTGAATGTCACGGTTCGATTGTCGATGTTGGAGCAATCAGATATAAGAAGGTAGGTTATAATTTTCTCTATGGCTAGCTATTAGAGGATTACTTCAACTATTTATACATTTATGAAAAGATAAAGAATACTCGTTCTTGACTGATATCTGCTTTTTGCATATTCCACTTATAGTAGTTCCCAGTCTTGCTACCAATTACTAAAATATTCCAGTTACGACTCAACTGATCTGGAAAAACCCTAGACTTGTGTACGATTATATCAGAACGTGGGTTGGATGGTGCAGTGGTACACCATCCGGGCCGTCCTCCCAAGTAGATACTGGGTAGCTTGAACACCTACCCCATTCGAGACAGGAGAAAGTTGGTTCAAATCCAGTAATACCCACACATCACTTTCTCTCGCGGTGATATTATACTTGTGGGACGATGAAAGCACGCTCGTAAAGCCACAGGTTTTTCACGCTTTTTCCTGTGGTGGGCATGCACGGAAGAGGTTGCACGCCGTAAGGGTTAACCTCGGGTGGTATCTGCAAATGAAATCTGAGTGTGAGTGTTCTAAATGTCAAATTGTGTCATCCTACTTAAAGGACATATCTTCCGATAAAAACCTGCATGAGCCTCAGGGCGCCAAATCAGGTAAAAAGAACTATACATATATCAGAACGTGTTCACAGTCACGTGCCATACAACAATCGGCCCACGAGCCGTTTCACTGCAATCTTCTCCTTTTATTTTTTTATTTTGTTTTGTAAAATCTTTTTTTGATTTAGTACCAACTGCATAGCATGAGATTCGTTGGACGGACGACCTTCATATACACTGTAATCTTCTAGCGTAGGATGATAAGATCCTAGCTATTATTTACTTTGGTGGGTCTGTGTGGGCGCCAACACGTCGGGTAGTTTAATTTAGACTGGGCTAACCAGTACAGTCAGACCCCCGTTAAGACGATATATTTTCCGGAAAGAACTTCGTTCCCATACATTTACCGATTACTCGATTATCGTTCTTCAACCTCTGAATATCGTCTTAACCAGGGTTTTTTTGCTAGCTTGGTGCTATCAATGCCGCCAAAAAAGGGAGTTTCTGTGGAGCAACGACGTGCTCTGCGAAGATGGGCGCACCGCCAGGTCCCAAAACTAACACAAAAACAGTACATTGAGTGATCCTTAGCTGAGTACGGCCATCGATTAAGCCAGTCCACAGTCTCCGAGTCTTTGAGCAAGACCTTTGCGAAACTCAACGAAGCTCCAAGTACTAGTGCGCTACGACAGCGAGCTGGAAACTGGCCTGACCTTGAGAGTATTAGAGCAATTAAAGACGGCATTGGGAGTATAAAAGAGGCATCAAAAGTACAAAATAGCCTAGATAGTTGGATTAGATAATGATATCCTTTTAAAGCGATATCCTCTATATGACGATATTTTTCAGGGCCCCGATTACATCGTCTTAACAGGGGTTTGACTGTACATGAGGAACTCACGTGCTGTGCGCGGGCACGACGTTAAATATTATAAATAAACAAACAAACAAAAGCCGTTGCACTGAGCAATTAAACCTACCCCGAAAGTACTCAGCAAAAAGACGGTTCAAAACCTTTGGTTGTTCAGGTATGCCTTCGCCATCCATGAATACAAGCAACGTGAGAAGTGTAATTGAGCTTTTCAAGATTCGAACCAGCCATTTGCTGTCTCAATTGGGATTTGTTCCCAGGCGTTCTAGTCTCTAGATGGAAAACTGGCCTGCATGAGTGAGTGATATTTTTATAGCACTACCTGTGTTTGAGACTATCTAGTATATTAGACTCCTCTCTGACCCAGGCCACACCTTTCACAGTGCTCCTATCTTCTTTTGTTACTTGAAAGATCATAGATAAATTGCCCATGATGAATAGCTATTCGTCTCAGTGTTTACCCGTGGAATTCGGCCACCTTTTCCACGGAACCTTCTACCTAAAAAAAATAGAAATAGTTGCAATGGAAACTGCGTGCGCGGGAAAAGGTCTCAAAAAATCTGCAGCCCCAGCCAAGCGAGGCCTAGATACCGGGACCACACGAGGTGCGCATATTCGTCTGTACTTTCCTTATTTGTTGTCGGTAAAAGGATAATATTTGGGCAGTTTGAATTGTTCTATCTAATTGAGGTATTCAGGTTGTCGATAGGACATTGACAGGGATCTGACTCAGCTCATTAGCGAGGCGCTTGGAGTAGAGGAATTATATTAGATTAGATTATTTATTGTAGCCCCTACTGAGTCTAGGACTATGGAGGACTTGGAGTAGAGGAAGAAAGGAGAGATGGAGAGGAGAAGGGAGAGACAACGTTTGATGTATTTCGAGATACCAGTTAGTTGACATAATCCACCGACTTCTTTTTTTTTTTTTTTGCATCAGATTTTAATTGCGTATGCAGCTATCTAGCTGTGACACAATATCAGAGAAGTGTATGATAGATGACTCAATTTACAAGAAGAGCACTCATGCCTCGGATTTCATTTGCAAGTACCACTGCGAAGTTATGGTGGCTTTTTCTTCACCCCAAGTCAACCCTCATCCGTTAATACCCACCCAGGGGAACATCTCAAAAACCCTGAGTTATCCAGACATGCCTCCGTCATCCATCAACTTTTCTCCGCGCGAAATGTAATCTGAGATGTCTCCTTCCCAAGTGGAGTAGGTGCCTAGGCTACTCAAACTATACCGGAGAACATCACCAGGAGGCGGACCACAACACCTTCCATCGTTTGCTTGTTTTTATAGTGTCAGCTGCACTCTCGCAAGCGAAGTCTTGGCGCGCACAAAGCTCAATTCGTAAAACTGCTTGCCAAAATTCGGAATTTCACTCCCTTCAAGGTTATATCCTTCCCTTGCATCATCTTGTAAACTTGTCCTGATCCCTCTCACGTCCATCCCAAAGAACTGTCTCCCAGATTTGTGCGCCACGCTATGCTTCCTCCGTCGGGTATAAATATCGGCGTGGGCGTGTATTTGGTGGTCAACTGAGACCAGAGAAGGTCGAAGGGAGGTGTGGTCATCGGGATGAGGATGTACTTGGTCGTACTTCTAGACTTGTTGAGACGAAGATAGGAGTCAAACTCGTTGGGAGCGAAATAACGACATGGAGGAGTAATTTGGATTTTTGCCTCGTGGGCCAACTTCTTTGATATTGCGAAATTTGACTGAACTTGGCTCTGGGAGAATATTTCACTCCCAGGTTCGTAGAGGACACCGCGTACAGGTGTTCAGTCTTGCCCTCCGTATATTATATTTATGTAGGTGGCGTAGCTAGTATTGTCTGGATCCACCACAAATGATTAAATAGTGTAAGCGGATGCATATTTAAGTATGGTCAGCTCTAGTTATGCAGTTATGTAATATATGAGGACTGGGAGTTATGCAGGCATCCAAGGTGATCCGTGCATACACACACATAGGAAGGGCGGTCTTTCTGGTTGAACATGGGTAGAGAACCTTAGTGATTTAGTTGTAATACAAGATTGAGCCAATAACGTTTACAACTAGTAATTAAGAAAATTTACTTTTATGGAGTTCACCCGATCCAGTCCGGCCCTATTCACACTCAAGCACCCAAATGAGTGAAGAGGGTGCCATTTGCCTAACATGTTAATTAACCAAAAAAAGGTGAATAGCCATTTTAACCTCACTTTTTGCCATAAGTGCAAGCCTGCTAGCCTGCGCGGTTTGAGCTCCAAATTCGAAAACTTTTTGCTCTAATTCTAGTTGAATTGACAAAGGAAAATCTCTCGTTCTACTCTGAAAAGACGAATCCCACTCTTTTTTTTTTTTTGTTCATTAACGTGCTCGGTTAAGTGACTACTGTTGCACTCCTATTGGAGCTTAAGCTCGTGTGGGGTTGGGCCGGATCAGGTTAGCTACCGCGAAGTACATGTATACCTCAACCCACTTAAATAACCGGACCACCTCACACTTCACCAATGTGTTGAATCATACCAAGCCTACCCGTCCAGAAACCCGCTGTTTACACGCCGTAGCGCAATTTCCTCCTCAGCCTCGGCCACCACGCGCCCGAGCCCTTGACATCCTCATTGACCCCGAAATATAAATGCTGTCCAAGATCTTATTGTTGCTCTAGCCTTGTACCTTCATATCATAACGTTGGGTTGTTTTCTTCATTGGGGGTTTGCGTAATCCCCTCGGTGTATCTTCCCTCTTCTTCCTTCCTTTGTACACGTCCCGTTTCCATCATGACTTTCATCATTAGGGCGTATGTAGGTAGGTGATTGGACGAGTATGGAAGTGGGTCGCAGGTATAGGATCGACTGAGAAATGCTTCGTCGCAAATAAAAGAGGAGTTTGAGAGATGTCGGATGTTTGAATACGACCCCCAAACAGACCTAAGCACATTCGTGAATTGTATGTTAGTGGTGATGAGTTTTTAAACGACTTTGTTGCGGCTGTGAAATCTTTGACGGCTGATTTTTCGACCAAAATATCGGGTGCATCTCCTTCAAGTCGAAAATCCATTAAATAAAATTCATCCCACCCTTTTTCGTGACTGAATCTCGGCTCTAGGAGAATATTTCACTCACAGGTTCGTAGAGGACACCACTGACAGGTGTTCAGCCTTCGTCCTCCGCGAATCACACTCTTGCTGGGCTACTCACCAAATTTGACCGGTTTATCAATAATATGTTGTAGATTTTTAGGATCACGCACAAAAATCACAGAAGCATTTGCCGCTAGACTCTTGTCACGCAACGTGTGGAAACCCGAGCCGTACAGAGATTTTAGCCCTATCTTCCGGACGTATCTATGGGGTTATGTTAAGGTTGAAATTGTCCTGGCTTGAAAATATACAGCGCGAAGAGATTTAGCGTATTCAACAACAAGGCTGAGCAAGACCGTTGTCCAAATTCTGATACTGCTTTATGCATGACGCTTTGACGAATGATTCCTGTCATGGAATGCGACACAACTAACGATTACGAGGAATCTTAAGCTTCACAATTTATTCCCCTACGTGGTTTTTACCTTATACTTGAATCCAAAAAAATCGCTTTCAGAAAACAATGCCGCTTGGATGGGAACGCATCAATTCGAAAAAGTCGACACCCAATAAAAATATTGTTTTCATTAAACCTCGACCCGGACCTGATCAATCTATGTCACAGGACTACCTCGAGCGTATTGCTGCACAATGTGTTCCAATAATGAACAAGAACTTTCTATCGGTTGTATCCCTCGAAGAATATGAGCCTAATTTTGAATTCTGGGGTAAGTGATATTGTCATATCAATAAGTATGTTAATTCATCAAACTGTCTTCGATTCTAGGACGAAATTTTAATCACGGAGAGGTGATTCAGCTTGTCCTAAAGTCTCCTACAACTGGTCGTTGGTTGCCTTTTAAATTTGTTCAAATGGTCATGATGCATGAGCTTGCCCACTGCAAGCAAATGAATCACTCAAAGGCATTCTGGGCTGTGAGGAACAGCTTCTCCAATCATGTAAAAGAGTTATGGGCTATAGGCTACACTGGAGAGGGCTTGTGGGGTAAGGGGGTACTACTTAAAAACGAAATGATTTCACATGAAAACATTGAGGAAGGGGATATTATGCCGGAAAACCTCTGCGGTGGAACATTTAGACCTAAGTCCTACAAAAAGCGAAAAGCTAAGCCTACAATCACTTATCAAGAGAGAAAAGAGCGAAGAATATTAAATAAATTCGGTACGAACGGAAAAGCTCTAGGTTCTGATGAAAATATGAAGAGCAAGCTTGAGAAAAAAAGTTACCACGTGCAGAGACCAAGAGTTGCTGCGAGCCTGAGAGGTAGAGAACTACGGGCAGCTGCTGCTCTCGAGAGGGTTGAGAC
Organism: Blumeria graminis f. sp. triticale; assembly: GCA_905067625.1. Classification (NCBI taxonomy): domain Eukaryota; kingdom Fungi; phylum Ascomycota; class Leotiomycetes; order Helotiales; family Erysiphaceae; genus Blumeria; species Blumeria graminis. The sequence goes on along the minus strand of LR898475.1, from coordinate 7,965,520 downwards.
TCTAAAGCAAGTGCCAGATATTAAGGCTGTTGAAGTCGTGGATCCAATCGATATTGAAAGTGGATCTGAGTCTGAGAATCATTCGAGACTAGAGCTGAACGGAGGAACCGATGCAGAGAATCTTCAACTTTTGGATAAAAAATGCAGAGATATGGTTAGAGTCTGTGAAAAAGAAGACCAAGATAACCCAGATTCGAAAGATGAGATACAAGAGCTACTTAAGCTGTCTAGTTGTAACATCAACAAACTCCCTAGTCGCACAACCTCAGAACCAGCAATTCAAAATACCCCTAAACTGGAGAAATCTGCTGATCAGTTGAAAAATAAAGTTAGAAATACAGCGTTTGAAATTAAATCTGTTAAGATAGAGAGCAATGAATCTAAACAGGGCACGCAAGAGGATCAGGTTAACCACCTCATGTGCCCAGTTTGCTCTTTCAGCGGCAACGAAAACTCCTTAACCTGCGCAGTTTGCCTTCATGTTCTTAAGCCGGCATCCATGCCAAACTCCTGGCGGTGTTGCGATCCAAGATGTAGTAACAAATTGTATATTAATTCCGGTGATGTCGCATATTGTGGAATTTGCTCCGGTAGAAGGAGCTCTAGTCCAAACATTTGAAAGGTGAACATTTGCTTCAGTAAAGTTGTAATTGTGACTTCTTTAATGTATCTAGAAATCGCCACTCAGGCATTCATAATCCAAGATTATTTCCACAGACTTTAAAACTTTTGATATTACCAAGGAGCACATCTTTGATCATTGGATCAGAGTTGGAAAAGCCTAGGAGTTCATCCATCTTACAAGGCCCCCTAATTTTTATTGAGTGTCCTAGAGAGATTATTATGCAAGGGAAATAGTATAACTTCAACTTCGATTATATTTTAGAATCATAACAACTCAGGTTTCTATTTTATTTCTTTCAGCCCTTTCAGGGACCTCATGGACTCATTCAGATGTATGTGGCTATAAAATTTACCAGAAACTAATTCGGTGAATACTTTCTGATACTATTTTTCTTAATTTTATTAATTTCTAGGGTTTCCTTAAGGAAGTGCGCTGAAACTGGGATTTCAAGTGTGAATTCTATCCTATCATTTTCTAAGTTCCTCCATGTTTTCCTTGACTGGTGCCTCAGCTTCTCCTGTAAGTCGAAAATTTTCAAGCCAACCGTTTTTGATCCAATCGATGATTCTTTACATGTCATATAAAATGTTCATTATGGCTTCATAAGGCATATCTTTTGCTGGTCTTAGCACCTATATTCTTGCCTTTTTCTACCGAAAAAATAACAATACTGTATGTCAGTCGGCTTGTGACGATTATCCAACCTCGTCAGAAGGAAGAACAATCGGGCTATGAAGTAGTTAACGTTGCTGAGACACGTGACATAAAATTATGTTCTAAGGTTCACTTCGGTAGTTACTTGAATAAGTAGAGACACACCTCCACTCTGTTCTTCGACTAGCTGGCGCTGACCACTTTCATCCGTTGGCTTAAAGATCCAACGATGCTCAAGCACATATCAGCCTAAAAGAAAAACTACGGCTTATCCCTCTATTTCTCCGTCCTCGGCTTGTACCGCCCACCTATAGATCCCCTCTGAATTTCACTCGAGGTGATTAAACTGTTGACAAATTTGCCACACATGTCCTTGATCTATCACCGTGGGATATTCTTGTCTTCTCGGATGGCTCATAGTAAAAAGATGGATCCGCAGAGGCAGGTGCTGTTGTTTTCCACAAGAACTGTTATGAATCTACTAATTGGCAGATTTTCGAGGCTGTTAAGCTGCAGAGGTCGAGTCGTTTTCGAAGAAAAATTATGGAAGGTTCGAAGTTACCAAGGTGCGAATGTGTGAATTTGCGAATTGATTATAAAGAGACAAATGTGTTAGAGAAATAGATAATGTCCTAGTAGATAGAACGTGGAACCTCCAGTATCGGATTACACGGCTCGCTTGGTTACGAGCCGTGCACTGTCTGGACAATAGACGCGTCAGTTAGTAATCAATGAGTAATGTAAGCGACGAGTCGTAGAGACGATCTGTCAAGTGAAGGAGTAGTCATTCTTTGATGACACAAGTCATTGACAAAGTACTTCTCAGTTATACGAGGGAATGAGACACGTTTAGAATAGAGTAGATAATTGGAACACAGTTTGGTGGATGAGGACTTCTATAAGACCCAACTCATATCACTACTCTGGGATATCAATTTAATACTGATTCATCTACGCCTTACATTTGCTGTGCAGTATCTCTTATCAAGTTATACAAGTGATCAGAGTACGTATATTTTAATAACATGAGGTAATCGAGGCTCGGATTATCAAAGGTTTCGAATTCATGTGTTTAAATTATTACACTATCAAAATAGCGAGTTCCAAATAAGGAAATTGTCCAAAACCCAAATTGCTAGATGTAGAGAACAAATCTAAATTCCGTTGCCTCAGCCCTAACCAAATGAAGAAAATAACCCCTGTACCACCACATCAACACAACATTTAACAATTCCATAACAAGAACAAAACCATAGCCGAATTGGGAGTCACCCTAGGCCCTAACTTTGGGATCCATGAATCCGAGATCATTGGTGCCATTGCAGGGCTTAAGGCTGCCATAGCAGCTCCTTTTTACCTCCTTGCGACTAACATCCATATGATTCTAGGTAATCAAGAAGCAGCACGACGCTTTCTTGATTGCTCACCCTTCAAGACTTCACAAAAAGAAATTTTAGAATTTCGAAAACTGGCCTCTCAGCGGCCTTCGAGAAGAATTCTGCCAATCGTAGCTCCTGGAGAAGTCTATGTGATGTTTTTATGGCCAGGCATCCTTGAAGAGGTTTCAAGGAGAAGGTTCTCAGGAAAAGGTGATAGGAGAAGGTTTCCAGGAGAACTCCGACAGTTACAGATGGAGGGGCTGGCGTCATGACGGCATTTGTCATAGTCTTAGTTGAGTTCAAGTACTATCTCGAGTTAGACTTAAGGAAGCTGGAGCTGCCACATAGTAGCTCTCCAGCTTCTTAATCTTTCATTCTTTTGATCTTTGATCTCGAAATCTAGCATTTACATAATATTATAATATTATAATCTTATATTCTCAGTCTTTTGTTATTCGTTACATTCTTCGTACTTCTGTGCACCCTGAGTTATCAGCCTTGATCGCTTGCTCGGCAATTCGACTTCTTGATTTCGTGTCTTTCGACTATCCTGTAGTTCTACGACTTTTGACCACCTCGCACCTTGCCGATCGAATTATATCTAAGTATCCTTCGTTAGCAACTATAATCCTAACAGTTATTAATACCTTACCTTCGGCAGACGGCGATCCCCAGTGTCCTTAGCGCACGTCCTAACAGATGTGGTCCCCTTGGCATGTGGGTATTGCTGGAAACGAGCTGGACGACAAGTCGGCAGATGAGGCTGCACACCAATCGGCTCTCCCTTTCGCATCTCTTGCTGGAGTACACGCAAAGATAAAAAAGTATATCAGGGACCTGACATTCACATAGTGGCAAAGCCATGCTCCCTACACCTATTGCGAGCTTGGAATGCCATTTCCCAATAAGTCTCCCGTCGAGCTAAGACTTCCTCGCCGCTATTTTTTGGTATCTTATTCAGTGCCTACCACAATATATTCCTTCATGAATATGCCCTCTTGACTTGTTCCGGTTGGGGTCTCAAGTCTGTAACCCATTTAATTTTTTGTCCATTTGTTCGAAAAAGACTGGCCTCTATGGGTCACCGTAGTAGTTTGGGTAACTTCTCATCTCTTTTCGGCACTTCTTGTGGTGCTAAAAGATTTTCTTTAATATTGGAGATGACCAGATTCCTGTCGAAATCTGCCCAATCCGCGCTATTTGATGCATTTTATGTAAGGGCTTCGCTGAACAACGCTCACAAGAGCTTCATAAGTTTGTTTCAGGCCTTCTTGCTCTCTTTAGATTACATGATATTGTAGATTAAATCAGTCACCGTGTCCCCTCAGGGACGGGGCTATAGTTATAACTGTAGCCCGGTGGACATTAAATATAAATAAATACTTGAATGAGTCGGCTCTACAGCTTCAATGACTGAGGCATGGTGGCTAGGCCAAGCCCGTATCATCTCCCAGCGGAACAAGAAAGTTGGCACCAGCGTTGGCTGGCACAAAAATCTGTTGGATAGAACAATCTTAAAGGCAATTAGAGCAGTACTACCTGCTTGGCTTAAAGCCCCAAAATTGGTTCTTTGAAGAGAGTCAGGCATTCCAATCGTAGCAATCCTTCTAGACCAGAGACAATTTTGGTCAGCAGCGCACATACAACAACTGTATTTATGGTACCAGCGAGCTATGAGATCTAGAGAGATGCCAAAGAACGTTGTAAAGCGCCTCGAACTACGAGCAGTCCAGAAAGCCCGACTTATCACTGCTCCAGAGAAATATCTGACACGACTCTAGCATAGTGCTCAAAATGTACCGATTGCTGAAGATCACGGAAAACTTCTATACCCGGAAGCCCATCCCCCGAGGCTCCTACCGTGTGGATACTCGAGGGACAAAAACAGTTGGCGAGTGCTCAAAAGTTGGCGTGGGTTCAAATCATAAGATTCTAAACTAAAGAGAAAAATATCTAGAAGGATACGAATCTATATATATGTGCATAGGAATTCCTCAACTGTCCAAATAAAGTTATTAACACGAAACCTCCTATCTCTGATTGTCTACAGCCCGAGGGTTTTGTATGAACACCAACATCTACGGAAAATCTTTAAAATCGTGGTTCGTCTCAAACAAGAGTTATTAGACTTTTTAGGAAAAATGAGGTTTGCATTTGGTAAAATAAAAATCTGTCTATCCTTTTTTTTAAGGTCAGAACCTCTTCTATATATCCAATGATCATATTTGATCCAACTTCTACATCAACTTAATCCGAAACATCCAGAGCGACGTTTAATGTGATGGTCAGACTTGCTAGGGCACTTGGAGGTAGACTGGTGGAAGAATCCGGGATCACATGATAATGTATAACGGGGATGCAGGCCGGACTAAGGTGGAGCCGCGGTCGAGCTTACCTCAAGCTCGTAGCTCCTAGCACTTTCTTTCTCTTTGTCTTTTCTTCTACCTACGTATCGTAGCCTAATGTCCAAATACAACTTCTTCTTAGAGACCCGCATCATCTTCAGATCAGTCGTAACATAAGAAAAGACCTCTTACTCCGCTGGGAAGCAATAAATTCACGTTCGAATCAATTGCTCCGACCTGCCTTGAGCAATTCGGACAATCCTCAACACTTCACTCTCGAACTGCCCTGAGCAATCCGTGAGTACCTTTGTAGATAACCTTTCATTTTCTACAGCCAGTAGAGCCTAAACCTCACTGTCCCAGAGCAAGCTGGAAATCCCTATTCATTGTACTCCACCTGCCTTGAGCAATTCGAGTAAATTTCGACCCTTCCAGCAACCCAGGAGCACCCATTTTTCGACTATTTAACCTGAGACCCTCATGCTATCCATCTAGAAAGACTCCTATCCGGTAAATATAATGACAGACAGCTTTACCCCAGCACAATTAACAGTCGTGAAAGCTGCTGTTGCCGCCGCCGTCAAGGTTGCTCTCGAGACTGACAGAGTAGAGAGAGTCTCCAGAACTCCTGCACAAGATGAAGTATGAAATACTCGAGCTCTAACAGCAGGTCTACACCCCCCCGAAAACTACTATCTTCCTACCCTTGATCATACTGTATTGGCCATTGAGCTATTTAAGATCCGATACCCTTGCACCCATTTTAGTGATCACGAAGGAGAAATCGAATATGATGTATGGAAGATGGATATGAAGCTGTTCATCGAGGAGTAGTCCGGCAATTTTAAGTCAGTCACGTCGCAGATAAAGGCCTACTTTAGGTGCACGTCAGGAGAGGCTAAAACTATCATCCTACAGTATATGGATCCTGACCTTACCAGCACCTTTGAGTCCGCTGCCGATGTGCTAAAGGCCTTGGACCAACGTTTCCACGACTATAACCGAGTCCAGACCGCCAAGCTAAAATATCGCAATCTGGAGCAGGGCAACACGACTTACGACAATTTCCGCGTCAAGTTCAACACATATGCTATAACTGGAAAAATCGCCCGTTTCTGTTGGTTCGAAGATTTGTGCGAGAAGATTGCTCCTCATCTCAAGAGAGGTATTCGCACGGAAAAGTACCGAATGAACAACAGTTACACTTTCTTGGACGAGTTCCTTGCTATCGCCGGCCATGAGGAGCGTAATATCTGTCTGGAGGCAAGCTTTAAGCCTGCTGTTGCATTCGCCCCTTCTGAGAGAAGCCGCAATATTCTCAAGAAAGATAGCTGGAGATCGGAAGCCAAGTCAACGTACTCGGTTAACAGTACAGTCCGCTCATGCTCTCCATTTTCGGCTCTCTAACAGACTATAAGTCATGAATCGCCCGCCCTTCCTGCCATAATAATTTGCTACAAGTGCCATAAGCCTGGACATCTGGCTACTCACTGCACCATTTCGGAACAGTTCAACGAGTGCATTGCTGAAATATCACTTGAAAGCGATGAGCTATGAACAAAACTTTTAAGCCGAGGTAAAGAATCCTTCCATGGCAATAGTTGCAACTTATGGAAGGATTTGAACTTCGATTTCCGTCTCCTCATCGGAGGACGCCAGTGCCTACTGCCCATAGAGCTCGGACGCAACGGATCATTTATCAAGACCCAAGCCCATATAGATGGTGGAGCAAACATTTTCGGTGCTGTTTCTACCACTCTATCTTACCGTCTTGCTAAAGCCCTCGACGTCAAGTTCATTCAATTGCTGTGACGGCTTGTAAGCCGGCAATTGCCTGTAGCCTGCGCTGTCAAACGCAGGCTTAGCATGAAACTAGGCAGGGACTATTCTTGGAAGCAGGGTCTTATAACTTGGCAAACACCTCTAAGAATAGGGCACGAGAAGGGATACGAGAAGGGATACGAGATGGGATACGGATATACGGATAGAAAACTGTGTCATTGGCCTGGATAATAATCATGTATAAAGTAACTGTTATTATCCTCTTCAATCTGTAGTTCACCATAGATTGAAAATAAACTACCTCTGACCATAAGGTTGCTCAAGTGCCTATGCTTAGACTGTGACATATTTTCAATCTAAAAACTCAATACTCACGACGAACAACGATACGAACGACGATACTCACGACGAAACGAACGACGGTACGAACGACGGTACGAACGGCGAATGATAAACGACGTTATACGAACGAAGTTAGATCAAAGAAGATATAGAAATCACGGAGGGCTTAGAAAATGTCTACCCAATTCGAAATGGCCATGGCTGAGAATAATTCCCTGAAGGAAGAAAACCTCCGCCTACAAAGACAATTGGGTATCTCTGCAATGCCAAGCAAGACCCCCGATCAAACCTCAGAGGTTAAAATAATTAAAGATCCAGCAAGGAAGAATGGGAAGTTAAAACCCAACCAGCTCCCTAATTACGACGGCAACAGAAAAAAATATCCCGCATGGAGAAAAGCTGTGCTGTCTGCACTGCGGCTTGACTGGAATACGTTCAAATACACTGACCAGCAAGTATTTCTCATGATTTACAACTGTTTGGAGGGAGAAGCTCAGGAGGAAGCCGGCGCATATTTTGAGAGCGGAGGAAAAAACGGAGTGGAGAGCCCAGAGGACTTTATCGAATTCTTGGATCATGGCAACTGGGATTTTACCCGAATTACCCGGGCGAGAACTGAATTGGGCAAATTAAAGATGGGGGAAAATCAGCAGTGGAATTCATTTTTTCCCACCTGGTCAAATAAGTTAACCGAAGGGAGGGGTGATATGTGGCCCGACGAAACTAAAATTACAATGCTTCGTGGCGCGCTCAATAAGACTCTCCTAAAAGCCTTGGCCAGTAACCATCTTCTCCCACAGAATGATTTTTTTGCCTGGACGAAGATTGTTGGCCAGACATCCCATCAACAAGAAGAGTTAGAAGTCCAATCTAACTGGCGTAGGAGTTGGGTTGCACCAGAGAGCTTAGATCACCAAAATAGAAGTCACAATAGCCTAGGTAGGAGACTGAGTATAGGGGGATGGAAGCCTCCGAATAGACATCGTGGAATTGCCAGAGAAATTGACGCTGCGGGCGATACTTTCATGGGAGGCATTAACTCTGCCAACGTGGCAAGGGGCGTAAACGGGAAGCCGCTCCGCGCAAAATGGAAGTCGCCGGAGCAAATCCAGAAACTCCAAAGAGAGAGCAAATGTTACAGATGCGAGCGTCAGGGCTGTAATACGAGAATTTGTCGGGTTTTGCCTGCACGGAAACCGGGTGCCGTAGGAATATCAGCTTCATCGGCCTCCCTTCCAGAAATTGATTTACGATTATTAATAGAGGATGAAGATGAATATCTGAATGTAGGCCAACAGTTTTTCGGAAAACTAGATGCTCCTGAGCAAAGTCGCACTCAGGAGCCTAAAGCAGTTGTTAGTCAAGAATTAATAATGAATACATCCACATTTTTAGTTAATGCACTTATCAACGATTCCACTATGTTGCAAGCATTGGTGGATAATGGTTGTTTGTGCTCTGGGATTATTAATGATAACCTGGCATCTAAACTACAACTGCCGCGCATAAGTATTAGCCCTCGATCTCTGGAAACAGCCGAAGATTCAACGACTAATAAACCAGTGGTCGATAGCATCACTTACATTTCTCTTGATCTGTACGGATATGTGATGCCAAAGATATGGTTGTATGTGGTCCCACATTGTACCCATCAGATGATACTTGGGAAGAAATGGCTCGAGGATCAAGATGCCATAATTCATGCAAAATAACAGCGACTAGAAATTCGTAAGATTGGGATCTCGATCCATAGTGCGAAGCGCTGGAGAAATGCTCTGCGCAACGTCGCGCGACCGAGAATGATACCCGTCGATAAGATGGTATCCATGATTAAAGAAGTGCCAGTCTGCAAAGCTTCTCTAGATGACATTAACAAGGCTTTACGCACGAAACCAAACGTTACAGTGGATCAAGCTAGAGAAAAATTGCCAGAGCAGGTAAGGGAATTTGCACACCTTTTTGCAGACGGTGGTGGGGCAGACGAATTACCACCACTACGAGGTACCCTAGACCACGCCATCAATCTCCAACAGCAAGACGGCAAGCCGCTATCCCCGCCTTGGGGGCCATTGTACGGAATGTCTCGGGAGGAACTACTCGTTCTACGGAAAACGTTAACGGAATTGTTACAGAAGGGATGGATTCGTCCAAGTAACTCAGCGGCAGCAGCACCAGTACTCTTTGCAAAAAAGCCAAATGGAGGTTTGCGATTGTGTGTTGACTATAGAGGGTTAAATGCAATAACCACGCCAGATCGATACCCTCTACCCTTGTTCAAGGAAACTCTCCGGCAACTATCAAAGGCAAGATGGTTTACGAAGCTGGATGTCAAGTCGGCATTTCATCGACTTCGAATAAGGGAAGGAGACGAATGGCTGACAGCATTTCGATGCAGGCTGGGACTTTTTGAATGGCTTGTAACACCCTTCGGATTCATAAATGCGCCCGCTACCTTTCAGAGGTACATCAACGAGCAACTTCGTGAACACTTGGATCTCGATGCGACAGCATATATGGATGATGTACTTGCTTACACTAGCGGTAGTGAAGATGAACATTGGAACACGGTGCGAAGTATTCTTCGCAAGCTGAGTAAGGCAGGACTATACTTAGACATTAGCAAATGCGAGTTTCTGTGTAAAGAGGTCAAATACCTAGGGCTTATAATTCGTGCAGGTGATGGAATAAAGGTGGATCCAGTCAAAGTCAAAGCCATTCTGGAATGGGACCCACCATCCACTGTAAAAGGTGTTCGGTCGTTCCTAGGGTTCGCAAATTATTATCGGTGTTTTGTGGATGGATTCTCAGAGATTGCGGCACCAGTTACTGCTCTAACCAAAAAGGATTCAACATGGAAATGGGGTGATGCAGAAAACGAGGCTTTCAAACGATTGAAAAGAATTTTCGCATCCCAACCAGTTCTAGCACAGTGGGATCCAGATCGCGATACGGTGCTTGAAGCTGACTGCTCAGGGTATGCCATGGGAGGCTGTCTATCTCAGGTAGACAAACAGGGTAGATTGCGGCCAGTAGCGTACTATTCGAGACGGCTAACAAGTGCGGAGGCGAATTACCCAATTCATGATAAAGAAATGCTCTCTATAGTAGCATGTTTGCAGGAATGGCAGGCAGAATTGAAGTCAGTTGCGAAGCCGTTTAAAATCTGGAGTGACCATAAAAATCTGAGTTATTTCGCATCAAAGCGTCTTCTCATTGAGCGACAGGTACGATACAATGACATCCTGCAGCAATTTCAGTACGTGCTGGAATGGCGGCCGGGAAATACCTGCGAGCGACCAGATGCCCTGTCACGTCGGGATCAAGATAAGCCGACCGGGTTGAGCAATGAGAGAACTGCGGGGCGAATAATGCAATTATTGCCACGCCTACCTGTAAATCCAGTTAACATCGAGCTTAGTGAAGAGAAACTAGATCCAGCTGCTAAGGTGGTATTATTCGACGAAGATGAACTGCAGACGCTGTGGAAAAGAGGGGTACAAAGTGACGAGGATTGGCGCCATGCACGTGATTCTGTGCGCGACGGGGAGCGTGGATTTCCCCCAGACTTAGCGCAAAAGATGAAAGCTAATATTGGCGAGTGCACGGTAGCCACTGATAATATTCTCCGGGGCCGAGAAAATAGGATCTGGGTGCCTGATTACGAGCCACTCCGAACAGCAATCATGCAACGTTCGCATGACAGCCATTTGGCTGGCCATCCAGGAAAAGATACCATGGTTGGCATAATATTACGACGATGGTTTTGGCCGAAAATTAGGGATTCAGTGCGAAAGTTTATCCGGAATTGTGATACCTGCGGGCGGACCACGGTGTGGCGAGAGGCGAAAGCTGGGTTTCTTCGGTCTTTACCAATACCCGATTGCATAGGTAGTGAGCTGACTATTGATTTCGTCACTGACCTGCCACAATCACGCGGCTGTACAAATGTCATGGTCATCACCGATCGCTTGGGTAAAGACGTTTTCATGTTCGGAACCGAATCAATGGATGCACCACTGTGCGCTTCAACATTCATTGATAGATATTACCAGTACTATGGGTTCCCGAGGTTTCTGACTAGCGACCGGGGTAGTGATTGGGTTGGGCATTTCTGGGGTACTTTCTGCAAGCTAACTGGTATTTCACAGCGATTACCTACGGCCTATCACCCGCAGACCAATGCAAGCGAGCGGGCGAATCAATAGATGTACAAGTACCTTCGAGTGTTTACGTGTTACGCTCAGAATAATTGGGTGGATCTCCTCCCACTGGCACAGTTGGCATTAAACTCGGGGCCAAACTCAGCAATTGGAGGGATGAGTCCATTCTTTTTACGACATGGTTACAATCTGGACCCAATATCTGAACCAACCCCATCAACTGAAGAACTGTCAAAACACCCTGGACGCCGAGCGGCAGGTGAATACGTGCAGAGACTACGGGATGCCCAGGACTTTGCTCAAGCCGCAACGGCATCAGCGCAACAACGGAACGAGGAAAACGCGAATCAATATTGACGGCAGCCAGAACAGCTCAAGGTGGGCGATAAAGTGTGGCTAGACCTGCGGAACATTAAAACACCTCAACTATCAAAAAAGTTGGCCTGGGTTCATGCCAAATATGAAGTCACAGCAGTACCTGACCCACTGACGGTCGAATTGAACGTCCCTGGAAAGATACACAAGCGCTTCCATGTCGAATTAGTCAAGCGCGCAGGTAATGATCCACTGCCCAGCCAGGTTAGAGACGACACCCAAAACCCACCATTGATCGATGACCTCGAAGGTCCAGAATATGAAGTGGAATCTATCCTACGAGCGCGATCTATCCGTCGCGGTAGAGGAAACTTTCGTCAGGCTTTGGTAAAGTGGACAGGCTGGGCCGAGCCAACTTGGGAGCCGATTGAAAGCATTAGGGAAACGCAAGCACTCGACAGGTTCGAGGCTACTTACGGTAATATAGAGATAAATAATGGTCCTGAAAACGATAGCTCTGGAGGATTCGTAGGCCCTGCAGAGGGTCATGTATTGGATAAACGGCGTCAAAAACGCCATGGCAAAAACAAACAAAAAAAATTTTAAAAGATAAATAAAAAAATTACAAGAACCTCCCAATCTATTTCCTAAAAAATTTTGGAGGAGAGCTTGTGACGGCTTGTAAGCCGGCAATTGCCTGTAGCCTGCGCTGTCAAACGCAGGCTTAGCATGAAACTAGGCAGGGACTATTCTTGGAAGCAGGGTCTTATAACTTGGCAAACACCTCTAAGAATAGGGCACGAGAAGGGATACGAGAAGGGATACGAGATGGGATACGGATATACGGATAGAAAACTGTGTCATTGGCCTGGATAATAATCATGTATAAAGTAACTGTTATTATCCTCTTCAATCTGTAGTTCACCATAGATTGAAAATAAACTACCTCTGACCATAAGGTTGCTCAAGTGCCTATGCTTAGACTGTGACAATTGCCGAAGCCTATTGTGCCTACAGGATATAATGGACAGCCCGGTAACTCTATCAAGTTTGCTCTATTGCTCACTCTTACCATTGATCGACGTCATATCAACCTCCCGTTCCTTGTTACAAGCTTGGGAAGTACCAATGTCCTGATTGGTAGAAAATGATTGAAACACTATGACTTGAAGCAGAACTACAAGCTGAACCAGTTGTAATGGCCCGCAGACGTACCGGTAATCCCTTACTTCGGTCAGCGCATATGTATTGACCTAAACTCCAAAACCACTCCCCGTGCAGACCATCAGTCTGACGTTGCTAGACAGGATGCCCTTCTTGAAGATGAAATTCGCCACGCGCACCTCTCGAGTATCAAAGCCAAGGAGCCAGTCTCAAAAATTAGAGCTTCAGCTTTCTCCCATGAGCTGAAGAAAAGTCTCGGACGCATGGAAAAACTACTTTTCAGAGCCTCTCCAGATACTCCGGCAAAGCCTCCCCTCAAGTCTACCCTCAATCTGTAATCCTCAAACCTAGGTACCAATACCTCGCTCAGTATCTGCTTAATCTCCGCCTGTGTTGTGAGTGCTTTACACACTTGCTACACCAAAAAGTGCGACGAGGCCAGAAAAAACGGAGAGCGCCTCCCAGACGAGTGTACATTTGTGGCTTCCGTATAAGATATTGATAGCGAGCTCAACCGACGAGAAGCCTCCAAAGTGCCGATAGTCTCAATATATTCCCCGAAACAAGCTCTCGAAATTAAGTATCAAGATAACAAAGAGCTTATTGGCAAGAAGCTGCCATCTCAATACCAGGAATTCCGAGACCTTTTCTCTTGTCAGGCATATGACAATTTACCGGAGCATCGTGCCAGTGATCATAAGATAGAGCTGACAGGATCCAATTGCTTGACAGTGGAGCCTCTACACCACATGACAGAAGCATAGCCAACCGAAACAAAGCGTTATATCTTGGAAAATTTACATAAGGGATTTATCAAAGGCTCCACTGCTCCCCAAGCTGCTCCTATCATGTTCGTGAAAAAGGCTGACGGCTCCCTTCGTCTTTGTGTCGATTACAGGAAGCTCAACAATCTCACCAAGAAGGACCCGTACCCTATTGTCATAGGCTAGAGCCTAAGGCAGCCAAGGCTTGGGCTTGGGTGACTGATCTGAGCTGATACCAAATAGGTGACTATTTAGTTGCTCTACTTGGGTATAGTCTGGTAACAGCACAGACCACTTTCTAATGTATATAAGGAAGACTTTTCCTCTTCCATCTTCTTTCTTTAGTTTAAGATCTTCTATACACAGCAAACAGTACAATTCGAATACAATTCTACTTCAAGCCCTTACACCTATTCCCCTAATTGATGAGATGATGGCTATTAGGACCGACCTCAGGTTGACACTAGAAGACTCCCTCGAAATATAAAAGAGTAATTGCTTTGTATTTGGACCTAAAGCTACGCAAAATAACTAAAAGAAAAGACAAGGAGAGAAAGAGGTCTGCAACCTCGCTGAGCTGAAAACTCCACCAGCTCGCTTCCGGGACCGACGCTTACTCAACCAGACTCCACATCACGTGATACCATGACCCTATCACTTGTTAACTCAAGCCGTAACAATGGCCCATATATCTCGAGCCAAAGAATTCACCAAACTGGATATTCAGCAAGCTTTTCACCGTATCCAAATGTCTCCTGACTATGAAGATACCACTACATTCAGAACCGAATACAGTACGTAAAAATATAAAGTCCTACCTTTAGGTCTGACAAATAGTCCTGCAACCTTTTAAAGGTTTATAAATGAAATTCTCATGGAGCATCTCGACGATTTCTGCTTTACATATATAGACGACATCCTGATCTATTCAGACTGTGAAGAATAGCACGAAATACACTTCAAGAGAATTATGAGAATCCTGGTCAACCATGGTCTGCAAGCAGATATCAAGAAGAGTGAATTCAGTGTATCAAAAACTAGGTTCCTTGGCTTCATTATTGGCGTGAACGGCATTGAGGTCGATCCCGAGAAAATAGCTGTGACCTACAACTGGCAGTACTCTACCAACATACGTGGGTTTCAAAGTTACTTGGGGTTCTGCAACTTCTACCGCCGTTTCATCGAGGAGTATTGCAGAATATGTCGACCCCTCAATCTTCTCACCGGCAGAGATGTACCTTTCGTATTTGACGAGAAGTGCAAAGAAGCCTAGGAAGCTCTCCGTTCTGCTCTGCAGTCAGCTCCGATCCTGCGACATTACGACCCCTACAAACAGACTAGATTGGAGACCGATTCTTCGGATGGTATTCTAGCTAGAGTGCTGTCACAGCTCCAAGAAGATAATCTCTATCACCCTGTCGGATACTTCTCTAAGACAATGGGCGATGCTGAGCTTAACTACCCCATACATGATAAAGAGTTATTGGCAATCTTTCATTCTTTCAAACAGTACCGCCCCGAATGCTGTTCAAGTATACACTGACCATCGTGCCCTCGAGTACTTCATGAGAACCAAGGATTTGATAGCCCGCCAGGCCAGATGGACCGAATTCTTCGCAGACTTTCATTTTACAATTATGTATTGCACTGGCATAACAAATACTCTGGCCATTACCCTCTCTAGACGGGATCAGGAGTTGACTCCATTAGAAGCCCGCAAACGCGCTATTCGCCAGCAACAACTAATACCAAATGACAAGATCCGCCCTCAAGTCCTAGAAGATGTAGCCCTCACTGTTTTGGGGGCCAAAGAGGACACCAAATATAATAATATCACTATAGCTGAACCCCTCCCACTGGTACAGCTGTGCCCCGTCAATGCTGTACCTAAGCACGTAACTGATCCAGGGAGCCCAATATCCGAAAATATTAGTGACCTCGAAAATATAGATGGAGCTCAACTGGATCCCACTTCCATGATAGTCTACTTTCATGGATCATTGTGGCATAGCGTAATATGAAACGCCATGCGGACGGCTAATTTAAAACACAAATAATGTCACGGTTTCGAGGGACAAGTGCAGGGGCAACTATGTGGTCAATGGTAGTAAATAATAATTCTAAGGAGAGAAATTCCACTACATCTATCTATTCATTTATATACGTGAAAGCCTCCTCGTCACCGAGGCTGATCCCCCTCCTGTTCCTATGCTGTAGGACTCCCCTAGTGTTCTGACTATGCCTGAAATACAGTACTGTCGTGTTATGGTCCGGAGGGATTGTACTCGGTCTCGTATATTCCCAGTCAGTGTAAGCCTATCAACATGTGGTGCAGTGCCGCACTGCCGGGTCCGATGCCATGTGAATACCATGAAAATGCCGACGCAATAGTATTGTATTGGGTGGCGTCGCACATTAGCGAATTGGTATTGATTAATTACGCCACTCGAATTAGGCCCAAGTTAACCAACAATGGCTACAGGGACCAATCGTCTTACCAGCTGTTACATCCAACAGTACTTCCCATGACCGATAGAGTCTATTTCAGGAGCACCCCCCTGCCTCGCCTCCGTTTCCTCCAAGCAAACGTTGGGCGTGGTGGATCTTCTCACCTCATTCTTCTACAAGCTGCATTTCAGGGAAAATATGATGTGATATTTGTACAAGAGCCCTGGACAAGAACAATTAACCAAAAGAACGTAACCAAGTCCCATCCGGCCTACGTTATTTTCACTCCTCCTAATTGTGACTGGAAAAATTCGCGCCCGCGCGTTCTCATCTATGTCCGAAAGAAATCTAACCTCCGACCTGTCCAACTGGATTGTGGTCTCTCACCCGATATCATCGCCCTCCATCTCCAGTGCTCTCCTTCTCTAGAGATCATAAATTTATATTGTCAACCTCAACCTCGAATGCCTGAGAGCCTCGGCGCACTCCTTAGTTGGTCGGTTAAACCAAATACCATAATTGTGGGGGATTTTAACCTCCACCACGAATTATGGGAGCCCAACGTTTCCCGGTCGTCTGGCGTCAGTAGCTTTGTTGAATGGATTTACAATTATTCTTTGAGGTCAGCATTGCCTTACGGAGCTCCCACCCATTGCGCCGGCCATGTCCTCGACCTAGTACTTACGAACATGGAAGGACTTCAAGCCCGTGTGGATCCGGAGACACATTCAACCTCCGACCACGAGACAATATCCGGCCTCGTCCAGCTCTCGTCATCACAAAGGCGACACCCAATGCTGAAGCTGCCCAGATTCAACGACGAGAATGCTGAGGTATTTCGTCTAGCCCTCTTCACTACCGCACCTCCTACTCTTCCCTTTGAGGACCCATCCCCTCAACGCCTGGACGCGGTGACTTCATCGGACATCGCCGCTCTCTCGGCAACTTTGCTTGCAGCTAACACCCCTAGACCTGCATGCGTTCCATGCAAAGATTATTGGAACCACGAATGCTTAGACCAACGGCGTTGGTATCTCGAAGCCCGCCATATTGGTGATCAAGATCTCATTAGTGAGGCACACAGTAATTTCCGGAAATCTGTAAGACGAGCCAAACGCGAACACAAGCGGGTCAAGTTGGATAACGTTTCTTCGACCTTGAAGGCCCATAAAGTTGTTGGATGGCGGAAGTCATCTAGTCGCCTTGGCCCACCTCCTATTCAATTTCATGGTGTTACGTACAGCACCCCGACCGAGCGGGCAGATATATTCTTTCGAACTAAGCTTTCCCGCACAACTGGTCAACCGGATATACCTAGAAATACACCTACCTGCTTACTGCGTGCGATCCCCACACCTCTCTCTGTGGACGAAGATGAAATGCGCCACTGTCTTCTGGAAGTTTCGTCAACTACTCCTGGACATGACCACCTCTCTATCTCAGCTCTACGCCTGGTATGGGAAGTAGATACATGGCGCTCTTGAATTGTTAACCTTTACAGCCTTTGCCTAGCATATGGTCAACATCCCAGCATCTTCCGCTGCGCCGAAGTGGTGGTCATTCCTAAACCGTAGAAGGACGATCTCACCAATCCTGCCAATTGGCGACCAATTTCGCTTCTCCCAGTTTTCGGGAAAGGGCTGGAACGCCTCCTTGTGAGACGTTTTGACTTCTGGGCCTTGTCAAATCGCATTATCTCCCCCTCACATTTCGGAGCGCTACCCGGAAGGTCTGCCATGGATCTCGTAGAATGTTTGGTTCACGATGTCGAAAAAGCATGGGAGACAAAGCAGGTGTGCACTCTTGCCACCCTCAATATCCAAAGTGCTTTTGATAGCATTCAGCCTTGCCGTCTCCGTGCTCGTCTACGCGAACAGGGATGGCCTTTACTGTACGTGAATTGGGCTGCTTCCTTTGCTTCTTGCAGGAAGGCTCGTCTCAGAGTGGGTGATTTTGTAGGTGACTTCTTGGATATTCCGCATGGCTTGCCCCAAGGATCCCCTGCTTCTCCTATATTGTTTCTCCTCTTTCTAGAGCCATTATTTAAACTCGGGTTTCCTACATTTGGATACGAAGACGACGTAGCAATCCTCTCGGTCGCAAAAACTCTTGCCGATTCTTCTTATCTAACCACCAACAGGGTCGGAAGCATCACCCGTTGGTGCGAGCAGAATGGACTCTCTCAGGCAGAAAACAAGACCGAAATCCTTCATCTTCACAGATCTCGTCAACCTTCCCCTCCGGTCATCATCAATGGCGTCCCAAAAAATACAAATTCTACTCTAAGATGGCTAGGTGTCTTTCTCGACACCAAGCTCTCTTTCAAACAACATGTTCAAGAATGGAGTGCTAAAATGCAACAGATTAGCGCCCATGTACGACAGCTTGGAAATAACAACCGTGGTGTTCCAACAACTTTTCTGCGCGCTGCAGCCATAGCTGCGGCGCTACCGGTCCTCTTGTATGGTGCCGAGGTCTGGTGGCGCGGTCACACTTATCTCCGCCGAGGAAGTTCAACTTCAACCCGATCCCAACACCTAGTAGACACGCCTCCGCTCCGCTGTTAGGCTAGCTGCCGCGGACGTCTTTCATCCTTCGGTCAGAAGATTAAAAGATCCTCGCGTAAAATCTCACCTCACCGAAAAATTGAAGCTCATTTCACCCTTCCCCCGCCCTCGGCTCTTACCTCCCTCCTTTAAAGCTTCGCTTAATCGTACTCGAGCAGACTTTTCCGTCCTAGAACTTTCCGAGCGTATCAGCGCACTTCCACCATGGGATATCCTTGTCTTCTCTGACGGCTCAAAGCAAAGCGATAGGTCTGCTGGGGCAGGTGCCATCGTTCTCCATAAATGCAACACTATAGCTCAAGTGAGGGTGCCCTTCGGCCCCGATTTCGAGGTCTATGACTCCGAAATTATCGGCGCCCTGGCAGGGCTTAAGGCCGCTGTAGCTGCCCCTTCAACTCATCTCGCAACCAACATCCATGTTATCCTAGACAATTAAGCGGCAGCACAATGTCTCCTCAATTATTCGCCATCTAAGTCCTCGCAAATGGAAATTCTAGAATTTCGGAATCTCGCGTCTAGCTGACCTACGAGGAGAATTCTGCCTATAGCATCTCCTGGCAAAGTCCAAGTTATGTGGTCTCCCGGTCACATAGGTATACCAGGCAATGAGCTGGCCGACAAGCTGGCCGGAGAGGCGGCTCGCCAACCAGCCCCCCCTGCCGCATCCCTTGCCGGAGTCCGCGCAAAGATTAAAAGGCAAATATGGGACTTGACCTCAGCTTGGTGGCAATCTCATGCTCCCTCTACCTATTGTGAGTTAGGGATGCCATTTCTCAAGAAGCCTCCTGAGGAACTTCGACTCCCTCGCCGATATCTCGGGTATTTAATCCAATACCGCATTGGACACGGTGACTTTCGTGCCTATCACGAATGGTTTCATCATCTTGATGCCCTTCTGACTTGTTCCTGCGGGGTCAACAAGTCAATCACTCATCTAGTTTTTTGCCCCATTGTGCGAGAGAGACTGGCTTCGGCCGGCCATCGACGAAGTATGGGCTCACTCTATTTTCTTCTAAGCACCTCCCCAGCAGCTAAGCGTTTCACCACCATATTGGAGAAGGTTAGGTTCCTGTCAGAAATCTGCCCACTCCGTTAAATATGAGCTATTCTTGTGAGGTACCCGCTGTATAGCGCTCGCAGTTTCTAAATATATTTTCATGGCCTCTGCCACTGTATATCACGTTTTGTATTAGTTAGTAGCCACTATGTCCCCTCAGGGATGGGGCTTTAGTTGTAACTAGTGCCCGGTAGACATAAAAAATAAATAAATTTACAGCCCGCCACAGGAGATGTGACAATCGTAAGATAGGAAAAAGTAGAGAAATTTCACCTCAGCCCAGTCTAAAAATATGGGTATAATGCTTCCGGATCTCCAAAAGTCCTTTCCGATGCTGACATCTGGCAAGAACTTGCAGCAGCAAATATCGACACAAAATTGACTTTTTCTATCAGCTGGACACGTAATTCTCTGGCATCCCCAGAATGGGAAGGTAATATCCGACTAGTAGTTGCAAAGCCAGCTGAAGATAAACTGTTGGTACAATGCGGTATACGCGCGTAAATAAAAGGCAATAAAATAGATTCAATAAAACGATACAATAATATTCACATATATTCATTCTATCTATCTGTTCTAATCCCTTTGGTGTCATGTAAGAATGCCCTGAGAATATTACGTAAGTTGCACTACTGTTACAATAGGTTAATACATATTCCACCTAGTACTCGG
The DNA here is from genome assembly GCA_905067625.1 of Blumeria graminis f. sp. triticale. Classification (NCBI taxonomy): domain Eukaryota; kingdom Fungi; phylum Ascomycota; class Leotiomycetes; order Helotiales; family Erysiphaceae; genus Blumeria; species Blumeria graminis. The sequence continues at coordinate 7,945,246 of LR898475.1, read as the reverse complement.
GTGCACATGACTACTGTTCCAACATAAACTCCCCTCCAGCGTCCGCCTTTTTGCTCAGTCCGCTAAAATCCGACCGGCCAACAATTTCCCACGCTTCCAAGTCTACCAACGCTGCCATGGGTTTCACTACATCAATGCCTACATCCAGAGAGCTCGTTGCGGACGTTATGCATCAGACTCACACAACGGCCCATATCTGACACCCATAACGTGTATTAATTGTGCTGGCCCGCACATAGCCTCCTCCACTAGATGCTCGACGAGACCTTTCCGATCTAACGCAGTATTCACTCGCCAAAACAAGGAGGGAATGCGAGTATTACGCCAGCAAGGATACAAGTCCTGGCTGGCTCTCCTTCGATACAATCCTCGCGTACCCCGACTCCTGCTCCTACTTCAACTGTGGACTCGGCATCTAGGTTTTATTCCCTAACTTTCCCCGAGAGGTCACTGTGAGGCACCGAAATCGGAGTCGAAGAAGAAAGAAGACTACAAGTCCCTGCTTCTTCCAGTTTGTTACGGTTTGACCGCTATTTGAGCTTAGGTGAATACCTAAGCGGATTGTTGGGAATATTTGCAACTAGGCGGCACTACTAGTCAGGAGGTCGGAGCGTTACTACAACTAAGTAACACCTGGCAATGCGTGGCTGGGTAGCAAGTATTGTGCCTAAGGATGAGTCATCAGTCTGGAGATTGACAAAGGGGACCAATTCTTATAAATACCTGTTAGTCGTAGCTAGAGTTCTCTTTTCTCCTCATATAGTTTTATAAATCGATTTATTCACAACCAGCTCGGTTTCCGTCACACAGCTCATGTTGGAAATTCAGACTCTATGTGTCTGAAGTTTCCCCAACATTGGAACAACTAAGATACTCACACATGACTCACGGCCTGACTCACGACCTAGATGATTGATATCTCCCTGTTGTACTGGTGATGGCTAGGATTACGATGCACGAGGGTAATGGTCACTGAGGGTGAAGGAAGAACTTTCCAGGTGGCTCCATGATGAGTAGAGGAACAATGGAGCACTGTATAGAAAGTGTTTCTAGATTGTACTGCCAGATGGAGGAGACTAGAATATTCCGTGATACTATTTTGGGTAAATGAGGCGAGAGTCTAGCTACCTCAGATGTGTATATAATTAGCGCTTTCTACTTCCTAAATCCTCATAGTTCTGAATATCAAACTTATCAGCAGTTCAGATTGATTCATCGATAATCATCCGTAAACCTTCTGCCAATTAACCTCCGTAAGCTCTTACCTCTACAACACTCCTTTACTGAGCATGTTTGATGCCTGAGACTCGACTAGTGCATGGTATGGTCTGATACACGTGTAGGCTTTTGTCCACCGACCCTGGCCCTATACTCATGTCGTATACTGTCGTGCGATTCATTATCATTGTTAGAGTATGTGTTTGACTCTACGAGTCAATTAAATAATGAAGTAAAAGTAAAGAGTGTCAATTAATTCCTGGCTGACATTTCTCTTTCTGTTACTATCTAGATTATGTACATCCAGAAAATGGCAAATGCTCTATATGTCCCCAACTTGTCTCCATAAACCAAGCTTCTCATGGTTTGGAACGAAACATCTCTAGTGAGAAAATATAGAGTTCCCATTGCTACAAAGCAAGCGAAACACCTTTTTCCGAAACAAGTTACTCCAAGCTTTGCAAACCTAACGCCTTCAACTCTATATCTCACGTTGGTCGCTTCCAAACTATCTATCACGGGCTGGCGTTGTATAATTACTCGGATGTTCAGAATATATAATTGTAGTTGCACAAGGAACGAAACTAATCTACAAGCAGAGATCTAAATCTAAGTATCCTCGCTTATTTACGCCATAATTATCACGTGACTACACCCCAACTAGCTGCCCCTGTGACACTACCTCCCATTTAAACAAGAGCTTCACTCTTGTACCATGAGGAAAAAAAAAAAGATAAAGAGAAGCAATTGGATAGAAAGATAACATTCTCACTTGCGTTTTAGCCATGGCCGTGGTGCTCCTGCTTGTGGATTTCGTTTATGAAACTTCCAGAGTGCGTCATCACATCCCTTTAAATGCGATGCAGGTTCCCATGTTGTGTCGCCTGCAGTCCATTGAACTTGATAGTACCAGCGATTATTTTGCATCTTTTCGTATCCTACAATTTTATCGAAGTGATATTCTACCACATCTCTCTGGCCATCTGTTCTTACAATTGTTCTGCCCTCATTTGCTTTTATATCCTCGTCTTCTTGCCCTGGTGCTCGCTCACTCGATCTCAATTGAACGTTAGAAACGTGAAAAGTTGGATAAATTTTTATATTTTGTGGTAGATCTACCGTTACGGTGTGTGGCGAGGTTCTTGTGACACGAAATGGACCTTCCCATCGTGGGTTGAGTTTTTCAAGAGGTCGCCCCATTTTCCAGTTCTGAGTGCTTATCATAACCATATCTCCAATATGATATTTTGGTGCGTCCGAACGATGCAAATTTGCATTTTTTTCATAACGGTCTTGAGAAATCTTGGACATGGTCTTAACATGATCTAGAATGACTTTAAATCTACTAGCTATCTCATGAGCCTTAAAATATTCTTTCCGCTGAGCTTCCGATGGCATTGGGGCTGCTGGTATTTGAGCTTCAATGCCCAACTTTGGATTGTAACCATAATTGGCAAAGAAAGGACTAACCCCTGTTGTTGAGGATATAGCATCATTCCCCGCGAATTCGGCTAGCGGCAGCCACATAGCCCAGTCATCTTGAGCCCAGTTTACATAAATTCGTAGAAATTGTTCTACTTCAGCATTGACCCGCTCTGTTTGTCCATTCGTTTCTGGGTGATATGCAGAAGAGGGCTTGAGAGCAGTTCCCAGTCTTTGGGATAGAGATTTCCAGAATGTGGAGATAAATTGAGACCCTCGATCGGAGACAATCCGTTCTGGTGAACCATGCAGCAACCAAATTTTTTCGATAAATATTTCGGCCAGCTCCTCTGCGGATAGAGTCTCCGTTGGAAGAAAGTGGCGCATTTTTGTAAGTCGATCTACAACAACAGCAATGTGTCGGAATTTTCGATGTCGAACTTTACATTCTGGCAAGGGTGATATGTAGTCAATGGAAATATCAGACCATGGTTTAAATGGTAATGGTAGTGGTTTCAGCAGTCCGGTAGGAGCTTTTCTAGGTGTCTTAGTTTTAGTGCAAAGGAGACAGCCTTTGCAAAACTTCCTTGCAGCGTCTGTCAGACCGGGCCACCAGTACGTTCTAATTATTAAGTCAATAGTTCTCTCTCTTCCTGGGTGTCCGGCGGCTCCTGAATAGTGTGCTCTGTGAAGTACCTGAAGTTGGATTTCTTCATTGTCTGGTGGGATTACTAGACGGTCTCTATAATAAACGCGTCCAGCTACTATTCGACATTCACTAAATGCGATTTTTAACAGTCTCGCAAGCGAAGGTTTCCAGCGTCTAACAGTAGAATCTGATAGATCAGTTATGATATCTTGCATAATTAAGGAGTTGTTGTATGCGTTCGAGATCAAATCATCGATTGATTGAGAGACGTCTATTTTGTACATTTTAATGGATTTCAAATGGGCAAAACTGTGATCAAATTTGGAAGCCGGAATCAAAGGAACGCGCCTTGCAGAAAGGCGGTCATCTAAAATATCCTTTGGAGCATCTTGCGGCCTTCGGCTAAAGGCATCGGCTCGGTTATTCACTGTACCTGGCCGATATATAAGCTGGAAATTGAATCAGGATAAGAATTCCGCCCATCGCATTTGCCTTTGATTTAAATCCTTAGTTGTCTGAAAAGTTTGGAGATTTTTATGATCTGTTAATATTTCAAATTGGGATTGTTGTCCTTCTAACTCTGGGCGCCATTCTTCTAGTGATTTGATAACACTGAGTAATTCCTTATCATAAATGTCATAATTGCACTCTTGAGCTGAATGTTTGGACGAAAAATATGCGACAGGTCTAAGTTCGCTTCCAACCCATTGTAATAAAGTACCACCACATGCCCAATTACTTGCATCTACTTCCACAACGGTTTTTCTTGACCAATCAAAGACTGCGAGAGAAGGAGCTTTGCTGAATGCCTCCCGTAAACTTTGAAATGCAGACAAACAAATAGAAGTCCAGATCCAAACAGCATCTTTTTTAGTGAGGCCGTATAGAGGGTGTGCCAATTCAGAGAAATTGCGTATAAAACGGCGGTAAAAATTTGCAAACCCCAAGAATCGTTGGAGTTGTCGTTTTGAAGTTGGAGGTTCCCATTCCAGTATAGCTTTGACTTTCTCCTGATCCATCTCAATACCTCCAGGTGTAATAATAAGACCAAGGTATTTAGTCTTTGTAGTATGGAAGTCACATTTATCTACATCAATTTGAAGCCCTGCGGCGCGAAGCCGTTTCAGTACCTCTCTAACATGCTTGACATGTTCCTCTATAGAATTTGAAAAAATTATGATATCATCAAGGTAGGTAGTGGCATATTTATCTAATATATCGTATAATATATCGTATAATATATCGTATAATATATCGTATAATATATCGTATAATATATCGTATAATATATCGTATAATATATCGTATAATATATCGTATAATATATCGTATAATATATCGTATAATATATCGTATAATATATCGTTAATATACCGTTGAAATGTCGCGGGCGCACCACTTAATCCGAAGGGTGTCACTAGTTGTTCGTAGAGGCCAAAACGTGTTATGAAGGCTGTCAGCCATTCGTGGCCTTCTGCTATTCTGATTCTATTGAATGCTGAAACAACGTCAACTTTTGTAAATATTTTTGCTCCACAAATAAGGTCCAGAGTTTCCTTGATGAGTGGAAGGGGATATCGGTTTTTCATTGTGATATTATTTATGCCACGAAAGTCATGACAAATACGAATGCCTCCTCCTAGTTTTTTGGCTAGAAGAATTGGGCTTGCAATAGGCGACGTTGATGGTCTTATCCATCCTTTACCTAATTGATCGTCCAACCAGCGTTTGATGACATGCAGCTCTGATGGAGAACAAGGACGTGCTCTAGATCTAGGAAATTTATGGTTTCCAGGTAAGAGCTCTATCTTATGATCATAAGAATGATGGGGAGGAAGATTGGTGGCCTCCTGGGGAAACGCTACATCTGCTTTATCGTGATAAACTTTAGGGATTTTCATCTTTATTTCCTCCATAGAGGGAGGACGACAATTAGCCTTCTTAAAAAACTTAACTACATCTTCATCAGAGACTCTGCGTAGCTTTGTATTGTTTGTATCAAATATTAAATCTATAAATTCATGAAAATAATTGGGGAATCTACTTTTCCACTTACGAGGATTTCCCTGTCCTCGGAGTAATTTCTGGTATTCATCCTCAACTAAGTCTAGAACCTTAATATCGGTTTCTCGCTCTTCCCCTAATTTTTCGAGTTCATCTGCCATAATTCGCATTACCTGCACACCTTTTTGTCTTGAAAATTGAAAAAATCCTGGTGCTTTGAGAATACGGATGTCATTACAATTCACTTCATCAAGGACTTCTAGCGGAGAATGTAGCATTTCATGCTTATTCTTAGTTGCTTGTTTGACCCGTTTACCAACCATAGATTTGGCTTGAATTGGACTCGTCGATGCCAGTGTAGTTGAAAGCTCCGGTGCATCTTTCTCGGGTACAGTGACATGTTCATGATCGATAACTTCCTCAACATAAGGTGACTTATAATTTGAATTTTCGGGAATTAAGCAGTTACTTAAGCAAAATTCTTTGTCAAATTTAACTGACTTTAATTGCCAGTCAATGGAAGGATTATGACGCTCAAGCCATGGAAATCCCAGAATAACATCATGTTCGGGTCCTAGTGTGGTAACCAGGGCATCCACTTCCTCGAAATGATTGCTTAATTCAAAGGAACCAGAAACACGATGCGTTATTAGCTCCGAAATACATCCGTCAGCTAAATAGAGAGGGCGAGGACGTGTAAGGGGTGTTAAGGATAGTTTATTAGCAATTGCCCAAGCTTTTCTTACAAACATGAACTCGGTGCTACCAGTATCGAGAAGTATAGATACTGAGAAAGAAAATTTGCGCTGTACTGTAGAGTGAAAGATTCCAGATAATGATATAGAGTTTTTGCCAAATTTATTTAAGATTATAGGCTTTCCAATAGTTGAATCCTGATGTATACATTTTCTCTGTAAATCAACAAACTTTTGTACATTGATGCCCCGCACGCGACTTAATGCCGGGGCTCTCCATTTCCCTGACTCCAAGGAGCGTTCCTATCAATTTGATATTTATTAACATGCCCATTTTTCGTTTCAACTTCTCCCAGAACTCGACCACTCTTGTGGCCTAAATTATTTACAGGGCTACCAAGGCTATGTTGCTGTTCATATGGGGAATCTTAATTGTGGCCCCATTCGTTTACTTCTTGCATCCGTAAATGCGGAAAATTACTGGAATTAGCATTTCTAGTTCCATCTCGTCCTCTTGCATAGCCCGGCTGAGGATCTCTTCCACCTTGGCTCCGGCGACTAAATGGAGCAGAAGAATAGTTATTTTTATTATCACCACTGAATGCTCCTCGTTGACTACTCCGATTATAGTTAAAATTACCTTGTTGACCTCCACGGTTACCGCAACTCAATTCCGCTGATGCCAACTCACGATCGGCAGTATCATGGCACCTTCTGCTTTTTCTTGCAATTTCGGAAGTGCATTCCTTTGAATAGTGACCTCTTCCACCACATCGATTACACAAACCGTGATCTCTTCGATATTGCCATTCAGCCGGGGTCACAGTGACTCTAGTCAAGTGCATTTGATCTAAGTCCATGGGATCACTTGTTGGCATCATTTCGCTACTATGGGACTTGGAAAAATTGCCTCCACTTGGGTTGCCAAAGAAGCTGCTTTCGATATGGCGGTTTGACTCCTAATTTTTCCAAAATTGAGAAAAATCTCTATCCATGCATATACGTCATCTTCGGAAGGCAGGGGAATATGATTTTTTGCCGCCACTCGTAGAGGTTCGGAAACCTTACGCCTGAGATGATATACTCGCATGGAAGAACTGAGTTCTCCTTGATCTGCAAGTCTTTCAAATTCTGAAATAAATGATGAAAAGTCTTTCCATTTCCCAGTCATTCTCAGATCATTCAAATTTCCTCTGGCTATAGCGCGTATGTCAGCTGTAAGATATTTTTTGTCGAGTTCTCGGAAAAGTTCTGCAGAAGTAGACCATGGCCAGCCTGATGGGTCATCGGTACTTGAGAAAAATAAAGCAATTTTAGACTGCAGGCGAGTATAAGCATCGCCTTTGAGCCAATTGATTGCATCACAGATCTTCTTGAACTCAGAATCAAAGTTCCCTCCGCTAGTATTCCACTTAGAGATTAGTTTAAACTTCCAAGCATTGTAATCATTGTGCCTTTTTACTACGTCTTTCTGATCACCTGAGAAAGGGTCTATGGATGGTGGCTTCTCCAAGTAAATCATACTTGGCGGAAATGATTGTGCCGGGTGCTGTTGGATGACAGAAGCTTGGGGAACTGTGGGAGCTACGGAAGGGGGTTTCTGTTCTTTAATTGGAACCTCGGATAATTGACTTTTGAGCAACGAGATTTCATTTTTCTGTTTGTTGTACACTGATCTTAGTTTTTGAACCTCGTCGTTTCTCTCCTCATTCGTCCTTTGTAAGGTATGTAGAGTTTGCCTCTGGGCCACACAGTGTCCATTAATAAGTCCGAAAAGTTCATGGAAAATATCTTTCACTTCTGCCGGGGCATTAGCCAATATAGAAAGGTCGACTTTCTTTTCAAAATTGACGTCAATAAAAATTTCTTGTACTGCAGGGTACTTGGTTATCACCTCCACTAAAGCTCTCCAGGCCCTCTCATGTCTATCGTCACGAGTGTATGAAGGAGCGGATTCAATGTTGCTGTCTTCTCCCCAAGGATTATCCTTTTTTTTTTTTTTTTTTTTTTTTTTTTTAATTACTCAGTCCTATCTTGTCTCAGATTATGATATATATCTCGGTCTTTACTCGGTCTCGGTTTAGTGGCAAAATCTCTGAATCTCTGAGTCTACCATAAGGCTTATTTTAAATCGCTACGCGCTATAATTATTCCTGGTAGCCTAAAATTTGATATGAAGCGCGTGCGAAGAAAGGTGCAACTAACTATCACGGGCTGGCGTTGTATAATTACTCGGATGTTCAGAATATGTAATTGTAGTTGCACAAGGAACGAAACTAATCTACAAGCAGAGATCTAAATCTAAGTATCCTCACTTAGTTACGCCATAATTATCACGTGACTACACCCCAACTAGCTGCCCCTGTGACACTATCCACAGTTTGATGGTATGGAACGAGTGATGGACGGTATCTAGTTTGGATTTGTTCCATCAAGTATACATGTACATAAGCTGTTTAGGAATCACCAAGACAATTAATCTAATCAATTCAATTCATTCAACCCATCTTTTATTTCTCCAGAGTATATCACATATTCTCCCGATTCATATCATTATTATTCTATTCATAAAATCGAGCCCATATTCTTTAAGTCGCCTTACTCATCGAGCCCATACCGATTTTCCAACAGATCAATGTAGGTATACGTGGTCCTGCTTACGATGCCGCCCTGGAACTTGCCTTCAACTGTGGGGCTGATGTGGTACTAATGCAAGAACACGGGGTATTAATAGACCTAACTCGTAGAATAACCAAAACCTACCCAAGCTTCCAAGGCTTCTCTCCTCGTCCAGACTGGATAGTTCGGCTTCGAGTAATGACGTATGTCCGCGAGGGATAAGAATTATCTCCTTTCCAGCCGGCCGTACATTCACGGGATTTCTGCAAGTTCAAATCTCGCAAAGAAACAAACAAGTCATTGAATGTTGAAATGCCTACAACGCTCGAATCGAAGCAATTGGTTCCGAGGAGGGCCTTCAGCATCCAATGAGTACCACTGTAAATCTGGATGTTCTTGCAGGAGACTTTCAAATTCACCACTCAAACTGGGATCCGAAAGCTAAGAGGGACAGTGTGGAATGCGAATCTTGTGAACGTGGCTCACTGTGTGGCTCAAGGCGTGATTCAGAATGTAGCTCAAGACCTGGTTCAAGATGTAGTTCAATGTATCTCTAGAACATGGATAAGACAAGAAGCTACTGAACATCAATGTCCCTCGAGTTCCTTGAATACGTCTTTCTGCTCTAATATTCCCACTCATATTTGCATGTACCATTCCATTCCTACTTCTCTAACTCCCTTAACTCCATGATCTATGTGTAAGAGCATACTACTACTACAAGAAGTAATGAGGGAAGCGCTAGCGACTGCAATCAGTGAGGTAGTCGGCCTTGGCTCGATTAGCAAGCTGCTGTGAACTGAAATTATAAAATATGTTGTAGCATGGCTCATTTTATGACTCAAATTACACAGTATCATGTCAGTCTGGGGTAATCTATGACAGCACTCACGTTGTTCCGGACATGAAATAGGTTGAGAGCAGCACTGGTGTCATGTGTAGGAGTTCCCTGTTGGTTCAAGAGTCTGGGTCCCCTCGATACTGTCAAAGAGAGTAAAGATTTGCCATAATTTACCCCAGACTGACATGATGCTGTGTAATTTGAGTCATAAAATGAGCCATGCTACAACATATTTTATAATTTCAGTTCACAGCAGCTTGCTAATCGAGCCAAGGCCGACTACCTCACTGATTGCAGTCGCTAGCGCTTCCCTCATTACTTCTTGTAGTAGTAGTATGCTCTTACACATAGATCATGGAGTTAAGGGAGTTAGAGAAGTAGGAATGGAATGGTACATGCAAATATGAGTGGGAATATTAGAGCAGAAAGACGTATTCAAGGAACTCGAGGGACATTGATGTTCAGTAGCTTCTTGTCTTATCCATGTTCTAGAGATACATTGAACTACATCTTGAACCACGCTCACAAGTGCTTCTTGCGAAATTCGACAAGACCTGGAAGTCGGCTCTGATCATAGGACAATCCTCTGTCAAGTATTTGATTGGGAAGTCTAGAAACCTATACCAAGTAAGCTCCAATTTGCTGCCTATTACTGGAAAATAATTCAAGATTTCGTGACAAGTTGACTTGCAACACCTCACTTCCATATCATTGATGAGGCTGCAACCATCGTCAGATTCATCTCAGGAGCTCTTGTTGGAACAGAAGTCATGTGCACATTAATAAGCAGAATATGTATTCACCAATTGTAATAGTGGTGCAACTTACGTAATATTCCCTTGGCATTCTTACATGAAACCAAAGGGTTAGAACAGACAGATAGAATGAATATAGATGTGAGTATTACTATATCATTTTATTGAATCTATTTTATTGCCTTTAATTTACGCACGAATACCATAGTATACCAACAGCTCTCCTCACTTCATGTCCAACGTCATACCGCCCAACCGCTCCTCTAATGTGCCTTGGAAAGTAATTGGAGAGACTTGTCGCACGTCGTCTTTCATTTCTAGCGCTGAGACATCGGATTCTTTCCCGGGATCAGTGTAGTGTATCACGGCGTACAATATGCACAAGTGAAAGAACAGCTTGTATGGCAATAATTCAGTCTGTGGAGCAGATACTAATCTGGAGAAGAACAGTCAAGATGAAAATCCAAGTACAAAAAGCCCCGAGGCTATTCATATGCAGGCGAGTTCCCGCTAAATTGCTGCGCACGTGCTCCTTCCTGCATTAGCCATCAATCTCACATCCTCCATCCACGTGACTGTATATCATGACGGGGTAGGATGCCGTGTCGTGACACCAGTGAGGGGGTCAGAATAGGGAGAGGGGATTAAGAGCGAGCCAAGACTTATGTCTCTCCTGGCGCATAATCCGTATTCTCTCCTTGCCAGGGCGAACAAATACTCTGTTAGCTCGAAAAGACTGGGCTGGGCATCCGGGAGATGAGGCGGCATGTGGGCCTGCATAGTTCGGATACTTGGTGGGCGTCACACACGGTCCGTTATAGAAGTCTGACGCGCAATCTCCGCAACAAGCTGTACAGGTCCAGGCGTTAATTTTGTGCAACTAGCAGCAGCAGCGTGGGCAGAAATGTAGGCGTGTGCAATTGTCAGCCGGACGAGTTTTAGCGGACCGAGCAAGTAAGCGAACGCTGGAAGGAGCTTATCTGCAGCTGACTTTGCAACTACTAGTCTGAGAGTCTCTTCTGTTATGACTAGGTTGTGAGCAGATATAGAATGGTGTATAAGCTAGGGATAACAGCGAATGAGCAGAAAGAGATAATTGAACACTGAGAATGTGAGACAAGTTGAAAGATGATTGCTCAAAGATACTCTAGGTCCTGTCAATAGGACCGATACATATGTACATAATCTACACCCATAATAAAGCCCATTGTCACGTAGCCGGAGTAACATATTCTGCACTGCATTGTACTAGTACCACTCAGCTCTTAGCGCCGATCGTATTAAGTCGTGCTGGGCCTATTTAATTCCTGTATTGCATACTAGCACTTGTACTTCGGACATGGGTGCACTCATACTAACTGTGACAGTTACATGTCAGGCTCGTTGGCTAGTTCGGAGATCAAGGGTCGGAACAGGATGTGATCGGAACGGCACGAGGGCGAGACAAGACGGAGTCGGAACGGGAAAGAGTCGGGGTACAAGGTAAAGCTTATAATAATCGGATCAATCTAAAGTCTAGAATAATTACAAGACAAAAAGCTACAGAACAAATCCAGTCCTAGACCTTCCTTAAGTACTCAAGAGCGGCTACTACAATCAGGGGTATGGCAGTCTACAGCTATAACACAGCAACTGATTGCTTATGTTGATTAGTAACTGTTGCTATCATATCATTGTAACCATTGCAACGCATTGACTATGTTACTAGGGAAGTTCCTGACTTGGTTGACCAGACTAAGCGCAGCATCTCAGCATTAGCCCATGGCACAATGGTAGTAACAAGTAGGCCGTTTTCCTCGTGGGGAAGCCGGTCTGTGACATTACCCCCTCCTTAAACGTGGCGAGTACCTACGAGCATTTTTCATGGTGTCATTCATTGACTGGGTTTTAAGATCGTGAGGCTTGGGCTCAGGAGGATTCAGCTCGTGAAATTCTTTTATGAGGTCTTGGAAACTTCCAGATTCCTCGGCGGGTATATTCCAATCATCTTCTGAACCGTATCCTTTCCATCGTACTCTATAGTTAAGGTTTCCATTTATCCACTGAGATCCCATTATCCTTTCTATTTCATATTCTGGATCATCGCCCTCAAGCTGAATTAGCGGAGGTGGTCCTGATGACTGACCTGGAAGCGGGTTAGAGGCAACAGGCGAAAGTAGTAAGACGTGAAAAACTGGATGGACCTTGAACGATTTAGGTAAATCGAGTCGGAATGCGTATTTTCCGATCGCCTCTATAATTGTAAATGGCCCACCGCTTTTGAAGTCTAGCTTTTTCGAAGGTCGAAGAGATTTAATATTTCTAAGATTAAGCCAAACTTTATCACCAACTTGAAAATTTCGAGCTCCGCTTCGATTTTTATTTGCATTATATTCGTATTCAGCAGAGTGGAATTGGATGTTTTCGACTAAAAACTTTTCGATTTTACGGAATGTCTTAGCTAGATTCTCAGCGTCATGCCTTTCGAAACGAACCGAAGCAGGAGCTGCTGGTGAATCAATTAATACTTGTATTTCAGAACCAGAACGAGGGTGTTGTCCATAGACTGCAAAAAAAGGCGAAACTCCAGTTACTTGTGTATCGTGGTTGTTGAGGGCAAATTCAGCTGAAGGTAGATATCGGACCCAATCATCTTGCGAAAAGTTTACATAGGCTCGAAGGTACTGTTCAATTCGTGCATTCATCCGTTCTGTTTGCCCATCTGTCTGGGGATGAAATGCGGTCGATGGACTGTGTTTAATTTGCAATATCTTACTAAGCCATTTCCAGAATTCTGCTGTGAACTGAGTTCCGCGGTCGGAGATTATGCTGTCAGGTAATCCGTGAATGCGAAAAATTTCTCGGTAAAACATGTATGCAGTGTTTCGTGTGGTTATATTGTTGCATGGGATTAGGTGCACCTGCTTAGTCATACGATCGACTACCATGAATATTGCACTGTACATTTCATTGGAATCACAAGCCATACTTGCAGGTAAATTGACAATAAAATCCATCGCAACATGTCGCCATCTCTTATCAGCTGTCGGAAGAGGACGCAAAAGTCCCTGCGAGCATTCTCTAGAGGGCTTCGAACGAGAACAGGTATGGCAGTTACGAACATATTGTTTTTCTTGTCGCAACATTCCATGCCAGAAAAGATTTCTTGCTAACGACGCATAGGTGGCAGCTGCTCCTTGGTGGCCAGCTGTCGGTAGGTCGTGGTATGACTGAATTATATCTGGCCCAAGCGACTTATCCCCCTCGTATTGTGGAACAACAATTTTATCGCGATAAAACAAAATTCCGTCTTTCCAGGAACACTCAGCCAAAGTGAAGTTGCTAACTCGGGGTGCCTGCTGTTTTTCCAGTGCCTGTATTACTATCCTTAAAGATTTATCTTCTAATGCTTTTCCACGGATTCTTTCTATAATTGGCAAATCTAAATTTTCTTCTTCATAAATGTCTGCAGTTTCAGGGTTAATATAATTATCTACTACGGGCGCTACAATTTCATTGCTATCAAATTCATTCATCATAACTTCAGAGCTATTCATCCCAGGTGAAAGATTGTGTGGCTTCAAGACTCGTTGTTCCAAGAATTTCTTCAATGAAGGATCGGAGTTACCAACTGGGCGAGAAAGAGCGTCAGCCGGGGTATTTTGGGAACCCGGTCGATAACAAATGCGAAAGTTAAATCGAGACAAAAATTCACTCCAGCGAGCCTGTCTTCGGCTCAATAATCGTGATTTCATGAAATATTCCAGAGCCATGTGATCTATGACTACATCAATTCCTCACTATCTATGAGAAAATATTGGGAATTAAAAAGGTTGAATTTATCGAAATTTGTATGTCTCTTTCATATAGAAGCTAGAAGTCCTCTATAGTCGTAGACTCAGATAGGACTATAATAAAAATCTAAAATCTATGACTACATCAATAGAGTCAGATGTTCCTTCTAATTCAGGACGCCACTCTTCAAATGCTTGTACAATCGCTAGGAGTTCCTTGTCATATATTTCATAATTCGACTCTGCTGGACTCATTTTCTTTGAGAAGAAGGCAACAGGTCTCCACTGTTCGGATTCATCTGGTTGTAGAAGTACACCCCCAGTACCACGGTCTGAAGCATCCGTTTCCAAACGAGCTGGTTTGTCCCAGTCAAAATGTCGAAGGACGACATTTTCACGGAATTTTCTTTTGATTTCCAAAAATGATTTTTCTTGCTCGGGCCCCCAGCTAAATGTCAGGTCTTTCTTCATCATGTCAGTAAGTGGCATTACTACTCTTCCAAAATTACTGATAAATCTTCGATAGAAATTTGCGAGGCCTATAAACCGGAAAATATCTTTTGTACACTCAGGTCTGTGCCATTTCTCAATAGCCTCTAATTTCGATGGATCCATTTCAATGCCGTCAGTTGATATAACCAGTCCCAGAAACTTAATTCTCTGTACATGGAATTCACATTTTTTAATATCTATCTGCAGACCTGCCACAAGTAGCCTGTGAAGCACCTTCTTGATATGGTCTTGATGTTCTTTCAGTGAATTTCTGTAGATGAGTATGTCATCTATATATGCCGTACAAAATTCATCTAAGTAACCTTTAAGGGCGTCATTGATATAATTCTGGAACGAGCTAGGGGCATTTGCGAGACCAAATGGCATGACGAGATATTCATAAAGACCAAATCGAGTTCGAAAAGCTGTAAGATATTCATCGCCTTTCGCTATGCGCAATCGATTAAAAGCTGATATCACATCTAGTTTTGTAAAATATTTGGCCTTTCCTAACAAAGTCAATGTTTCATTAATTCGTGGTATAGGGTATCGATTTTTAATCGTGAGGTCGTTAAGTGCCCTATAATCTACGCAAAACCGAAGGCCACCGCCAGGCTTCTTTACAAAAAGTACAGGAGACGAAGCCGGAGATGAACTAGGTCTTATGAATCCCTTCTCTAAATTTTCATGGATATACTTTTTTAGAACTAGAAGTTCTTCTCGAGACATTCCATAGAGCGGCCCCCGGGGAGGCTCTGGACCTGGTTTCAGTAATATCCGATGGTCACTGGGTCGATGCTTGGGCAATCCATCAGCTTTCTCTTTGGAAAACACAGGCAGGAACTCATGATAAATTTTTGGCAACTTTTCGGCAGGATCAACTACTGGTTTGTCTTTTAGCGCTTCGCGAATGTCAGTTATGGACACAGTCATCACCGTAGCACAATCCTGCGCTGCCAAATTGTCAAATGTTTCTCTAACGCAATATTCAATTTCAATTGACAATAGACCTGGTTTGCGACGCGCCTCGACTTCTCTGGGTGAAATTGCCTGAACAATAATAGGTAGATTTTTTGCATGTTTCCGGCATTTCTCATGTTCAAACCTCAGTACTTTGTCACACCACTTAATGGTTGGATTGTGGAATTGCAACCAAGGTAAGCCCAAAACAAGATCAAAGTAAGCAAGAGTTGTAACAAAAAGCAGGATAATTTCCGAATGCCCATTAAATATAAGATTTGTTTTGGCCATATGTGTTATCTTACCCGAAGTTGTATCAGTTCCGTCGAATACTTTCAAAGATCGGGAACGAGGAAGTTCTAATAATTCGAAACTATTTTCAAGCGCAAACTTGGTATTGATAAGTCCATGAGCAGATGCTCCGCTATCAATGAGAGCTAAGGAAGGAATTTTGTCTTGATTCTTATTTCTAACTGAACACTCAATTACAAAATGACTTTTTTCTTCCCAAGTTGACTCATTTATAGCTGCAGATGATATCACCGAGTCTTCTGAATGGCCCTTTGAGCGACTTTTCAAAGAGCATTCTAGTTTTCAGCACCACCCTGAGTTCCTTGGTGCCATAACATCGGCCGAATTTAATTTATGCCAAGCCCGGTTAGATTTCATAGGTCAGACTCGAATTGAATGGCCGGGTTTTTCACAGTAAAAACAGAGTCCTAGTTCACGACGTCTATCCTTTTCTTCTTCCGTCAGAGGGCCCTGATGTCTTATTCCTAATGCTGATAAGTCCATGGGGTCTCCTACACGAGGAGGATTTTGTACTAGATGATTTGAGATAGCAGGCTGTAGATATCGGCTGTTGTGATCAGAAACCAGGTTTTCCACAGTGCATTGACGATTTTCCATGTCCTGCAGTCTGGGGATAGCACTATCTAAATCTAACATATCGATATCCTTTTCATGAACTAAGGCTTTCTTTAGTTCCAAGCTCATGTTGTAAAATATCAGGTTTCTGAGGGAGCGCGACTCGAAATCATAACCGGCAATGGAAGCATCTTTTCGTATGTCAGTTATCCAATGCGAAAAGGGTCTGTTTTTCTGAAAGTTTGCATGGAGTCTATTTGTCGCGTCCCTAACCCGATTTGGGTCGCCGAACAACGTATCTAAAACATCGAACATTTGAGCAACCGAAGCAAATAAGACTGAACCATCTTTGATCCAGGAATTGAGATGTTCTCTGCAGTTAAATCTCATCTGGGAATATATGTATGCCATTCTGGTGTGTTCCGTTGGAAAGTGGTCAGAATTTGTGTTCAGTTTGAGTGAAATTGATTCCCTCCAGACATAGTAGTCATCTTTCTTACCAGAGAACGGTTCGCAATCGGCGAGGAGCATAGTTTTCTGAGGTCGTGGCTGCAAGAGTTCAGCTAAACGGGTCAAGGTGTCATTAGAAGAGTCAGATCTCTGTTTAGTTGCTTTAACCCTAGCTGCTTTTTCCATTTCCTGGACTCGTAGCTGTGATGGAGCAAGCTCCTTAGTCGTAGTCTCTAGAGCAATGGTGAGCTGCGTCAAAGTCTAAAATGCATCAAATATTAATTGATGTTCTTTCTCAAATCCTTCTGTTAGCAGAGATGGTTCCGAAACTTCCGATAAACGTGAGAGAAGTTCTTCGAGTGAGACTTTAGCAGTACCATTTTTCTCGGATGACATGACTCTTCGAGAAGATATAAATATTGTGAGCTTTTTGTAATGTCAGGCTCGTTGGCTAGTTCGGAGATCAAGAGTCGGGACGGATGTAGTCGGGACAGGATGTGATCGGAACGGGACTAGGGCGAGACAAGACGGAGGCGGAACCGGTCAGAGTCGGGGTACAAGGTAAAGCTTATAATAATCGGATCAATCTAAAGTTTAGAATAATTACAAGACAAAAAGCTACAGAACAAATCCAGTCCTAGACCTTCCTTAAGTACTCAAGAGCGGCTACTACAATCAGGGGTATGGCAGTCTACAGCTATAACACAGCAACTGATTGCTTATGTTGATTAGTAACTGTTGCTATCATATCATTGTAACCATTGCAACGCATTGACTATGTTACTAGGGAAGTTCCTGACTTGGTTGACCAGACTAAGCGCAGCATCTCAGCATTAGCCCATGGCACAATGGTAGTAACAAGCAGGCTGTTTTCCTCGTGGGAAAGCCGGTCTGTGACATTACATCACAATACCTTCCTATTCAGAGGATGCAAGTGAATTACGTGTCCAACTAATAGAGAAAATCAATTTTGTGTCGATTTTCGCCGCTGCAAGTTCTTCCTCGATGTCAGCATCAGAGAGAGCTTCAGGATACCCAGAAACGTTGTACCCGTATTTGGGGGCTGGGATGAGGAGTAAATTCTTTCGTTTTTCTTGTCATTTGATTGGCACAACTCCTGTGTCGGGTTGTAAAGTAGTGGCTGCTTGCATGAGATCGCAAATTTGATCAGTTGAGGGGGCCACGAGGACTATTCCAGAAGGAGCTGACCTGATGTCTTTGATCAATTCTGATTTTTTGAGCAGGCTTCTCGGCTTTGTACGGACTAGAAGAGAGTCTTGATATTACAATGAATCGTCGAGCGCTCGGTATATTATAACTCTAGGTTCTGGCCCTTGCTTTTTAGTCGAAGGGGTGGCCCTGGGTACGGTCTATGGAGGTTGTATCTGTAAGGCCAGGTTTTTCTTCGCAGCATCTGCGTACAAAGAAACTTTGGGTGGTTCAATTTTTGGGTATGGCTGCGCACTAACTTTTAAGTTATGAGCAGTTTGAGGAGGTTCAATGATAGGAAGACCTGCAATAACTCGAGTTGCGCTTCGCGTCACAATAATCTTAAGGTCCGCTATAATTGTTGGTGGAAGGGCCCGAAGGTGTTGGGCTCTAGCATTTTGCCAGGCCAACAATGAAGCAGCTATGCCATTTTTCATAGATGCCGAGGGGTGTTCGATAATCCTCGAGGTTGTACGCGGGCCGGATCGAGGAAGACTTGGACAGAGTTCTTGCTCGTTTGCGATGTCTTTCGTCGACGCGTGAATCGAGCTAGAGAGACCCTGACTAGAATTCCTTTTCAGAATCTTTTGCGGAGAGGGCCTTTTTACGGCCGCTGTCAATGTGGGTACTGGAGTGAGAGTAGGTGATAAATTTTCGGGGATGGGGTAGGGAAGAAGTTCGTTTTCAAGCCCTGGGTCCATAAACTCATTTTCTGAGTCCATGTCGATGGGTTTGGGTGGAGGTAATTATTTCTCAGCTTCGGCCGCTAAGATGAATTCTTTCTGGATAGTTGTAAGAGATCGACGAGGTCTCGCACATTTTGCGGCGCGCTGGGCAGTTCGAACGGGGGATACAAGTATTGCAGGGTTTTTACGCCTCCTGTGGGGCATCTTATCGTCCTATGACGATCAAAGGTCGGGAAATTGATTAAGAAGATATGCAAAAATGTAGCTGGACACTACTGGCAGTGAATGGGGTGATGATGCTGATATTTTCAGAGATGACGTCAGGTAAAAAGTTTAGAGCTCAATATGTCTCACGTGAGATCTTGGCGCACTTAGCCCGCAGGGTTTTTGTACTTTCTTGTCGGTTTCACACCGCTTTGAATGCAGGTCACAGTTAAGTTGACATATTTCGTAGAAAAGACATATATTCTTGGCGAGTTGCAAGCTGCCATTTTTTGGCGTTCTTACTCGTCACTGCTTCTTTAATAGTTTCAGGGTCGTCGGATATATCCCACCCTGCAATGAACGCGGCTGCCGCAGATGGATTGTTGTTGGCTAGATCTGATTTTAATTGAGCCGCACGCGATCGTATAATTCGAAGCTCGGTAGGCGCCTCATACACCCTGGTGTTATGGCTCTATATTTTCTACCTTGGGTGTATTTCATAACTTCTATGTTTGTCATGTATTATTTTCTGATGTTCTTAGAGCACGGACCAAGTGTAAATATTGTTGTGTTGTGGATTTCAAGACACCTTTTGTTTCTTTCTTCAGTTTAGAATCCTATGAATTATATTCCTGATTTGAGTCCCTATTTGATTCGAAATTGTCATCCTTTGGTCTGTGCTCTCTTCCGGTCGCTCACACCCGGTTTTCTCAGAATTGTCTTAACTAATCGTTTTTTCTTCTTGGGAACACTCGATAGCCTTATGAATTGAACCTACGTTAGTCGCGTTCGTTTACATTGGCATTTCAACGGTTTCCTCTGGCTTACAGACAATTCTTTCATCTGTGTCAATATTATTGGTCACTTCCTTCTGTATGGAACCAAAGTTTTCATGAAATATTTGTAGAGGGAGTTTGTTGTGAGGTCATCATGACTCGTTCTGTGTTAGAAATATCGCGCAATGAAATGGGCGCAATACTTATAGAACGAGAGTAGAAGTTGACTAAATGAGTGTCATGTTCGGATTACAGCTAAAAGTGTGGGAAGTGTGCGCCACAAGTACAAGTGTAAGCGACACAGAGCCTAAGCCACAGCATAAACGAGTGTGGCGCCATCTAGGCATAAAAAACCCCTAATAACCTCCTTGCGCCCACGCCATACAGCCGCTTATGTCTCCAATGGGTGGCCTGAAGCGCTATCATATTACCCATTCCAACCTCTTAAATACACACAAGATCTTGTCGGGAACCTAGACGAAATGGAGGGCCCGTACGTCCACAACACTCTGTGTCTCCATTTCCAACATTCTGATCTAAATTTTCTCCACAAGTTCCCGACGAGTTCTACTGAGATGTGGATTGAGAAGAAATTCGAGTATCCCCCGCAATAAAAGTTCCAAACTCCTCGAAGGATCCATCTGATATGTAGCCGTGCTCATTGAAGCAAACATGAGAAGATGACAAACATCTGATAGTTTGGAACCTACTGAATATAGTAATGAGGATCATTGGATATTGGGATGACACATCTCGGATCAACTCACTCGAGCTTTGATATCTCACCAGGGATATGGTGATCATGGTGTTGAAAATTTTCAGGATATTGAAAGGCTATGCTGAGCTGGAAGTACGGACCTTTAGGATTAAGGTATGGAAGGAGGTAACTATAGCTTTAAGAGAGGTGAAGTTCGTGAGTTACTCTCTTAGGACTTGGATCAATGGACAAGCTTGAGGATATTCCCTAGTATTCTAAATTGTGTGAATAATGTGGAGGTTGTTTAAATTTCCTGCTGTATGGATTGCTTATATTATCTACGTGATAGGACCTTCCTCTACATACATGAATAAGGGGACTTCTGGACACTAGTGGATGTTCGAACATATCTCATGGCGCATGTGCAAATTATTCTAAAATGAACAGTTTATTGTAATGCAGTCATGTTACTCCCCCAATCAAAACACAGGATAGTTAGGATGTTCAAAGCTCCAACTTGAGATGTTATGATCTTCAAGACATTTAATAGATTTCATATGTAATTTTGGGAAACGAAGAGAAGATAATCTCTCCCGCAAATAAATTCAGATTCGGTATATAGTATCAAGGCCGGAGAGGAGTTGAGGAGCAGAGATTTGATCAATACAATTTTACTTTACATTCTTCATTTGACCCTTGTCCTTCATAGTCATAGACTCAGTAAGGACTTAAATATGCCCCCACTGTCTCCAAGAAATCCATATTGACGCCTGTAGATGTCGCGAGAAGATCTACAGCCGTCGTAGCGGCCGTTCCGCTGCCCATTGTTGGTTTTTGCGGTGCCGTGAAAAAATCTTCAGCCACGAAATCCACCCTACTGGCTCCCCAACTCGCCATGCCGAAGCGCAACGAAAAAAATCGGGGAATTGGGTAAGAGGGGTTGATTAAGATGGTAGCAATAGTTAAAACGATGAAATAACGTTCGTGGAACGTGGTGCCGCTTTTGACCAAATGATGATGTTTTCCTATTTTAAGATTATACTTTATTTTCCAACATCAATCAAATAACCCACACCAAACCACAACTACTCACAGACCTGATTGTGACCCCATGAATAGTTGGAACAGTTGCCCACAACCTAGCACAATTAGGTTAGACATCATTGACCAGGACCTAATTCGAACACTAATCTACCATGACGGTGCGCAGCTAATCAAGTATCACGAGGTTGGATCTTTCACTGCCCCCATTTTGATATGATGAGTATAGCATTGTTACTTCAAGGTGAGTAATAGATTCTTCTATTAGGTTACTCAATTTAGAGCTTCCGAACTCCAATCTTCCGTCCAGAATGAACTTCTTGATTGTACGATCATATCGAGTTATTGCTTGAACGGCGAAGTTCTTGACATTTTCAATGGCTCCTCTCTTCTCTGAACGAGTTATAACCCATCTCGTGCTGGTGGCCAAGTTGGTAGAAATGGTGGCATACTTTTAATTCATAATTCCTTCAGGTGCCACTTTTATCATATCAAATCACGAGGTGGGAAAATGGTAGAGAGGCAGCCTGGGGAAATGAAGATAGATTTGCTATGAAAGGAGAATGAGTAACTACAGCGAGATCTATATACATGATACGTGAGTGTTCGCTGAGTGATGCCAAGCCTTGATTGGCATTCATGTCACGTGTATGTTTGCGGTGATCAAGACCTTCACTCCTACAGTGATTGTACGCATGGAGTCATGAGGGCGTAATTCATAAATACCCACTACATAGAAAATTTTCTTATGTTTGGCTCTAGTCTCTTTGCTAACATGAGAAATTGGCTTACTCAATTCACATGGCTCGCAAAATTTTCCAGGACGGACGTTAGACTTATCGATGCTGTCTGCGTACTTTATTCCACGGGTGAGCTTACTAGTCTTTCTGACATTTTCAATACTAATGTGTCCGAGTCGACGATACAGTGGCTTAATGTGGAGTTACATATCCGAAAACACTGCTGGGTACGCAACGCTTGCGTTATCGTCTACGGCTTCTTTTCTAAGACAGCGTGCGTCAGCATAAATAGTATGGACCCTTTCGACTTATTCACATATCCATTGTGGATTGTGCAGCCCGCTCTGAGTAGTTTCTATTCGACTTTGGTTATCTAAATATTCAGACATATAATGAATATGGTCTGTTTGTCGATTATGATGTGGCTGCGATTGCAGTTGGATGTAAATAATGTAAAGGTCTTTATCAAGTATCTTTAATATATATATTTATTATGGAAATACCCTCCCGTGAAGTCTACTCTAGTTTGTACATGTAAATGCCTTCTTTTATAGATATTCCCAAAGTCAAATATAGAGCACCTATATCCCCTGAGATATATGTTTGATACAGAGTTGTGACCTGCCTCCCATATTATGCGCAAGTCCAAAACTACGTTCTACCATGTCCGTCAGTTCTGTATTAAGTTTTCCAGCCTTCATTTCCGTGCACATATCCTAAAGTGTAATTTGCCCGTAGATGTATGATCAGCGGCGGAAACCTGCAGTCTAATAAACACAGTTTAGACACCATGGGACTAGAGTCTAACTCTAACAGTTTCTTCCCACTGACAAAATTAGTGGAAAAGCCTGAGACGTAGACACTATTTTAATTCTATTATGTGGTATCTTCCTTCTTCTAATACAACAGACAATTGTACTATTCCATGACCTTTAGTTGTGACGCTTCCTCAGCCACATTGTATCGGTCTCAAGCCAACCTTCTCCTCATAGTGAATGATTCTGTCCAGGAAGTTGGCTATATGCTCATCTGACCCCGTATCGTTAAGCCAACGGTCATTCCAGTGAGTTTTCCGTATTGCGTAAGTTGAGGAAGTACTTTGACCATCCGAGCAACTACTAAGCGCGACGTGGCTAAAGTATCTCAGTCTAAGAATAGGCATTTGGGCAACCTTATGATCAGAGGTGGTTTATTTTCAATCTATGGTGAACTGCAGATTGAAGAGGATAATAACAGTTCATTCATTGTTCTAGTTTAACGTCCTGTGCGGTATCTATGTGCAGATCCATGAAGACGGTGAGCCATATTAAGAAGGGAAAAAGCTTTCTAGCAACAAAACCCATAGTTCCGCCGCGACAGCACAGCCCAGCTTGTTGCTGAGGTTGTCCCTTTGTTCCATTCAATTTTGTATCACCTCAAATGTTAAGTCCTCTATCGCTCCGATCCCTACTCAGCTGAAGTTTGGAAGATCCCTTTCACCATCTCTCTCTCCTCTTTTCGATGACGGAATGGTAGGAACTGCCGGTTTCATAGCCCTTAATGTATTTAGTACTGCCGTTCAGTCTGCGGTAACCTTTCGTGGACGTCCTGGTCCCCTCTTCTGGGGTTCAACCTTACGATTAGTGACAAGTGTAAATCCTTGATCGTCGGTAGTCGCTGATGTTGTTTGTGAAGCAGTTATTGGACTGCTTTCCCTTCGAATTTCCGCCGTTCGTTCCAGAAGCTGGAAGCGGGCTTTCTGAACGCTTCCCTTATAGACTTGAAAGGGATAATAACAGTTAGTTTATGCATAATTATTATTCCTGTCAATAACACAGTTTTCCATACGTGTTAACGTATCATGTTCTTGTATCTCGTTCCCGTATCTCATTCTCGTATTCAATTCTCGTATCTCGCCCTTCGGCCCTCTTCTTGCGCCTCGTCCTTGAGGTTTCATGATGATCTAAGTGATACTTAAAAGCCTCTACTTCTGAGAATAGGTTCCGCTTAGGTTCGTACTAAACCTGCGTTAGACAGCGCAGGCTACTGGCAAGCACCGGCTTACCAACCGCCAAATAAAGGAGCTAAATGCGGGTATTCCAAGATTTGAAGTCGAATTGTTATCCGTATCATCATCTGGGGTTTCTTTAGACTTTACTTTGCCCTTTACGTCGCGTCTCTTAAGCTTGTCGGTATTTTTCTGGTTCAGATAATTTTGAAGTATAAGCCACTTTTCCCATTTTTAGCCTCCCAATCCTGACGAAGGGATATGTTGTGCTCATAGCTCTTGACGTTCTGATAAAATCGGCGTTTAATATCATTTCCGCCTTCTTTAGCCTTCCCTTTTCCTCTGACCATCATATTAGCACTGGAGGAGTATATCTCGATATTGCATGCCTCATCTAGGAGGTCAGCAATTATGTAGTCGAGTGAGGGAGCTATGGCAGTCTTTTTAGCCTGGGATCTCTGTCTCTCGGCCCGAACTGGAAATTTTCTGGCCACCCCGGCTATGAAAAACATTCCATTCCGTCTCTCTAGTATCGATTTAGAGAGAGATGAAATATTTTCAACCCTTTTTGCGAACTCAGAAATGTAGTGGTTGAGGTCAACGAAGTCTTCGAATCTTATATTTGACCAGTAAATTATGGCTCGATACTCCAGATTCCAACCTTTTCCCTCAGACTGTTCTTGCAGACTTAACCACATCTGGAGAGCTGAAGTCTTGCCTTCAATCATGCCGTGAATATTTGGGGCTGAGGTGATCACAATGGCTAGTTTTATCCTAGCATCTCCAGCGAGCCGCTGCTCTCCCATATCAAATGCCTCTTTGTTCGAAAATCTTCCTTTGACGGACACATGTGGGGGTTCTTCCACTTCATCACATATGTAGTCCTCCAAGTTTTTGGCTAGAGCAATGTTCTCCATGTTGTTCTTCCATTGCTCGTAGTTTTGCTGCCACTTCAACTTGAAATAAGGTGGAAACTGGAGTGTAGCGACATTTTCAATAGCATTTGAGGAAGCCTTGGATTGAGTCCACACGGGCGTTATGCTTGACATAAACTTCTCCTCAATCTTTGGGGCCATCTTGGAATGTTTGAAATGTTCGACAGACATTGCACCTTCTCGAATAATTTAGCAAGGTTAGGTTTTAAAAAAAGCATCTTGACCTATTAGGCTTTACTACTGGGCTCATGACCTGTTAAGTATTTATGCGACAGTGGAATTAAGAGTATACTTCATACCAGCTATTAATTTAGCTGCGTGTGGATACTTGCTCTCGAAATCAATTTCTCTACAATAATATTGTAAATATAAATATTATTGTTATTGTCGTCTTCGTAAACACAGAATCTATTACAGATACTTTTCAATTACAGAAAGTGTGAAACACTAAGCGAGACACGTGATATAACTACATATACTTCACATGAGTTTCAACAGGTTAATTATCATTCACTTTGTATTCGCTCTAACCTTTTGACGAGCTGGTAAAGTTGAATTCTTCATCTTCTTATGATTCCGGTGTAATCGCTCAGTAGGCTCTGCATATTTGAGATAGCCAAGAAAAATCGCATCTGAATCGAAGTCGAGAGCAATCACAGATACACTTATAATCGGCGACTTCTCATCAACATCGGTCTTGTCATTCTCACGGGAGTACTCTACCTTAAGCTCTTCACACCCCACCTCGCCTCGACGACCGATAAAGGAGTTATTCCAATTGCGAAAAGGAGCCTGTTTCATTGGTTGCCAACCATCACCCAGTACAAATTTACGACGCTACGTATACCCGCAAAGAGAAAATGAAGTTACAATGTACAAAGTTGGGGTTTTGGTTTATGGGAGACTGTTGCTCTGATGGGTTTATACATCTTGAGGAATGACGGAATACTGGGGCGTGGAAAGAGACAAGGAAGAGACCTCTTACAGGAATAATAGTTCCAATAGTTTCGAGATATTTTCGGCTTTGGATTGTTTGTGGGCGCCAAGACCTAGATATCGGCTAATTAGCTTAGAAGGCTTCTGTTGTCGATGATTCAACAGCATTTCACAGATTAGATTAGATTTGTATTATGGTCCTAACTGAGTCAATGACAGTAGAGGACTCCTAGAATCTGTAAATAAGATACTAGCAACATTTATTAAGTTTCAATTGTTCAAGTTTCAACTTTGTTCTCGTGAACAGCGATGGAGGCAATTCCCAGGGTCCTGGACGGCACAAGAGAAGTTAGACTAAGCTACAATATAGCACTCACGCTCTGTCAAGACTTTTCTGAAATTTAAGCACGACCTTCGAGAAGGAGTTTGAAGGAGGCTAAAAAGGCAGAGAGCGAATTTCCCGAGCTACACACAAGTCTGTAGCGTCCAGCTGGCCAGCTCCTTTGAACGCTTCAGAAGGGACACTGATCCTCGGGTTTGGTCCTAATGTCAGTATTAGAAGAGCCCCGCACCCAGTGGTTTTGCGATTTTTCACAGCTGCCATACACTCGCAAATGGCCATCGTTTCGTTGGCTAGAGAGTGGAGATGACGACGGGCAAATGGCTCGTCTAATTGTATGATCTAATGAGGACTTGTGAGGGATGGCACTGCTTGAGGGGAGGTGTATGTGTTGGTAAAACACGAAGTAATACAAATTGGGTGCCGTCACGAAGTCGGTGAATAATTTCAATTAACTGGTATCTCGAAAATATATCAAACTTTGTCTCTCCCTTCTCCTCTCCATCTCCCCTTTCTTCCTCTACTCCAAGTCCTCCATAGTCCTAGACTCAGTAGGGGCTACAATATCTAATCTAATCTAATTCCTCTACTCCAAGCGCCTCGCTAATGAGCTAAATGGAGGGCAAGACTGAACACCTGTACGCGGTGTTCTCTACGAACCTGGGAGTGAAATATTCTCCCAGAGCCAAGTTCAGTCAAATTTCGCAATATCAAAGAAGTTGGCCTACGAGGCAAAAATCCAAATTACTCATCCACGTCGTTATTTCGCTCCCAACGAGTTTGACTCCTATCTTCGTCTCATCTAGTCTACAAGTACGACCAAGTACATCCTCATTCCAATGACTACACCACTCTTCGACCTTCTCTGGCCTCAGCTGGTCACCAAATACACGCCCACGCCGATATTTATACCCCACGGAGGAAGGAAAGCGTGGCGCACAAATCTGGGAGACAGTTCTTTGGGATGGATGTGAGAGGGATCTGGACAAGTTGACAATATGATGCGAAGGACGGATATAACCTCGAAGGGCATGAGATTCCGAATTTTGGCAAGGAGTTTTTCGAATTGGGCTTTGTGCGCGCCAAGACTTCGCTTGCGAGAGTGCAGCTGACACTATAAAAACAAGCAAACGATGGAAGGTGTTGTGGTCCGCTTCCTGGTGATGTTCTCCGGTATAGTTTGAGTAGCCTGGGCACCTACTCCACTTGGGAAGGAGACATCTCAGATTACATTTCGCGCGGAGAAAATTTGATGGATGACGGAGGCATGTCTGGATAACTCAGGGTTTTTGAGACGTTCCCCTGGGTGGGTATTCACGGATGAGGGTTGACTTGGGGTGAAGAAAAAGCCACCATAACTTCGCAGTGGTACTTGCAAATGAAATCTGAGGCATGAGTGCTCTTCCTTAACGATGAATCATCTATTCTGTACTTTTCTTTGATATTGTGTCATAGCTAGATAGCTGCATATGCAATTAAAATCTGATGCAAAAAAAAAAAAAAAATAATGAGCTAAATCAGATCCCTGTCAGTGTCCTAACGACAACCTGAATACCGCAATTAGATAGAACAATTCATACTGCCCAAATATGATCCATTTACCGACAGTATGGGAGGCGTAGGAAAGGATACACTACTATCATAGGTATCCTTGGCCTGTAGGCAGAGAGGACCTGCATGACCTACATAGTCATAGACTCAGGCAGGATAAAGGAGACGAATTTCAACATTTGTCAGTGGTATCCTTTACGAACCTCCGGCTCTCACTGAGGGTTCTGCAGATCCGAGATTGAGTAACACCTTTTTCCTCACTTCGATGAGCATCCTAAATCGCTCTCGCGGTCTGTATCATTTTCATTTCTCAGCACAGCCCTCCTATCACCATCATCATGAAGCTAACCACGATAAAATCAGATATTAGGGTCGAAGCACTTCTCATCACTAACTCTTGATGATGATGATATTTTTATCGTGACCGGGTACTACCCCAGCACCCAGAGGGCATGGCACGGGTAGTCCAGATCTATACGACTCTTCGCTACCTACATCATTGTTTCGTAGAAACTTGAACACACAAAACTAAAACAAATACAACACCAATTCTAATGTGCTAGCGCCCTGCGCTACACCTTAATTCTCGTGCCACACCGAACGGTGCCAAGAAGCATTACAGTTGACCTTTACATCCCCTGTTCACGATTCAATCTTGCTGTAACACTTTGTTACAGTTAAAAAACGCCAGAATTTCTGCCATCCTTCTTGCCCTATCATATCCCTGATCGTAGGACGTGGTTCCTTCGTTTCCGTCCTCCATTTGTGGATAGTCGGGCAACACTCTGCAAAATGCCATGGCCGCTTTTCTCTGCCACATTTGCAAAGTATTTCTTCATTCTGGTGGTGGAACCGTCTATAATAGCTGGCGAAGTCACCATGCCCAGTCCTGGCTGCGATGAGGCGATGATATGCCCATCGAGAAAGAGCTAGCTCCCGAGGGCGTTTTCTCCGCATCAGTAGGTTCAGATCTTCAAACCTACTCGATCTGTTCTTAATCCACCATTCTTCCGCAAGTTTTTGTACCCGGATATTGACTTGGCGTTTGAGAGCTGCAAAAGTCAAAACTTCGTGAGTTTCCTCCCAGATGCAGTCTGGTCCCGGTATGTTCCCATCCCGATTATTTGACGCAAGGAATACCTTTGCCATCGCATCGGCCTTTTCGTTTCCTGGAATGCCGCTATGTCCCGGGACCTAGTAGACCTCTATCGCTAGTCGAGTCTTGCGTAGTTCCCAAAAATTCATGACCTCTACTTGCGAGGAATTTGTTTTGCCATTTTGAAGGGCTCCGACCGCCTCTTGATTTTCAAGGAGTACCTTGATATCTATGCTGCCACCAATTTCTAACGCTGCCTCTAGGCCTCGTACTGCCCCGGTGATTTCCGCATCAAAGACCTCAGCTCCAGGAAGGAACTTTCCACCGCTCGCTATAAGTTCACCGCCCCTATGTATGGCGTAACTATAGGCTGAGTATGCTGGGACGGTTGATGACCCATCCGAGTAGACACAGAGTGTTCCTGGAGGAAGATCACTGAGCCAAAACATGATCTGCTTCGCCTTTTCCTCCTTATCGCATTTAGCCCTAGCAGTAGCCATCGTTGTCTTTGGTTGGTAAAGCTGCCCAGACCCTTCTGATGCTGGTAGGCTGAGGTTCCCATTCTGAAGGCGTGTTAAATATCGCTGTGGAACCTTGAAGACGCGTTCTTTCTGCCCCTCTTGTAGTTGAAGTCGCTTGATTGCCTCCTTGGGTGTCTCAGCTGCCCTTGACGATAGTGGATGATAATTGTCGAGTCGGCAAATTCTTGCCGCACTTCGGAGCTGTCGCTGCTGAAGCATTATTTCTGCAGGTAAGATCCCTGATTCCCAGTGCAGGACTATGTTTGGTGTAGTTCGCCACACTGGTAGTGCAGCTCGAATTGCGGTCAAAATAGTCCTATCTAGTAATTTGAGGTGCCATCCGACACCCGTACTTACTTTCTTGTCTCGTATCGTCGTGATACGGGTGAGTCCAGGCCACCAGGCTTCAGCGCCATACGCTGCCGTACTAACTACACATGCATTCACCGCACGTATTAATGGTCCCGGAGCCGCACCTCGTTGGACTCTTTTTACGCTACGTATGAAGTGGGATAGTCGCTGTGCCTTGCTACACCATTCCTGAACATGCTGTCTGAATGTTAGTTGGGAATCGAGCCAAACTCCAAGCCATCGAATATGCGGAGAAGGCGTAATGAGCTGTTTCCCAACTCTAACCGTTAGGTTGGATGAGCCAAGTTTCTTCTTTGGTCCACCCCCAATGATCAGGAGCTCAGACTTTGAAGGGTCGAATCTAATCATGTGTAACGAAGCTAGTTGGACTATCCTGTCTACTTCGACCTGGATAGCCTCAACAGCTTCGCTAGGACTTTTACCGACTCGAACAATGGCGATGTCCTCTGCATATCCGAATCTACAGTTTGGAGAGCCATCTTCGAGTAGGATCGAGATGTATAACATGAATAGAAGTGGCGAAAGTGGTGATCCTTGAGGGAAACCACACTCAACAAGCTTCTCATCTGTTACGCCTTCTTCATATCTTACCAAGACTGTTCGTCTTTTCAGAAACGATTCTACCCAGCGATAGAGTGATAGCGGCCAGCCCTGACTTCGCATTCGTGAGAGCAGCCTATTGTGTAGCACTGCATCGAAGGCACCTTGAATGTCCAGCGTGACCATAGCTGTAACTTTGTTGGATCTCATTGCAGCTTCTGCATCGTGTGTGACACACGATACCAGGTCGACTGCTGAGCGACCTGGTAGCGCGCCGAATAGTTGAAAGGGTACTGCCTTGTACTTAAGCGCGAGCCAGGACATCCATTTAGCTATTAGTCTTTCCAGTCTCTTACCTAAGCTGGAGAGTAACGATATAGGTCGCCATCCTTTTGGGCTGGAGAGATCGCGTCCAATTTTAGGAAGTAGTACAACTTCCGCCACCTTGAAAGGTATTGGAAAATATCCCAAGTTCAGACATGCCTGAAAGAGGTCCCTGACATAAGTTCCAATCGAGCTCCAGCAAGCCTTGAATAGTCGGACGGTGATTTTGTCATATCCTAGAGCCGTTTCTTTACTTCCTATGGTTGACGCTGTAACTTCTTCCAACGAGACCTCTCTGTTCCATGGGATAGACTCTGGTTGACCATTCTCCCATGTTTCTACATCGCTTCTAGCGCCGAATTTTCCCAGAAGGGAATCACGCAGTGCGATTGTCCGCTCGAGTGGATCTGAAAGCCACTGGTTTGGTGATACCTGGAGAGGAGGAGGCTGTTTCGTCGACTTTGGTTTGGCCCATCGCATGAGTTTGAACATTTGTGCCTCTGTCTCTGCTGCTTCGACTTGCTTTGTCTAATACTCACGTTTGGCTGACTTCACTGCGGCTCGGAAAGCTTTACGTGTCGTTCCTGTATCTCCAGATGTCCTTTTAACTGCCCTGTAGTCAATCTGTCGTTCTTTGCAGTCCTCAGTCTACCAAGGCACTGTTTTCCCACTTCCTAGAGCTGGTGCTCGTCCGAAAACTTTGGCCGCATCTCGAAGTACTCGGATTAAGCTCCTCGCGGAGTCCTCAATCTCGATTTGACTACTTAGGGGGCCAGGCCTTACCCATTGCTTCACGCATCGTGCAAACTCATCTAGATCACAGTCTCTGACACGGGTTAGTCTTGGGATTCCAGATAGCTCCGAGTACCCGGGTGTGTCGACTGAGCCCTCAATTGTAGAGTGGTCTGATGTACAGTGGTCTGATTTACAGTGAAAGCGGTTTGAGACTGCTGCAAAAGCCGTCGTGTTACTCCAGGTTAGATCTAGCACATTTCCGTCTCGGTGGGTGCTTTCTCCAATAGTGCTCAGTAGCTGCATATCATTTTTGCGGGCCCATCCCATGATGAGATCGCCATTACCGTATTGGCGTTCTATTAACGGCTGCCAATGCTGTGAGACTGAATTAAAATCGCCTCCCACTACTGAAGGGCCATTGGGACGCCAGTTTAGTAAAGGATCCAAAGTCCCGCTGGGGCCTGGGGCGCGATAAACGTTTACAAAGGTCAGTCCTGACACCTGCACGAAGCAATAGTCTGACGTCTGACTTGGTGAAGAAGGCGTAATCTGTGTCGCTTGCAGTCCTTTCCTGACAAAAGTGACGGCGCGTGGTCGTGATCTCGGTACCGTATTTCCGAAGGGTATGAAACTATTGAAGCCAGGGTGGCTTTTCGTGGTGAAATCTCCGTCTTCTCGCAAGGTCTACGGTTCTTGTACCATGACTATGTGTACTTCTGCATCCCAGGCTTGTTGCGGCGCTATGTCCATGTTCGGTCCGCCCTTTCCCACGTTCACTTGGTGAAAGAGAAGGGTGCTATGTCTCTGTTTGTGATTATATGAGTTCGGTGTATTACTCATTATCATGCATTATTTCTTCTGGTATGTTAATGACCTCGCGGGCCTCACCTTTTTCTTGAAATCTTGACAGTGCTGCCTTGAAATCCATATGCCCTCTTTCACGAATGACTCGTAGCTCTGCTGATGATCTAGGCGTTACTTGGCCGTGATGTTGCCTTGGTCGAGCCATGCAGCTCAAGTGGGTTGATTCGTGCGGCCCAGCACAGTTTGAACACTTGGGGGTGTTGACCGTGCATTCTACTACTTCGTGTGCACCAGAATATTTAACACACCGCTGTCTTTTGACGCAGTTTCTTGTGGAGTGGTATCCCCAACAGCGTTGACACTGCTCGATGGGGCGTTGATGGGAAAACGGAATGGCGGGCCCACTCTCGTCGAATAGTCTGAATCTTAGGTTGGATGGCACCTGTTTGAAGTGTATTATCCAGCTAGCAGAATAGCTTCCTAATTTTATATCGTTTGGACGCACCTTTATAGGTGAGACTCCACAAAATGCCTGGCATTCCGTCTTCACCATTTCACTAGTAACTTCAATCCTTCCGTCTAATGTACGGATGCAGATTGGGACATGAGGGACCATGAAGGACGTCCAATCTGAAGCAGGCTCAATTGTGATTTCCTCCTTTTGAAGTGAAGGACCCACACTCAGAATCGACTCCTTGAGTGCGTCTGATGCACACTCCATTGCTAGGCCGGACCTAACTTGTGTCATCGCTATGATTGCTGAAGGTGCGACTCCAGCTTTTTCAGTGATGAGTTTCTTTATTGTGACAGGTGATAACGTCCGCCACTGGTGTTCTCGCCCTATGCGAAGGAAGAGTCGTTTATCTTCTCTCGGGGGCTCTTGTCCGGCTGGTCTTGTCTAGACGGCTGGTCTTCGTTTTACCAGATTGGCTGGCGGGTCTGGAAGCTTTGCTGCTTTCTGGGCTACTGTGGCCCACGAAAAAGCAGTCTCCTTGGGCTTTCTTGGCAGCTCATGGAGAGGTTTAGTCGCACTAGGGACAGAGGTTTTTATCTGTGTACCTTCTGGGGATGGGTTCTTACCTTGGGCAGTCGCGGCATTGGCGTTACCTATCGCGAACGCTGTCACGATGGGTGAAATATTTTCAATGAAAGGCGCGACTAAGGACGCGCCTTCGGTTCCTGCCTTGGATTTCGCCCAGGCGTAGATGCTTTGCAGAAAATCCTGAGCTGGGCACATTCGCTGCTTTCTTTGGCGTTCCGATTGCTCCATGGTGGCAGCAATCCCAAGAAGGCTCGGGTGTAAATGGTCGCCTGGGTCGATTGACGCCGAGGACGACGGCTGGTTGTACGCAGCTATGATGCTGCTTGATCTCTCGGGTTTGGGTACGGGGATAAATGTAATGATACGCGTGTATGGGGTGGAAGAATTGGATCTTAACGTGCTAGGTCATCACTAACCCTTGATCATGGATGAGAAACCATTTAATGACTTTACGAAGCATGTCCAGCACCCTGCACGGCGATGGTGGATTGGATCAAATTTGTTTCTAATGTTATAGAGTAGTAAAATACAGTTGGATATTTGAAATTTGCCTGGCTGGGGCTGCAGGTTTTTTAAGAATCTTTTTTGGTGTAGAGGGTTCCGTGGAAAACATGGTTGGGTTCTTCGTTTTAATATTGAGCTGAATGGCTATCTGTCAAGGGTAATATATCAATGATCTTTGAAGTGATAAATGAGGATAGGAGCGCTATGTAAGATATAGCCTGGGCCAGAGAGGATCTCAATGTGCTAGATATTTATTTATTAATTTATTGTCTTGTCTGAGTCTATGACTATGTAGGACACGCAGGTCCTCTCTGTCTACAGGCCAAGGATACCTATGATAGTAGTATATCCTCTCCTATGCCTCCCATACACCTCCCCTCAAACAGTGCCACCCCTCACAAGTACTCATTAGATCATACAATTAGACGAGCCATTTGCCCGTCGTCATCTCCACTCTCTAGCCAACGAAACGATGGCCATTTACGGGTGTATGGCAGCTGTGAAAAATCGCAATAAGCCACTGGTTGCGGATTGTTTTCGCGAGACTGTGCGCTGCACTATTGCCGGTTGGTACAATTACTCAGAGAAAAATGACCCTCGGCGTCTATCAGAACATGTGAAACAGGTTAAATGCATAAATTACCATTAACTTAAAACTCTCAAATTAGATTTAGCAGTTCTTCATAATCTCAGAATAAGAAGGGACTCAAATTATGTTTTGTTCTTTTCTATCTAAAAGGGTCACTTCATGTACATTTCTTAGAATCGTGCTAGACAGCAGATATTAATGGTGATCCAAGGAGTAGTGAAATCAATTATTGAGAACATTTGTGGATTCATAGATCGTGTTAGATTGAGTTAAGTACAAAATTCCGTGATTTGTATGATCAGGGATTCTTTACAATCTACCATCTCTCACAGCGATCAGTTCTATGTAGTTTTCCCGACTAACGATCTGTACACATGATCATCCCCTATTTTCGGAAATTAAACGTTGCCTCTGGGTTAAATCCCCGAGGGCGCCCTTGCCTTCGGAAAATAGGTCGAGCTCACGAAGTTCTACGACGAAATCCAAAGAGCCAATTAGATATTCCCTTACGATCTGGTATGGGGTTAATGTTAGATGGAAGGATTTATTCTTATTTTCTTGTTCTGCGGGTATAATTAAAAATTACTAATTTAAAAAAAAAAGTGAAGTTCCTGGTAGAAAGAAATTTGCTACATTTAAATTGGAAAGCAGAGTGGCGGACAGCAGTTTTTTTTTTATTGTTTTAGGGTCCTAAGCTACGCTCTATATCTCCTAGGAGTCAAAGACCGGTGTACACGGCCGAGATCATACTTTCCGCATGCCCACCTCGATTTCACCGCGTGAACCACTACACAACCAGTAGCTAGTTAAAAGAAAGAAAAATAGAAACTCCCGTAAAATCCCATAGCTAAAGTTCCAAGCCCAGTAATCCAGTTTGTGGTTAGAAAAACGACACATCTCGTCTCGTTTTCCTACCTGCCATACATCGTGCTATGACTAATTACCACCGTCTCCGCTGAGAGCTGGAGACGGATCCGTAAGTGGGCCCCCGAAGCAGCCGGTTTCCTGCGCAAATTTTGTAAAGTTCTCGAGGCACTTAGGCCCAAGAAGCTTGTGGACAAAGTCGTGATGTGACATTGTACCTCGTAGTCGACGCGTCTGACGTGCGTGCAGTCGACAGTGAATAAAATGGAGAGGTGATGTTTCCTCTCCACACGCACACTCCATTGAAGCTGCGAAGTTGTTGAAACGGCGGTGACATGCCGCGTAATTTCCGTGGCCCGTACGGGCTGAGATCAATTCACGGAGTAGCCGCCGGGAAAGTGTCTGCTCGCGTGGCTTGCGTCGTCGCATGAGAAGACCCAGATTTCGAAACCTAGGTGGATATACTTCTTCCCACCAGTCGTCGAGAAGCGCTTGACATTTCCGGTTCATGAGCCGACGAACGTACGCCATTGTGACGGAGCCAGGCTGGCTGTCTTTGCTAGGCAGTTGTCGGAGGCTGGAGCGTGCAGCTCTGTCTGCATCTTCGTTTCCCTGTATCCCGGAGTGGGCCGGTATCCACTTCACCGAGACTAGAGCCTTTTTTGATAGCGCCCTAAATTGGCGTACGTCATCTAGGCTTGTTGTGGCAATTCCCGTCAACAGTGCCTATACTGCAGACTGACTATCCGTGAATACATTGATCGGCTGCCTGCCGTCCCTTCCACTGTTCTCCCTCTCCAACAATCCCAGCGCGGCTTCCAGGGCCATTGTTGCCCCTAAAATTTCCGCATCAAGCACTTCATCACCATGCTTGATGCCGTATCCCTTCAATAGAGTTTTTCCATCCCTCTTCAAGACGAAATCCCATGCTGAGCGACCATGGCCCTCCGACGATCCATCCGGGTAGGCACATATATCCGATGCTAGTACATCTCCAAGGAACCTAGTAACCTTTTCCTCCTCCTCTATCCTTGGGCCGAAGCTCGTATAATAGCACGGCGGCGGCAGAGGCTCGGCGTCTTCCGCGTCCGGGAGTTGTCGGTAGGCCCGCTGTACTCGTGACATCTGGATCTCCGGATTTTTGGGTACCCGAGCAGACTTCTTGTACTTCCGTGTTCCATCTCTTAGACACACGGCAGCACGAGTCTGGAGCGGGTGGCGATTGTCTAGTGAGTGTAGCCGAGCCGAAAGCCGTAAGCAGTTCCCTTCCAGAATGATCTTCCCTGTTGGGATACTTCCTTCTCGGTGGAGAACAAGATTAGATGTCGTTCTCATTACCGGAAGGGCAGCGTGCAGCCCTTTTAAGATTGCCTTGTCAATCATCTCGCAGAAGATGCTGGTTCGAGGTGTAATGATCCCCCTAATGGTCGGACGTTTGAGGCCGGGCCACCAAACATCTGATCCAAAAGTTGCTATTGGGACAATACAAGTATCCACCGCTCGAACCAGTGCCGCGGGGGCGGCTCCTCGATACGCTGAATTGAAGCGTCGCATTTGCTGAGCAGCCTTTAGAGCTTTGCCGCACCTCGTTGTGACGTGGTGTTTGAAATCCAGTCGCGGGTCTATGTGTACTCCCAGCCAGCGTATTTGGTCTGATGGCTCGATAACCACGCCGTTCACACAAATGCCCACTAGCTTCTCGCGTTTTCGTCCGGAAAACTGGACTACCTCCGACTTGTTATTATCGAAGGAGACTGCGTTAGTACTTGCCCAATCCAGAAGATGGTCCACTTCCTTCTGTACAGAAGCGGCTGACTCGGCAATGCTGCGCCCGAATCCTAGGATCCGGACGTCGTCAGCGTAGCTGAACCTCATTTCTACATTGCCACTTCGCATGGGCTCTGCCATGTACAGAAGGAAGAGCAGCGGCGATATCGGCGATCCCTGCGGAACCCCACACACCAGCTCTCTTTGTCCGGTTACACCTCCTGAGTATCGTACTTGCACCTTTCGTTGTGCAAGAAATGACGTTGTCCACCTGAGAATTGAGTCTGGCCGCCCCTGCTCTTACATCCTCCTCACCAAACGATTGTGAAGTACTGCATCGAACACGCCTTGGACATCCAGAGTCGTGAATGTGGCCGCCCATCCCTGGGTACTTGCTTCTTCAATGTCGTGGACTACGCAGCTGACAAGGTCGTTTGCCGATCTTTTAGGAAGCGCCCCAAATTGTTGGTATCCAACAACGTCGAACGTAACCGCGAGATGGGCCATCCGCTTCGCCAAGAGTCGTTCCAGTCCCTTACCCAAGCATGACAAGAGGGCAATCGGTCTCCAGCCCTTAACCGTTGTTGGATCTCGGTTCGACTTGCGTAGGAGCACCACTTGAGCCAGCTTGAAGTAGGACGGGTGGGTGCCAAGTCTGATGCAGGCGCGGAAGAGAGTGCCAACAAATGGTCCAATCGTCTTCCAACAACTTCGCAGAAGCTCTACAGAGATCCCATCAGCTCCAGGCGCTGTATCGGCGCAGCCGATGGTGCACATGCGGATCTCCTCGTCCGAGACATGGTCGTTCCAGGGAATTCGATTAGTGCTTGGCGCATCGAGTGGCGGTAGATCGTCCGTCGCTTGATGCCGTGCCAGAATAGCGTCTCGGAGAACCGCTGCCCGCTCGGCTGGGTCGCAGTACATCTTCCCTTCGTGGTTCAGCAAAGGGGGAGTACTTGCTTGCCTTGGCTCGGCCGACCGCATCAGCTTGAAAACATCAGTTGGTGTCGTGATCGCTTCGACTTGACGCGTCTGGTACTCTTTCCTTGCTGCTCTGAGGGTTGAGCGCAGCTTCTTTGAATGTATCCATCGCTGTTTCGGAGTCATTGCTACACGATATTCAGTGTGAGCTAGCTTGCATTCTGGAGTCCACCAAGGCGCACATTTGCCGTGTCTTTTGTTCCTTCGTTTTCCTGTTGCTTTGATAGCGTTAGTAAGGCCGGAACAGAGATCTTTGGCGTATTCGTTCGCCTTGCAAACCGAGTCCAGGGCTGTTGGCGGGTGTGTAAACTGCTTTACAGCAAGGGTGAATCTCGGCAAATTGCTACGCGTTACCCTGATTTGTGAAGGCTCCTGGTCCTTTTTCCGGATCCGGTGGGGACTCGTCCTCGAATCGGAAGATGGTCGCTGGTTACGCACTCATTACGATCCACCCATGCTTGAGCTCCGTTGATGTTGGTCCAAGCAAGATCGAGCGTTTTCCCGGCTCGATGCGTCGGCTCACCCACAATCAGACAGGTGAGATTGTGACGTTCCGCCCATCTCACAATTTCAATTCCTTGTTCGCGTGGGCGGGTAACCTCTGGTTGCCACGCGCAGTATACCGCGTTGAAGTCACCAGCTGCGACGGATCGTGGTGGTGGGTCCCAGTTGAGGAGATGTCTAATCGCCGTTGGGTTGTTTGGGTCTTTATACACGTTGAGAAACGTGACACCGTTTACCACAACCCAACAGTAGTCTGCCGTCGGGGGATCACAAGGAAAGATTTGAGTTGCCGAGTAGATTCTACTGTTTATTAGCGTATAAGTCACTGCCCTGGGTCGAACGTTTACGCTGCCATGTGGTGTATGGCAATCGTAACCAGGGTGTGACTTTGTCTCCCTTGTGGCTTTTTTCCACAAAGGCTCTTGTATTAGCACCACATCCATGCCTAGCTCATAAGCTCAGGAAAGCGCGATGTCGTGTGATTGACCTCCCCTACCCACGTTGATCGACATAAAACTTATCGTAGGTGGAAGGCTAGAAGGGACCCGTGAGGGGCCCTTCAGGAGGACTCAACAGGATTCGTCGTTCCTGTGGCCGTGGCGTCGGGAGTGACGTCGGTCATCATAACTTCGAACCTGTTGTTTGGTTTCACTGCTCCAGGTGCGGCTTCCGTCTGCTTGGCGGCCGCTTGAACTGTTGCCTCAGCGCGACGGACAGCGGCTTTTGCCCTCACTACTGCCGCTAGCTCGCGTTGACTAGCCATGCGGATGGTGGCCAGTTGCTCTCTGCTTACCGGCCCGGACTTGGTGGAGCGCGCCAGGCAAGCTCGACTGTCGGACCTATGCGGTCCTCCGCAGTTGCGGCGCTTGGTATGCGCATGACACTCGTCCGTCAAGTGCATCGTGGAGGTGCAGTTCCAGCAAGCTGAGGAGGGGAGCAACCACGCGTTCCGTGGGGCTGCAGGCAGCGTTTGCATTGCTGCACAGTCTGTCGCGGTTGATGTCGTACCGCGACGCCCGAGTCGTCGAACAGGCGGAATCCTAGTCTTGGTTCCGCTCCCCTCTTGAAATGAGCGAGCCATGACTGGTATAGCGTGCCGGGGTGATTTTTCCCGTGAGGCCGAACTTTGACTGGAACGGCCTTTGTAACCCTGGTGATCTCCTCGATCACCATCTCTTCTGTCACTGGCACCCTTCCAAGAAGAGTGTGGATGGCAACGGGGACCGTCGAGATCCAGAGCGCCACGAGGTCGGAGGCCTCTTCCAGTTTTCCTTCGATAGGGAGGAAAGATTCCGCCGCGTTCAGTAGGAACTGGCGAGATTCCTGATTCTTCGATCGAAGTGCGAAACTAGTTGGGACTCGGTAGACATGTTCAATGTCTACTTTTGGCGCGTTGGTGAGCTGCGCCACAGCATCTCTGATACCAGCTGGAGACATCTTTCGCC
The DNA here is from genome assembly GCA_905067625.1 of Blumeria graminis f. sp. triticale. Classification (NCBI taxonomy): domain Eukaryota; kingdom Fungi; phylum Ascomycota; class Leotiomycetes; order Helotiales; family Erysiphaceae; genus Blumeria; species Blumeria graminis. The sequence goes on along the minus strand of LR898475.1, from coordinate 7,905,311 downwards.
ACTGATGCTTTGAATTCAGCCGGAGGAACAGTCGGTTGTCCGGCGTGGACGAAGGGACCGTCTTGTCCGATTTCTTGGTCGGCGGGGTCAGCTTTTGTGGAGCACGGCTTACCATCACTGGCGCCGGCTGATTGGGTAGTCATCTCCCGGCTACAGTTGTCCAGGTTGAAGTTACCTTGGGCACTGCGACGGTAGGCTTTGCTGGCCTGGCTGTTGAAATTGGAGGAGGCCCGCTACTGCTGGCCTGCTGGCCGACGGGGCGGGGGGAGGCTTGTCGGCACTGGTGTAGTTCCAGTGCGTAGGAAGTGGGCGAGAGCGCCCCTTAGACATGCGTTCATCTCGTCCAAGTATTCCTTATTATCCGTCGTTTTTAGTGACAGTATAACGCTTTCCAATGTATTTATGATTGTTGAACCCATCTCGAGTCTGGTAGAGGCATTTGCAGCCCGCTTTCTTTCGTCTTCCAACAAAGCTTCAATTTCTGGCAGGTATTCTTGTGCCACACTGGTGGAAGCACCACCAGCAGGTTGGTTATCGCGCACAGTCACCCCGGGAATCGAGGCCGGGGCTGGCTGAGGTCTTGAGGCGTTTGCTGCCTTTGCGTTATGGGGTCTTCCGTTCCTCTCGGTGTGCTCGCGGTTGGTGTCCGCTTTGCCATCGGAACCGCGATTTTTCGTGCCGCAACGCGTGCGGATTCTGGCATTGCTTTCGCCGAGACTACTTTCTCGACGGCAATAGTTGGTGCTGTTGACGCCTTCTGGGAGCTCTCTGCTCCTGTAGTTGCCCAACGCGAGTCCTTTAGGCCCTTTCGGATCCAAGCATCAATTATGGGAGTGGCATTCTCCATCTCAATGTCGGTTTTGCCGCTTTCTTCCATCTGCGCGATTATGTCGGCTTCCATCCCTTTGAGATCGATGTCGTTCTGCATCAGTACCTTTGTTGTCGCTTTTTGCATTGCAATGCTTTTTGCTTTGTTCAGCATTTGCTTTTGTGATTCCAGACGCGTCTGGTGGTTGTGCTTTAATACTTTAGTGGTTAACACAATTTTCGCGGGTTTCGCGGATTTTGGGGTACCGGTGCCATTTCCAGGCTGAGTGGCGCGGTACGACGAGAAATTGATGTTTCGAAGTTCGGAGGGTGATTTAAGGGGAGGAAAAAGGGAAAAAGGGAATTTCCGAACATATCGAATTGTGCGTTTGTATGTTTGTTCATTAACGTGCTAGGTGAAGTAACTACCGTCGCACTCCTACTGGAGCTTGAGCACGAGTGGGGTCGGGCCGGATCAGGTTAACTACCGTCAAGTACAAGTACCTCGTCCCACCTCAATGACCGGAACCATGCCGAAACGCATCTATGTGTTGAAGCATGACGAGTACAGCAGCCCAGAGTTGAAAACAAAACAAAAGAAAACTTCCACGCAAAGTCCTGCATTACAAAAGAAAAAACTTTGACAATCTCCCTTCCATCGTTCCGCTTCGGCCACCACGCGCCCGAGCCTCGATTCCTATCCCTACTTCCATGCCAGATCACCTAGGCTTTCGTTCATCACCTCCGAGTCACGGGTATCCCTGCCATCCCCCGGCTAGCCTCCGCGTATATTCCGCTCTCCTGGACATAGTCCCTGAACAGTTGCCACCCGCTTGATCCGAGCATTGTTTCTATAGCTGGCGCCCTTCGCCTTCCGCTTTTCAGCCGCCATGTTGCCAGTGCTTTTCGACACTGAACAAGGTGACCGATTGATTTTTCTCTCCCACACTTGCAGTGAAGTGTAGCATCAGTGTAGTTGAAGCGGCGATGATAAGCCGCGAAGTCCCCATGTCCGGTTCGAGCGGCTATTAAGCGAGCGTAGACTGCCCTTGGTAGTGCTAGTTCTGGCGGTTTCTTGCGTCGCATCTCGAGTTCGAGGTCTGCATAATGTCTGGGGCGATTCGAATGCTACCAGTCTGTAACCATCTGCCTGGCCAGTTCGCGAGCTTTCCTTCCGGAAGAGGCGAGGGTTATCACCCCATGTGTCGTCCTCGTATCGTCCGACGAGTTAAGCTCTCTTCGAGCGAGCTCATCAGCCATTTCATTTCCTACCAGCCCTTCGTGTCCCGGAATCCATCCTACTTTAACAGGTGCTGCTGCTCTAGCGACCATTTTGCAGAACTTTTGAATCCTCCAGGATGATGAGCCTGTTGTTCCCGTTAGTAAGGCCTTGACAGCCGCAGAATTGTCGAGCAGAGTATAGATGGCGCTACGACCACGATCTCGCTTCCTGCTAGTGATTGCTTCAAGAGCAGCTAGAGCTCCATGAACCTCCGCGTCGTAGACCTCCGCATTGGTTATTTTGCCTGAGCCGCTTTGCTCAATTACCCTGCCTGTGCCACTGATAAAAGTCACAAAGGCCCATGACACTTTGTCGGTGGACGCCCCAGAACCATCACTGTACACGCAGAGACAGTCGGGTGGGAGTGGCGGACAGCTGGTCGGACTCTTTTGTAATTTCTAGGTGTTGTAGTGCGCGCTAGAGCGTCGGGTAGTTCTGTAGGGACTGGGCCGTCCAGTACGTGACAATAGTCACGAGCTGTAGATAGGCACGACGTTAAATTCAATCAAAATCAAATCTGGGTCAAATCTACCCTCTTAGCCTTGCAGACGCCATCGCAGGTTGAGGTTAATTACTCGTCTATTCCCGCCAATATGAAGTTATTTGTCCATAGAAATCGCTACCATAGGCAGTAGAAATTTTAATTTGTAAAACTTTGGATCACGTTTGTCTTGCAAATGGACTGCGGATGGAATATCATGCTCACCTGTCAAAAGCGACGGGGTCGGGATAAGGCTGAATCCTAATGAAATGCACAGAATGGCACTAGTTTGATCGGTAAAGAAATAAATATGATTCTGCCAATACCATGAAATAAAACTTCAAAATTACGGCTATTCCTTCTAACAAGATTTAAAGAATATGGGAACCAAGAGAAAGCGCGATTCACTCGCTCATTCCGCGTCTAATCACAAACAAAAGAAACAAGAAGCAAATGAAAGCCTGACGACCGAACCTAAGGGCCCCGAATTCTCACCATTTATCGAAAACCCAAAGGGAGATGATCTCAAGCGTGAAGTCGCCCTCTATGAGAAACTTGCTAGCGAAGATGAGTCAGAAAGGCTGGCAGCAGCGGATATAATTGTGTCAGGCCTACTGGATGGGGATGGCGTTCCACAAGCAACACTTCTTCGTCACCTCGAGCGAAGGCTATTCCGTGGTCTTGCAAGTGGAAGAAAAGGAGCTAGGCTAGGATATAGCATCGTCTTGACGGAAATTATTTCACAGCTCTATGGCAAAGAGAAATCGCTAGCGCAATCCAAGTATACCGGCTTACATTTTCAGGAGCTCTTTCGTATCCTTAAACTAAAAACAAAGCCTGAAGGAGATCTTACCGGGCAGGAACTCAAGGATCATGTATTTGGTCTACTATTTGGCCTACAATGCTTTGTCCGAGCTCGGGTGCTACTTCTTGACACAGAACGCTGGAGGACGGTTCTACTTGAGATTTTTGAACTCGCAAAGAGAAAGCCGTGGGTTCGAGAAGAATGTGGCTGGATGGTTGTAGAAGCCTTAGAGCAGATGGATAAAACGCAAGCAGAAATCACTTTGGAAATTCTCTGTGATGAGGGCCTGTCTAAATCGCCTGAAGGCGTCGGAATCTGGATTACAGCACGGAATAGGTTTCCCTCTATGCGATTCGAATCGCTTCCCAAAGTTTGGGGTCAAAGTGCTAATCCTCTTGACCATCTTCACAGACTATCTAAGGTTCTGAACGAGAGTTCGGGGCCCCAAGAAGAAGTTGATGGTGAGGAGAAATTTCGTCAAGCCAACCAGACCGGAAATTGGAACGCAAAGCTACACTTTGTGTGGCGCCTCATCCTGGACCAGTATGCAGCAGAAATACAAGCAGGGAATGAAAAATGTAAAGCTGACTTCACTAAGCTATGGATAATCACCGTTGACGGTTCGGGACACAAAAGGAACTTATCTTCAATGCTAACTTTATCACAGAAACACTTTTTGCTTCAACAGCCTCCCGAGAAAGAAAGTTTTGGGGATTTCTACTCTTTCAAGAAATTATGCAAAATTCACAAATCTTTAGTTCAACCATCTCTGCTATCTTTAGTCCAAATCTTTTACGATGTCTCATAAACCATTCTCAGGATAAAGATAGATTCCTCCACCGTGCGGCAGAAAGATCCTTGAAAGTTGCCACAAGTGCAGTTCAGCTGAACCCGAGTATTTTACCTGATGTGCTACAAAGTCTTGTTGGAATGAATGGTATTTATAGATTCGACGGCATTACAAAATCTAAGACAATTTCTCAGATGCTCGCATCTGTCACGAAAGAAAATGTTGACAGCGTTGTGGAATTGCTAGAGGATTTAGTAATTGATATTAAAGTGTATGATATAACCCATCTATCATTAAGTTTCAACTATCTAAGCAATTCTAGAGTCAATAAAGAAACTGAAACCAAAGAGGCAGAGTCTAGAAGACAAATGCTAGGCGAATATCTCCTGCAGATCATCAAGAAACCAGTTGCGGTAAAGGACACGTCGGTTAAAATGATTCGAACCAAAGCACTTGAGACTATAGCCAAATTCGCGTACTGTAATATTGAGCAGGCCAACCCGACTATCTCAGGTAAAACCCGAGAACTTTTCCGAAGTCGGCTGATGTCCTCTTTTGCATATCTTCTCACTGATCTTGAGCAATATAGTTATGCTTGTGATCTGTGGAAAAAAATTAAGCCAAGCGCTGTAGAAATGGACTCTGGCATCAAAAATGCAAAGAAGAATGCAGACTCTACATTAGGTAGAATTCTAAAAAAAATAAAAAAGGCTGATAGTGATAAGAAAACTTCACTGCAGGCTTTAGCACTCTTATATTCAGTAACCATCTTCCAGCTATACAATGGCGAGCCTGAAGCTGTGTCATGTTTAAACGAGTTAGACTTATGTTACCAGAATCTAGTTCGCAAGAAAGCTGAAATATCCGAAACGCAAACACCTGAAGTTCTTGTTGAACTTTTGCTGTCGCTTGTATCCAAACAATCATTGTTATTGCGAAAAGTTACACAATTTGTATTCGGTGCCTTTTTAACACACATAACTGAGGGTTGCTTAGAACTTATGACCAACGTACTCGCGGTCAGCGAAAGCCTGCACGGGCAGCAAGAGCTATTTGATCAAGAGGGAGATGAAGAAGGAGATGAAGATGAAGAAGATGATGACTCCCAAGAAATCCCGGACATGAAGGTAAAGCCAAGTTCTCTTGAACTGATGACTGACGAACAAAAAAATGTTGATTCGGACAACGACGAAATCTCTGATAGTGACGGGGAAGAAATCCAGAGATTGAATGCCGCGCTAGCGACAACCTTGGGTACCAATCTTGACGACTCTGAATCTGAAGATAGTGGTGATATGACTGATTCTGAGATGATGGCGTTGGATTCAAAGCTAGTCGAGATATTTTCACAGCGTCAAAGTGCACCGAAATCAAAGACAAAGAAGCTAAATCGAGAAGCTAAGGAAAATGTGACCAACTTTAAGTCGCGCGTCCTTGAACTTCTCGAAACCTTTGTGAAGAAGAAGGCGGATTGCGACCTCGCTTTTAACTTGATTTTGCCCTTACTTCGCCTTGTCCGCACTACCAAAACTCGAGCGCTTGCAGAAAAGGCGCATAGCATTTTGCATGTCTTTTCAAAGGCCTACCGCTCCTTACAAACAGTCTCCACACCAAATCCCACTGAACGCCTTGCTTTACTTGATAAAATTCATGACGAGGTGGCCACAGATCACTCGCATGCCTTTTGTAAGGCTTCAAGTACCGCTAGTCTGATAGTCGTCTCGAGTTTGTACCGGCTCGATTCTAAGTTTGTTGCAGATGTTGCAAATATTTATCGTGACACGCAGGTAAAATGGATCATGGGGCAAGCTAAAACGCAAGCAGTGTTTTTTACTGAATGGATCAACTGGTGCCAAAGTCACCTAGCTACTACCAGCGCCTCAGTTGATTAGATGTGTACATAAATACGTTGAGTCAACAAGGTTTATAAATTTTAGTATAGATCATGGATATTCTAATTCTTTGCCTGGCATCCGTTTAACCCACCAGTTCCTGTTCAATTGCTTCAGCATGAGTGCACGTCCGTAATTATACTATAACTATGAGTACTAGCAAACTAGGTCACTCTCGCACCCACATGTGAAACATAGACTAGTAGATGAGCGCTTTCCATTGAATTGCATCTGCTGCTCATTATCATTGTAACGGTTCCGGTATATAAAGCTTAGGCGTTTGTATGTCGAAAAGTAAGTTTATTTATTAACTGAAGAACAAGAGTAATTGTCGGTTGGTTATATACACGTGTATGCGTACGCAATGGGTTTCTCTCTGATGTGGTGATCCTTGTTCTATTCACTTACGGGCGTGTCTGCCATATGGGCGACACGGCGAACCGCATTAAGTCATGTGACTACTGCCTACTCACATAACAAACTCCCATACCTGCCAGGTGACCACAAACCTACTTCGGCTTTGAGGATTCCTCATTGATATTACAACAGTAATGCTATATCTAACGCCCTATATATACATGATTCCAATATTCCAAACACTAGTAGCTACCCTCCAGTCGTGCCCCCATTATTAAGGTGTGCGCTAGTTTCCAACAGCGTCTCAAACACGGGCAGTTCCCGACTTTCAATACGAGCGCAACTTAGCGCTGACACTATGAATATGTCTGTGCTGAATAGCACAGGCTATAGGGATCTTATCGGCACACTAGCCGTCACAATCATTATTATTATTATTTTTTGGGTTTGTGTTCATTATCCTGATTTGGCGCCCTATGGGCCCATGCAGGTGGCTATGAACCTATCTATATATTTACATAGGAAACCTCTCGGTGGAAACCCCCCAAGCTTTCTGACTTAATTCTTATAGTTTGCAGTTTATCCTTCAGGAAGTACAGTTACACTGTAACGCCGTCGATGTGTACCAATCACGTCCCTTCTATCGACCCCAACCTTCTACATGTTCCCTCTCGTTCCCTGAGCAGCATTTCGACTGCATTTGTCAAGCGGAATTGTTCTATCCAACCATGATTAAGAATCCATCGTGTGATTCTTGACATATCGCTAGGATTGTTGGTCATTGCTTCAAAGGAGCGATTTCGGGCTTGTCTCCAGATTTCTCCTCTACCAATTGACCACTTAGGGCAGGACATGATCATGTGCTTGGGATTTTGTGATTGGTAGCCACACGGACAGCATGGATTGTAGACTCCTGGTACTTTTCTTCTATGCAAATACGAATTGAGCCCGATATGCTCGCTTCGAATTTGGATTGCTAAGCTACTTTGGGCCCTCGTCAGGTTTTTGTGGAGAGAAAATGGCGACTCCCGGAAGCTTATTTTTGTACGTCCAGAATGGCGGCATTGGTAAAACTTTGCTGCTGCCCAAGTTTTAGGTATTATGATCATTATTATTATAACTACTTTGATTGTAAATATTTCTCTTATCAGTCTATGACTATATAGTACAATTATGTCCTACCTGCCTACGGGCCAAGGATATTTAATCTGAGAGTTGATCCTCTTTATGCCCTTCCACTACTCACTTGCAATACTACTAATTCTCATGAGTCTCCACCCGGTCACATACCTAGAGGTTCATTTTCCCTTCGATAAGATAACTAGTCATTTGATCTGTGCAGGCTTATAGACTTCTTTATATCTAGTAGATCAGTATACTACGACTTGATTTTTCTCAAGCATCGGCTCCAAAAACACCTCCTCTTCAGACGGACCTTGCAAGCAAACTGGCTAGTTTGCAGTGTCCCATTATTATTAATCCGCAGTGATGGATATAAATATAGTTGATACCCATCTGATCGTCATTTATCATGGCCCGATAGCTAACTATATCATAAACTACCTTCTCCAGACGACAAAGCTGAGATCATCTGTATGTGAATGGCAGCCGGGGAGAGTATCAAAAGCCACTGAGTTCGAGGCTCTCCCAACACCAACATCAGAACTAATTGAGAAGGCGTAGCTGCTGATCTGAAGCGTTCGAGGAGGCCGACCAGCTGGGCGCCGCAGACTTGTGAGTACCCGAGGAAATTGCTTCTCTGCCTTTCTAACCCCCATCAAATTTTTGCCCAAAGATCGTGCTGATATTTCAGAAGAGCCTCGACAGAGTGTATCTGCCGTGTAGCTGCTCAGGCCGACTTTTTGTGCCGTCTGGGGGACTTAGGTGTCAGGCAACTGGGAGCCAAAGCTGCAGCAGGTGAAGTGTTTACAATTCAAGATCACTCAGTAAATCAAGTTAATTCCTACTTCTCCCGAAATTCTAGGACTCTATACACTGATCATGATTGTTTTGATCTCTAAATATAGGCAGAGACTAGAAACACATAAGCTGCGGCTCCAAATCGGGATAGAAGCGCGGAACGAGGCAAACAACCCACGTACGTATGGACAGACCCTATTGTCACAGTAGGGAGCAAGGTGGATGGGGACCGACGATGTCTGATCTGGTGAATTAGATTGTCTACAAAGAGGAAGGAATCTGGTTCTGTGAAACTAATAATTATTTACGGACGCGTTAGCGTGCATTTAGACATGTCCATATATCATGTGACTGTTTTGCCTGAACGCCTTGTTTCCTTGACACCTATCTCTGACCCGAGACATTTCCCTGTCCAACTCCTTCGGTGGTTATTCTTAGCCTGTGATAGTGGGAGTGCCATAAACTCATTGACAAGAGATTGTTAAAGTTATGAGCTTGAGCGAAGATGGAGGTTGTAGCGGAATCAGTGTCGGTGGTTAGACCGATGCAGTTAGTCTTGTATGAGGTTGTGAGAGGAGGATCCGAGTGGAAACAATTGTATTTAGATGTATGGTTCAGAGTAAAACCGAGATGATAAGAGTGAGAATGCGTGTTTGCATATCTCATCAACTGTAGTTTTTGACCAGTATTTATCAATCTCCATGGATCGTAAGTTATGATCCCTGTAGATGTAGATCTATGTACATACACATATATGGGCCAGAAATATAAAGCTAAATACATGTGTATCGGTAATAGATACGAGAAAACTATAACCTGCATTTGAGACATAGTCATCCGCTGGAATGCTAGTGTGAAATAAACGCTAATGCGCATTAAACTTTCGGTGAAGGATGAATTGATAGCAGTGATATAGAATGGGGAATTTGATAGTCAAATTAGCCGGACTTACTAATAAGTTATTCTTGGCATTCCAAGATATGTCAAATTTCAACAGAGATGTCCAGGCTAATTAGAAGCTAATCTGTTTATGGTACCCACAAACATTCCAAAGCCGAGAACACCACGAATATGTTAGTGCTAGCATTCTCACGAGAGATTTCCTCCCTATCTCATTCTACATCGCAGTCCATTTCTAAGTCGCCTGTCCTTCCTCGAATTATATAAACCTAGTAGAGCAACAATATGTTACGGTTACGAGCTATGCGGAGGTCATATTGCGGAGAGATGAGAAGGGTTGATGTTATAATTAGTTATTGACAGTGAATAGAATCAGACAATATCATGCTGCAGGTATATAGATAGAAAGTATAAGACTAAACCTGTAACCATTTATTGTGGGTACATCTATGAAACTTTATATATGCTCGCCTTATCACTACAATAGTGATATATATATTTTTTTATTCGTTAAAGTCTTGAGCTAAAGCTCTAGGTCCACTTTGGGTAACAGACTGGTGGAGCCGACGGAGATCACTGCTTACAAGCCCAACTCATTCCAACCGCTGGACCCGCTACAGAAATAGTAGGTAGTAAATTACGACGCAGACACCACCTACTCCAACTCCTAGATCAAAAACCACTCCTTTCCCCCCTAAATCCAAATAGCTACAATCTTTCCTCAGAGAAACGACACTTCTCACCACGTTCCCTTTCGTGTCATGCATCGTGGCAATGACTAGTTTATCTGATCCCCGTTGAGAGCAGTGGATGAGTGGGCAGGTCGTTTATCAAAACAGCCGGTTTCCTGCGCAAATGTTTTGTAGCTTTCGTGGCATTTGGGCCCGAAAAGTTTTTTGATAAAGTCAACGTGGGCTATAGACTTTCTGAGCCTACGCGTATGTTGTGCGTGGTTGCTACAATGAATAAAGCGGTTTGGAGTGGTTTCCTTCCCGCAAGTGCACTCTATTGGAGCAAATAGATTGTTAAAACGGCGATGGTATGACGCAAAATTGCCGTGACCCGTTCAGACTGGAATTAGTTCGCGGAGAAGGTGTCTAGATAGTGACAGCTCGGGAGATTTGCATCTTTGCATATAAAAGTTAAGTTCGCGGTATTTAGGCGGACAAGCCTCTTCCCAACAATTTTCGAGCAATCTTTGTCGTCGGTGATTCATGAGACCACAAAGATATGCCAGAGTACATGATCCTGGTGGTGTATCCTGGCTACGTAGCTCTCGAAGAGCGACACTGGCAATAGTGTCTGCGTCATTGTTCCCTTGTATCACTGCGTGCTCTGTCTGAGGAGTCATTATTTCCCTAACTGTCAGTAAATATGCTATAGTTGTATGATGTTTATGTAATATGTGGGTCTTTTTAATTTATTAAGTGTGTTCAGCCCTACTAGCTATGAAACTGATTGACTTTCTATCAGAGGAGGGAGTGAAGACAGAGATAGATACAATCTTTTCTTATCCGCTAGTTACAACGTGAATCTTTTCCAACATTAATACTTATGCTTATTTTGCATCAGATTTTAGTTGCGCATGCAGCCAGCTACCTATGACACAATATTAGGGAAAGAGTACAAAATAGATGACTCAAGTTAGAAGTAAAGCTCTCATACTGCGGACTTTATTTGCAAGCACAACTGCGAAGTCATGGTAAAGGGTATACTCAAGCTAGATAATGATTTGATGATAGGTATGATCGTAGGAAATAGGATGTAATAGGTCTTACGTGTAGACTGGATGATGCTTTTGTCTGAAACTTTTAGAATATGATTCCTTTAGACGGGTGATACAGTAGTACTGGAAGTAGAACTGATAAAGTATAGGGTTAACAGAACGTGTATTTCGCACGGCACGCGCAGCATCAATTCATGCAGCCACTATGCTCCTACTAATGTGTCTACCAGCCTAATCTACACGCTAATAAGGGACTAATAATACAGGGTATATAAAATCTCCAAACACCTTACCCTTATACTGTCAACGGCTAAGAAAAACCACCGAAGAAGTTGGACAAAGAAATGTCTCAGGTCAAAAATAGGGACTGTCCATACATACGTGGGTTGTTCGTTTCGGTCAGTGCTTGAATTCTGTATTTAGAACTGTAGGTTATTCTATTTCTAGCGCATGTCTATATTTAGAGATCAAGAGATCAAGTCAATCATGATCAGTGTATATAGTCCTAGAATTTCGGGAGAAATAGAAATCAAGTTGTTTTTACTGAGTTATTTTTTACTTTAATTACATACACTTCGCCTATCACAGGTCAGGCTCCCAGTTACCTGACATATACTCCAAATTTAACATTTACCACAACCCTAACTCCATTATGTTGAAGGTATAAGAACGATTATGTTTCACCAAGGCTTTTGTAATTTAGCAGAAACAATCATTCTGGGAGTGGAACTCTGATATGATTGGGAGCTTTAAGGTATAGCCTCATGGGCCAACTTGATCGGTGTTGTGAAGTTTGACTGATCTTGACTGGGAGAGAATATCTCTCTCAGGTTCGTGGGGGACACTACGGACAGGTGTTCGGTCCCTTTCCACCAAAGAGGAGAGCTATTAAGTATGATGTTTAAACTTACTATACCCTAACTACTTGAGAAAGACGCTTAAGTAGTCAAAGAAACCATCATTACCCTTTAATCCCTCTTCCAACTTAAAGCCTCCACAATATAGCCAGTAGCAGTATTAGATATAACTGTAATATGAGATTAGAATACTGATTTTCTATACCAATAGAAGAAATGCTAATTCTATCTTAGTCCTGGGCTGACGGTAGCCTAAACCGCATGGCACTGCGCCATCCGACGTCGAAGACGTTTTGCCTCTGGTTGACCCAGCCCAGAATTGCGACGTTCTCTGCGCACAGAGTCAGCTTAAAATCCGGCTATTCAAGTTTACCTTCCAAGACCTAATTGTTGGCTTCCTAGTCGGCCTCGTTCATCGAATAGGCAGCCTGGTGATTTGATATTCTAATTTCGGCAGACGCGAAAACTCAAGCTACCGCCCGAGGAATACCCTGTAGCCGAATAGTCCGTGGATACGCTGTCCCTTTTTAAAGATAAGACAAATTTTATCTTTCTAATATATCTGCATAGCTATTCATATGATGCCATGCAGATCAGTCTTCAGCTATAGTTTGAGTCGCCACATGGATCATTCGTTCGGTCTATCAACAATCATGACCTCGATAAAATTGAAAAATATCTTCAACGAGGTTATTTTCCGGCAAAGATGAATTCTTTAACTTCTAGCAGCGCCGGTGTAACAGTTCAGTATACTCTGCATATCTAGGATAGCCAAGAAGAATAATTTGGGGACCGAAGTCGAAAGTAAATACAAGCATGTCTGGAATCGACGACTTATTATCAATATCGCTCCTATAATTCTCATATAAACCCTTCATCTCAATCTTACCACAAACCACCATCCCTAAATGGCCGACCAAGGAGCTGTACCAATCGTGAACGGGTGCTTGCCTCATAAATCACCGGCCATTCCCTACTACCAAATTACGACATTAAGTGTACCCACAAGGAGAAAATTAGGTTGTGAGATACTAACCTCAGGGTTTGGCTTATGAGAGACCGCTGCTTTAGTAGGGCTCTACAACCTGAGGTAGTAAGGGTAGCCGGGACGTGTAATGAGAGAAGGAAGAAGCCATCGATGGGAATGATGATATTGAAAATTTTCGACGAGTTTTGCGACTTAAGGATATTTGTGGGCCCAAAGGCTAGGATTTCGGATAGTACCACCGACACTCTAAAAACTGGCAATTATGCAATGTGTTGTAGTCCGGTTCCTGATCATCACCTACCCAAGTTAGAGTCTGGGTAGCCTGAACGCCAACCTCTCTCGAGGAATGGAGGAGTGTGAGTCTGTTTCTCGCGCGGTGGTTACATACAGAATGACAAAGGCATTTTGGGGTAGCCATGTTTTTTCCTAATTTTCCTGTTTTCCATTTGGTGGATATTCGCAGATGAGGGAGGGGTGAGAATCCTTTTCACACCGGCCCTGAGTGGCATCAGCGAATGTACCCACTACATGAACGGAAAAATCGTCAAATTGAGTTATCTTCGTAAATAGTCGTCGGTGAAGGACTAGACTTCTCTATGTTATGCTCTATGATTGCTGGGCTTGCTTTGGTTAAGAACAAAAATCCATCTTTCATAGGCGAGGCTAGCTGATGGCTTTGAATAGGGAAGGCGGTCGGTGCGATCTATCTGAAATTTTTCGATTGCGTAGACCTTCTGCCCCTTCAACTCTATGATTGATGACTAGAAGTCATGCAAACTTTAATTATTCTTCAAGTTCCTCTCACGAAAAAAATTACGAGTCTTCAACCTTAAACCTTGGTTCATAAACAGGTGAGTCAACCGAATTTTCTCTTTGATGAGCAGTCAGATGTTTACAGTCACGTGTAGTATGGATCCGCTACATCCCATAATCTGAAACCAACGACCTCTCGGACCCCAACGTACGGCAGACCAGGGGACCCTGAGCAAAATCGAGCGCCAGCAGAGACTGTAAGACAGGTCATTTGTTGTTTTAAACTCCAACCCATATAACATGGCTAGGCCACTAGAGTTTTGTCTTCTCCAACAGGTATTCTGATATAAACTACTGCAAGTATTTGCCCGTTGGCAAATTGAGTTTCCTGAGTCGTGTGAACATTGTAGCCTGGTGTTCTTGAACGTACTGATAAATCTGTGCTTGAAATCGGTGATTGCCTCGATTTCGAGGATTTCTATGGTATAAAATGGTAAAAGACTTGGTTGAAGCTTACATAGTAGATCTTTTCTCTCAAGCATTTACTGGAATGTAAAGAGTTTGGAGAAGAGTTTTCTAACAGTATGGGGGCTAGGGAAATGGCAGCAAAGTGGTTATAAGACGAGAAGAGTTGGATAGCTCACTTTTGAATGTGGGGCCTTGAAAAGAATTAATGAAGCCCTGAGTTTTCTGTAATAGCTTCCCTAAGCAAGCTTAATCGGCTAGTTTCGTCCATGATCATAAGCCAGGGATTTTCTTGAGCTACTCGCAAGAATAACTCACCGCCCATGAGATGTCACATTTTGCTCTTGAATTGATTCTACATGACAGGCAATAAAAGAAAGTTGAGCACACAGGGCTATTCTCTTAGGACATACTTTAACGCCCTCAACTCCCAAAGCATATAGGTCCCTTCCGAAAGACAAGTAAATAAAATAGAGAAGCATTAATGAGCCATTACAAAATTCGATGGAACCGTTAACTATATTCAGAACGCCCATGCCCACTTGGCGCCTTACGAATAATTCCAATACCTTGCAGGTTGCTGTTTGTAGCGAAGGAATGACGGGCCTATAGGCTTATGGAGTGAGAAAACGCGTGTCGAAGGTATCGACTCGATTTCTCTGGCCAAAAGTTTAAGCCTAGAAGCCCGTCGGTTGGTTATTCTATACCGTGCTGTTTCTTGAGCTGTTCTAAATTTTCTTTGCGCGATTCGAGATCTTCTTTTGAACGCACCACTTTGTCGGGTTGATGATATAGAACTTTATGGATCAGTAGGTGCGTGGTTGTAAGACGGAAAATGGCGAACATACCTACTAGATACCGATTTTGAAAGTTGAATCCGTTTAGTTTATCGCATGCCATTTTAGAGTCCATGACATCCTCATATACGACGAAGGCAGTCCCTTTAGTGTTGTTCGCTATTCCCTGACGGATTTGGCTGTAGAGTAGTTAGCTACAAGTTGGTATTGTCTCTTCTAGACGCACCGGATCGGGCCAAACTTTCCGAACAAGTCAAACAACTCTTCGGGAGTGACGTTGTAGCTGAATAGAAGTCAGCGTAAAAGTAGTCTTTCATTAATCTAATCAACTTGGCAAGTAGCACTACCAACCTTAAATTCTTAACGAACAAAGCTCTATGATACAGATTTCACATTAGTAAGTGCGTGAGACCCGGGAAGTGGGACATTAAAATAAAACCTACCGGTTTATCTCGGGCGCGAGTTTACCACCTCGACTCATATCTCCGACTTTGAGGATTTAGAGAGATGGTCGATGGGGGCAGGTTGATAGCGGTGATAAGAGACAAACTGTTTGGGTATGGTTATACGGGGGAACATAGATCCATTTTACGTGTTTAGCTAGCACGAGCTGCGCTAATCAAATTGAGTCAAGCGCTACACGTCACCCCAGTCCCACTAAGCGAGTAATGAAGTTGCGTGATATATGAGAGAAGCGTTTACAAGATTAAATAATGCCCGTCTTGGTAAAAATCTAGAAAGATTATTGATGACGATGATCACCTGAGAGTGCAATGAGTCGGCGCAAACTGTGGAAAATTACAGGAATAGGGAAGTGTGCAAAATGGATATCTAAAGGGCTGAAGGCTTGGTAGTCGGATATAAGAAAGAAGATTCTATAGATAAATAGTCCTGTCGCGACTCCACACAGGTGGTCCGTGATGAATTATGTTGTTCAACCCAAAATTTCACCTTTTAACTTCCTGCGGACAGCAACAGGTGACAGCTACGAAGCTGGTAATCCCAAATTGAAGAAACGAAGGATTTTTGAGACTAAGCTTTTACTGCTCTTCTTTGACTGGTCCTTTTCGTTGGAAAATAAAGGCAGAATAGACAGAGCAAAGTCTCGCTGCAATTCATTAGCCGTGATGGGAACTTAACCAGCGACAGCATTTAATGTGATGTGGAAGAAGATAGTAGATCGAGGATGCACGGATACAACCATTTGAAGACTTCGAAGGTTCGTCCAATGCGAAAGACATGCAATTGGGGTTTTCTAGAAGGACTCTGCATGCTATTCCGTCTAGGAACAAGTCAGTCGCTAACTACAGAGTGAGACTGGATTCTTGATGGTCCTGTCCGAACTCATAACATCAACCAATTTGATAGCAATAAGAATAGTTCTGACACTGACGTTAATGCTAAGGTGATGGCACTTGTGCTAGGCATCCCCCTGCCTGAAACAACACGGGACATAGATCCCGGCATTAGCGGCCCACCCAGGTAATAAGAGTTCCTAGTCTTCTCCAACCCATACAACGCCAAGTAATCTCAGTGACTTACGCCCCGGCTTTCAGGCCTCAGGCCACTGGCCACTGGCCAACAGGCGTCGTCTAAACCGCGGCAAGTCCATCTCCAAAATAGCCTCTTCCCTAACCACCCCTAAAGCTTAATTTGCTCGTGAAGGTCATTCGACTGATCATCACCAGCTGAACATCGTTGCCCTCCAACATCGATCATCCTGAACTTGTCGTAATTCTAATCCTGATGGATAGTGAACCATCATATAATCGCTATTGCTCTTTGGCAGTCATCTCGCGCGCGTAGAGTAATAGTGATGACTTATTTTTGGCATAACGTCTGAAAACTCTGCAAGACAATAGGATGACGGTCTCCGGTGCTTTCATCAAAGGTGGATATTCTGAGGAGGGCACCCCTGTAATCTCGCACCCATGTAGCTCGGCAACTCCTGCACAAAATATTCCCTTGATTGAAGTTATTTCATCCTCAACCGCCACCCTGCATCTGTCAATTGTGCTCTTCTGGAGTCCACATTGACTATCGTTCCTTCAGAGTCTAGTTTTGAAATAAATTGCTTTTGTTCGTCACTGTGTAGTATCGTCGGATTCAATAACTGTTCGATAGATTGCCATGCCTATGATTCGGCTCCGAGAGAGCCGTTTGCGCTCGTAAATAGATGTCATTCTTATTCATACGCAGCCCATGACCCGAATTAATGGTAAACCAGATTCTACACCTGAGACAAAGAGCCATGCATCGTTTTAGTCTGATGGCTTAGACCGCCTCGCGCTTGTTTGAGCTCGATTGATAATAATCTTGACAAGTGCTTCCCATCAGTCCCCGATGTGCATACGCGACGGAACGGCCCCAACCGCGTCCACCTCTTCCCAAAAGTTGGCACAGGCAAATGAACAGTGGCGCAGTCTTGCTGTTAACCATCGCCTTCATTGAAGACCTCCAGTGTGATCCACAGTCCTACATCAAGTTTCCTAAGAGCATTGAAGTTCATATTGCATAAAAGGTGACAGTTCTTGTCTAATAACGGCCATGCCGCAAGCAATCCTTCCTCTGCACTAAGACGTAAAAACGAGTTCCTGCGGCCCTGCCAAAACTCATCATCAGACCTCCAGATTAGTGTGTTCTCATCACGTGCCTACAAGGTTTCAAACTTCAGCCTCGCAGATGCAGATGGATAAGAGGACGGGCACATGACAGCACCAATGTACTATTTCAGTATCCATATTTGTGCATATCATTGCAAATATATCTATATATAGATTAGCGCATGAAGACATAGCCACACTTCAGAGGTTAACCCTCCGGCACTGACCAATAAACTCCCCCATCAAAAATTCAAGATAGTAACCCCTCTTTTGTTGCTCCTATGCCAACCTCATCACTTCTATACACAGATTTCTTCAACTCGTCTTCAGTCAACTATTCATACCCTTGAATATGAGCTCATTGAATGATACTAATTCTCGAGATGAGACTATTGTTCTCGTGACCGGCTTTGCTGTTTGTATTCCACTCCTACCATAGAATCAAACTTCATGGAATTTCCCACATTTGAACCTATACTTCCGAATTAGGCATGAAGCTTATATTACCCGTTGCACACAGCCTTTCCGGGTCTCTAACCCCATCAATCCGGCGTGGGAGATTACCCGTAATCTGCCGTGCAACTACCCTTTATATGGCGCCCAAGAAACATCCGACCATTCGTCCAGCACTCAATCTATAATTCAGATAAAGGCCTATCCAGAGCCAGTCAAAGTTGCATATAAAAATGTTCGCGATATCGTGCCTAGATTATGGGATGACGAAAAGATCGATTTTGTCATTCACATCGGTGTTGCGGAAGAGCGAGACTACTACAGTATAGAACGGCGCGCTTATCGTGACGGACATATAATGCCAGATGTAGACGGAATGTTGTGTGCAGACTTAACGGAACGACATATAAAAGGTGTCAAGTGGATATGGCACGATATGCCCGATGAAATTCTATCAGATGTGCACATTGATGATGTTTGCGCTAAGTGGAAAGAATCCTTGCCTGTGACTCTCCAATTATTCATTTATTATATTTGTCTTTGCGTTACAGTGAAGCGGTAGCTGACCTCTTCTTAATAGACCATTGATGTTCGAGTCTCAGAAGATGCGGGCCGGTATTTATGCAATTTTATTTACTACTCCAGCCTAGCACAGCTTACGAAGAATAAAAAGCCAAAGAAAGTCGTATTCCTGCATGTCCCAAATAAGATTGATACTGCGTCTATCGAGATTGGTGTTACAGTCACCACTCAGCTGATTCGGGCCATAGCACAAATGGAAACTGATAATAAACCAAACCCAACCACTTAGAATTCTGTCATAACTAGGGTACTGCCGACATTTCAAATCATTGAGTAAATTTGAGACCAAAAATGGCACCATATAGAAGAGTTAACAAAGTGGTCTCAAATAAATAAAACCAACCATCATCTATTAGAGAACAGGATCTTCCTCCATTGATCGAGTGGTACTTTAGTCGAGTGAGACATTTCAGGAAACTTGGGTACCTGTCCTGTTGCAGGTTAAGATGAGTTATGGGTATTAATGGCTAAATAGATTAATGAGTTTCTTTTTTCTCTACTGTTGGATTCTCCCTACATACACTTATGATCATGGACATTATTTCTATGTCACTAAATTAATACAAGCGTTAGGGATAAGCAACCTGCGGTTCTAAATAAAGATAACTAGCACTGACCAGAACAAATAAACCATCAAGGTGTGAACAGTATCTGTTTTAGCTATTGGCATTTTCCCGTTCAACTTCTTCGGTGGTAATTCTTAGCCTTCAACAAGACATATTCCATTTATAGTAGGAGCAACCGGTGTGTATTGGTGTTTAGGTTTGTAGGCTCCCCATTGTTTCTGCCTCCTGAATCACAAACTGTTGTATTATCCATGTTGCTTGCCATGGTAGATGCTTGGGCTCAGGTCAAAGTAACGGCACGTGACTATGGAACTAAACTGTGGAGTATTTAGAGTGAAATGCATGTGTGGATATTATGAACCCAAATAGAGCACGATAGAATGGAGATGATTGAATCAGACAGAGACTGATGGAGTCAGGGAGAACGAGATAGTCGAGGCTAGGGTATCGCGTGTGGCTAAAGGCCACAGTAGATATCACTAGTTGCCGCATATCATCGCCGCTTCAACCATACTGACGCCACAATTCACTGCGAGTGCGGAAGGTAAAAATCAATCGGTCACTTTTTCCAATGATGAAAAGAACTGGCAACATGGCAGCTGAAAAGCGCAAAGAGAAGGGCGCTATCTCTAGGAACAATGTTCGGGTCAAGTGGATGGCAGCTGTTCAGGGACTACGTCCAGGAGAGCGGAATATACGCGGAAGCTAGTCGGGGTATGGCAGGGATGCCTGTCACTCGGAGGTCGTGGATCGAAAGCCTAGATGGTTTGGCATGGAAAGAGGGATTGAAATCGAGGCTTGGGCGCGTGGTAGCTGAGGCGGAACGATGGAAGGGAGTTTGTTGTAGTTTTCCTTTGTAGTGCTGGATTTCGCGTGGAGGTTTTCGTTTGTTTTCATTCTGGGCTGCTGGACTCGTCATGATTCAGCACACAGATGCGTTTTGGCATAGTTCCGGTCATTTAACTGAGACGAGCCACTTGTACTTTACTGCGGTTAACCTGATCCGGCCCGACCCCACTCGTGCTCAAGCTCCAGTAGGAGTGCAACGGGAGGTACTACCCAGCACGTTAATGAACAAACATGTTGAGAAATAAGTCTAATGCATTGCAATTCCAGGATCCTCATGACCCTTATTATGGGTCTGAGTTGTCATCGTTAGCCAGGAGTTAGGAGAACCGGAGAGCAAGATACCCTGTACAATTAGCTTGTTTATCACGTGGTTATTGGGTTGTTTTGTTAGCGTGCACGGACCCTCACTCAAGATGTAAATCTCGAGTGTTGGATCCGCTTTTATGGATAATGATTTTATACCTCCAACGAGTTGATCTCATAGACAAGTCTACCTTCCATATTTTATATTAGAACTCCTTAAAGTGATCATTACACAATACAAGGACTAAGTTTTTAATAAAACAAAACACAATTCGAGAAGCCCCTATACTGCCTATTTCCACCCTTCTATCTGTCTCATCCAGTGACGTATAACTCGAATTGTAATTGTTTGCCATTGGCAGCATTCAAAATGCCTCGGATGCGTAGAACGCCCAAACACGCGATCAGCGGAATCTACAAAGGTCGCGTCAATAAACCTTACAAAGTGCATGATTCCATACGAACCATTGCAAAGAAAAAAAGTATCGGAGAAAAGAGTAGAGGCCTCCGATCAAAATTTAAACCCCATCGAAGCTGCGCTCATAGCTAAGGTTGGCAATGTCCCCGAGGTAGAGATGTTGGACGCCGAAGTTCAGAAGTTAAATTCTCTCAGATTCAAAATGGACTTCCTCCGTTTCAGAAGACGCGAGAAAATACCTAGAGCCCGCAGAAACCTCAGAAAAAACCGTCGCCGCACCGGAAAAGCGTACCACGGTTCCAGCACAACCGCGATCTGAGGGGGACTATTCTCAACACCTGTCAGTGGTGTCCCCTACAAACCCCCAACTCTCACTGTAGGGTATACAGAGCCGAGATTGAGTAACAAAGTCCTCACTTCGATGAGGATTCCCAATCGCTTTCGCGGTCTGTGTCGTCTTCATCTCTCAACACATTCCCCTATCACCATTATCATGAAGCTAACCACGATCAGATAAGATGGTAGGTTCGGGGCCCTACCATCACCAAACCTTGATCACGGAGGAAAAGCCATCCGATGAGATTCCGGAGCGTACCCAGCACCCGATACGGAGATGGTGGATTGGATCAAGTCGGCCTCGACTGTCACAAAGAAGGGAGATATAGATGAATATGCGCACCTCATGTGGTCCCAAGGTCAGGCCTCGCCTGGCTGGGGCTGCAGGATTTTTGAGACTTTTTCCCGCGCACGCAGTTTCCATTGCTACCATTTTTATTTTTTTTGGGTAGAAGGTTCCGTGGAAAAGGTGGCCGAATTCCACGGGTAAACACTGAGCTGAATGGCTATTCATCAAGGGGAATATATCAATGATCTTTCAAATAACAAAAGAGGGTAGGAGCATTGTACAAGGTGTGGCCTGGGTCAGAGAGGAGCCCAATGTGCTAGATAGTCTATAACTCAAGTAGTACAATAATCACACAATCACACAATCACAATCGCGACCTGAAGAAGTGAGGCCTACAAAAGGGTCTGACATATCAGCGAACAAGGCATCAGGAGCCGAAAACTTGTCGCAGATACAACCGCCTCCAGCACTAGGAGTCGCTTGTGGCAAAAATACGCACACCCTGGAATTGCGTGCAGCGATCGAAGCGGAGGAGCGCCGGGCAATTCACAATCTGCTCGACTGCTATTAGTAGCGTCAAAACAGCCCTTTTACCTCTCTCTACCGCTCTCTACCGTTGAAATTCAAGATTTTATAGACTCCATAAAGGCTACATACGTGCAGCAATCGCGAAATTCGTAACGGCCGAGCCGGGCCGAGCATCGCCCCGCCAGCGACCGAAGGTCGAGACTCTACCTGCCACCGTCATCCTAGTGACCATACCCCGAAACATTTCAAGGGCTACCACATCTCTCCCGTCTAGAAGCACCTGGGCCACTAACACCCGAGCAGGTCACCAAATGTCAGGCCCTAAGATTACTGAGAATATCTCCTCCGTCGCGACTGCTCCGACAGCCAGAACGCCAGAGAAGGCAGCAATATCGACATAGCAAGATAACCGACTCTTCCTACGTCTCGATTGAAAACACGAGTGGAGACAAATCTATCCAGATGCCATTCGTGTAGCAGTCGCGAGATAGACACAATGCGCTCCTGCCGATGCCGACCAAGTGCGACGCCTTCTCACGGGCTTTGCCATTCGTGCCAAAAACCAGGATGCAAAAACTCGACTGCTAGAGGCCTCTAGCTCCTTCGCAATAGTGGAGTAAAACTAGAACCACCAAGCGATCTAATTTGCGTCCGGATCGCTACGGTTGCAGTTGCAGTCTACAGCTTAGAAGGGCGAATAGAAATTACTGCCTAAATGGTGGCTGCAGAGATCCTCAGAGCTACTAACTTCACTCAGAATCGAGTAAGGATTCAAGGAAAGACCAAGCTCAGGCCCCCCTACAGATCGTGGATAGCTCTGTTTCTCAAGGACGCTAGCTCAAAGCCTGGTTTCAGGCTTTTTGACGACTCGGAAGTAGCCACAATACAATAAAGCCGACCTCCTATATAGCAATGAAGGCAATGCCTTGAATTCCACGCTACACGTGGATGTTCTCGCGCACCAGCCTGTTAGAACTGTAGATCCACCATGCACTTGGCATTCAAGTGTAAAGCAGCATCTAAATGTTGAAATTGCGGAGGGCCTCACCAACTTGGCAGTCGAGACTGCTTGGCGCGTCCCAATAGATCTGGCCCAGCTACCAAGGAGCAATTTGTGACGATTCGAGAAGCTGTCCAACGTGAATATGAGGCCGTTGCTAGGGCCAAAACGGCTACCAAGGCCGTAGAGGCAGCAGCTGCTACCGCAAAAACGATACGACCAACCTCATCTGCTGCTACTAAGGACACCTCCTCTATAGACACAGCAATGACCGAAGATTCGGGCTTTGGGGCTTAAAACCCTGAAGAAGCTTTGTGAATGGTGTCCTATGGGCACCTTCTCGTCCCCTCCTACCCTAAGTTTGATGTCAATCAATGTAGGTAGGGGAGGCCCAACTTGCAACATTGCGCTCTTTCCAGCTTATGAGCTAGGCGTTGATGATGTGTTAGTTCAAGAACCCCGATGGAACGAACGAACAAAGGAAACCGTGTAACACCTAGGTTATATCTCTCATATACCGTACGGAGGTGTGGATGTTAGACGGTGGGCGGTGACTTACACTCGAAACAACGAAAAGATGATATCGGCGAAGCAGCCTTTCCCTTATCATATTTCGACTGAGGACTACTGCTGTGTACTAGCTAATAGGATCACATCTCTCAATTTGTACAAGGTCCCGAACGATTCGACTGCCGTCATACCGCTTGTCAAATAGGAACCGTCTGCAAAGTCTATCGCCAGCGGTGATTTCAACTCAGTGCATGCTGCCTAGCAACCAGGAGCAACTCAGCCGTATGGATAGGGAGATGAGATTGAGAGGTGGGTGGAAAGCCACAATCTCTCCTGTCTCATAATTGGAGAATCAACTCACAAAGCCGGCAGTACTTTGGACCTCGCATGGACCAACATACCTAGAGCCTGTGCCTGGGTCGATTGGGAAGAATGTATGGTCAGCGACCATCTCCTAATCCGCGGACTCATACCCGACTCAACGATCAACCAAAACCTGGTGCCATCAAAGATCATAGTGCCCAAGAAAAATATGCCTAATTTTGCGCGTGTCGTTGCAAAATGGGTACATTCGCCTTTAGATTTAAATACTATGGAGGAGGTGGACGCATACGCCCAGGAAATCTGCTTTCATCTCTTGAATGCCATCAAAGCGACTAGAACATAAGTCAGAAAGGAAAGCGAAAAATCTGCTCATGCCGACTACCGAGGCGCAACATTACTTTCACAGCGGGCCATTTGCGCAAAGGAGCTACGGGCGGTCATCACAGCCGCCAAGAAAGAACATCAGACAAGCCAAGTGGGAGTAACAATAGTACCGTCGGATATTTTAACGCTAATGCGTTCGGAAAACCATAGATAGGTCAAACCTTCCCCGCTGCTCTACACAATGGAAAGCTCATCACGGATCCGTTAGAGCCAGCTACAACTCACCGGTATGCCCTTCTTGCTCGCCACCAATAATTAGATGACCTTCCTCCATACAACATGCCCAGCAATAACCGGATACCCTGGGAAGACGAAATCTTAGATGAGGAAGTATGAACTTGCACTACAGGCTGTGGAAAGACAGCAACAGGGGCAGATGGAGTCACGGTTGAGCTCCTCAAGGCTTACTGGAATATGATCGACTCCCCCTGAAGATCCGCGCATTCGTGTGC
Organism: Blumeria graminis f. sp. triticale; assembly: GCA_905067625.1. NCBI lineage: Eukaryota > Fungi > Ascomycota > Leotiomycetes > Helotiales > Erysiphaceae > Blumeria > Blumeria graminis. Next base: position 7,880,894 of record LR898475.1, on the reverse strand, counting down.
CCGAATTTCGGCACTCAAAAATACAAAAAGATCGCCAGAACCTCTGTCAGACCAGAAATACAAATATTACGGTTACAGCGTGCCTATCGAGAGCTCTCAGAGGCAGAAGCCCCTGAGGCTCTGGTGCCGGTGGTTTACTCTACGAAATCAGGCTCAAAGCCTGTGGAACGCGAAGATTGCGTTAGATGGACTAACACCGTACCAGGAACATAAATATGCACATATTCGGATGGTTCATCAGGAAAACACGAACGCTCCGCCTGGGGCTTTGTTCTGAAGAAGAATGGAAAACTCATCGGAAAAGAAAGTGGCATCAACTACGGGGGAGAGGTTCTAGATGCAGAAATATTAGGGGCAAGGAAAGCTCTGAAGGCCGCACTGGAATTCACGGAGGACGAGCAGTTCAGGAAAGGTGGAGGTATGTGGCAAATCCACGTGTTCCTAGACAGCCAGCAGGCTGTAAACGCATTAAAGACAGGCTCGTCCTCAACTAGCCTAGAAGGTGTACGCAAATTCCGTGCGTTATCTAATAAAGCTGAAATATCAGTGGAGTGGGTTCCAGGGCATGCAGGAATCCAAGGAAATGAAGAGGTAGACGCCATTTCCCGAGTCACACTCCGACAATTGCCTAGTTCGGATACACAATCAGGATCTATTACTATGGTATATATTCGTAAAGTAGCAAATCACAGACGACAGAGATTGCTCGAAAACTGTTGGGAAGAGGCTTGTCCGCCTAAATACCGCGAACTTAACTTTTATATGCAAAGACGCAAATCTCCCGAGCTATCACTATCTAGACACCTTCTCCGCGAACTAATCCCAGTCTGAACGGGTCACGGCAATTTTGCGTCATACCATCGCCGTTTTAACAATCTATTTGCTCCAATAGAGTGCACTTGCGGGAAGGAAACCACTCCAAACCGCTTTATTCATTGTAGCAACCACGCACAACATACGCGTAGGCCCAGAAAGTCTATAGCCCACGTTGACTTTATCAAAAAACTTTTCGGGCCCAAATGCCACGAAAGCTACAAAACATTTGCGCAGGAAACCGGCTGTTTTGATAAACGACCTGCCCACTCATCCACTGCTCTCAACGGGGATCAGATAAACTAGTCATTGCCACGATGCATGACACGAAAGGGAACGTGGTGAGAAGTGTCGTTTCTCTGAGGAAAGATTGTAGCTATTTGGATTTAGGGGGGAAAGGAGTGGTTTTTGATCTAGGAGTTGGAGTAGGTGGTGTCTGTGTCGTAATTTACTACCTACTATTTCTGTAGCGGGTCCAGCGGTTGGAATGAGTTGGGCTTGTAAGCAGTGATCTCCGTCGGCTCCACCAGTCTTTTACCCAAAGTGGACCTAGAGCTTTAGCTCAAGACTTTAATATTATTGTTAAAAAAATAATGACCCTTCAGTTGTTGAGGTTGTAGAGCGCATTGATTCAAGTGACTAACGAAGTGAAACTAAGTACAGAATTTGTAGTCACGTGTGTATCAACAACGTGGCCTACTTGATAGCCCCAATTAATCTAGATTCTCCTTCTGACTATCGCATCTCCTGAAAAAGTCCAAGTTAGATGGTCTCCCAGTCACATAAGTATTCCAGGTTCAGTCAGACCCCTATTAAGACGATATTGCCGTTTATACGATATATTTTCCGGAACGAACTTCGTTCCCATACATTTACCGATTACTCGATTATCGTTCTTCAACCTCTGGATATCGTCTTAACCAGGGGATTTTTGTTAGATTGGTGCTAATAATGCCGCCAAAAAAGGGAATCTCTGTGGAGCAACGACGTGCTCTGCGACGATGGACGCACCGCCAGGTACCAAAACCAACACAAAAACAGTGCATTGAGTGGTTCTTAGCTGAGTACGGCCATCAATTAAGCCAGTCCACAGTCTCCGAGTCCTTGAGCAAGACCTTTGCGAAACTCGACGAAGCTATAAGTACTACTGCGCTACGACAGCGAGCTGGAAAATGGCCTGACCTTGAAAGTATTCTCCTAGAATGGCAAATACGAGTTGAAAAAGGAGGAGGGATCACAACTGGTGATTTGCTCCGAGAGAAGGCAAAGCAGATCTGGACACAACTACCACAGCGCGCTAGCCAACCGTGCCCTGAATTCAGCGCTCGCTGGCTTGAGAATTTCAAGAATCGAAACCATATTCAGAATCGGGTACGACACGGTGAAGTTGGTTCAATTCCAGCGACTGCAGAAGCCGAAATGAAAGCTTTATAGACAATTGCAGGAGAGTTTGAGGAAGCTAACATATATAGTATGGATGAGTCAGGTCTCTTTTGGAAAATGCTACCTTCATGTGGGCTATTCTCACAATCTCGACCCGGGCTCAAGAAAAACAAGGACCGAGTTTCTCTCTGTTTTTGTACGAATGCTACAGGTTCTGACCGACTTCCAATTTGGATTATTGGCAAATATAAGACGCCTCGGGCCTTGAAAAACGTTAGTATTCAGACAATTGGTGGCAAGTGGAAGTGGAATTCCAAAGCATGGATGAACACAGCAATTATCGGCGAATGGCATCGAGAATTCTATCGCCACATTGAAGATGCCCGAGATTTACTATTGACAATGGATAATTCTTCTGCCCATTATTCTGCCATTGAATTATACCCTCCTCCATCAAACATCAATATCTGTTGGCTTCCAGCTAATAGTACAAGCCAGTACTAACCTCTTGATCAACATATTCTTTAGAACTGTAAAATATTCTACAGACGGTACTGGCTCCGCTTTGTTCTACAAGCAATTGAAGAGGGTATAGATCCACAACCAACTGTCAATATTCGACTAGCAATTCGCTAGATCTTACGAAGTTGGAATAACGAAGTTACCAATACAACGATTCATAACTGCTTTCGGAAATCGACGCTTATTTCTTAGCCAATTGCTCTTCCTACGTTTGTACTTCCGACTGGACTTTCTGAATTATTTGATGAGGTAGTCAGAGTAGGAGACATACGAGATTCAATGGCAGTAGACAATTTTCTTAATTTAATTGAGGGGGAAGAGGAAGGGAATTTGATGCTTGACGAGGCAATGATCTTACAAGAGGTGATAGGGGAATATTTGGGAGAAAATCAAGACGAAGAAGAGGTAGTAAAAGACGAACAGCCTTTGCGGACTGCAAAAGAGTCTGAAATGGCTCTGAAAGTGTTGATTGAGTATACTGAGAGTCAAAATTCTCTTATTTCGAGCTATTTGAGAGTGTTAGAGCGATTAGAGACGGCAATTGGGAGTATTAAGGAGGCATCAAAAGTACAAAGTAGCCTAGATAGCTGGATTAGATAATCAAATCCTATAAAGCGATATCCTCTATATGACGTTATTTTTCACGGCCCCGATTACATCGTCTTAACAGAGGTCTGACTGTATTCACTATTCACACTTCACTTCAGTTTCTCCAGTGGTATTGTAAGAATACGCACTAGAGTGGCTCCACTTCTATGAAAAAGGAACACAGTATAGGTCATGCATTTCGGGACCGACTGTCATTCATGGTCGAACATTATTTTTTACCACTTTTTAGACAGCATATGTTAATACCCATTTTACATTACTAAATTAATCTGTCCACTCTCCTCCAACCTGCCTTCAGTTATCCTTTACCTCCATCAGATGCCCCCCTGGCTAGTAGATTCGGAAGTTAAGATTAGTAGGGACGATGTTGTAGACGAGTCGAAATCTGCTTTTCTTGAGGGCGGACGGGTATTTTACTTTGCTTTCGTGGGCTTTTTGTTCGCCCGCCGATGGGTAGCACATGTTGTATTATAACGAGGGCTTCGCTGACTACCGTTGTTACGTTTGGTACCGCATTATCTTTCCTCATTCCCAGCATCATTATCATCGTCTTGGTCGTCTTATGTGTTATCGGAAGCTTATCTTTGACGGAGGAGGACATAACTCAGCTCAAAGTTGAAAATGTGTTACTCAATCTCGGCTCTGCAAACTCTACAGTGAGAGCTGGAGGTTCGTAGGGGACACCACTGACAGGTGTTGACAATATTCCCCCTAAAAGGAGTCTGGTACCTGTGTTTAGAAGAGTAGTCGAATTGACAACCTTTTATCCATCATTATTGTTGAAATGTGATATATCTTGGAATGCCAAGAATAACTTATTAGTAAGTCCGGCTAATTTGACTATCAAATTCCCCATTCTATATCACTGCTATCAATTCATCCTTCACCGAAAGTTTAATGCGCATTAGCGTTTATTTCACACTAGCATTCCAGCGGATGACTATGTCTCAAATGCAGGTTATAGTTTTCTCGTATCTATTACCGATACACATGTATTTAGCTTTATATTTCTGGCCCATATATGTGTATGTACATAGATCTACATCTACAGGGATCATAACTTACGATCCATGGAGATTGATAAATACTGGTCAAAAACTACAGTTGATGAGATATGTAAACACGCAAGCTCACTCTTATCATCTCGGTTTTACTCTGAACCATACATCTAAATACAATTGTTTCCACTCGGATCCTCCTCTCACAACCTCATACAAGACTAACTGCATCGGTCTAACCACCGACACTGATTCCGCTACAACCTCCATCTTCGCTCAAGCTCATAATTTTAACAATTATTGCATAAGCTTCCCTCTACCAATAAGTCCACGAACTAATTAGTGGGTTATACATTTCAATAATTAGACCATTATGTCATTAAACACCTAGTATCCTCAACCTTGTAGTATAATCCAGAAACACTTTCCATACAGTGCTCCATTATTCCTCTACTCATCATGGAATCATTTGGAAAGCTCTTCCTTCACTCTCAATGATCATTAACTTTGTGCATCGTAATCCTAGCCATCACTAGCACAACAGTTTGACTATAGTCAAGTCACCAGTGGTCATAGAGTAGGATTGTGTAATTATTGACCTGACAACATTAACACCGTAAATTTTAGTTAACAACAGGAAGACTGTTGAGATGTGATCATTGCATTTACTCTGAATTTATCTCTGCTAAGTCTCTTTTTTTGCATCAGATTTTAATTGCGTATACAGCTATCTAGTTATGACACAATATCAGAGAAAAAGTATAGAAATGATGACTCAATTTACAATAAGAGCACTCATGCCTCGGATTTCATTTGCAAGTACTACTGCGAAGTTATGGTGGCTTTTTCTTCACCCCAAGTCAACCCTCATCCGTGAATACCCACTCAGGGGAACGTCTCAAAAACCCTGAGTTATCCAGACATGCCTCCATCATCTTTCAACTTTTCTCCGCGCGATATGTGATCTGAGGTGTCTCTTTCCCAAGTCGAGTGGGTGCCCAGGCTACTCAAACCATACCAGAGAACACCACCAGGAGGCGAACCACAACCCCTTCCATCGTTTGCTTGTTTTTATAGTGTCAGCTGCACTCTCACAAGCGAAGTCTTGGCGCGCACAAAGCTCAATTCATAAAACTGCTTACCAAAATTCAACGCCCGTCATAACTGTACTTATTCTTCGCATCATCTTAACAACTTTTCTTGATCCCTCTCACATCCATCCCAAGGAACTGTCTTCCAGATTTATGCGCCACGCTTTGTGTCCTCCGCCGGGTGTAAACATCGGCGTGGGCGTGTATTTGGTGACCAGCTGAGGCCAGAGAAAGTCGACGAGAGGTGTGGTCATTGGAATAAGGATGTACTAGGTCGTACTTGCAGACTTGATGAGACTTGGGGAGGAGTCGAACTCGATGGGAGCGAAAATTTGAAATGGCGGAGTATTTTAAGTCATTGCCTCGTGGGCCAACTTCTTTGACATTGCGAAATTTGACTGAACTTGGCTCTGGGAGAATATTTCACGCCTAGGTTCGTAGAGGACAGCGCATACAAGTGTTCGGTCTTGCCCTCCTCTGCCAAGTCTCAGGGATAAAGTAATTCCTCCTCTGTTACCAAGTGCTAAAAGGGCAAAGCTAAATACCAATGATGAGGATGTGGAATTTAACAGTGATCCAATAGTTGGTCCAACCAAATTGAATCATGGCAAGCCCAATCATATTCCCTATATTGACCTAAATCCAATGGTAAAAGGAGAGGAAAAGGAATCACTCTCTTCATCCAAATATGCCAACCCCCCAGCAACCACTGGAAATGAGGAGGAGAACACAAAGGAGGTCCTTTTACAGGCAAGAGACCTCATTGTCAAAGCCTACCATCTAACTAAAAATCGATCTGAACAATCCTGACTCCTTGACCTTCTAGAAGTATTCAAGGAATATAACGAGAAAGGTAACCTATGCAAGGCCTCTATAATAATTGCATCACAAGCAGCCAATCTGGAGACAGCTACCCAAAAAATTGAAACCAAAGCAAGGGCTCTTAACAATATAGTTATACCAGTGTTGCCTACCCCAGTAAACAAAAGTTCAGCCCAAAAGCAGCATGTCACAAATCCTCAGCCGACACAACAATATGCTTCCATAGCCTCTATGGCAGCAAGGGGAATTAGACAATCAACAGATCCCTTACAATGGACTGTTATAGGGAAGAAAAATTAAATCAACCAAGCTAAAACCCAGCAAAACACACAACCAAGAGACAAAGTTATCCGAAGGGTGATTCTTGTACAAGACCCTGGAGCAAATAATAATTTCACATCCTTTCATGCCAGTAACCAAATCAACCAGGTGTTTGCATCATAAAGAATCAAAGGACCTGTGGTAAATACAGTATTGAAGACTCAAAATGGAAATATTTCCATAACCACCACAGAAGAATATTCAGCTGACTTCTTCCTTGAAAAAAGACCAATTTGGGAGAAGCTAATACCATTTATATCTGTGCAAAAAGATGAGCCATGGTTCAAAGTGATAGCTCATGGGATCCCTCTGGCTGACTCTGATGATGAGGATGGAATGGAGATGATCAAATTCGAAATAAAAACATTCAACAAAGGCCTGACCTCTATTGGAATGCCACACTGGATATCTACCAGGGAAAACTACCAAATCAAACAAGCAGTATCAGTGGCTATTGCATTTGCCACTAAGTTAGAAGCAGAAAAAGCCATACGGAACAGACTGTATATTGCTGGAATCAGGTCAAGAGTTACCAAGTTCTACAATGTAGCTCCCACCACTCAGCACAATAAACGTCAAGCATTTGGCCATGTAGAAAGCTACTGCAGACGATATGCAGCCTGCTGACTCTGTGGAACCCGAGACCACAGCACACAGCAGCATTACTGCAGTGTCTGTAAAGCTAAGGGAGTACAATGTAGTCATCTGGCACCAAAATGTGTCAGCTGCAATGAAAATCATACTGCCAATTCAAAGACCTGCCAGGTTTACCTGAGCATTCGAGACAAGCCTGAAGAGAATGACCTTTAATGTTTGACACACCAGATATCAAGGTCCTCCAAATAAATACAAACAAGAATCAATATGAAACAGAGAGTGCTCTTCAAAGAGCAATAGAACTTAACATTTCAATTTTAGCAATACAAGAGGCTTGGCTTACTCCAAGGCAGTTAGACCAAAATGATTTCCTTACCTGTAGATCTAAAAAACATCCAAATTTTTTACAAATATTTCCTCATTTCCCACCCATCCTAAGGCCTCGAACTATGCTCTATATCTCTCGTCAACTAGGCCATAAAATTGAGCTCCACAACAACTCACCGCAAGATCCTGACCTATTAGTTATTGATATTACCGATGAAACAGGCTCAATAACACTCATCAACATCTACAGTCAAGTCCGAGATTATGGTCCAACACTCCAAGCTCTTCCCCACAATATTTTTGGTAATAACAGTAACTTACTCCTGGGCGACTTTAACATGCATCATTCTAGATAGGATCCTGATTCTAGTGATACTTCAGAGTCAGATAAATTCATTGACTGGCTTGATGATCTTGGTATGAAACTGATGAATTCACCTGGACAAGGTACATTCTATAGACCACATAGGATTAGACCATCAGTAATTGATCTCACCTTTGCCTCACAAATACTGGCAGAAATTAGATGACCTAGGATCAGATCACTATGGAATTATGTTCACTGTAGAAAGTAATTTTTATAGGGTGCAATATCCCATGGAAAAATCATCATTCAATACCAAACATGCAGATTGGGAGAAATTCGCATCAACCATCATTGCACTCAGAAACTGCCAGAAGCTACTTGATGCTGACCCATTCAGAATATTATCATCTTCAACAGAAGCTCAATTTCCATCTCAAGCTACAAGGGTCATCAATGCCCTTGACAGTGCTGCCTATCAACTAATAGATATAATCGAGGAAGCAGCCTATGCTAGTATCATACTTCATAAATTTTGACATAAAACCAACCCATGGTGGTCACCTGAACTCAAACAATTGCGGAAATGTATGAGTAGGAGCCAGAGGCTACAAAAAGCTAATAGGCACGACATCAATCTCAAAGCTTGTCAAACACCTGATAGTTTGGAACCTACAAAATAAAGTAATGAGAATAATTTGATAGTGGGATGACACATCTTGTCGGATTAACTTACTCGAGTTTTGATACCTCACCAGGGATATGGTGATCAGGATGATCAGGATAGTCAAAGCTCTAACTTGAGATCTTTTGATCTTCAACACATGTGATATATTTCATATTATTAAAATTATACGCAGTGGATCGATTGATATCTCATAAGCTATGTTACATTAAACAATACAATTACAATTACATATGTTGATAGTACGATCCTCGCTTAGAGGATCGGCCCTAACTTCACGTGACAACGTAGACTTGGCCTGAACTTGTTTATTTCAACACATATGTAATTTTGGGAAACGAGGAGAAGATAATCTCTCATCGAAATAGTTTCAGATGGGTATATAGCATCACTGCTGGAGGGGAGTTGAGGAGCAGAGATTCCATCAATACAACTTTACTTTATATTTTTCATTTGACCCTCAGTTTCTAACAAAGCTACATACATAGAGGCAAGAAATTTGTATTTCTCAAGCATTAAGAATGCAAATCAAGATCATTGGAAATTTTTTCTTGAGAAAGGTGATGTTAAATCAATATTCAAAACAATGGCATGCACAAAAGACAATAGGGTCCAGAAAATTCCATCTATCATCAATCAAGAAGGTGTCTTGATGGAGTCATCTGAAGGGAACTGCAAATCATTTAGAAGTACCCTCTTCCCGACACCACCAGATTGTGAATTACTAAGCTGGATAAACTATCAACCCGGAAATTGGAGCTGGCCAGAGCTTAGCAAAGATGAGTTGGAGAGAGAATGCTCTACTAATATCAAAGGTAAATCCCTGGGCCAGATGGAATCAGCCATGAGATTGTCATCAGAGCCTTCAGAGTAATACCTGACACGTTTTTGATGTTGTTTTCCCAACTCATAGATGTTGGATATCACCCAAAGTACTGGAAATAGGCCACAGGAGCAGTACTTCGAAAGCCAGACTATAGTCAGCCCAAAGCCTACCGAGTGATTCCACCCCTCAATTGCCTGGGAAAAGTCAGTGAAAGGATTCTTGCCAAAAGACTGAGCTATCTTGCAGAGACAACTAATCTCTTGCATCCATCTCAGATTGGAGGAAGACTCAAAAAATCAGCTGTTGACGCTGCTCTTCTTTTGACCAATGACATAGAGACAAATCGCCAACTAAATCAAATTTCTTCCACCCTTTTTTTGGATTTCAAAGGAGCATTTGACCATGTTGGAAAGAATCAACTTATAAGAGTGCTTCAAGGTCTCAAGCTACCAATAAGCTTGATTTCCTGGGAAGATTCATTTCTGGACCAAAGAACATTGCAACTCAGATTTGATGGGATGACTGAGAATGTGCAAGAGATTAAGACTGGGATTCCACAAGGCAGCCAAATCTCACTAATTCTATTTCTAATTTATGTCATGGATATTTTCAAGTCAAAATCATTGCATATCTTATCATATATGGATGACATAGTAATTACTAATGCCTCTACTAGTCCAAAGCGGAATATAAGACTACTGGAAAGGGGAGTAAGACAACTATTTGAGGTGGCTAACCAAAATTTCATTGAATTTGATCCATCCAAAACGGAATTGATGCACTTCACCAACCGGAAATCATTCAAATATTCTTACCTAACTTTACCAGATGGGACAAAAGTCAACCAGGTGGCTTGGCATATGGTTTGACCCTGGTCTTAAATTTAGAGGCCATATTACTACAAGAATAGCACAAGCAACCCAGGCCTTTACAGAATAGCAAGACTTGGTAACTGTTAGTATTAATGTCATGGCCTCACTTTCCAATGTTAGTCATAGATTAGTCATCGTTCATGATGAGTATTAGTATCCTTTTGTAGAATAGGAGAATAGACAAGATCCACCAACACAACCGCAGAAACCTGACATACAGTTTACGTTCTTTGCACCGTGTTTAAGTATACCGACACTGATCAGTGAGCGCGCACAGATTAGGAAATAATTACAATTGGAAGGATATTGCTTCTCAGCTTTAACTTCTGTTTCAGCCGAAGAGGAGAAAGTATCTATCCGGAAGCTTGATAGCATATCTCATCGATCGATTATCGCCGACGGGTTTGATTCTTCTTTAGCAGAGTTAATAATATCGAATTGGAAGGATATCTGTTCGGATTAGGTCCTGGTCAACGATGTATAGCCTAATTGTGCTATGTTGCAGGCTACTGTTCTAATTATTCATGGGGTCATCATCAGGGTTGTGAGTAGTTTCGGTTTTGGTGTGGGTTTTTAGATTGATACCTAAGCTTGTCGCATAGTAGTCAGACATGCAACTCGAGTAGCATATGCACGGTAAACCTCAATCCTAAACTAATGATACGAATCAAGTTTTACATGCTACGTCCTGTATGGCTAGCGTGGTTGGAATATGGGGAATTTACCTGTAGATAGATAAAGACGTTGTAGCCCTCTGATAGTTGGGACAAGTCTTCTACAATATTATATCGGAATCAAATCTAGCCGCTCATTAAGCAATCTCATGAATTATTTCCAATGTCTGTGATAACAGACATACATATACAATATCGACAACAAGTTTTAATGTCGATAAATATCGTTTCCCACCTCTTAAGATATATCAACTCTTCAAAAGCGTAAATTCTAAAAATCACAGAACAAGATTGGAAGGCTTTAGAGGCCAAATGGGATGAAGGAATCGATCTCAGCACAGCAACTCCTCATGATATCAGTTCCTACATAGAAACGAAGATTTATTTCTACGAAGAAGACAATACTAGTAACTCAAATCTATGGGAACAGTACCAAGATGACTTCGCAACCTTCACAATAGCTGCTTTCAAAAGCCCTAAACTGAAACTAATTCAACGGCTACGAGACTGCCTCTTAAGTAGAGGAGTTTACGTAGATCGCAACACAAGTAGGCTCACTGGAGGACGAAGGCTGAACACCTGTTAGTGGTGTCTTCTACGAACCTGGGAGTGAAATATTCTCCCAGAGCCGAAATTCAGTCACGAAAAAGGGTGGGATGAATTTTAATTGATAGATTTTCGACTTGAAGGAGTTGCACTCGATATTTTGGTCGAAAAATCAGTCGGCAGAGATTTCACAGCCGGAACAACGTCGAACAAAAAGTCACCACCACCAACATACGATTCACGGATGGGCCTAGGTCTATCTGGGGGTCGTATTCAAACATCCGACATCTCTTAAACCCCTTTTATACTTGCGACGAAGCATTTCTCAATCGATCCTACACCTACGACCTACCTCCATACCCGACCGATCACCTACCTACACACGCCCTAATGAGGAAAGTTATGATGGAAACGGGACGTGTACAAAGGAAGGAAGAAGAGGGAAGATACACCGAGGGGATTACGCAAACCCCCAATGAAGAAAACAACCCAACGTTATGATATGAAGGTACAAGGCTAGAGCAACAATAAGATCTTGGACAGCATTTATATTTCGGGGTCAATGAGGATGTCAAGGGCTCGGGCGCGTGGTGGCCGAGGCTGAGGAGGAAATCGCGCTACGGCGTGTATACAGCGGGTTTCTGGACGGTCAGGCTTGGTATGATTCAACACATAGGTGAAGTCTAAGGTGGTCCGGTCATTAAAGTGGGACGAGGTTTATCTGTACGTCACGGTAGTTAACCTGATCCGGCCCAACCCCTCACGTGCTTAAGCTCCAATAGGAGCGCAACGGTAGCCATGTAACCTAGCACGTTAATGAACAAAACAAAACAAAACAAAACAAGTAGGCTCACTATTTCACAGGCACTTTACAATTGCGCAAAGGAAGCAGAACAGCATGAATGGTCTGACAGCGATGTCATCAATGCCGCTGAACGATTAGAAGAGCCTCTGGAATCAGTAAAGCTGAAACGATGTCTAGATGCAATCCAAGTAGTTAATATAATCGTGGAGAAATACAGCGACGATGGTAGCGAGTTCAAGACTGAAAAACCTTCCGACCTGCAAGTACCCCTACAACCGATTTTGCCCGATTCAAAAGTACCATCTTCACAAACCACGCAAAGAGTACAGGCTCTCGGACCGACGTCACCAATATCTCCTCCTACGTACGTTGCGCAGATGTCGAACTTGATTAAGGTTTATTCTGGCGAGGCAAAATACGAAGGAACTGGGGATAGTATAGATCACAAATTGACGAATTTTCACCACCTCTGTGATCTCACTGGTGTACCCAGAGAGGCATATCCAAGAGCACTCTCAGTAATGCTTTCAGGACTCGCAAAAGAGCACTACCTCGTAGCAAATCTGTTGTACTTAACTTTTGAGCAGGCAGTTGGCCATCTTCGTAACTTCTTTGAAGGTCCTGGTTACAACCGAAGAAATCTAGGCAAATGGAACGAAACATCTTTAAAGTTGATTATGTCGCAAAATAAAGCTAAGTCAACATCCGAATGTCTGCAAATCTTGGTCCAAACACTGGGAGAGATCCAGCATGGCCTAACAGAAGATCTCCGTACCAACTCTTTTATGCACGACAAAATTATTACTGCGTGTAAAGGCGTCCCAGCTTGCAGATATGCCATTGTGAACCCGCCACCAAAAGTTGGTGAACTCTTGAATCAACTACAGAACTCTGTAATGGCCTATGAAGGAGAAGAGAAAAATGATCAATTCAATGTCAACCAAGATGCATTCTTCACAGACAGACGATATCATCAAACAGGTCAAGCACAAACCAGTAAAAATAACACGCAAAGCAAAACATGTTATACATATGGCAAAGAAGAATGTCGTTCGTGGAAGCATACCGATGATGAACACGAAAAATCTAAGGCAAAGTTTCGAACTTCACTTAAAGAAAAGTTAGGGTCTCGATTTGTTGACGGCAATCGCTTCAATAAATGATACAAACAATATATAGTCAACTGTGAAGGTGATGATGAATCCTACGCAGATAGTGACGAATTTGAAGACGCCTTTCAAGCTTTGGAGATTTAAATACAAGGTAATAACAACGATGCTCGAGAAATGGACGAAACAGAAGTCTTCTTGACTTCATTCGGCGACATCAGTTGCACCATTTGCAAATAACAAGGACTTTTCCTCCCAAATTGGCTATGTACTCGTACTGGCAGACGCTACAAATCGAGCTAACACAATCCATTGGTCTTCGATCAAGTAAAAGAGAGTTACAAGAAGCGTTCTCGCATCAGAGTTATATATCATGGTTCATGGTTTTGATGTTGGCGCCGTAGTAAAGTCAAATATTGAACAGCCATTGTGAACTATTATCCCTTTAATTGTATGCATCGATTCCAAATCTCTGTACAATTGCCTCGTCAAACTCGGTACAACACAAGAAAAGAGTTTATGGTCGACCTCATGTGTCTGCGTCAATCATATGAAAGACGCGAAACTACCGAGGTAGTATGGATCGACGGCAATAGCAATCCAGCGGACTCAATGATAAAAAGCAAACCTTCAACAGCTCTCCAACTTTTAATTGATACCAATAGACTTAATCTAAATACCATGGAATGGGTACAACGAACCAGTAACGAGTAACGAATAACGAATAAGGAGTAACGATAATTAAGATATGATAATATATGATGGGAATTACAGTTTTAAGTACGGATTTTTATATCATTTTCTTTATGTAGTTGCCAGTGTTGGTATTAATGTCATGGCCTCACTTTCCAATGTTAGTCATAGATAAGTCATCTTTCATTATGAGTATTAGTATCTTTTTGTAGAATAGGAGAACAGACAAGATCAACCAACACAACTGCAGAAATGTGACATACAGTTTACGTTCTTTGCACCGTGTTTAAGTATCCCGACAGTAACACAGAGCGTGGTCTATCACCAGCAGCAATGAGAGAAATCTACCTTACGTGTGTTGTAAGCATTGCAGATTATGGATCAGCAGTTTGATGGAAGGGCCAAGAATATATCATATCAAATCTCTAAAAGCTTCAAAACTTGGCAATGAGACAAATCCTTGGGGTCTTCAAGACTGCACCTATTCTTCCAATGGAAATAGAATCATGCCTAATATCACCCCATATCCGACTCAAGACTAATATTAGCAAGTTTGCTCTGGGAATGCCAAACCTATCAATTAATCATCCAATAAATCGAGAAATAAATGGTGAGAAGGATTTTGTGCTTCCAAACCCAACTCAAACAAGCAGAATTAAATACAGCCTATAGTGAATCATAGATGAAGCAGCTACTGAATTAATAATACCTTTAGCTTTTCCACCATGTGTATCACTTCCCGTGTACAAGATCAATGTAAGTGGAAATTCAACAGGATTAGCAGCTGAGCTACACCAGTCAAAGATGGAAAGTGTGTGCTGGAAAAAGGTGACCTATATCTATACTGATGCCTCTCTTTCCAAGGAGAGCATTGGTGTTGGGATAGTATGGATAGCCACAGACAATTTTGGGCTACTCACACATAATCCAAATCAAAATTGGGGACAAAGTACTGGTGTGTAATGGTAAGTTGGAAGCTCTAGCTCAGGAACTTGAATATGCTAGTACAAAGGCTGAGAATGGCCATCATTTTGAGATATGTTGGAAATACAGTTTCCTGCTTTTCTTTCTATCGACCAATGTGGTTGCATGCATCTTGCCTGAACTATATTTCTGAGTTCAGGCAGGATCCCATACTTATGATCCAATCGGACTCAACGTTTGAGTCTGCCTGAATCCCATTCTTCCCGAACAAATCCAGTCATTGGTTTGTTCGTATTTTCTATTGCATGACCCAGTATTCTGAGTCAGTGGATGATTCTTTTCTGGTCTGGGATCTCACTTATTTCTGCAGTCGAGTCGGTTTCGGGTAACCTTTCTTCCTTGTAATTCCACTGTATATATAATAGTACCTGTAGTCTATTAGCCAACTAAGCAATCTGAACTTCTTCTCCGTTCTCAGGCAATTCTTACTCCGAAGTCTTCTCTATACTCTAACAAGATATTATCGAACAACCAGGTAGCACTACTCCGGCTAGCCAATCTTTCAGATAATCCTGGATAGTCATACCAAATGAAGGCTATAACAGCTTCCAGAAAAATATTGAGTGAAAATGCCACTGTTTCATTAAACTGGATCCCGGGTCATTCTGGTATCAAGGGTGATGAAGTAGCAGATAAGCTAGCAAAGGAAGCATCTAAATTGCCTCCAGAAACAAGAGAAACAAGTTATGCCATGTTGGGATCCATACTAAAATTTGGAATTCGACAGCAATGGCTGGATTATCTTCAGCGGAGTGATCTTAACCTAAGGCTGAAACCACTTACATATAGGAAAATTTCAATTGGAAAATTAATCAGAAAATACAGGTAACAAGTGGGCTAAGAGGATGGAATCCAGTGCTTATTTTCAACTCAAGCTGGGGCACGGTTACAATAAAGCCTATCTATATCAACACTGACAAACTACAACTGACAAATGTATATGTGGTAAGCGAGAGATATCTGAACACTTGTTTGTTTTTTTGTTTTTAATTTTAAAGTCCTAAGCTAGAGCTCTAGGTCCACTATCGGTACAAGACTGGTGGAGCCGGTGGGGATCTCTGCGTACAGGCCCAACTCATTCCAACCGCGGGAACCTCAACAAAAGTAGATGAAGTTAACAACAAAACTTAAATCAAAACTAAAATCATAGCGTAAATCAAAAAAAAAAAAAATTTAGAAGAATTTCATATGTGGTCCAGATCCCACGCTTCTCGCCTATTTCCTTCCCTGTCACATCTTCCAAGTGACTTTTCCTAATCTCCGCTGAGAGCAAAAGATGAGCTGTCAGGTAACCTGTGCTGTCGGTCGATTTCCTGCTTTTTGTTGTGAAAGTTGTTGTAGACTTCACCAAGGACTGCCGAGTCCTCAAACTTCTTCTTCGGTTTCTAAAATTCCGAAACCCGATCCCTCCGCCATGGAGATGTCCTTCGCAGAGGCGTTCCTCGCCTCTTCGTCCTTTTTGTATGCAGCTTTGACACGGGCAAAGTCTGCATATCTTTCTTGCTCGACTCTGCGAATTGCTGCGAGCTGTTCCTTGGTCACCGGTCCATCTTTTCTGGGTCTGGCTTGGCAGTGCCGAGAGTCCGATCGGTGAGGTCCCCCACAATTGCGATATCGTGCGAGGGCCTTGCACTCCACTTCCGAGTGCATCTTTGAGCCGCAGTTCCAGCAAGCTGGAGCGCGAGAGCATCCGCGGCTGGCGTGATAGCCAAGACAACGTTTGCACTATTCGAGTTGGTGACGAGGTCGGAAGAGCTTCGCAGCTCTAGAATCGTTGAAGAGGCGGAATCCAGATCGGGGCGTGGACTCGCGAGGAAAGAGGGCTTGCCAGTTCTCGTATGGCGCCCCAGGCTTGCAGTACCCATGCGGACGGTCAAGAAACGGAACCGATTTCGTCACTCGCGTGACTTCGTCAGCAACCATCTTTGCCGTGATCTCAATGGGACCTGCAAGTGTGTTTATTGTCACCGGTACGGTGGCAATTTGCAAGGCAACCAGATTTGACGCTGGTTCCAGTTTGATTCCAGATTCGCTCCGTGACATGGAGGAATCTAGCAGCTCTTTCCGAGCGAGTTCGTTCTTTGCTGTCAGTGTAAAGCCTGTTTTGACCCGCTGAACCAACGTGATGTCGTCGGCAGCGGTACCAAGCACCTGTGACACAGCTAATCTTAAGCCAGCTGGTTCCTTGGCATCAGGATTCGTAGACCCTCACCAACGGGTTCTATCATGCTAGACCAAGAACAGTACCTAAAAATATCTTTCGAAGAGATGGATTTGGTACTTGAGAAGAAACATCCTGAGACACCTATGACACCAAGTTGCAAACCAGACTTAAGAAAGTACGCCGGAAAGTCAACCGCTGCTGAGCTGTACAACTATCAGCGACTCATTGGTAAATACAATTTTTCCTCTTGCATGGTAAGATGTGACACTGCACAAGCAACGTCGCAGATGGCTAGATTTATGTGTAATCCCTCTCCTCAACATATTAAGCATGCCTCAAGAATTCCCCAGTTTCTTTCAGCATATCCTGATAGGGGTTTACTATATGAAAAGAGTCATCGACATGTCCAAAGATTCGGAAAATATGGCTTACATTGTGCTGTGGACTCGAGCTTTGCCGATGATTTTGATTCTGCAAAATCAACAACAGGATTTGTTATCTTTATGGCGGGATGCCCGGTCATTTGGAGATCTAAGTTACAATCAACAGTATCCACATTGACGTGCGAGGCAGAATATGCAGCGATATTTGAGGCTGCAAAGGACTGCTCATGGATTCGATCGTTCCTCACGGAGCTGGACCACATGCCTTCCGGTCCTATACCGATCTTAGAAGATAACACCGGTGCAATCAAGTGGGCCACAGATGATGCTATGACATCTGGTCGTCGTCATGTGCGCGTTGAATATCATTATGTTGTACAGGAGGTAAGAGCAGGCAACATAAAAATTTGCCAGGTGGCATCGAAGGAAAATCCTGCTGATGGCTTCACCAAACCGCTCGTCGCCGAATCCTTTAAACAGTTCATTGACCATTTAGGCATGAAAGATGAAATCTCGCCTTTGAACTGAGAGGGCGTGTAAGCAGACGTAAGTTTATTATACGGGGGTGCAGTTCATAGGCAAGATGCAGATCTATAACAGGGATATTGAACTTACTGATTGCGCATATGGGGGGCATTGAAGAAGGTACTAGAATAGCCTCATGCACTAGTTGGGGGTGACAAGGGATCACAGAGAGAGGTATTAAATCAGACTCTCGTAGTGGTATAGAAGAATAATATAGTGAGTTCTTTTGATGATTAATTGCCTTCTCGATCTGGCTCAGTTCCATACAGTCACGTGGCCTTCGCATAATTTTGCTGTGAATTCTTACAAGATCTTAATATTGCGGCCTTAAAATCTCGATGTCCTCGCTCTCGAATAATTCGTAGCTCTGCCGGTGATCGTGATGTCACTTGGCCATGGTATCGCCTTGGACGGGCCATGCAGTCCAAATGTGTTGACTCGTGTGGTCCAGCACAATTTGAACATTTGGGAATGTCGGCTGTGCATTCTGCTGCTTCATGCGTGCCCGAGCATTTCACGCACCGCTGTCCTTTGACGCAGTTCCTTGTCGAGTGATAACCCCAGCAGCGTTGACATTGCTCGATGGGCCGTTTACGAGGGAATGGTATGGCTGGTCCACTCTCTTCGAACAGCCTGAACTTTAGGTTGGCTGGTGCCTGTTTGAAGTGTACAATCCAACTGGTAGAGTACTGACTCAGCTTTATGTCATTTGGGCGCGCCTGTATTGGCGCGACACCACACACTGACTGGCATTCGGTCTTCACCATTTCGCTGGTGACTCCTATTCTTCCGTCCAATGTCCGGATGTTAACCGGTACATGAGGGACCATGACAGAGGTCCAGTCTGAGGCAGGCTCAATTGTTATGTCCTCCTTTTGGAGAGAAGCGCCAACACTCAGGATTGTTTCTCTGAGTGCGTCTGATGCACACTCAATTGCTAGGCCAGACCTAACTTGTGTCATTGCTATGATGGCTGAGGGTGCGACCCCAGCTTTTTCAGTTACAATCTTCTTTATTGTGACAGGTGACAACTTCCGCCACTGGTGTCCTTGAGCTAATCGGAGGAACAGTCTTTTGTCTTCTTTGGGTGGTTCTTGATTTTTCGGCTTTGTATGCACAACAGGTCTATGTTTGACCAGATTAACTGGCGGGTCCGGGAGCTTGGCCGCCTTCCGCGCTACAGTGACCCACGGGGAAGCATTTTCGCGTGGCTTTGGAGGAAGTTCGTGGCGGGGTTTCTCGGCTGGTTTTGTCGCCCTAGGCCCAGGAGTTGGTTTTGGGTGGTTTCGGGTGCTGGTTTCTTGCCTATCTTAATTTTGGCATTGGTGTTGCCTATCGCAAATGCTGTCACGATAGGTGAAATGTTTTCTATAAGTGGCGCAACTAGGGTCGCGCCTTCAGTTCCCACCTTGGATTTTGCCCAAGCGTCAATAGTATGCAGGAAATCTTGAGCTACGCTCATTCGCTGCTTTCATTCGCGTTCTGATTGCTCCATTGCAGCAGCAATCCCAAGAAGGCTCGGGTGAAGGTGGTCGCCTGGGTCGATCGACGCCGAGGACGACGGCTGGTTAAACGCAGCCATGATGCTGCTTGATTCTGCGCGTAATGCGATGGTTTGGAAGGTTTGATGAACGATGTTATGTGTGATTATATAAATTGAGAAGTTAGTGATATTATATCAGGAGAGAGTGCTGAGATGCAGTTGCAATACACGTTCCGCATTGATAACCCAATACTTTATCAAATCTACTTCCAGTAGTCCTATGTCGGTTGTCTAAAAGAGTTATATTCTAAAAAGATGTATTTAAAAGCAGTGGTTCTCTAAACTTGAACGTTAAAACTATGTCTACTACTTCACAACAACCACCCACCTCTATTTACAACTCTCAGTGACCGTGTCAGACCAGTATCAGAACCCGGTGGAATTCGTATTCCTGAATTAATGTTTCGTGATTCATGTAAATTCCATTCTTCTAACATGATCGTAACATTATTGTCAGAATAATATGCCAAGCTGGTACCTGACATAATTTGTGATTGCCTCAGGAAAACCTTGGCGTTTTGGGTAATTTTCAGCTAGAAAATGCTTGGCGTCCGTGTAACAGACGTGGTGGACTGGTATTGAGTCGGTTTAGGATTACATCTTGGCTACAACATGTTTGGATTGTATCCTGTGATGTAAGTAAGCTATTTCTAGATATTATCATCTTACGTCAGGTAGTAGATATGTGTAGATATATAAGCTGAGAGAAAGAGGAAGGAAGACAGACAAACAGACAATTACATCTTTTTATTTACTTCAATTGAAAGCTCCTGTGCGAGCTATTCTTCCAGATACCTCTAGTCTCAATCATTACAGTATCCGAACCAGCTCAAAAGGTTCGACAGACCGTGCAGTTATTTACCGGCAACTATTCCACCACCCACAACCTTGCATTCGCATCACCTGGCCGTGTATTCATTGGCCAGCTTAGGCCTGAGACCTGTCTGTGGGAGGTGTTGTCATTGAAATGAGGATGTACATGGTCCTACTTGTAGACTTGATGGGGCTTCGATAGAAGATCTCGTTGGGAGTAAAAATTTGTCATTGCGGATTCTTTTGATTCAATTCCTTGCGGGCCAACTTCCATCGTATTGCGAAATTTGACTGAACTTGGCTCTGATGGAATATTTCACTCCCAGGTTTGTAGAGGATACCGCGTACAGGTGTTTAGTCTTGCCCTCCTCACTAAAGCCTTGGTAATCTGTATTTAAGGATGGAATTATTTTTACATGTTAGAATAAGTTGACGGAATATTAAAAATTATTTATTCATGCTGAGAAGAGAATTCGACATTCTATACAAATATGGATAAAGTCTTAACCGAAATTGTACACTTGGTTTTCGAGAGTTTTCCTCCATGAAATCTTTAACAATTTTTATTAAGAAGTCGTCAAATATACATATGCTTGTGTGTGCTTTGACTTCGATTCAGATACGATTCTTGTCGCACATCCCAGATATGCAGAGCATACCGAGCAATTTCACCCGCACCACTCAAAGCTGAAGAATTCGTCTTTGCTGGGTGAGGAAACTCATTGGGCAACCTTTCTTCAATGACCAAGTATCGGAATGAAATAATAATTGTTATATTAATATACACTTAAAGGATAGTCAACGCTGCTTTATAGCGCTATGGTGAGACCAGACCTTACGTATGGGTCGCCAATCCGGGCTGAGGCCGGGCCAGGAGGTAGAATACCCGAAAGGATAGTCAAACCCCTTCGAAGCTCTCAAAGAAATTGTCTGAATGTAGTAACTGGGGCATACAAATCGACCGGCACCAGGGTGCTAGAACATGAAACTGCTACTCTTCCGATAGGAATCTACTTGAAGCAACAAAGAGCTCAGCATATAGGCCGCTCAAGTTCTCTACCAGTCCAAAAGACTATCCATCAGCATGTAGTAGAATAAAGCTTCCCGGAAGAGGAAGGGAAGATATTAGAGCACAAAATAGAAGGGTAGACCTTGCATACTGGAAAGAGATTTACGGAGAGGAGAAATCCAAGGACTTACAAAAAGAAGCGGTAAGAGTTGCAGCGTACCTGGAATGGGTGAATCTTGGTCCGCCACAAAGCGAACTCGACAGCCTAAATGACTAGCTTCAGCAGATCCTAAAACTTGGGTAGTGGCAAAGTTCTACCAATGCTGCCATTCTGGACGTACTAAAATAAGCTTCCGGGAGTCACCATTTTCTCTCCACAAAAACCTGACGAGGGCCCAAAGTAGCTTAGCAATCCAAATTCGAAGCGAGCATATCGGACTCAATTCTTATTTACACAGAAAACTATCAGGGGTTTATCACCCAAGTTGTCCGTGAGGCTACCAATCACAAAATCCCAAGCACATGATCATGTCCTGCCCTACAGTGGGTCAACGTGTTGACGGATAGTCAGTCTGCAGTGAAGGCACTGCTGACAGGAACCGCCACAACAAGTCTCGACGATGTACGCCAATTTAGGGCGCTATCAAAAAAGGCTCTAGTCTCGGTGAAGTGGATACCGGCCCACTCCGGGATACAGGGAAACGAAGATGCAGACAGAGCTGCACGCTCCAGCCTCCGACAACTGCCTAGCAAAGACAGCCAGCCTGGCTCCGTCACAATGGCGTACGTTCGTCGGCTCATGAACCGGAAACGTCAAGCGCTTCTCGACGACTGGTGGGAAGAAGTATATCCACCTAGGTTTCGAAATCTGGGTCTTCTCATGCGACGACGCAAGCCACGCGAGCAGACACTTTCCAGGCGGCTACTCCGTGAATTGATCTCAGCCCGTACGGGCCACGGAAATTTCGCGGCATGTCACCGCCGTTTCAACAACTTCGCAGCTTCAATAGAGTGTGCGTGTGGAGAGGAAACATCACCTCTCCACTTCATTCACTGTCGACTGCACGAACGTTAGACGCGTCGACTCCGAGGGACAATGACACATCACGACTTTGTCCAAAAGCTTCTCGGGCCTAAGTGCCTTGAGGATTTTACAAATTTTGCGCAGGAAACCGGCTGCTTCGGCGACTCACCTGCAAGTCCGTCACCAGCTCTCAGCGGAGACAACATTAACTAGGTCATAGCACGAAGCATGACAGGAAGGAAAACGAGACGAGGAGTGTCACTTTCCCACCTCAAATTGGAGTATTGGATTTGGAATTTTGGTTATGGGAGTCTGTGGGAGCATTTATATTCTTTCTTATAACTAGCTACTGGTTGTGTAGTGGGTCACGCAGTGAGACCGAGTCGGGCATGTGGGAAGCATGATCTTGGCCGTTTACACCGGTCCTTGACTCCTAGGAGATATAGAGCATAGCTCAGGACCTAAAATTTATTAAAAAAAAAATGTCCTGCCCTAAGTGGTCAATTGGTAGAGGAGAAATCTGGAGACAAGCCCGAAATCGCTCCTTTGAAGCAATGACCAACAATCCTAGCGATATGAAAAGAATCACACGATGGATTCTTAATCATGGTTGGATAGAACAATTCCGCTTGACAAATGCAGTCGAAATGCTGCTCAGGGAACGAGAGAGAACATGTGGAAGGTTGGGATGGATAGAAGGGACGTGATTGGTACACATCGACGGCGTTACAGTGTAACTGTACTTCCCGAAGGACAAATTGCAAACTCTAAGAATTAAATCAGAAAGCTTGTGGGGTTTTCACCGAGAGGATTCCTCCTATGTATTATTATTAATTATTATTAATTCATTTTATTGTCCTGTCTGAGTCTATGACTATGTAGGACATGCAGGTCCTCCCTGCCAACAGGTCAAGATTACCTATACCAGTAGCATATCCCCTCCTATGCCTCCCATACAGCTCCCCTCAAACAGTACCACCCCTCACAAGCCCTCATTCGATGAAACACTTAGAGGAGCCCTTAGCCCTTCATTATCTCCCCTCTCCAGCCAACGAAACGAGGGCCATTTGTGAGTGTATAGCAGCCGGGAAAAATCGCAAAAAACACTGGGTGCGGAGCTCTTCTAATACCGACATTAGGAATAAATCCGAAGACATATTTCCCCTTCTGAAGCGTTCGAAGAGGCCGGCCAGCTGGGCGCTGCAGACTTGTGTGTACCTCGGGAAATTCCCTCTCTGACTTTCTAGCCTCCTTCCAACTCCTTCCCGAAGGTCGTGCTGAAATGCCAGAAAAGTCTTGACAGAGCGTGATTGCTGTATAGTAGCTTAGCCTAGCATCTTTTGTGCCGTCCAGGGCGCTGGGGAGTGCCGTTGATTATCGACAAAAGAAGCCCTCCTGGCTAATTAGCCGAAATATTGATCTTGGCGCCCACAAAAAATCCAAGGTTGAAAACCCCTCGAAATTTCAGTCCCAGCATAGTCGTCAGAGACCTCTTTCCCCTCTCGCTCCACATTTCAGTCGTCTGTCCTTCCTCAAGATGCATAACCCCATTAGAGCAACAGTCCCCCATAAACCATGACCCAAACTTTGTATATTATGACTTAATTTCCTCCTTGCGGGTATATTTAGCGTCGTAAATTTGTAGTGAGTGATGGCCGGTAATTATTGAGGCAAGCTCCTGTTTGCAATTGGGGTGACGCCTTTATCGGTCAGCGAGACGAGATGATGTGTGGTTAGAGATGGGTTGAGGACTCAGAAGATAATGATGAGTGCTGCATAGTTGAGAAGTCGTCAAATGGAGATATACATGTGTTTGCTTTCGACATCGATTTGGATGCGATTCTTCTTGGCTATCCCATATATGCAGAGCATACTGAGCGATTACACCGGCACCAATGGAAGGTGAAGAATTCGTCTCTGCCGGCTCCTCCTATGTAAGTATATAGATAGGTTTATAGCCACCTGCATGGGCCTGTGGGGCTCCAGATCAGGATGATGAATACAAATCAAATCAAAACACTTAAAGAAATTACAATACATGTTTCTTATCTCAGATACAACATCTGTAGCCCACTAGTGATTCAGCTCTGTAGAGCCAATACTAATGTCTTCTACTCGTATCCTTAAACCATGTCCGTAACGGAGCGAGTGGGGGGACTATTCTCAACACCTGTCAGCGGTGTCCCCTACGAACCTCCAGCTCTCACTGTAGAGTCTGCAGAGCCGAGATTGAGTAACAAAGTCCTCACTTCGAAGAGGATTCCCAATCGCTTTCGCGGTCTGTGTCGTCTTCATCTCTCAACACATTCCCCTATCACCATTATCATGAAGCTAACCACGATCAGATAAGATGGTAGGTTCGGGGCCCTACCATCACCAAACCTTGATCACGGAGGAAAAGCCATCCGATGAGATTCCGGAGCGTACCCAGCACCCGATACGGAGATGGTGGATTGGATCAAGTCGGCCTCGACTGTTACAAAGAAGGGAGATATAGATGAATATGCGCACCTCATGTGGTCCCGGTGTCTAGGCCTCGCCTGGCTGGGGCTGCAGGATTTTTGAGACTTTTTCCCGCGCACGCAGTTTCCATTGCTACCATTTTTATTTTTTTTGGGTAGAAGGTTCCGTGGAAAAGGTGGCCGAATTCCACGGGTAAACACTGAGCTGAATGGCTATTCATCAAGGGGAATATATCAATGATCTTTCAAATAACAAAAGAGGGTAGGAGCATTGTACAAGGTGTGGCCTGGGTCAGAGAGGAGCCCAATGTGCTAGATAGTCATAGACTCAAGTAGCACAATAAACACAAACAAAAAAAAAAAAAACGGAGCTAGTGAATTATATTCCTGCCTCATGTTTAATATCGGTGGGCCAGTGTCACGTGACTATACTCAACACAATATTGCATACAGACTCCCCACTCGACTGATGATCTCTAACAGTCAGGTAAATATGTGACCCATACACTATTTACCCGTAATAATATTGTGTCTTCTAGGTCTCACCACAAAGAAAAGTAACTGTATCACGAGTAGGGTTTTGAACCAGCCATCTACTCTGATTGTGGTCAGCTTCACAATAATAGTTCCTGGAGAATATGCTGAAAGATGAAGATAGTGTAGACCGATTGGGAATCATCATTGACGTGGGGATCAAGGTGCTACTCGATATCGACTCTACAGACTCTACAGTGAGAGCCGGTGTTATGTAGGGGACACTACCGACAGGTGTTGAGTTTTCGTCCCCCTTTCAAGTCTGAATTATCACCGACATACAAACCACCGCACTCAATCCCTTAGGACCGAGCCCTAGCGTCGTCTTAGAGTTGGTCTGATAACTTTCGATGATACAGCGGTCGGGAGGAGAAGTGCCGGTTTGTGGCTAAAATTATGACATCCAGAGATCTCACGACTGTTCGAATCAATAAAATCCGAAATTTCACCTCCAAACATCAACTGTAGACGGGCTTAAGCCTGGCTATACTCTGAACGCATACAATTGATACAACTTACAGGCTTGTTTTGTTTTTCGCAGATATACCCAGGCCTGACTTGCTGTACAACACTCACTGCCATCTTCTGTCTAGCTATCAATACTAGCAAAAATCTCAAGCCTACATTATCGCCGATTGTTAGATTCAACGTATAATTATCCGCTGATGCTGTGGACTATTATCTTATATCCGACGTACCAGCCTCACACACGTCTATAGCTCAACCTTTGAAGGCTTGCCAACGATTAGATGAGAACGTGTTTCCAGCTTAACAATTAGATAATTCAGAGAAAAGGTACCTTGATTTTGAACCCCCCCATCGTAAACTCGGCCACGATCGCTTATGCTACCGTCGCAGTAGTGTGGGTACGGGTAAGTAATAGAGACTGTTATCGCTCGGGACTCACGATATCAGATTCACGGGGTGATCAATATCGAAGTCTAAAATAAGCAGAAGGTTGTCTAGCCTTTCCTTTATCGACTACTACGCTCTATATACATCCTGTACTATTGCCCCGAGCGATGATCCCATCTTCCCTAACTAGCAGTAAGACGACGCTCGTACCTCGTCTCCTGCTCCCGATTATCTGCGCCTTACGATCCTCGGCAGGGCAAGATTAAAGGCTAAAAGGCTTATCCACTCACAATTCTAGCGAGATTATCTGGCGAATGAAGGAAATGCCATAAATGACAAACGACAAGAAACACAGAGTCCATGATGAAAAACTATGGCAGGGATCTCAATGGAAAGGTGCTAGGGCTAGAAGATTGAGCCAAAGTCGGGAGCGGGAGGGTACCAGGGGTTCGGGGACATAATTATTTGGGTTGTGACAGAGCTCGCTCTCCGGTGACAGAATTCCAGGCTCTCCAGACGATTTGACGCGACATCGTTGGTCGCATCTGTGCAATTTATCGGAGTCTGTTCGTCGAGACTGGACGAGGTTTATGCTCTTAATGCTGGTTCATGTTATCTAGTCAAGCTCAAGCACCACGGGGAGTAACAGGGGGGCTTATTTGCTAAGACGTGCAATTTAAATCATGAATAGGAATGACTTATTTAAACTACCCAAGGACAATCTATCCTACCATGTATTTGTAGTTCTGGACCATGGCTGATTTCCTTATCTCTCATGACTGACTACTAATCAAATCTGACGGACAAATTCAGGCCTTTGCGGAGCATGATTAACCAAAGGGATATTACGGGTGAGGAATTGAACAACCGAAGCAATCGCTCGATTTAATTCCTCATGGGGCGGAGTTGCATCGTGCTAGTTTCTTTTTCCCCATCTGCTACGCGTCGGGATTCGCAATGTGAGGCGCCACAAGCTGGTGATCTAAAACATTCCCCTGTCTCTGGCCCGCATGCTTATCGCTGCTATCTTCGATGACACATTCCCATCGCCCAACTACGAAGATATTGGAACACGCCCCTTTCAACGGGCTGTACTTCGTTGTGCGTGTGCTTAGGCAACTAGACACGCATTTGCAGGCTTCCCAGGCTTCTCGGTAACAACCCACGTAGAACTAGGACTCGGGGACGGGCTCACGGCAAAAACAGTAAATTAATAACAGTGTTAATGTGGGGAAAGCGTCGGATTTATGTAAAGCAACTTATTTCAAGATTGACAGTCATCTTCTTATCTGCTCAATACTTCTGATGTATATTTGTTCTCTTAGTTTAGCTCACGACGATTTGACTTGCTTGAAAGAAGTAAATCTTGGCTGGTGGACAACACCCAGTCACTACATGTATGGTAGACAATGGATCATATCCAGCTACACCCGCATAATCTTCGCAAAAGGTGACTTTTCAGGTATTCAAAGGGTTTCCCCAAGTACTCAAAGTTTGTTAAATCTTGTATCCAGGCTGCGATAAATTTGTAATACGTTTAAAAATTTATCATTCACAACATCCAACGCCAACCCGCTATAATGAATCCCAAAGAATACCACATCCATGCTGACCTGCTAAAGAATTTGTAACGCCTTTCAATCAAGTCCTGCTCGTAGTTGGCCATACTAGCACAGAATAGGGTCAATAGCTTAACCTATTTCCTCTTCAATGCCACAGGCTTTTGCTCCTCTTTCAAATGATCTTCTTCATTGTCGCTGAAGTTAATTTCGATGTTATTCTCACATGCGTGTAAATTTTCATCGGGTTCAGAACCAGGCAATAACTCGTGCTGCGTAGACGACTTATTCTTTATGAAGCTATCGATAATGTAATACTGAGTCGCATTCATTATGAGCGGAAATACTAGCATTACAAAAATAACTTGTAATACTTCATTACCTTCGGTCCATCGAAGTGCCCAGTCGCCGACTCGACTGATCCAGGGAAGTATGATAAATACGGTGAGTACGCATATTTTCATACCCAACAGCCCGATGAAGTAAATAAGTGACTGTTTAAGCCACCAGCGTGAATTTGCCGGCGAACCATAATTACCCGATTCAATCGACTCAGGAGGTTGGCCAAAAGAAGTTCGAAGGAACAATTGGGTAAATAAATGAAGGAGAAAAATTAGAATCGGTATCCCAATGGTAGTCTGAAGGATTAAGTTAGATCAGAAGCAGCGGACAAGAGATTTAATGGGGCTAAATAACTTACATCAATTGCCAGGTTTAAAAGATAGAAACTACACGGGTTTGGACTGTAGTCTTCACTTGGGTCAGATATTCTCTTCACTGTTGTACCCACTACCTTGGGATCCACTTTGATACTGAATTGGCCACTGCTGAGCATGCTCATCGCTAGATTTGCCACGTGAACAAGCATGCTTCCGACAATTTGTTTAGATACGTCAAAAAACCAAATTTTCATTGGTCTTTGAGGTCTCTCGCGACATCTTTTGAATACTAAAGCCGTGAGTGCGAGAAGACCCAGAGCACCCTGCACGAAAATAGCAAAGGGGCCAAGTAGACGACATTCTCCATTTTCGGGCGCTATGTTTGATGAATGGTCTGCAATATTGGTAGGATTATTAGTAGCTGTTGCAAAAGCTGACGAAGTTTGGGATAGTAAGGCCGCCGTGGTAGATGTAGCGGTAGAGACGACAATTTCAGTTACCGAGTTGAGATTGGGCTCGAGGCCTGTCGGAGGAAGCATTTGCTAGATGCGAAGTCAATTCTTTTCAAATTTTGGTCCAAAGCCAAATGATGGTAGATTGCAAGAAAGGGGAGATGGGTGTTTTATAGAAGGGGCTGTGTTTCGTCTTGCCACACTGTGAGGGACATGGGAGGTAGATGTGCGATGCGCGGGCATTAAAATGTTGCCTGATTTACCCAGATGGAAGATTGTTGAATAAAAATTGAAGCAAAAACAAAGGATGAGGACGACAAAATAATTCTCTCTAGTAATCTAACTCGAGCGAATAGCGGGGGAATAATAGAGTTGCGGCTTCCGGTGAACTTTACGCTTTGAAACAAATCACGTGGGTCATTTAAATAGGAGATACTTGTTTTGTCGACTATATCTATTTGAAGAGCAAGACTTTTGGATCATCGCGAGTATCATACAATTGTTCATAATACTACTTGTCAATACTTAAATCACAAATGTTTGCTGAAGTAGTGAATGCTTTAGATGAATGCATCTTCTACCATTGACCACAGCTTTGTATGCATGTGAACTATTTGCGCGCCACTAACGACTATCTCTGATGACCTCACGTGTGCATGACACGTTAGCCAGGTATGATGCTACAACAAAAGGTTCACCTCACCACACAACATAGAATTTTAGCATATTTACACAGATAGTGATGGAAAGTTGCAATAAAATGACTCCAATATCTCGAAAAAAACTGAATTAAAAAAAGACGCTAGCACTTGTCTGTAGTTGCCCGGGATATTTGCGCGGTAAAGGCTTGTCGGAAGTAAGAACCGAACATATCTGCCTTGCAATAATTCCGGCTCATTGATCCTCCGAAAAGAGTATTATGCAGACGCCTGCTCTCCTGATAACTCATTAAATGTTCCTTGATATTCATACGAATGACAATTTCTTCTTAACACAGTAAAAATTTTGTTTTCAAGTAATACACACGTTCCGCGCTTCATAAAATGTTACCTAGCCATTATGTTAGGACCTCATGACAACTTAACATTGGAGATTTATAGGGAGCTTACAACTCGACACGTACCAGCTATTACATAATATTTAAAACTGGATTTTACGGAAGAATAAGGCTACAGTAAATTATCTCTATTTCTATCACTTCGGAATTAAATAATCGATGGCTTCAGTATTGTTCTGCCTGGTTTTAAATGTCTAGCCCGACACGGCACAAGCTAGATGGTAACTCTTATAACAGGATCTTTGTTGGAAATTCTGACTCTCGAATTTAGGACTCAACCATTACCTGTTTCGTCACAGGTTCCCGACAAGATCGACTATCTCTACAAATGTCCCGAGTGCGCTAATCGCGCCTACTATTGCATATTCGTTTGGATATTTACGTAGTACAGTGTATCTTGGTTCATCATGGTAGATGAGAGGTGGCTGATCATCACTAGGTTTGACAGGCACATGAGACTAGTGGGAATTTCTCCCCTAAGATATATATATAAGTCCAATATTCCCATGGTTGTAAAATATCAAGTCTTCTTTACGTCATCATATTTATCCATATAATATCGTACAGAGTATAATTTCCAACAATCTTCAATTCCTCGCATCCTCTTATCACCAGCTTATCGGAGAAGTGTTATACGTGAAAATTATTAGTTTTGGGATATCTATCTGATGCATAGCTGCGGCTCTTGGATATGTAGGACTTTAGAATAACTTGATAAAAGAGACACACTCAACATCGCAACACAACCACAATTGCCTGTCGATAGTCACTGATTAGTCACACAGAAATTATTTACATTAATTTTATATTATTTTATACCGAAGCTCACAGATAATCAGGAATAGAGCCTTGGCGAGCATCTTCAACAATGAAAGTTAGGCTTGAAATAAAACAGGAGTGGTTAACCGTGAAAACAATATTTTGTTCTTTGAAGGCAGCATTGGGTGTTTAGTAGTGATGGACTGAATTAATTTGGCGCAAAGAGTTCATTTTGGCTCATACATCTTTAAGTATAGCGCCTCTATCTATCAGTTATAAGCGTAGCATACCTAGAAGCGTAATACTGACTCCTTAGCTAAAACAATTCAACCAAATACGTCGATGATAATATTAACTTAACCCGTTTCTAAAAGCATTTTGCTTCGGAAAAATAGAGCCAATCTAGGAATCAACTAATCTTAATAAACACCATGGTTTAATGAAGAAATTAGAGACATAAAATAGCTAGAAATATGCTCTGTAGGGTTAACAAAGCATAAAATTTTACACACTAGCAGTTTAGATAGTGTGTAATAGGTCAATGTAACAACCTATGACGCAAATAAATTTCAGCCCGAGATATAAATCTAAACACTACAAATATGAATTGTGTAATCTGACTAATATCTTCCCGTTTCAAAATCTCTTTGTGTGAAGCAGGTCGTTCTTCCATAGGCGATTTCTCCATGATGAGACATACGTAAGTGGTAGCTAAGAGTATAGATAAAGAAGACAAGAGGGTAATGGCCGGAAATTACTGTTATCCAATTGCAGTCTTTTGGGAGAATATAGTCGTAAATTTTTTTGGATGCCAAACAAAGTATTGAATAATTTTTGAAAAAAAAAGATTATTGTCTTTTCCCCTTAGGCGAGAGAGAGCATTGAAGAGCCCGTTAACTTATAGACTTGTGTGAGGTGATTAATAATTTTTAAAAAAGCATTCAATTTTTCAGTTCGTAGTTTCCGATTATGGAGGCCTTGAAAATTTTCGCTCTGCATGAATATTTGACATGTATTACTAGCGGCTCGTGTTTTGCTATGTCAATATTTTCGTTATGACTGTAACTATTTCCAGGAGATGCAACTCTGCATTTCAATAGTATCACCTAAAACAGGATCGATATATTGTTTTATTATCGAAAAAGTCTTTGCTTACATGGATCATTAAGGAATTTACTGCGTGCAGGTCAAAGATAACAAAATATGAGTGCAAAATTTTCGTGGTTTCGGAGTACGTCTTCATGGATGTGAGTACGTGATGGCTTGATGTTTCATAGTTCCGAAGATCACAGCCTTTGGGCACGGCAGCCAAAAGCATTTGGTATTCCTTTTTCCGTGGCGGTGCTGGGAATCGAACCCAGATTGAAACGGGCTTTTCGTGTTTACCACAACGTCACGTGCTACCATTACACCACACCACCCGTGACCATTAAGAAAGTTTAGTTAATATATTCTAAACTATTACACTCAGAATTCATTTGTCACCACTCGAGGTTAACCCTTACAGCGTTCAACCCCTCTTGCGAATATCCGTTTTAGAGAAAAGCGTGAATATCCCATTTTCATCCAAATGTGCATTCGTTACCTTACAAGTACAAAACCAGTGCGAGAGAGTGTGGGTCTTACTATATGGGAGCCAGCTTTCTCCTGTCTCAATTGGAATAGGTAATAAAGCTACCCAGAATTTCCTTGGAAGAACGGCCCGGATGGTGTACCACTACACCATCCAGCCCGGCAGGGTGTATGAAAACCTTGGGTAGCTCACCATGCTCTATGGCATATTTATCGCCGCTGCCCGTATGGTGGAGCTTAATTAAGGGGAGTGTGAGAATACCGCAGATATTCCTTTTACCGTGACTCATGACTTAGCGATCATCTAATCAGAGTCACACATCGCGACGCCTATGTGTCGAAATTCACTGTTGACCAGTTTCACGCGCAATCAAGCAAAATCTCCTACGAAATACAAACACTGCAATGAGAGTGAGTTTCGGATTTTTTCTTGCAGCACATATGTTTAGCCGGATTGATAAAGTCAAACCATGACTAAGTTGAAACGTACAATGGGGAGCGGTCAGGACCAGCACTACCCTAACAGGATAATTTTTTGGATCGCCCGGCGTCAAACAATCAACGCAGTATAACCTAAACATGCCGGCTGGCTACGTAGCTCTTACAAGGTAACACCCATGGTAGAAATTAAATCCAATGGCGTAACGAAGGACATTGCAAAGTTTTAGGAATCGTAACACGTAGCTCATTATTTTCGCTTTTTATCCTTTGGTTGTGATACATTACACCTCCAACATCTTTGGGAACGATTAACAAGACATAACCAGCTCAGTCTATCACTAGCCCTTTAGCTAACTGATGTTAATAATTTTACCTTTCTGATCATTATAATTTATTATGGGGATGAAGGCTTAGCTACTGTCGGTCATCACACCTCATCGAACATTCTTTAGCCTCAGCTGGTCACCAAATTAACACACACGACAATACGAGGATCCGCAGGAGGACTAAAATTGAAAAGTATTGTGCGTGCTAAGTCTTCGACCGCGAGAGTGCAGGCGACACTATAAACATCGTCATGGTTGGATGGTGCGGTGGTACATCGTCTTGGCCGGTCTGCCAAGTAGAGTCTGGATAGCTTGGACACATATCCCACTTGAGACAGTAGATCGCTGGTTCAAATCCAGCAAAACACAACCATAGTTCTCGCGGCGCTGGTATGCATGGATGACGAAGGTATGCTTGGATAACCAAAGGCTTTTAATTTCCCTTTGGAGGGTACTAACGGAGGAGGGTCGACTGTTTGTGTAAGCGAACATACCTCATAGTGGTATTTGCGAATAAAATCCAGAGTATGAGTGTCTCTAACGTCAATCGAGTCATCCTATATGTATTTATAACACTAGTCATGTGTCATATCTATATAGCTGAATACACAGTAAATGATTTAAAAAATAAAATAAACCTTGAATTTGTGTAGATGGTATGATGTACTACAAAACCACCATACCACTACAGGTCAACAACATTTTTCATCCATCATCCTTCATAGCTTATCTAAAGCCTTGTCATATCGCAATCAACGTCTTTCAACTTTCGCCTACACCGTACAACTCGACAACGTGACAATATCAACGAATGAAGTCTAACACTTCACTGAGTATATTCTTGAAAAAATTACTTCAAATTTCCGAAGAAATTGCGCCTTTGAAAACTTCAACAGAGGGAAGGTTATAAAGAAGGCACTGATCTCACTCCCATATCCAATCCTATAGTTATTCTACCAATTAAACTTGAATTTTATGCTGAAACAAAATGCAATTATCACGAACATAGATAAAAATACGTATAACCGGTTCTGGTCTATCCACGACCAATCAGAATCAGAGGCTATCAAAATGTCTCACTTCATACCCCTTCTCTCTTCGATTCTTTCTAAAGCTGCTGATGTCGGTATTTGGAGTCATATACCTAATCTCGTAGACAAACTTGAGCTTATTTCACCCCTCCAGTATTACTTATCTTCTTCCCAACACCCCGAAGCGCGCCATAGACACATGACGGCGCAACTACAAGTTGCTGATAAGACCATGAAGAAACTCAAAGATGCGTTTAGGAAAGAACTAACGGGAACTGTCTTTGAAAACGTCGAAGGGCTTTGCCAGACATTCCTTGAGAAACTGCTTTCAACGAGCAAATACCAGAAGATTTCCGAAAGCTTTACAGACAGGAGAAACCAAAAATAATTCATATTGTGACGGGCTGTGCCCGGGTTGGGAGTTGTCGCTAAGATCAACCCATCTAGGGAGTTAGATGGAAACAGGGCGGCGCTTCGGGAATTGCGAAGGGCACGCATAAGGAGGCATCTAAGGGGTTCATACCTGACATGGAGTATGTTGTAGGAAAATGGAGTCGGGGAGAAAGGATCATTCTCAGGTGACCAAGGCGTAGATTCAGAAAAAGTCTCCGCGGAGGACGTTAGTGACTGGAGACGACGCGGTATATTAGCTCTCCAAGGGAAAAGACATCGATTCCCATTATACTAACCACTTTCAAGTACATCGGAATTCCTTAAGCCCTAACACTAGGGCGTCGAACCACCACGCATTGAGAACTTTGAGTCAGATTCATCTATGCTTAGGGAATTTATCCGAATTAGGAAGTTTCTGCCAGGGAACGTCGTATAAACTAAGAAATGTATCATAATTGTGAATATAGACTTGATTGATGTGTGGGTAGTGGGAGACGTAAATAATTCCAAGAGTTTCAGTTGAGATCTGAGTAGCCTTGGCGTTGTTATAAGGGGTGAAGAATAGCACAAGAGACGTGTATATAATGGAGTAACATCTTTATGGTTATATAGCATTCAATTTAAGTACCATTTTTATCATTTCAGTGACATCAACCAATCGATAATATTACGATACTATCTGAAGCCAAGCAAAAATAAAAGATACATATATTCAAACGAATATCAGGGGTATTTCATACAACATCTTTTGAGGGTATTTTTTAGGACTTTCAGCTGTCTGCATTGAGTTTATAGGGCCAAGCTTAAGTTCCATTAATTTTCAAATGTCAGCCAGGTTATCGCCTCTTCTCTCAGAGCGTACTTGTGACGGGCTTGAACTTTCGGCCCATGCACGAAAGCAATACCATAATTGAATGTTTATTTTATGTGGGGAATTTAGGAGCAAGAAGCTACGGCTATTATGATTGGTATATGATTTAGGAATGTACACTTGCGCTGGAACAGCTAAAATAGCTCGTGGAGAGATATCTTCATTAATGTACAGAATTGAAGTTACTATGAAAATTGTTATGTTGTAGATTGGGGGAAGCTTGTTCGTTTGTAGACTGATCACGTATCCCGTATGCAGCGCGCCAAAGTGTGCTCCCAACTCAACAGCCATGCCATTGGTCCATTATCAACATCCCATCTTTCATTCTGCACACATTACTACTTATAATGTCGTTATATAGGAACTAAATCTCGTTAATACGCCATAATGCCATGCTGCAATAATAACTACCTATGCACCAGCTACTAGATCTACCATACTACATAGCTGAGCATAACAACGGCGCTTTACAGGAGGGCAAGACTGAACACCTGTACGCGGTGTCCTCTACGAACCTGGGAGTGAAATATTCTCCCAGAGCCAAGTTCAGTCAAATTTCGCAATATCAAAGAAGTTGGCCCACGAGGCAAAATTTCAAATTGCTCCACCATGTCAATTTTTCACTCCCAAAGAGTCCGATTCTCAACTAAGCTTCATCAAGTCTACAAGTACGACCTAGTACATCCTCATTCCAATGACCACACCTCTCGTCGACTTTCTCTGGCCTCAACCGGTCACCATATACACGCCCACGCCGATATTTACACCCGACGGAGGAAGCAAAGCGTGGAGCACAATTTTGGGAGAGAGCTCTTTGGGACGGACGTCAGAGGGATCAGGACAAGTTTACAAGATGATGCAGAAGAGGGATACGTTTTCGACGGGCGTGAAATTTCGATTTTTGGCATGGAGTTTTACGGATTGAGCTTTGTGCGCGCCAAGGCTTCGCTTGCGAGAGTGCAGCTCACACTATAAAAACAAGAAACGATGAAAGGTGTTGTGATTCGCCTCCTGGTGGTGTTCTCTGGTATGGTTTGAGTAGCCTGGGCACCTACTTCACTTGGGACGGAGACATCTAAGACCACATTTCGCGCGGAGAAATGTGAACGGATGATGGAGGCATGTCTGGATAACTCAGGGTTTTTGAGATTTTCCCCTGGGTGGGTACTCACGGATGAGGGTTGACTTGGGGGGAAGAAAAAGCCGCCATAACTTCGCAGTGGTACTTGCAAATGAAATCTGAGGCATTAGTGCTCTTCCCTTACGTTGAATCATCTATTCTGTAATTTTCTCTGATAGTGTGTCATGGCTAGATAGCTGCATACGCAATTAAAATCTGATGCAAAAAAAAAAAAAAAAAGAACGGCGCTTTACAACTAAAATACCTATTCCAGAACCCTGAGCCTTTACAAGTGACCTAGTTACACTCCCGTATTGTAAGTAAATTTAAAAACTCGATTGTCTGGGCTAACCGGCACGTGAGGAGCTCACGTGCTGCGTGCGGGCACGACGTTAAATATTTGATTTTGATTTTATTGTTCTGATTTGGCACGCAATGGACCCATTCAGGTGTCTACAATCTATAATATTTACACGGGAGGAAACCTTTATGGTGAAAACTTCCCACACCTTTCTAGTTATTGTCTATAATTTTCACATATTTTCTTCAGGAAGCGCAGTTACACTATGGTGCCATCCATGTAAACCAACCAGATCATCTCTATTCGCCCCAAGCATTATTTGACCTTTTCCTTTCCCTCAGCAGCATTTCGAGCGCCTTTGTTATCTGGAATTGCTCTATCCACTCATGATTTAGGATCCACTGAGTTATCCTTTTTATATCTCCAGGATTGTTTATCATCGCTTCGTAGGGCCGATCTTTGGCTCGTCTCCATATCTTAGCTCTACCATTTGACCATCGGGGGCAAGACATAATCATATGCTTGGGGTTCTGTGATTGGTAGCCACATGGACAACCTGGACTTAATACTCCGGGTACTTTTCTTCTGTGTAAATACGAGTTAAGCCCCATATGCTCACTTCGTATTTGCATTGCCAAACTACTTTGGGCCCTTGTCAGGCGTCCAGACTCTCTAATTTGGTATAATTTGGCTGCTCTCCAAGTTTCGGAAACTGCAGGACGTTAAATATTTTAAGTAATATTGCTTGTGATCCGACGAATTAACCCCGAATTCTCTCCGTCGAGTATGGCCAATTATTTGCTATAGGGCGTCAGCTCTCTTCCGCCAGTGCGAGAAGCTCGGAATACACCGACCAGCCTTCAAGAAATCTACAGTGATTATTCTTCCGAAATCAGTAAACCGAGATCTCACCCTCCCGAAGTCTTACAGACCGATTTCTCTACTTTCGTGCCTTGGTAAAGACTTCGAAAGACCGATAGCACGGCGACTTTCATTCTCTCATTCATAGCTCTGAAATATCGGGTACTCGCCAAAGATCAATGTAGTGCCATCCCTCTTCGCTCCGCTTCTGACCTTATCACAGCTCTCGCTTGTGATATTCCGGCAAAATAGGCGGAAAAGAAAGTAGCTAGTGTGGTGACTGTTGACGTCCGGGGGGCATTCGACGGCATGCAAAGAGGAAGACTCTGCCATAGGCTTCGAAGCCAAGGATGGCCATTAAACGTGGTTCGCTAAGTAGCATCTTTCATGGAAGAGCTAGAATCCATCATCACTATTGAAGATACTACCTCTCCGCCCTTCCAAACCAACTGCTGTCTACCGTAGGGCTCACCAGTATCTCTAATCCTATTCCTCCTAGCCATGGAAGAAGCTCTACGCCCCTCTACCAGTCGCTTTGACTATGCAGATGACATTGCCCTTTAGGCGTCAGCACTCTCTCTAGTCGCATGTGCACGTAAACTCCAGGAGAAATTAGATAGCACCATATTATGGGGGTTGATTAACTGAATTAGTTTCGAATAGCCTAAGACTGAACCACAATACTTTCACCGGGAGCAAGGCTCACCAATAGAACCATCCATAAATATTGGAGACACGGTCATAACGCCTAATGATCATACTCGCTGGCTTGAGGGACTTTTCTCGACACCTGTCAGTGGTGTCCCCTACGAACATCCAGCTTTCACACCACAGTCTACAGAGCCGAGATTGAGTAACAAAGTCCTCACTTCGACGAGGATTCCCAATCGATTTCGCCGTCTGTATCGTCTTCATCTCTCAACACATCCCCCTATCACCATTTTCATGAAGCTTACCACGATCAGATCAGATGGTAGGGTCGGGGCCCTACTCATCACACACCCTTGATCATGGAGGAAAAGCCATCCGATGAGATTCCGGAGCAAACCCAGCACCCGATACGGAGGTGGTGGATTGGATCAAGTCGGCATCGACTGTTACAAAGAAGGGAGATATAGATGAATATGCGCACCTCATGTGGTCCCGGTGTCTAGGCCTCGCCTGGCTGGGGCTGCAGGATTTTTGAGACTTTTTCCCGTGCACGCAGTTTCCACTGCTACCATTTTTTTATTTTTTTATTTGGGTAGAAGGTTCCCTGGAAAAGGTGGCCGAATTCCGCGGGTAAACACTGAACTCAATGGCTATTCATCAAGGGGAATATATCAATGATCTAACAAGTAACAAAAGGGGCAAGGAGCACTGTACAAGGTGTGGCCTGGGTCAGAGAGGAGCCCAATGTGCTAGATAGTCTAAGACTCAAGTAGTACAATAAAAAACACAAATACACACTCGCTGGCTTGTAATTTTCTTCGAGCGTGCTCTTCGATTCCAGCACCACACCCTATAGGCTTGCCAGAGTCTCTAGCTATCACGAGTCATTTGAAAAAACTCTCGACCACGACTCGAGGAATTAGTCTTCTTTTTCTAAGACCAGCTCAACATGATGTCGCCTTTGCGATCCTCTTCTATGAGACCGAGAGACCTGGTACTCCAAAGAGTCTTCTCAAAAAATCATCTCGCAAGTCCAACACAGGATGAACGACGCGGCTCAGGCAGCTCTCTCAGTCAATCGCACCACTCCAATAGTAGCACTCCTACGAAAAGCTGGCTGGGACCCAGCTCAGACGTAGCTCTCCCGAATTCACAATCGTCCAGCGGTTCGAATCGCTGCAGCTGACCCGTATCACCCTCTTTGTAGGCGTTGGAATACGTGTCGCATGCGCTAGATCCGCCAGAGGATCCCGTTAGAACTTTCCGATGACACCGAACCCCCACCATGGTAGTCTCCTCGTGAGGAAAAGCAAATCAAAATTGGGGCAGTAGGTAGACTCTTGGGACCAAATCCCTTCAAACAGTCGCAGGCTACACGACTTATCCTAGACCCATTCGTATTTTCAGATGGCGCTCTCATAAAGGACTGAGCAGGTGCGGATTATCTTATTTTCTGGGATCCTACGCCGGAGATAGGCCGGCAAAGACGAATTCTTCACCTTCCAGTGGTGCCCGTGTAATCGCTCAGTATGCTCTGCATATCTGGGATAGTCAAGAAGAATCGCATCCGAGCCAAAGTCGAAAGCAAACACATGTATATCTCAATTTTACGACTTCTCAATCATGTGGCACTTGCCATTCTCCTTTGAGTCCTCAACCTCTTCCTAATCATAGATCATCTCGCCTCGACGACCGATAAAGGCGTCACCCCAATTGCAAACAGGAGCTTGCCTCATTCATCGCCGGCCATCACTCACTATAAATTTACGACGCTATATATACCCGCAAGGAGGAAATTAAGTCATAATGTACAAAGTTGGGGTCGTGGTTTATGGGGGACTGCTGCTCTAATGGGGTTATACATCTTGAGGAAGGATAGACGGCTGAGATTTGGAGCGAGAGGGGTGAGAGATCTCTGAAGACCATGCTTAGACTGACATTTTTAAGGGGTTTTCAACTTGGGTGCGTTTTTGGGCGCCAAGACCGAGGTTTAGGCAAATTAGCTACGAGGACTTCTATTGTCGATGAGTCAACGGCACTCCCCAGCGCCGTGGACGGTACAAAAGAAGCTAGGCTAAGCTACTACACAGCAATCACGCTCTGTCAAGACTTTTCTGGCATTTCAGCACGACCTTCGGGAAGGAGTTGGAAGGAGGCTAGAAAGGTAGAGTGTGAATTCTCCGAGGTACACACAAGTCTGCAGTGTCCAGCTGGCCGGCCTCTTCGAACGCTTCAGAAGGGGAAATATGTCTTCGGATTTATTCCTAATGTCGGTATTAGAAGAGCTCCGCACCCAGTGTTTTTTGCGATTTTTCCCGGCTGCCGTACACCCGCAAATAGCCATCGTTTCGTTGTTTAGAGATGGGAGATAGTAAGGGGCAAAGGGATCCTCTAAATGTATGATCGAATGAGGACTTGTGAGGGGTGATACTGTTTGAGGGGAGCTGTATGGGAGGCATAGGAGGGGATATACTACTGATATAGGTATCCCTGGCCTGTAGGCAGAGAGGACCTGCATGTCCTACATAGTCATAGACTCAGACAGGACAATAAAATGAATTAATAATACGCCGGAGATAGGGTGACAATCACTCCTGCTCGGAAACTCAGCGGAAGTCTATGATGCAGAAATCGCCGGGGCTACGGAAGATCTAGCGGCAGTTCTGCGCAACCCATTGACCTATTATGCCTCTAACGTTACTGTCTGCCTCGACAACCAGGAGGCTGCTATCAGTTTGCTCTTGGATACGCTCACAGCGTCTAGCTCACACATTAAATGATTTAGAAGAAAAAGCGTAAAGCTCGGCAAAAACCTTTTACTCACGCAAGCTCGCAGTGAGCTGGAGAAGGAGGTCACGCGGCCAAAATACGACGCCAGGGGAAGTAGCTATTCGATGGTGGCCAGGCCAAGCCACGCAGGTATTCTTGAAAAAGAAGTTGCCGACGCTCTCGCTAAAGACGCCTGTGCGGCTCTAGCTCCACACTTAGAACTCTCCATTGCGAGGGTAAGAAGAGAAGTCAAAGCTCGATATGAGACTTCCGCCGTACTCTATTGTGCAAAAAATGCACCTTCCAGATACAGAACTAGGAATTGGCCCTAATACCAAGATCACCATTGAGCTCGCTCGTCTAGGGCGACGCACACTAGGATATCTACTAGCTGCACGGTCTGGTCACGGCGACTTCGCGGACTACCACCGACAGTTTCAGCATGAAAACACCATTCTAACCTGCCCATGCGGAGAAGAGAAGTCCCTTAACCACTTTATCCATTGCCACCTCGGGAAATACTAAGCCCAGCTCCACAGGGCACAGAATTCTAATCCCAGCGTATCCTGGGCTCTTGCTTCGGCGGAGGGAGTTGATGCATTCAATAATTGGGTACGTGTCACAGATTTCTTCGAAAAGGCACAATGACAAGTCTGATTCGAACGAAATCACGATTCGATTTGAATCAATTTCTTCTTTTCATTTTTTGTGAAATATTTTCTTCATTTAGTACCAACTGCATAGTATGAGATTCGTTGGATGGATGACCTCCAATTATACTATAATCTTCGAGCGCAGGATGATAAGATCCTGGCTTTTATTTACATTCTTGGGTCTGTAGGCGCCAACACGTCTAGTAGTTTAATTTTGACTGGGCTAACCAGTACATGAAAAGGTTATCACTGCGTAGGTATTCACGGATGAGGGTTGACTTGGGGTGAAGAACAAGCCACCATAACCTCGCTGTGGTACTTGCAAATTAAATCCGAGGCATAAGTGCTCTTCTTATAAATTGAGTCATCTATTATACACTTCTCTGATAATGTGTCATAGCTAGATAGCTGCATACGCAATTAAAATCTGATGCAAAAAAAAAGAAAAACTTACGTACTGAGCGCAGGCACGACGTTAAGTATTATTGATAAATAAATATACACGATTGTGCCCACGAGATAAGGATAGGCCTTTTAGACAAAAATATCTCAGCTAGAACCAACAGAGCCTGGCCCGTAGTATTTGCTACGACCTTCTATAGTAATGTGGCACTATCAAGGAAGAAGGGAGAGTCCTTGAGAGGGGGGGAATGATCTTGTGTAAGCACGGTTCAATGACACTCGGCCTATTGACATTTAAAAACAAATTGAAAGTGATGAAATGTTTTTGAATTTAGCTCTTTTCTCAAATAAAAATGAGATTTGTAACATATATACTAGAGAGATTTTTCTAGCGATTTTAAACATGAGAGTTAATTTCCTGTATTATTTAGAAAGGAGAAACAACAACGGGATGATGGCTGCACTAGGTTAATATCCAAGTTGAGTCCTCTGGGGTTTATTTTCGTTAAATAGAGGCCGCAAAAAAGTTAAAGATACTCCGAGCCTTATGTTAGGAGGTTGTGTGTCATCATAGTCGTCAAACAAGTATGACAATTAAATATCACGTGTTAAATCAGAATAGACCCGCGAAAACTGTATTTAAAAGTATTGAGCCCTCTGTGCACTGGCAAGACGTTAAATTTTATCAAACTTAATCTCAAAGTATTGAGCGTTGCATAGATAAAAATTTATCGTTCCATAGCGAGCAGAAGTAGCGGAAATTTACTCATGTCCGTCACCTTTTTTGCGCAAGCTCTCAATTCCATAAAATAGACGTGAAATATTTTTCAGGTTACTGTCGCTAGACTGATTTATATCGTCGGTAGGTATCTCAATTGCTAGTGGTAATCTTTCAATCCTACAATCAGAGACCTTAAATTTACTTAGAGCCGCTATGTTGGTTAAATTGTAAGATTCTTTTAGGATAGAAGTTGAGCCAGGCGTGTGAATATTGTCCACAGAAACAAAGATACTTGAAGAAATTTGATCGGGTTCCTTCGTAACACCCATGGAGAGAATGTTTCCCGTTGTTTCAATTGTCTCAACATACTGTAACGTATCTTCTGACGTCAAGATAAAAGTAAAAAACGCGGGAACACTATGATCAAATTGTTAGTCACTCTGGTACTAGGTTAGGTTCGGGTTTATAACCTTTCGTAACTTATGATTATTAGATCATTGTGGGTATACGTGTGACAAATATTTGAAACTGCAATCTTGAAAGAGTCCTTTATGGACGTTTCGCTTGCCAATAAGTTTAATTTTTTCTTTAACACTGAAACATGTTCCATCATGTTGGTTTTAGATAATAAGCTTCCAGTCGTCCAGTCCCACACAATGATTTCATTATCTCCTCCTCCCGATATCAGTATCTTGGGTCTGGTCTCTGGTATACACAACCGACTAACAAATTCTGTATGACCAAGGCAGAAGTTTTCGATAACATGTGTCTGGGGTATTCCTCGAGAGATGCGTATGTGCTCATCCCTATCTGAAGTGATAATATAGTTATTTTGGTCGCTACGTGCAAGTTTGATATCTGTCAGCATTGAAACGTGCCCTAAGAGTAGTTCATGATCGAAGTCAGTTCCTGCTTTGGAAGACTTCTGTACTGTTTGTTTCCTTTGGTTTTCTAGTGTTCTTCGATTTCGTTGAGAATGAATAGTTAATTCACTTGCAGCTGGCTTGAAAGGCTGAGAAGAGTCTACTAGAGATTGCGAGTTTTCGTGTGGCTGCGAATTTGTTTCTTTATATAGCAAAGGAATGGAATAAACGTCACCGAATTTATCGGCACTGATAATGGTCGTATCATCATTAGTTATTGTTATAGCACATGGACGCTTAGGCATGGATCTGGCCTCTGTTAGAATTTTAGATAGAGTACGAGTGATGACTCCACCGATGACTTATTTGAACTAGTCTTTTTACCTGGTTTTCTTGGACGATTTCGAGAACACGAATGGTCTTATCTTCACCAGTTACAGCCGCAACGTAGATACCATTTTTGGTGGAAGCCATAATCGTTATTGCTGGTGTTTCTTTCTCCTGAACATCGGCCGAATATGTTTTACTTCCATCTTTATCAGGTCTTGAGGTATCGTCCGCTGCTTCATCTCGATTTAAAGCTAGTTTTCTTTTTTTGGCTGGAGGAGCTGGCTCAGAATTTTTTTCATGATGGGGAAGTTTGTCAAATACTTTAGGGGAATCACTTCTTGCTTGTGTAGTTGTATATCCTTGTTTATGTAATCGTGGAAGGTTCCAAGTTGAGATGTGAGAGGAGTCGTTGATACTTATGATGTCTACGCTCGATCCTCTGGCAGCAAACAGCAGATTGCCAGATACCTCTAAGCACTGATATGGTAGTACACCTACTAACATATCTCAAGATTCCACGACTCTACTTAAAGGATTAGTGTAGGGTTGGATCACAAATTGCCGCATTTTGCAGAAGCAGTGTAGTACATTTAGCTAGGATCCTTACTAAATTGACCAATCACCAACCTCCTATTAAGCGAGAAATTTTACCTCTGCACACATATAATATTGTTTGGTTCATCTTTCGACAGCAACAACTTGTAATTCGTAACAATTTTAATTACTTGAAAATTTCAACTGACCCTTAAACATCCTAATTTCAACCTAAGAAATTATGGGGGGCAGTCGCTCAGA
The DNA here is from genome assembly GCA_905067625.1 of Blumeria graminis f. sp. triticale. NCBI lineage: Eukaryota > Fungi > Ascomycota > Leotiomycetes > Helotiales > Erysiphaceae > Blumeria > Blumeria graminis. The sequence continues at coordinate 7,836,015 of LR898475.1, read as the reverse complement.
AAACAAAGCTGGCTATTTCGATAAGCTGAAGGGCCTCCTCGAAGAATACAAAAGTATCTTTATTGTCGGCGTCGACAATGTCAGCTCCCAGCAAATGCACGAAATCCGACAATCCCTACGTGGCCAAGCTGTAGTCTTGATGGGCAAAAACACCATGGTATGTTTCATGTTTGACATCCTACAACAACATCTCTTAACTATCAAACATAGGTCCGTCGTGCTATTAAAGGTTTTATTTCTGATGCGCCAGAGTACGAATGCCTTCTTCCATACGTCAAGGGAAATGTAGGGTTTGTCTTTACAAACAGCGACCTTAAAGAAATCCGTGACAAGATTTTGGCAAACAAAGTCGCTGCACCCGCTAGAGCTGGAGCCGTTGCTCCTGCTGACGTGTTCGTACCTGCAGGTAACACCGGTATGGAGCCGGGAAAAACATCTTTCTTCCAGGCACTCGGAGTTCCAACCAAAATTGCTCGAGGTACAATTGAAATCACTACTGAGCTAAAACTTGTGGAAGCCGGAAATAAGGTTGGAGCCTCCGAGGCAACACTTTTGAACATGCTTAATATCTCCCCTTTCACTTACGGTATGGGGATCTTCCAGATTTATGATCAAGGCAACACATTCCCACCGAATGTTCTTGACATCGGAGAAGATCAACTCTTAAAATCCTTCAGTGCTGCTATCTCCACGATCGCTGCAGTGTCACTAGCCGTCAACTTCCCGACATTACCATCTGTCATGCATTCTCTTGTCAATGGCTACAAGAAATTGTTATCTATAGCTATCCAGACCGAATACAGTTGGCCAGAGGTTGAGGAATTAAAGGACCGCATCGCAAACCCTGACGCCTATGCTTCCTCTGCGCCCGTAGCCGCGGCAACTGAATCTGCGCCTGCAGCTGAGGCTGTCAAGGAAGAGGAAAAGGAAGAAGAGGAAGAATCAGGCGATGAAGGATTCGGTGGTCTATTCGAATAAATGTCCTCTATTACGCATGTCAGAAAATAAAATCTTCATATCTGTCCGTAAAATCGATTGATTGTAACACCGAGTACATCTGTCTAAATGACTTTTCGAAGGAGAAATCTGAGCAGAAGATTATCGAAACTTTCAAAACTAGAGGTTAGTCATCACAACATTCCCCATTCCCCCTAAACACAATGATGAAAAATAAAAGTAACTTCCTATCCCATCGATCAATTGATGGTACCTGAGGATTAATAATCAACTCTAATTTTTTCCTGAGTGACAATCCCGAATGATTTCAGCTATACGAATATTGGTTTACAAAAATTACTGACTTTCAAGTAGAAAATTTTTCTATGTAATTAAAATTTATGTGATAATGTTTTGCTCCTTCAAAACCTCTTGTGCAATCGCTATAGACTTTTCTGGTAGTCCTGCAAGTCTCGCCACTTTGAGTGCGTGACTTTGCTTGTTAACACCCTCTCTTAATTTGTGAATGTACCGAAATGAGCAATCCGTGGCAGTTCCTTTTCGCTCTTCGATTACATCTGTGCACCACATACCTACCCCTTCTAATCCCTTCTGAACAACTCTTTCACTCAAATTATGGAAGTGAGTTGCGAATAATGTCCGACATTTGTTAACACTGGTCAAGTGCCACAGACATGCCCATGCAATGGCTTCACCATCATCGTTTGTAGTGCCCCTACCCATCTCGTCCATGATGACAAAGCTTCGACTCGTGGCATGCTTTAATATGTAAGCCGCCTCAAGCATCTCCATCATGAACGTACTCTGATCCTTGTAAAGATTGTCAGCTGAGCCAATTCGGCTGAATATTTGATCAACTATTCCAATCTCAGCGTAAGTGGCAGGGACGTACGAGCCAATTTGAGCAAGGACTGTAATGAGTGCGTTTTGGCGTAGAAAAGTGCTCTTGCCAGCCATGTTAGGACCAGTAATAAACCATGTGCGGCAGTTTTCGCCAACAAAGCAATCGTTAGAGATAAAACCACGACCTTCACATTCTAGTCCCGATTCCACGGTAGGATGACGGCCTGCAACAACTTTGTGGCGGGTACCCGAGTTCACAATCGGCCGGACCCAATTTTTTTCGGCAGCAAGTGTTGCAAAGGAGCATGCAATATCAAGCTCATCTAATACTGTGGCGTTTCGACGAAGTTTGATAATATTCTGAATCACCTGTTCACGTAGCTCTGCGAGTACTCGCTGTTCTTCAATACGCATGTGATTTGCACATTGATCGATTTTCTGGCCAAGGCTTGTCCAATCAGGATGATGGAACGAGCGAGTGGTCTTACTGAGGCCCACATTTTTTACCTGTTGTGGCGTAATTTTTATATCCCTACCTTTGACATGGCAAATGTGCCCGAGACCAGCCGTGAAGCGAAGTGTGAGGCTTGTAGCTCCAAGCTCGGCGCATAATGTTTCCTCCAACTTCCGTTTCTCCGCCTTTAGAGCTACTAGTTTCTCGTGTAATTGGGTCAGTGTAGGACTTGCATCTGGCTTCATAATCCAAGTTTCGGCATCCTCAATATAATGCTCCCGGATACTCTTCGGCTTCTTCTTTCTTGCTGTACCCTTTCGCAAAATGCTGATGTCTTCAAATGATCCTTCTGCCGCCACGACTGTTTCAGCAAGTTCTTGTATTTTTTCAGCGTCATCTTCTACAATATGTTGCCGAATGATAATTCCTTCTTCATCTATTGAATCTAGGATGCTATTGGCAAGTTTTTCAGGACCATCAAGTTGTACACGGCTCTTCATAACTTCAATGCATTTTTCACCCTGAGCATCATGGTGAAGTACAGATACGAGCTCCTGGGTGGCTTTTATAGTGCCAGCAAGCGACATGAGGTCATCGGGGATACCTCGACCAAAGGCGAACTTCTGGAGTATACGATGCGAATCATGGCATCGACGAAGTAACATCACAATCTTTTGTTGCAAATTTTTATTGTTTAATATGTGAGTAACAATATCGAGGCGAGAGTTAATGACAATAGGACACGTCGAGGGTGAGCCTGTGCATATAATCAGCTTCAATTTCGATGAATTGCATCAACAAGTACTTACTAAGCCATGTTTCCAGTAATCTCGCCCCGCCCTTTGTCTCAGTTCGCCTGATAGTGTGTAGTAAGCTGCCGACGGTTGAGTTACTCATCGTACTGCGAATCTCCAGGGCTCGTATCGTATTTTTATCAATATCCATCACGTTAAGTTGCCTTGTTGGTGGTCTGAGCTTTAGATTCGAGCCTTGGAGCCTATTTATGAGATAACTTAAGAGCAAACTTCCAGCAGAAACTTCCATGGGTGTAAATTCCTTTGCGTCACGCGTAGAGACTGGAGACTCAAGCATAGGAGCCCATTCGGAAATACTTTTGATATTAGGCGTGTCCGTGTATGCAATAAGCTGAGAACTTTCTCCCAGAACTGTGAAAAGATCATGTTCACCCAGATCTTTGAAACTTTGGTCGAGAATGATTTCACGCGGTCCTATACGAGCTAGAATAGAAGAGAGAATGGGCAACTCTGTGTATTGTGTGTAAAAATGACCTGTGGACAGGTCAAGCCATGATAGACCAACCGGTAACTGATATAGCTTTCCAGATTTTTGGGATTTTCGTGATTTAATAGATTTAAGAATATGAGATTGTCCGTCAACATGAATAGCGAGTATATAATTATTGCTTAGCGGATCCATGAAATTCTCGTCGATTAAAGTTCCCGGTGTTATGACGCGAGTGACGCGGCGATCGTGCAATAGGCCGCCTGCTTTGATCTTTTTAGATGGGGTTTTTGGGAATTCTTCGGCGATTGCTACATAGCGGCCTTGATCTTCTACTAAAATTTTTAGGTAGCGTTCTAATTGGTAGAAGGGGAACCCAGCCTATGTTTACTTGTGTCAGTAAATTTTGCCTTTGCCTCATAATCACTTTCTGGGGTGTAAGGTGTCACAGTTGGGAAAGAATTTGTACCATTGAAACCGGCCCAGCAATAGTTTTTTTTTGTCCAACTTTCACTCCTAACAGTGGCCCGACCTCTTCAGCCTGTTCGAAGTAAAGCTCGTAGAATCCGCCGATCCGTGTGAGTAACACACAATTCTCAAATTTCAACATGTTTTTACGGACCTGCAGGATTGCAGTTGGATATTGTGGAACCTCTTCTTTTAGGGTCAGGGGCGGGAGTGGAATTAGCTCATTTGATAGGCCATCAGCTCTCGTTGATGAAAATTCCATCTCAACCCCTAACGTTTGGCTTGATACACGAGCACATAGTGACTGATGTGTACATATCTGTCTTCGAAAGAGGCAGCTGCGTGGTCGGATTTGAAATTTTTGAAAAGTTCCTTGAAGCGTTCTGGCGCGTAAGTGGGAGTACAATGTCAACATGAGTGGACTGGATGCATTTCCTTTGTCCGTATTCGAGTCCGAGCTAATCAATGAAGAAACTTAATCATAATTTTTTGATTCAACCTCACGTTACTTATTATTGTCATGAAATATATTAAAATTTTGGCGGTTAGGCTTAGTCATGTTTGCTTGTATAGAGAACCCACGTGACTACAAACTGAAATCCTAACCTGGGTACATAGTGCTTTGAAGACTTTGGCATCTCACATTTATGCACCAAGCACGACGGTGCCTCAACATGCCGTCCGAGCAGAAACTCCAAATATAATGTAGAGAAATGTATAACCCTCTCAAAATACACGAGAGTTATGGAGTGTTGGCTGGAAAATATCGAAACCCGCTTCATACTTCTGCTCCCGGTAAGGGAATGATTCAAATCTTATATTAGTAAAGTTGTCGCTTTATTAATTGATGCTGGTTGACACCAGAGCAAGTCCTAAATAAAGGATATTTAATTGTTCTAATCTACAGAATAAATCGAAAATGCTACCCCTTTCTGTACCCAATCACACCACGCTTGACGTCATTGACTTTCGAGTCACGGCTATTATTACCAGCCTCAAACAACCATTAGCGGACGACAAAGGCTGACACTTGTCATTGGTGTTGAAATGAAATAACAATTGTTACACTAATAAAGACTTAACAAAATTACAATACACATATCCAGTCATATATATACCATTCATAGTCCACGAGTAATCCAGCTCTGTAGAGCCAACACTTATGTCTTCTACTCATGTCCTAAACGGAGCGAGTAATCTGTCTTCCCGCCTCTTGTTTAATATTCGAAGGGAAGGGCAAGATTGAACACCTGTAGCGGTGTCCTCTACGAACCTGGGAGTGAAAAATTCTCCCAGAGCCAAGTTCAGTCAAACTTCGCAATACCGAATAAGTTGGCCCACGAGGCAATGATTCAAAATACTTCACCATATCAATCTTTCACTCCCAACGAAATCGATTCCTAACCAAGTCTCATCAAGTCTACAAGTACGACCTAGTACATCCTCATTCCAATGACCACACCTCTTTTCGACTTTCTCTGGCCTTAGCTGGTCGCCAGATACACGCCCACGCTGACATTTACACCCGACGGAGGAAGCAAAGCGTGGCGCACAAATCTAGAAGACAATTCCTTGGGATGGATGTGAGAGGGATCAGGACAAGTTGATAAGATGATGCAGAGGATTGGATACAGTCTCGACGGGCATGGAATTTGGAAATTTGGAAAGGAGTTTTTACAATTGAGCTTTGTGCGTGCCAAGTCTTCGACCGCGAGAGTGCAGGCGACACTATAAACATCGCCATGGTTGGATGGTGCGGTGGTACATCGTCTTGGCCGGTCTGCCAAGTAGAGTCTGGATAGCTTGGACACATATCCCACTTGAGACGGTAGATCGCTGGTTCAAATCCAGCAAAACACAATCATATTTCTCGCGGCGCTGGTATTCATGGACGAAGAAGGCATGCTTGGACAACCAAAGGGTTTGAAATTCCCTTTGGTGGGTACTAACGGAGGAGGGTCGACTATTTGTGTAAGCGAACATACCTCAGAGTGGTATTTGCGAATAAAATCCAGAGTATGAGTGTCTCAAACGTCAAAAGAGTCATCCTATATGTATTCATAACACCAGTCATGTGTCATAGCTAGATAGCTGAATACACATTAAATGATTTAAAAAAAAAAGAGCCAGCACCTTACTTTGCAACAGTAGAGTCTATCTTGATCGTATCCACCAACGCTGTGTCTGTAGCTGGATATGCTTCTTCAAATTATTGAATATTTTGCTCTGCATGACCAAGAATCTGTTTTATTCGAATTTTTATTACCCATTTTAGCAACAAGTGAGCCCAAACTAGTAATTTTAGAATAGAATAGAATCAAATTCAAGTCCCTACTGAGTCTATGACTACGAAGTGGGGGTGGTTCCGGTCCACTTCACGGAGCAGAGGTATTCGACGCGGAGGTTGTAGGCGCCACCAAAGCCTTGGAGACTGCACTAACAGTGGGAGAAGACCTACCGGTTCGCATTCTTCTGCACAATCAAGCGGCTTCTCGGGCGCTCGAAAGAGGAAGATCTAGTTCCTCGCAGGCAGTGGTGGACAAGTTTTGTGGGAAATCTAGACTCAGTATATATGAAGGTTTAGATTTCTTGGTATGATCATCAAGATCAATTGAGTTGATTCGATTGAATATGATTAAGCTCAGTTGGGCGAAATAAGATTCAGTGGCATCTGGAATGCAGTGGCTAGGAAATGCTACCTTGCGATAATTGAGTGGCTGGTTGTTGCTAGATCACTGAGAGTTCGGGATCACTAAAACCTCGGGGATCCGAGCGTTCCATATCCTATACAACTATCAACAAAATTTTGTCCGAAATTGTACACTTGCTCTTCGAGATATTTCCTCCTAGGGATCCTTGAAAACTTCCAACAAGTTTTCACTACTGAGACAAAACAAGCTTGTGGAAATACGCTGGATACCTGGTCATGTTGGGATCAAAGGCAATGAAGAGGTCGATGAGCTGGCCAAATCAGCCTTGGGAGCTCCCAATAACCGGTCACTAACCACAGCTTTGCTTAGTGGAGAATCTCAAAATCTAACCTTTGCGGCACTAGGGAGACTAGATAAAATGCGGGGTCAAGAACTCGTGGAAGAGTGGTGGCAGAAGTTTCGGCCGGAACTATACAAAGACCTAGACTTCTTCATGCGCTGTAAACAGTCACCGGAACTGGCTCTACCAAGATGGGCGTACCACGGCCTAATTGAGGCAAGGACTGGCCACGGGGTTTACGCCGACTACCATCGACGTTTCAACCCCGAACATGAAGATCTGAAATGCGTTTGCGGCCGAGAGAAAAGGCCCTGACATTTTTCAGATTGCCGACCTGCTTTGCAATGTTGGAGAAGCTGTGAGAAAATTGCCCCGCCCGGAGCCAAGGAGAATATTGGGGAGAAGGGATGGCAGAATTTTTCCTAATTCCTATTTACAAGCAGATGTTACAGTCTGCCGAAGAATGAACGGGGTGGGAGGTGACTACGCTGAGACGGATTCCAACTCGGGAGGGGATGTGCTTGGAATATAGGGATGCAGCGCAAGGCACCGTAACTCAGGCATTTATTGTTCCTTTTTATTTCTTTTGTCGCCTATGGCTTTAATGCCGGGCATGTTAGTATCAATGAGCTCTCAGAGCCCATCTATCCGTGTCACGTCTAACTAGATATTAGGCTCGTCCTGTCACGTAAAAGATTTCAAATTCAAGCCGGCAAAGACGAATTCTTCACCTTCCAGTGGTGCCGGTGTGATCGCTCAGTATACTCTGCATATCTGGGATAGCCAAGAAGAATCGCATCCCAATCGAAGTCGAAAGCAACCTCATACACATCTCCATTTGACAACTTCTCGACAGTGTCTCTCTCTTCATTATCATCTGAGTCCTCAACCCATCTGTAACCACGCATTATCTCGCCTCAACGACCAAAAAAGAAGTTACTCCAATTGCGTACAGTAGCTTGCCCCATTAATCTTCAGCCATCACTCACCACAAATTTACGACGCTATTAATTTACCCCGCAAGGAGGAAATCAAGTCGAAAATACAAAGCCTGGGTCATAGCTTGTGGGGGGACTGTTGCTCTAATGGGACAAACAACTTGAGGAAGAACAGGCGGCTGAGATGTGAAGCGAGAGGGGAAAGAGGTCTCTGAAGACTATGCTTAGACTGTCATTTTTGAGGGGTTTTCAACTTGGGAGCGTTTGTGGGCGCCAGGACCGAGGTTTAGGCAAATTAGCTACGAGGACTTCTATTGTCGATGAATCGACGGCACTTGTGACGGAATGTGGTCGTGATCTAATCGATCAAACAAAGTATACGAAGTTCATTCTGATTTCCTTAAGTAATGATAACGCAAGAATAATTATAAAGTGGAACAAGAGCATCGGGAAAGGCTGGATATTTTTACAAGGGTATGACTAAGCGGACCGTGAGATCAGCATTGCACATGGGCCGCCTACAGTGAGCGGCAGGAGTTTGTGCACTAGATCCCGTAACAGCACTCCCCAGAGCCCTGTACTGCACAAAAGAAGCTAGGCTAAGCTACCATACAGCAATCACGCTCTGTCCAGACTTTTCTGGAATTTCAGCACGACCTTCGGGAAGGAGTTGGAAGGAGGCTAGAAAGGCAGAGTGTGAATTTCCCGAGGTACACACAAGTCTGCAGCGCCCAGCTGGCCAGCCTCTTCGAACGCTTCAGAAGGATCACTATGTCTTCGGATTTAGTCCTAATTTCGGTTTTAGGAGAGCTCCGCACCCAGTGTTTTTTGCGATTTTTCGCGGCTGCCGTACACCCGCAAATAGCCATCGTTTTGTTGTTTAGAGATGGGAGATAGTAAGGAGCAAAGGGATCCTCTAAGTGTATGATCGAACGAGGACTTGTGAAGGATGGTTCTGTTCGAGGGAAGCTGTAATTTGATTTAGTTTAGTCTATTGAATTTCTAGTCAATTGGCAACCTCCGCACTTTTGGACCTTGAGCAAGAGCTAGTTCTCGGTTGTTGCCCAGTTGACCTCGAGGTCCTCGTCCTCGGGAGGTGTCTTTATCGTTAAAATGGTAGCGGTGATCAGTATAAAGCTGATCGTTTCCAGTATCGGCAGCGGTCAGGAACTTGTGCGAGGCCTCTCGGTTGGAGTAAGTTGTTACGGATGAGCGTAGATCCGAAAAAAGGGCTTCACACTCGATAGTAGGCTTGAATAGAGCAATCTTCAGTTAAGGGGCACCACGGCAGGTATTTATAACTGCAGTGCGAAGGGCAATCTGGCTAGTAAATTCGGCACCAATTGCTCTCTGACAGAGTTGAAGCTTGTCAAGTGTATTTTGCAGAACTTCGTGAAGCTTATTGTCAGAGTTTCTACACGAGTGCGGTTGAATGTAGTGGTAGTGCAATCTGTATAGTAATGACTATAATCGACCTCAGTGTCAAAGTGGAGTTTGACCTTTGCGTAAGCCATAGCGAACGTTTCATCACGGTTGACAAAGTGTAGGTAGAAATGTTCGGTTCTACCTGTAAGGATACGAGGGAATACTGTATTGAATTTACTTGGATCAATATCAATGGGAAAGCAGACATTAAGAAAAAATTTCATCTTATCATCAAGTAGATCATATTGTTTGTCGGTATACTTGCTCATTTTGTCGTACATACTGGCGAACTGGATCGATTTGGCAGGGTCGGGTTGTTGGTTGGGGAGGTCAATAATGGGAAGATTGCTGAAGGGATCCCGGTCGTGGTCGAAAAGGGGCCCTAATAATAATAATAATAATAATAATAATAATAATAATAATAATAATAATAATAATAATAGATCATTTTGAAAAATCTGCCCCCATCGATTTTAATCCCGTGAAGTTGCAGTCTTATCCTAACAGTGATGGAGAGTAATCCTATCAAGGATTCTCACAGTAGAAAGTCCCACACGGCCCCGAGAGCCGGAAACGACGCGTCGAACAATGCCACAGATACTGATACAGCCTTAAAGAGGTTCAAGAAAGCAGTTGAAGGAGATGAGCTCTCAACCAGAGCATACAAGAAGATCATTAACGAAGCAATACGCGTAATTGAAGGAATTCGCGACGCGAAAGCGCAAACAACCCACAAAGCTAGTGATGAAAGTCCAACAATAGCTAAGATCCTTCAGGAAATCCAAACCATTAAAGCTTCAATCTCACTGACAAAAGCCTCAGCTCCTACACAAGGACATTCCTGGGCACAAGTAGCTGGAAAAGCTGAAGTTGCCAGCACCACGATCAGAATTCATGATGAAGATGAAAAGAAAGCAATCGCCAGACTCTCGAGCGAGGAGCTGGTAAAGAAGATGGGAATAAATGAGGTTATAGCAGCGAAGCAGATGTCTAATGGACAAGTAAAAGTGTTTTTCACGGGTCAAGAATCGAAGGAAATGGTCGAGAAACAGAAGGAGTGGACCACAAAGCTTGCACCTACAGCACAGGTAGCAAGTCCTATGTACCAAGTCCTAGTTCACGATATGCCGCTATCATTTGAGCCGGAAAGTCATGACCAAATCAAACTACTCCAACAAGCAAATGCCTTATACCTACAAGGTATCAGAATACAAAAGGCCGCATGGTTAAAGAGATCTTCTATCCTGGGAAAATCATCGGGATCATTGATTCTGTGGTTCGATGAAGCGGAATCAGCAGACAGAGCAATCAAAAAGGGAGTAATGTGGCGATACGAAGTCAAACCGGCAGAGCTCTTCCGGTCTGGGTTTCGCGCCATGCAATGCTTCAACTGCCAGAAGTACGGGCACATAGCAAAAGTCTGCACTGCAGAAGCGAAGTGCGGTCAATGTGCAAAAGCACATAACACGAGAGTCTGTACAGGAAAACAAGAGGCGAGATGCAGCAACTGCAGTAGATGTCACGAAGCATGGAACCAAAGCTGCCCAGTAAGGATCGCAGCTAAAGCAAAGGCAATTCAAAATCGGACACAGGATCCGGGAACTTATAAACGCCCTGAGTTACCATCGAGGGAAGCAGAGGCCGAATGGCAGATTGTAGGATCTAGGAAAAGACGGGCCGGTACTGCAGGTCCTCAACTCATCGGCGCAGACGGTGAAGTTATCGTTCGCCGAGGCCCTGGAAGACCACGAAAATCTCCAACTTCTGGCGATTTGCCAGCAACATGGGCTAAGATGCCAACAAAAACGGATCTGATGTTTTCAAATGCTCAGACTAATCCCCGGACTGTGACACGGGAGGAACAAGCAGAGGGAAGCGATGCACCGCTGTGCGATATGACACAATGAAAGGTACAAACACATGGAACATAATACAGTACAATGTCAACAAAAGTAAAAATAAAGTACAGCATCACTTCCTTCAAGAGCTGAACCCCGAGGAACACCATATAGTAGCAGTCCAAGAACCTTGGCGAAACCCGCTGAACAATCTTACCCTGAAGCACCCCGGATACCATTTGGTATCCTCAAACAAACCGAACAGCCGAACCTGCATATACGTCAGTAAACGGCTGGCTACAGATAAATGGAGGGTCGACACTGTCCCCGAAGAAGTTGGTGGAGATATAACTTCGATCAGCCTCCAGACGGAACAGGGAAAAATGAGGGTACACAATATCTACAACCCTCCGCCTAAATCCCATAGCAGTACAGAGCTAGGGACGCTACAATATATTCCCCAAATGCTAGCACAAGATGGCCAACACGTTCTGGTTGGAGACTTCAACCTACACCACCCAAGGTGGGGAGGCCAGGCAACTACAACACACCATAGATCTTCGGAAACACTGTTGAAAATCCTACATGAGGCTAATATGGAATTAATACTGCCGGAAGGAACAATTACTTGGAAAAGCAGAGGGAGCCAAAGCACTATTGACCTAACCTTCATCTCAAAGGAACTTGTAAATACCATCATTGCATGCCAACCAGCCAACAACCTCGAGTCATCTTCCGATCATATCCCTATCGGCACTCAACTGCGTATACAGCCAATCACACAGACAACACCGGAACCACAGCCACAATGGAAAAGGGTAGACTGGGAAGCCTTCAACAAAAGGCTAGCTGCTATTCTTCACCAGACAACGGAAACTAATCTCCTCGACTCCCACCTAGCCATTGACCACAGAGTCACGACAATCACCAAATCAATTCAGCAGACAATTGAGGAAATGATACCTCGAGCAGTGCCATCTCAGCATTCCAAACCATATTGGACCAAGGAATGTTCGGTAGCGGTTAAAGCAGCTAGAATGGCAAGAAGAAAGTGGACCTATACCTGCAACGAGGAAAACTGGACTAAATATCAAAAGGCGACAAACCAGAAAAAGGGCACTATTAAAAAAGCTAAAACCGTAGGATGGAGAGCAATTGTGGCCGAAGCAACAGACGACCCTAACAAAATCTGGAAGTTGGCAAAGTGGGCGAGAAGAAGTTCTGAAGGTAATAGCATGCCAGCTCTAATCCCCGACATTAAAGGTAATGATGGATATACCGCCACAGAAGACAAGGAAAAGGTCATGATCATGGCAGGCCACTTCTTTCCAAAACCTGCTCAAGCAGACATCGATGATATCGCGGGTACAAAATACCCTGAAGAAATCGACTCAATCTCATGTACTATCACTGAAGAAGAAGTCGACAGGGTTATCAGAACATTGCCGAGCAATAAAGCTTCCGGTCCAGATGGAATACCTAACAGAGTTCTAAAGGAATGTAGGAAAACCTTAGGTAATTTACTCACTACCCTTTTCAATGCTTGCCTCGCAATAGGCTATCATCCAAAAGGGTATAAAGAATCAACTACTATTGTTCTGAGGAAGCCTCAAAAGCCCAGATACGATACTCCAAAGGCTTATAGACCAATTGCGCTCCTCAATACTATGGGTAAAATCCTCGAAAAATTGGTAGCAGGTCGCCTCTCCAAAGCAGCAGAACACCACAACCTCCTTCCCGACAAGCAGATGGGAGCTCGACCACAGAGATCTACAATATCTGCAGTCGAGCTACTAACAGAACAGATACACACAATCTGGGGCAAAGATAAAAAGAGGGTGGCATCTCTCCTCAGCTTGGATATATCTGGGGCCTTTGATAATGTGTCACACGAACGACTCATTCATAATCTCAGGGAAAAAGGAATTCCAAAGTGGATGAGCCTATACATAAAGTCCTTCCTCGAAGACAGAACAACGTCAATAATGTTGGGATCATTCAAAGGGGACCGAATGTCTACTAGCACCGGGATACCGCAAGGCTCAGCTCTCTCGCCAATACTCTTTCTCTTTTTTGTTAGCACACTTCTCCCGATGCTCGAGACAAGAACTACGACAGCAGTTGGATTCGTAGATGACACTAACATACTAACATGGTCAAACTCGACCGAAAAAACTGCCGAAAGTTGGTGGAAAAACCCCAAGTATGTGAACAGTGGGCAAGAAGACATGGGGTCAGATTCGCGCCTGAAAAGTATCAGCTGATGCACTTCTCCCGAGCCAGAAAACGACACAACCTCAAAGCGACAATTGAAATCCAAGGCCATACCTCAGTCCCACAGCCTTCCCTTCGAGTTCTCGGAATCTACTTTGATCCCAAGCTGCGCTGGGGAGCTCACATCAAGAGCCTTCAACTGAGGGCTGAGATGCAGGTTCAGGGTCTCAGTAGGCTAGCTCAATCAACGTGGGGAGCCACATTTCACAAGTCAAAGATACTCTACAGCACGATTGTGAGGCCGGCTCTAACATACGGGTCACCGGTTTGGGCTGAGGTCGGGCCGGGTGGAAAAATACCAGAAAGGATAGTAAGACCTCTAAGAAGTATACAGAGGAATTGTCTGAAAATTGTCACCGGGGCTTACAAGTCCACGAGCACGAGAGTGCTGGAACACGAAACAGCCACCCTTCCGATCGAAATATTCTTGAAGCAACAAAGGCTTCAATATTTAGGTCGCACAAAGGACTTACCTGTCCAGAAGACAATACAGTCCGCCTGTAATAAAATCAAGCTGCCCAGAAAAGGGAGAGAAGATGTACGAACAGTTAACAGGAGGATAGATCTTGCCAACTGGACGGGAATGTGCGGCGAACAACAAACCAAGAAGACACATACAGAGATAGTGAAAGTTATGGCATACCAAGAGTGGGCGAAATCCTGGGCCAAGCAGACACAAACTCAAAAGCCTCGGCGGTTAGCAACTGCAGATTCCGAAACTTGGAGAGCAGCCACATTTTACCAAAGTAGAGAGTCTGGACGGCAAAAACTGAGTTTTCAAGGCTCACCATTCTTCCTACACCGTAACCTGACAAGGGCCCAAAGCAGTTTGGCAATGCAAATACGAAGTGAGCACATGGGGCTTAACTCGTATTTGCACAAAAGAAACGTACCCGGAGTATTAAGTCCAGGTTGTCCATGCGGCTACCAATCACAGAACCCAAAGCACATGATTATGTCCTGCCCCCAATGGTCAAATGGTAGAGCTGAGATCTGGAGACAAGCCAAAGATCGATCCTATGAAGCGATGTTAAATAATCCTGGAGATATAAAAAGGATAACACAGTGGATCCTAAACCATGGTTGGATAGAGCAATTCCAGATGACAAAAGCGGTCGAAATACTGCTGAGGGAAAGGAAAAGGTCAAATAATGCTGGGGGCGGATAGAGATGATCTGGTTAGTTTACATGGATGGCACTATAGTGTAACTGCGCTTCCTGAAGAAAATATGTGAGGACTATAGACAACAAATAGAAAGGTGTGGGAGGTTTTCACCATAAAGGTTTCCTCCCGGGTAAATATTATAGACTGTAGACACCTGCATGGGCCCATAGGGCGCCAAATCAGGATAATGAAATCAAATTCAAATAATAATAATAATAATAATAATAATAATAATAATAATAATAATAATAATAATAATAATAATAATAATAATAATAATAATAATAATAATAATAATAATAATAATAATAATAATAATAATAATAATAATAATAATAATAATAATAATAATAATAATAATAATAATAATAATAATAATAATAATAATAATAATAATAATAATAATAATAATAATAATAATAATAATAATAATAATAATAATAATAATAATAATAATAATAATAATAATAATAATAATAATAATAATAATAATAATAATAATAATAATAATAATAATAATAATAATAATAATAATAATAATAATAATAATAATAATAATAATAATAATAATAATAATAATAATAATAATAATAATAATAATAATAATAATAATAATAAAACATCATTTTTCACGAAAAGCGGCACAACGTTCCACGAACGTTATTTCATCGTTATTATTATTGCATTCTTCTTAATCAATCTCACTTACCTGATTCCCCGAATTTTTTTCGTTGCGCTTCGGCATGGCGAGATGGGGACCCAGAAAGGTGGATTTCGCGGCGGAAAATATTTTCACGGCACCTCAACCACCACCAACGGACAGCGGAACGGCCGCAATTACGGCTGTAGAGTCTCTCGCAAGCTCTACAGGCGTTAACATGGAGACATTAATGACAGTAGGGTTATTTTTAAACAAGGTCAGAGACAGACTGGTTATCGCAGGCACTGACAAATCTGCGACGCCGATGGTCGAAGTAGGTGAGGCACTCGATGCCTTCAAAGCCCACGCTACGATGTTAAAATCGAAGCTGAAGGCTTCAAGAATGGAAGAACGCATGCTGGCCTTAGAGAAGGCAGTCAAGAAGAATCTCGAGGAGCCGTCGCACAAGACGGCTGCTTCGGCAGTACAAGGGATGGGAGGGCGACCCACATACGCCTCTATCGTCGCGCCGCCAGCGACTAAAGCGGCTGTACGAATACGAATTCAAGGAGCAGAAAATATGGAGCCGGCAGCGCTCCTAGACAAGGCGAAAATACACATTGAGGGGGCATACGCAGTAAGGAAGCTGCGGAGCAACGATACAGAGGTGTTTGTGCAGTCGGTCTCTCAGCGAGACGCTGCCTTGAGTATGGCGCAGCCAAAGGAGTTCTGCGTCTTGAAGCAGGATTATCCTGTTGAGATTTTGGGGGTCCCGTTGGGGACATTTATAAGAGGAGGTAAAAATCCAAATAACGGCGAGTTTATAAACCAAGTAGAGGCAGAAACAAAAGTTCGGATACCCGACTTAAAAATCAACAGGGTGAGTGTGACGGCTTGTAAGCCGGTAATTGCCTGTAGCCTGCGCTGTCAAACGCAGGCTTAGCATGAAACTAGGCAGGGACTATTCTTGGAAGCAGGGTCTTATAACTTGGCAAACACCTCTAAGAATAGGGCACGAGAAGGGATACGAGATGGGATACGAGATGGGATACGAGATGGGATACGAGATGGGATACGGATATACGGATAGAAAACTGTGTCATTGGCCTGGCTAATAATCATGTATAAAGTAACTGTTATTATCCTCTTCAATCTATAGTTCACCATAGATTGAAAATAAACTACCTCTGACCATAAGGTTGCTCAAGTGCCTATGCTTAGACTGTGACATATTTTCAATCTCAAAAAAAAAAAAAAAAAACTCACCACTCCGGACGAACGACGATACACACACGAGGATATACGCACGACGATACACGCACGACGATACACGAACGACGACACAAATTTCAGGGAAGACGAAGAAAATGTCCACCGAGTTGAAGTCAGCCTTGGCTGAAAACGATTCCTTGAAGGAGGAAAATCTTAGCCTTCGAATGCAACTGGGAATCTCAACACTACCTGGCAGGACCCCCGATGAAACTTCAGAGGTTGAGATACTTAAAGACCCAGCAAGGAAAAATGTTAAATTAAAACCCAGCCAACTTCCTTCTTACGATGGAAATAGGAAGAAATATCCCGCTTGGAGAAAAGCCGTGCTATCTGCACTACGTCTCGACTGGAATACCTTCGAATATAGTGATCAGCAGGTATTCCTCATGATTTACAATTCTTTGGAGGGAATGGCCCAAGAGGAAGCCGGCTCATATTTTGAAACTGGAGGGAAGAACGGAATGGAGAGCCCTGAGGATTTTATCGGGTTCCTGGACCGTAGTAACTGGGACCTCACCCGAATCACCCGTGCTAGGACTGAATTGGGAAAATTAAAGATGGGAGAGAACCAGGAGTGGAATACCTTTTTCCCCGCCTGGTCAAACAAGCTGACAGAAGGGAGAGGAGATATGTGGCCTGATGAGACAAAAATCACCATGCTCCAAGGAGCATTAAACAAAACCCTTCGAAAAGCCCTAGCCAGTAATCATCTCCTACCGCAGAACGACTTTTTTGCTTGGACTAAGATTGTTGGTCAGATATCACACCAACATGAAGAACTAGATGTCCAACAAGATCGAAGTGGAGGCTGGGTCACACCTGAAGGATTGGGACACTCAAGGAATAATCGTGGCGTCAGCAGCTGGGCCCGCCACGAGGGAGGTCATAATAACCGAGGAGGGAGACCTAACGGAGGAGGATGGAGGCCTCCTAATAGAACGTACGGAGTTGTTGGTGAAATTGATACTGCAGGTGACACTTTTATGGGAGGTATTAATTCTGCTAACATTGCACGCGGTGCGAACGGGAAGCCGCTTCGTGCAAGATGGAAATCACCAGAGCAAATTCAGAGACTCCAAAGGGAGGGTAAGTGTTTTCGATGTGAGCGCCAAGGCTGTAACACGAGAATCTGTCCGGTCTTGCCTGCACGAAAACCAGGCGCCATAGGTATTTCAGCTTCACCAGCTTCTCTCCCGGCAATCGATTTGAGGCTGTTAATGGAGGATGAAGAGGAAAACGAGGGTGTAAGCCAACAGTTTTCGGAAAACTAGATGCTCCTGAGCAAAGTCGCACTCAGGAGCCTAAAGCAGTTGTTAGTCAGGAATTAATAATGAATACATCTCCATTTCTAGTTAATGCACTTATCAACGATTCCACTATGTTACAAGCATTGGTGGATAATGGTTGTTTGTGCTCTGGGATTATTAATGATAACCTGGCATCTAAACTACAACTGCCGCGCATAAGTATTAGCCCTCGATCTTTGGAAACGGCCGAAAATTCAACGACTGATAAGCCAGTGGTCGATAGCATCACTTACATTTCTCTTGATCTGGACGGATATGTGATGCCGAAGTTATGGTTGTATGTTGTCCCACACTGTACTCATCAATTGATACTTGGGAAGAAATGGCTCGAGGATCAAGATGCCGTAATTCATGCAAAAGAACAGCGATTAGAAATTCGTAAGACTGGTATCTCGATCCATAGTGCGAAGCGTTGGAGAAATGCTCTGCGCAACGTCGCGCGACCGAGGATGATACCTGTCGGTGAGATGGTATCCATGATTAAAGAAGTGCCAGTCTGCAAAGCTTCCCTAGACGACATTAATAAAGCTCTACGCACGAAGCCAAATGTCACCATTGAAAATGCGCGAGACAAATTGCCACAGCAGGTAAGGGAGTTTGCACACCTTTTTGCTGACGGTGGTGGGGCCGACGAATTACCACCACTACGAGGTACCCTAGACCACGCCATCAATCTCCAACAGCAAGACGGCAAGCCGCTATCCCCGCCTTGGGGGCCATTGTACGGAATGTCTCGGGAGGAACTACTCGTTCTACGGAAAACGTTAACGGAATTGTTAAAGAAGGGATGGATTCGTCCAAGTAACTCAGAGGCAGCAGCACCAGTACTCTTTGCAAAAAAGCCAAATGGAGGTTTGCGATTGTGTGTTGACTATAGAGGGTTAAATGCAATAACCACGCCAGATCGATACCCTCTACCCTTGTTCAAGGAAACTCTCCGGCAACTATCAAAGGCAAGATGGTTTACGAAGCTGGATGTCAAGTCGGCATTTCATCGACTTCGAATAAGGGAAGGAGACGAATGGCTGACAGCATTTCGATGCAGGCTGGGACTTTTTGAATGGCTTGTAACACCCTTCGGATTAATAAATGCGCCCGCTACCTTTCAGAGGTACATCAACGAGCAACTTCGTGAACACTTGGATCTCGATGCGACAGCATATATGGATGATGTACTTGCTTACACTAGCGGTAGTGAAGATGAACATTGGAACACGGTGCGAAGTATTCTTCGCAAGCTGAGTAAGGCAGGACTCTACTTAGACATTAGCAAATGCGAGTTTCTGTGTAAAGAGGTCAAATACCTAGGGTTCATAATTCGTGCAGGTGATGGAATAAAGGTGGATCCAGTCAAAGTCAAAGCCATTCTGGAATGGGACCCACCATCCACTGTAAAAGGTGTTCGGTCGTTCCTAGGGTTCGCAAATTTTTATCGGTGTTTTGTGGATGGGTTCTCAGAGATTGCGGCACCACTTACTGCTCTAACCAAAAAGGATTCAATATGGCAATGGGGTGATGCAGAAAACGAGGCTTTCAAACGATTGAAAAGAATTTTCGCATCCCAACCAGTTCTAGCACAGTGGGATCCAGATCGCGATACGGTGCTTGAAGCTGACTGCTCAGGTTATGCTATGGGAGGCTGTCTATCCCAGGTAGACAAACAGGGTAGATTGCGGCCAGTAGCGTACTATTCGAGACGGCTAACAAGTGCGGAGGCGAATTACCCAATTCATGATAAAGAAATGCTCTCTATAGTAGCATGTTTGCAGGAATGGCAGGCAGAATTGAAATCAGTTGCGAAGCCGTTTAAAATCTGGAGCGACCATAAAAATCTGAGTTATTTCGCATCAAAGCGTCTTCTCAATGAGCGACAGGTACGATACAATGACATCTTGCAGCAATTTCAGTACGTGCTGGAATGGCGGCCGGGAAATACCTGCGAGCGACCAGATGCCCTGTCACGTCGGGATCAAGATAAGCCGACCGGGTTGAGCGATGAGAGAACTGCGGGGCGAATAATGCAATTGTTGCCACGCCTACCTATAAATCCAGTTAACATCGAGCTTAGTGAAGAGAAACTAGATCCAGCTACTAAGGTGGTATTATTCGACGAAGATGAACTGCAGACGCTGTGGAAAAGAGGGGTACAAAGTGACGAGGATTGGCGCCGTGCACGTGATTCTGTGCGCGACGGGGAGCGTGGATTTCCCCCAGACTTAGCGCAGAAGATGAAAGCTAATATTGGCGAGTGCACGGTAGCCGCGGATAATATTCTCCGGGGCCGAGAAAATAGGATCTGGGTGCCTGATTACGAGCCACTCCGAACAGCAATCATGCAACGTTCGCATGACAGCCATTTGGCTGGCCATCCAGGAAAAGATACCATGGTTGGCATAATATTACGACGATGGTTTTGGCCGAAAATTAGGGATTCAGTGCGAAAGTTTATCCGGAATTGTGATACCTGCGGGCGGACCACGGTGTGGCGAGAGGCGAAAGCTGGGTTTCTTCGGTCTTTACCAATACCCGATCGCATAGGTAGTGAGCTGACTATTGATTTCGTCACTGACCTGCCACAATCACGCGGCTGTACAAATGTCATGGTCATCACCGATCGCTTGAGTAAAGACGTTTTCATGTTCGGAACCGAATCAATGGACGCAAAACTGTGCGCTTCAACATTCATTGATAGATATTACCGGTACTATGGGTTCCCGAGGTTTCTGACTAGCGACCGGGGTAGTGATTGGGTTGGGCATTTCTGGGGTACTTTCTGCAAGCTAACTGGTATTTCACAGCGATTATCTACGGCCTATCACCCGCAGACCAATGCAAGCGAGCGAGCGAATCAAGAGATGTACAAGTACCTTCGAGTGTTTACGTGTTACGCTCAGAATAATTGGGTGGATCTCCTCCCACTGGCACAATTGGCGTTAAACTCGAGGCCAAACTCAGCAATTGGAGGGATGAGTCCATTCTTTTTACGACATGGTTACAATCTGGACCCAATATCTGAACCAACCCCATCGACGGAAGAACTGTCAAAACACCCTGGACGCCGAGCGGCAGGTGAATACGTGCAGAGACTACGGGATGCCCAGGACTTTGCTCAAGCCGCAATGGCATCAGCGCAACAACGGAACGAGGAAAACGCGAATCAACATCGACGTCAGCCAGAACAGCTCAAGGTGGGCGATAAAGTGTGGCTAGACCTGCGGAACATTAAAACACCTCAACTATCAAAAAAGTTGGCCTGGGTTCATGCCAAATATGAAGTCACAGCAGTACCTGACCCACTGACGGTCGAATTGAACGTCCCTGGAAAGATACACAAGCGCTTCCATGTCGAATTAGTCAAGCGCGCAGGTAATGATCCACTGCCCAGCCAGGTTAGAGACGACGCCCAAAATCCACCATTGATCGATGACCTCGAAGGTCCAGAATATGAAGTGGAATCTATCCTACGAGCGCGATCTATCCGTCGCGGTAGAGGAAAATTTCGTCAGGCTTTGGTAAAGTGGACAGGCTGGGCCGAGCCAACTTGGGAGCCGATTGAAAGCATTAGGGAAACGCAAGCACTCGACAGGTTCGAGGCTACTTACGGTAATATAGAGATAAATAATGGTCCTGAAAACGATAGCTCTGGAGGATTCGTAGGCCCTGCAGAGGGTCATATATTGGATAAACGGCGTCAAAAACGCCATGGCAAAAACAAACAAAAACAATTTTTAAAAGATAAATAATAAAAAATTACAAGAACCTCCCAATCTATTTCCTAAAAAAATTTTGGAGGGGAGCTTGTGACGGCTTGTAAGCCGGTAATTGCCTGTAGCCTGCGCTGTCAAACGCAGGCTTAGCATGAAACTAGGCAGGGACTATTCTTGGAAGCAGGGTCTTATAACTTGGCAAACACCTCTAAGAATAGGGCACGAGAAGGGATACGAGATGGGATACGAGATGGGATACGAGATGGGATACGAGATGGGATACGGATATACGGATAGAAAACTGTGTCATTGGCCTGGCTAATAATCATGTATAAAGTAACTGTTATTATCCTCTTCAATCTATAGTTCACCATAGATTGAAAATAAACTACCTCTGACCATAAGGTTGCTCAAGTGCCTATGCTTAGACTGTGACAGTGAGATGGCTTTTTGACGGAAAGGAGCACCGATGGATGGGAGCTAACGGCCATACTCGAGGGTCAATCGTCGCGAGTCTGCCGACAGAGGCACTTCAACGCGAAGTGATAAGAAACGGCATTGTTTACAACTCAATGCTATACACGGCCCAACTCTGGTCACCCCGTGCTCAAATCAAGCAGTGCTTCAACTGCTGTCAATGGGGGCATACCCAAGCCTCGTGCAATAGGGTAAGGAGATGTGGTGAGTGCGCGGGCATTCATCAGACCAGGGACTGTCCGAGGAAGTCGGTTCTTTGCTGCAACTGCGGCAAGGACCATAAATCGTGGCAGAAGGGGGCGTGTCAAAACTTCGCGGCATACAAGGCCAGCGTGCAACGGGCACGGTATGAACTTATGGAGAGAACGGCGGAATACAGAAAAGGCGAAACATCAACAACGGCACCTACTACAACAACTACGGCAAAACCAACAGACGACCAAGGGTTCACACTGGTGTCCCACCAAAAGCCGGAGGTATTAAAGAGAGGGCCAGGACGCCCGCGCAAACAGCTCCTGGTCAATCAACCACCACAATTATTTGGACCATCGGGGTCAAACTCAAGACCAAAGTCAACACTTTTTAGCACGCGAGGGCAGGGAAAGGATGGCGAGGTCGAGTATAATTTTAGCTAGTCCTGTCTCGGACTGATGGCCAATCGCACTTCCTGTAGGTAACGAAGGACTACAGATACAAAAAAATTTTTAAAGGGGGAGGGGGTTTTTATCGTAATGGTTTCCCCCTCATGTAAATATATAGTTTAGGTTTATAGTCACCTGCATGGGCCTAAAGGCGCCAAATCAGGACAATGAAATCAAATTCAAAATAATAATAATAATAATAATAATAATAATAATAATAATAATAATAATAATAATAATAATAATAATAATAATAATAATAATAATAATAATAATAATAATAATAATAATAATAATAATAATAATAATAATAATAATAATAATAATAATAATAATAATAATAATAATAATAATAATAATAATAATAATAATAATAATAATAATAATAATAATAATAATAATAATAATAATAATAATAATAATAATAATAATAATAATAATAATAATAATAATAATAATAATAATAATAATAATAATAATAATAATAATAATAATAATAATAATAATAATAATAATAATAATAATAATAATAATAATAATAATAATAATAATAATAATAATAATAATAATAATAATAATAATAATAATAATAATAATAATAATAATAATAATAATAATAATAATAATAATAATAATAATAATAATAATAATAATAATAATAATATAAAACCTTTCTCAAAAGGTGAAGTTATATTACCCTAACTCGGTATATATAAATCTAAGTATACAAAAGTTACACATATTCCAAGTATAGAGTGTTCCCCCATAAATCAACCCATTTAGCGTCGCTCGCTTATTAGGGCTAACATAGGACATGCAAGGATTAAGGTTTACACAATTATTATTTCCCTTGCACTTTTACACGCCCCCTAAACCTGAATCCGCTAATTAATCAATCTACCATTCCAAGTCTTTCAACAAACTCGTTAAATGCCGCATTGTTAAGCGGTTTAGTCAAGCCGTCCGCTGGGTTCAATTTTGACTCCACTTTCCTTATGGTAATGTTCTTGTCGCGAACTTCCTGTGTGGCGTAGTTGTACTCTACACGAACATGTCTTCGGCCAGAGCTGATTCCTGTACTGTTAGCCCATTTGATTGCTCCGTTGTTGTCTTCAAGGACAGGGATGGGTCCGGATGGCATTTGCCCCAGTTCTTCCAGGAATGTCCTTATCCAAGCGCAATCTTTTGTTGCTTCGAAGATGGCTGCATACTCGGCTTCGCAAGTCAGTGTAGATACTGTTGTCTGTAGTTTTGACCTCCAAATGACTGGGCTTCCTCCCATAAATATAACATAGCCTGTTGTTGATTTAGATGATTCAAAGTCATCTGCAAAGCTAGCGTCCACAGCACAATGCAATCCATATTTCCCGAATTCATTCACGTGTCTGTGATCTTTGGTATACTCCAAGCCCTTGTTTGCACTACCAGACAAATATTGGGCTACTCTCAGCGCATGCTTGTGGTGATGGGGAGAAGGATTACACATGTATCTCGCTAATTGAGACATAGCTTGTGAAGTGTCGCATCGGGTCATGCATGCCGAAAAGTTGTATTTTCCTATTAACCTCTGGTAATTATAAAGCTCTGTGCTCGAGGCTTTTCCGTTATATTTCTTCATGTCTAGCCTACTAGCAACTGACATAGGTGTTGGTACGGGCCGTTGACTCTGTAATTCCAGTTCTATCATTGACCTGTCGATGTATTGTTTTTGGTCTAACCTCACACTCCCTGTGGGTGATGATCTTTGGACTCTGACTCCTAAAAACCATGAAGCTTCTCCCAAGTCATTCAGTGGCACTGATTTATTCAAGGATTTTGTTAATGCACTGATTTTACTTTTATCAGGCCCTATTAATAGAAAGTCGTCAACGTACGACGCTACTATTACTCCACTATCTTTATTAAAGTAAATTGCGTCGTCGGCTGCCAACGCTTTAAACCCTCGAGTATGCATTAATGATTTAACTTTATCTTGCCAACACGCTCCGGATTGTTTTAATCCGTACAGTGGCCTTTGTAGTTGGATTATACTTTCCTCTGTATATCCTGATGCCTTACTTAGATCTGGGTTTGAATTAAAAAATTCTTTGAGGTAAGGAAACTGTCGCATATAAATGACTTCCTTTAAGTCTCCTGCTAAGTAAGCTGATATAAAGTCAGCTTGCAGAATGTGCCATTCATTTATGGCTGCCAATGCCATCAATACTCTCCAACTAGCTGATCTAGCCGTAGAAGCTGTTGTTTCATTGAAATCAATACCCTTCTTTTGTAAAAATCCTCTTGCTACAACTCTAGCCTTAAATTTGTCCAGTTCCATATTTGATTTGTACTTTTTCTTAAGCACCCATTTCGCTGAGATAATTTGGCCATTCTGTTTGGCTGAATTTTTTGGAACAAACTGAAATGTTTTCCTATCCACACACCCCTTTATTTCAGTAAAGATAGCCTTTAGCCACTCGTTTTTCTCGGAGCTACTCATTGCTTCCTGCAGGTTAGGTTCATCTGGTGATACGATTTGTTTAGCGACAGATGAAGAGTTAGCTAATAGCCTAAACATGTCGTCTCCATCTCCATGTAGGTTATGGAGTTGCCTCTTGATTGATTTTTCTATGAGGCAATGGGCACTTTGTCCAATTTCTTCCTCGTGATCTGAGTCCTCCTCTGTTGGGCGTTCATCTTCGTTGTTTATGCTTGGGCTCATGTTCTTGTTCCTTGTTTGACTTTCGAACAATGGTGCTTCGTCAAAAGGTCTTCTAATTGTCTTCTTTGGCCGACCTGGTCCTTTAGGTTCATGTGGCGGTGATACACTTCGTGTCCTATTGTAGTCCTCTTCTCTGGCATAGTTGGTTTTCCTAGCTCTCAAACGACGTTGGACGCTGGTTGGCAATGACCTCACTACTTCTTGGGGTTCTGTTGGCCAACCCAAATTTTTACCAACGTTCTCGTATGCTAAAACATTTGGTGAGACTAAGAATCTCCCACCGCCCAATATCCATACAAGTTTGTTTGTACGTCCCTTGTATCCGAGAAACACACTCCTTGCACCCCTGGGGTCTAGCTTTTCTCCTGCAATTCTGCGCGACTTCTCTACATGTGTTATGCATCTTGATCCGGGAATTAAGAGGTGACTGACGTCTGGCTTAATCGGCCTGCCTTTCATAGCTGACCAGAATACTTCATATGGGGTCTTGTGCTGATCGACTGGAGATTGAGATGTCATATTGAGTGTATAGCATGTTGTCTCCATTATTTTGTCCCAAAATACCGATGGTATTTTTGTTTGAATTGTGCAGCATCGGGCAGCGTCCTGTATGAACCTAATTCCTCTCTCTGACACTCCGTTCTGATGCTGATTGTCTGGGGCGGACACAATGATATCTATACCTTGGTCTGCAGCGAATTCCTCAAATCTCGACATGCCCCAATCTCTGCCTCCGTCAATTGTAATCCACCTGACTCTTCTCCCTTCAAGCTGCAGTTCAGCGTTAATATTTCTCAGGATGTTCATCAACTCAACTGCCGCATCCTTTTTGGTCTTCAGTGGCTTGAGGAAACGGTATCTAGATAGATCATCCGTCGTTAAACAGTAGTAACTATTGCCATCCATGGTTTTAGGGTTGCTCGATCCCAAGTCACAGTGCCATCCTTCTCCGACGTATTCAGCTCGTCGTCGTCTCTCATTGGTAGTGTATTTTACAGATTTACCTAGATCACAAGCCTCACATGGTATATTGATAACATCACTCGGGGTTAGGTTTATGCCAGTAGTATTTTTAATTGTCCACCGCAACCTATCTGCGCTTGGGTGGCATAATCTTCGATGCCACAAGGTTAGGTTTCTAATGGTTTCGTCAGAGGGAATTTTTGAATTTTTACTGTTGTGTTCTTTGTCTAATTGGCACGGGAATCCTGATTTGATATGTTTCATTGGTTCATCTTCTCCAGAAAGCCAGAGAAAAAATCCTCGTTTATTGACGTTTATTAAAGATATAATACTTCCATTACTGTCAACAAGCTTTTCACCTTGTAATGAGCATCCACTTCTGTAAAACAATTCGCCGCTTATAATGTTTACGGGAAGATTCTTAACATAAAAGACATTCTTTAATCTGAGCCTTCTCGCTTTATTTTTTGAATTTCTGACCTTGAGGCATACTTCGCCTATTTTCTCTGGATAAATAACTCCACTGCCTGTCCTTATTGCCACCTCCCGTGGTCTTAAGTTCCTTACAGACTCCTTGACAAAATTCTTTAGGTTGTTAGTGGCATTAATATCAGCCCCTGTATCAAACAGCCACCTCTTTCTAATTAAAGAGTTAATTGATGCGTTATTCAGTTGATGGGCAAAGTTTAAACTCACTCCATAGCATGAGCTATCATCATTACTTGAGTGTGGCGTCTCTTCAATCTCTGGGTTGTTTACTATCCCATTTTCTTCCATCCACTCATCGTACCAATCATCACCAACATTATACTCGATCATCTTTTCTTTACCCTTCGTTGAAATTTGATTTAAAGGACGATCATGATCTGACTTTCGAGCCGGGCACTCTCTTGCATAGTGATTGCCCCTACAGATGTGACATCGATGAGGACCTTGAGTTGTTCCCCTCTTGCTATGGCAATTATTTGCATAATGACCAGTTTTTCCACAAATGTAACATACAACTTGGTTCTTACTCTCAGGGTTCTTGTCACCCTGATTTATTTTAGGTTTAAAGGCCAGCTTGCCTCTATTTTCAATTTGACCTAGCCGAATATTGGCTTTATCTCCCCTTTTGTTGTCAAAGTTGTAGTTTACCCGAAAGTCTCTGTTGGGATAATATTTGTTTGTGTTATGAAAAGCCTTGAGACTGTGGTTGGAGATGAAATCGTTGATCAGTTCTTCCAACGACCATTGTTTGGTTTTTGAGGTATGTGAGGCCTCATAATGCCATCTGTGGGCCCTTTTCTCGACCGCACGTTTGAATATAAGTATTGTGATATTGTCAGCTAACTCCTGACCAGTTGATTTAAAGTCTCTAACGCAGACTCTAAATTTTGTCACGAAATCGATGGCGTTACCTCCGTCGTAAGCCAGCTCTATTAGGTCATTGAAAAAGTTTTCAGCCTGTATTGTGCCAGACTGTCGATATGTCTTGTTGAGTAATTTCATCATATCCGATCCGCTGCTTAAATCTTCAATGATTCTTCTTGGGTTATCGGTCACTGATCTCCTGATCATTGATCCGAAATTTGCTTTATCTAGGTTTGTTAATTTGATCCCTTTAACATACCCTATCGACTGCAAAGCGAACATCACGTCATTTTTATAAACTCCCCAATCCTGGGAGCCGCGTAAGAAGTGGTCCTTGTGTGGTTTCCACTGTAATTGATCCCACCTGAGATTTATTTCTGCTGTGGTTACTTGTAATGTCCTTTGAGGAGGACTCCACCAATCGTCGTCGCTGTCGGACTGTTCGCTCCTTTTCGCCGAAGAACTAGACTCGTTATCGACATTCTTCCTTCTCACATTGGATTTCCTATTGGACCTTGACTCGTCCATCTTGTAATTGCTGGGCCTTGTCTTGCCCGAAATACTTGCGACCGATTGATCGGACTCAAGATTGTTGTCTTTCTGTTGTGCAATAATGTCGCGATCAGCTTTAGACAGTTTTCCTGACATTTTCGTTGTGTGAAGAAAGTAAAGGAGTTCTTTTGATCGTAAAAAGATAATGCTACCATATAAAAACCTTTCTCAAAAGGTGAAGTTATATTACCCTAACTCGGTATATATAAATCTAAGTATACAAAAGTTACACATATTCCAAGTATAGAGTGTTCCCCCATAAATCAACCCATTTAGCGTCGCTCGCTTATTAGGGCTAACATAGGACATGCAAGGATTAAGGTTTACACAATTATTATTTCCCTTGCACTTTTACAAATAATAATAATAATAATAATAATAATAATAATAATAATAATAATAATAATAATAATAATAATAATAAAAATAATAATAATAATAATAATAATAATAATAATAATAATATAATAATAAAAAAACATCATTTTTGCCAGAAAGCTGCGCAGCCTTCCACGCTGCCCGTATCATCAATTTGACATCGTGATTCTTATTTTTACATCTTTATTACCCTCCTCTCATCTTTTCGCTTTCCGTGCTCCAACATGGCGAGTGTGGGTGCTGGTGTGGGTAAATCCAGCGGATTCGACGCGTCGCAAAATGCGACAATGGCACCAACAAATAACGGCAGCGGAGCGCAAACAGCTCCAAAGGATAAGAACCTTGAAATTTTAGGGAAACTATTAAAAAAGGTCAGACTAACCGTGATGGGAGAGGTGGATGAGGAGGACTTACCCTCAATGGAGGACGTGAACGAGGCCGTCAAGGCCTTCAACGCGCACAAAAGGGCCTGGACGGAAATGTCCCAGAAAAAGTCTCCTATCGAGGAGAGGATGATGGCGCTCGAGGAGGTTGTCAAAAAGAGCCTCGCGGATCCTGCTCGAAAAGCTGCACCAGCAGTGGTTTCGGGCGCGCCGACACAAAGGAGTTACGCGTCGGTCGTGGCTCCGCAAATGACGAAAACAGCGGTTAGGATAAGAATCGATGGCGCACAAAACTTGCAGCCACAAGAACTGCTGTCAAAGGCACAACAACACATCGAAGGCGCATTTGCAATTCGACAGATGCGTAGCAACGACACCGAGGTGTTCGTCCAGTCGGCGTCCCAGAGAGACGCGGCGCTTAATATGCGACAACCAACGGATTTTAAAATTTTGCGGCAAGACTTTCCTGTTGAGGTTTCCGGAGTCCCACTGCGGACAAGAATTGAGGGTGGCAGAGATGCCAACAACTACGCCATCATCAGGGAGATTGAGACGGCGACCAAGGCACGTATTCCAGGCCTGGTTATTAGCAGAATACGATGGCTACATGATGGAAAGGAACATCAGCGATCAAAGAAAAACGGTCGCAATCGTGGTTCAATTGTGGTAAGCCTCCCATCGGAGGCAATGCAGACGGAAGTAGTTCGACAGGGCCTTGTCATTAACGCCATGCTCTTCACCGCGCAGGTATGGTCGCCACGGGCTCAGCCAAAGCAGTGTTACAACTGCAGCCAATGGGGACACACGCAGGCGTCGTGTGGAAAGGCAGCCAGGTGCGGTGAGTGCGCTGGCACTCACCAAACTCGGGACTGTCCGAGGAAAAGAGTTTCTTGTGCCAACTGCGGCAAGGAACATCGTTCATGGCAGAAAGCAGCGTGTCGGACCTACCAGGTCTACAAGGGTAGTGTGGAGAAAGCTCGGATGGAGCTGTTATCGAGAACGGCGGAAATATGGAACGAAAAACCTACGGTGGCGCCAATGCGAACAGTCGGAACGACTGATGATCAGGGATTTACTTTGGTCACCAGTAAAAGGGCTGAAGTACTCAAAAGAGGGCCAGGACGACCGCGTAAGGTAGTCGAAGCACCAGTGGCACCAACAATCCCCGCCACAACAGCACCACCATCGGGGCCAACTCTTCGAACACTTCGAAGACCAACGCCGAGTGAGGAGGTGCCTTCCCTTTTCAATTTTTCATAACGTTAGTCTGATCGAAGGGGGAGTTAACGAATTCTGGGGAAAGTTTATAAAATTGCGGTTGAAAGGAACGTCCTCAGCATTAAGCCGGGTCGGTTCAAAGTGGCAGGACATCGGGTTTTGTTTGTTGAAAGCTTTTTCCCTTACCAAAGCGGCTTACCGTCTTCATGGTTCTGTATATAGATACCGCATAGGACGTTAAACTAGATCAATGAATGAATGAATGAATAATAATAATAATAATAATAATAATAATAATAATAATAATAATAATAATAATAATAATAATAATAATAATAATAATAATAATAATAATTATAAAAACCTTTCTCAAAAGGTGAAGTTATATTACCCTAACTCGGTATATATAAATCTAAGTATACAAAAGTTACACATATTCCAAGTATAGAGTGTTCCCCCATAAATCAACCCATTTAGCGTCGCTCGCTTATTAGGGCTAACATAGGACATGCAAGGATTAAGGTTTACACAATTATTATTTCCCTTGCACTTTTACACGCCCCCTAAACCTGAATCCGCTAATTAATCAATCTACCATTCCAAGTCTTTCAACAAACTCGTTAAATGCCGCATTGTTAAGCGGTTTAGTCAAGCCGTCCGCTGGGTTCAATTTTGACTCCACTTTCCTTATGGTAATGTTCTTGTCGCGAACTTCCTGTGTGGCGTAGTTGTACTCTACACGAACATGTCTTCGGCCAGAGCTGATTCCTGTACTGTTAGCCCATTTGATTGCTCCGTTGTTGTCTTCAAGGACAGGGATGGGTCCGGATGGCATTTGCCCCAGTTCTTCCAGGAATGTCCTTATCCAAGCGCAATCTTTTGTTGCTTCGAAGATGGCTGCATACTCGGCTTCGCAAGTCAGTGTAGATACTGTTGTCTGTAGTTTTGACCTCCAAATGACTGGGCTTCCTCCCATAAATATAACATAGCCTGTTGTTGATTTAGATGATTCAAAGTCATCTGCAAAGCTAGCGTCCACAGCACAATGCAATCCATATTTCCCGAATTCATTCACGTGTCTGTGATCTTTGGTATACTCCAAGCCCTTGTTTGCACTACCAGACAAATATTGGGCTACTCTCAGCGCATGCTTGTGGTGATGGGGAGAAGGATTACACATGTATCTCGCTAATTGAGACATAGCTTGTGAAGTGTCGCATCGGGTCATGCATGCCGAAAAGTTGTATTTTCCTATTAACCTCTGGTAATTATAAAGCTCTGTGCTCGAGGCTTTTCCGTTATATTTCTTCATGTCTAGCCTACTAGCAACTGACATAGGTGTTGGTACGGGCCGTTGACTCTGTAATTCCAGTTCTATCATTGACCTGTCGATGTATTGTTTTTGGTCTAACCTCACACTCCCTGTGGGTGATGATCTTTGGACTCTGACTCCTAAAAACCATGAAGCTTCTCCCAAGTCATTCAGTGGCACTGATTTATTCAAGGATTTTGTTAATGCACTGATTTTACTTTTATCAGGCCCTATTAATAGAAAGTCGTCAACGTACGACGCTACTATTACTCCACTATCTTTATTAAAGTAAATTGCGTCGTCGGCTGCCAACGCTTTAAACCCTCGAGTATGCATTAATGATTTAACTTTATCTTGCCAACACGCTCCGGATTGTTTTAATCCGTACAGTGGCCTTTGTAGTTGGATTATACTTTCCTCTGTATATCCTGATGCCTTACTTAGATCTGGGTTTGAATTAAAAAATTCTTTGAGGTAAGGAAACTGTCGCATATAAATGACTTCCTTTAAGTCTCCTGCTAAGTAAGCTGATATAAAGTCAGCTTGCAGAATGTGCCATTCATTTATGGCTGCCAATGCCATCAATACTCTCCAACTAGCTGATCTAGCCGTAGAAGCTGTTGTTTCATTGAAATCAATACCCTTCTTTTGTAAAAATCCTCTTGCTACAACTCTAGCCTTAAATTTGTCCAGTTCCATATTTGATTTGTACTTTTTCTTAAGCACCCATTTCGCTGAGATAATTTGGCCATTCTGTTTGGCTGAATTTTTTGGAACAAACTGAAATGTTTTCCTATCCACACACCCCTTTATTTCAGTAAAGATAGCCTTTAGCCACTCGTTTTTCTCGGAGCTACTCATTGCTTCCTGCAGGTTAGGTTCATCTGGTGATACGATTTGTTTAGCGACAGATGAAGAGTTAGCTAATAGCCTAAACATGTCGTCTCCATCTCCATGTAGGTTATGGAGTTGCCTCTTGATTGATTTTTCTATGAGGCAATGGGCACTTTGTCCAATTTCTTCCTCGTGATCTGAGTCCTCCTCTGTTGGGCGTTCATCTTCGTTGTTTATGCTTGGGCTCATGTTCTTGTTCCTTGTTTGACTTTCGAACAATGGTGCTTCGTCAAAAGGTCTTCTAATTGTCTTCTTTGGCCGACCTGGTCCTTTAGGTTCATGTGGCGGTGATACACTTCGTGTCCTATTGTAGTCCTCTTCTCTGGCATAGTTGGTTTTCCTAGCTCTCAAACGACGTTGGACGCTGGTTGGCAATGACCTCACTACTTCTTGGGGTTCTGTTGGCCAACCCAAATTTTTACCAACGTTCTCGTATGCTAAAACATTTGGTGAGACTAAGAATCTCCCACCGCCCAATATCCATACAAGTTTGTTTGTACGTCCCTTGTATCCGAGAAACACACTCCTTGCACCCCTGGGGTCTAGCTTTTCTCCTGCAATTCTGCGCGACTTCTCTACATGTGTTATGCATCTTGATCCGGGAATTAAGAGGTGACTGACGTCTGGCTTAATCGGCCTGCCTTTCATAGCTGACCAGAATACTTCATATGGGGTCTTGTGCTGATCGACTGGAGATTGAGATGTCATATTGAGTGTATAGCATGTTGTCTCCATTATTTTGTCCCAAAATACCGATGGTATTTTTGTTTGAATTGTGCAGCATCGGGCAGCGTCCTGTATGAACCTAATTCCTCTCTCTGACACTCCGTTCTGATGCTGATTGTCTGGGGCGGACACAATGATATCTATACCTTGGTCTGCAGCGAATTCCTCAAATCTCGACATGCCCCAATCTCTGCCTCCGTCAATTGTAATCCACCTGACTCTTCTCCCTTCAAGCTGCAGTTCAGCGTTAATATTTCTCAGGATGTTCATCAACTCAACTGCCGCATCCTTTTTGGTCTTCAGTGGCTTGAGGAAACGGTATCTAGATAGATCATCCGTCGTTAAACAGTAGTAACTATTGCCATCCATGGTTTTAGGGTTGCTCGATCCCAAGTCACAGTGCCATCCTTCTCCGACGTATTCAGCTCGTCGTCGTCTCTCATTGGTAGTGTATTTTACAGATTTACCTAGATCACAAGCCTCACATGGTATATTGATAACATCACTCGGGGTTAGGTTTATGCCAGTAGTATTTTTAATTGTCCACCGCAACCTATCTGCGCTTGGGTGGCATAATCTTCGATGCCACAAGGTTAGGTTTCTAATGGTTTCGTCAGAGGGAATTTTTGAATTTTTACTGTTGTGTTCTTTGTCTAATTGGCACGGGAATCCTGATTTGATATGTTTCATTGGTTCATCTTCTCCAGAAAGCCAGAGAAAAAATCCTCGTTTATTGACGTTTATTAAAGATATAATACTTCCATTACTGTCAACAAGCTTTTCACCTTGTAATGAGCATCCACTTCTGTAAAACAATTCGCCGCTTATAATGTTTACGGGAAGATTCTTAACATAAAAGACATTCTTTAATCTGAGCCTTCTCGCTTTATTTTTTGAATTTCTGACCTTGAGGCATACTTCGCCTATTTTCTCTGGATAAATAACTCCACTGCCTGTCCTTATTGCCACCTCCCGTGGTCTTAAGTTCCTTACAGACTCCTTGACAAAATTCTTTAGGTTGTTAGTGGCATTAATATCAGCCCCTGTATCAAACAGCCACCTCTTTCTAATTAAAGAGTTAATTGATGCGTTATTCAGTTGATGGGCAAAGTTTAAACTCACTCCATAGCATGAGCTATCATCATTACTTGAGTGTGGCGTCTCTTCAATCTCTGGGTTGTTTACTATCCCATTTTCTTCCATCCACTCATCGTACCAATCATCACCAACATTATACTCGATCATCTTTTCTTTACCCTTCGTTGAAATTTGATTTAAAGGACGATCATGATCTGACTTTCGAGCCGGGCACTCTCTTGCATAGTGATTGCCCCTACAGATGTGACATCGATGAGGACCTTGAGTTGTTCCCCTCTTGCTATGGCAATTATTTGCATAATGACCAGTTTTTCCACAAATGTAACATACAACTTGGTTCTTACTCTCAGGGTTCTTGTCACCCTGATTTATTTTAGGTTTAAAGGCCAGCTTGCCTCTATTTTCAATTTGACCTAGCCGAATATTGGCTTTATCTCCCCTTTTGTTGTCAAAGTTGTAGTTTACCCGAAAGTCTCTGTTGGGATAATATTTGTTTGTGTTATGAAAAGCCTTGAGACTGTGGTTGGAGATGAAATCGTTGATCAGTTCTTCCAACGACCATTGTTTGGTTTTTGAGGTATGTGAGGCCTCATAATGCCATCTGTGGGCCCTTTTCTCGACCGCACGTTTGAATATAAGTATTGTGATATTGTCAGCTAACTCCTGACCAGTTGATTTAAAGTCTCTAACGCAGACTCTAAATTTTGTCACGAAATCGATGGCGTTACCTCCGTCGTAAGCCAGCTCTATTAGGTCATTGAAAAAGTTTTCAGCCTGTATTGTGCCAGACTGTCGATATGTCTTGTTGAGTAATTTCATCATATCCGATCCGCTGCTTAAATCTTCAATGATTCTTCTTGGGTTATCGGTCACTGATCTCCTGATCATTGATCCGAAATTTGCTTTATCTAGGTTTGTTAATTTGATCCCTTTAACATACCCTATCGACTGCAAAGCGAACATCACGTCATTTTTATAAACTCCCCAATCCTGGGAGCCGCGTAAAAAGTGGTCCTTGTGTGGTTTCCACTGTAATTGATCCCACCTGAGATTTATTTCTGCTGTGGTTACTTGTAATGTCCTTTGAGGAGGACTCCACCAATCGTCGTCGCTGTCGGACTGTTCGCTCCTTTTCGCCGAAGAACTAGACTCGTTATCGACATTCTTCCTTCTCACATTGGATTTCCTATTGGACCTTGACTCGTCCATCTTGTAATTGCTGGGCCTTGTCTTGCCCGAAATACTTGCGACCGATTGATCGGACTCAAGATTGTTGTCTTTCTGTTGTGCAATAATGTCGCGATCAGCTTTAGACAGTTTTCCTGACATTTTCGTTGTGTGAAGAAAGTAAAGGAGTTCTTTTGATCGTAAAAAGATAATGCTACCATATAAAAACCTTTCTCAAAAGGTGAAGTTATATTACCCTAACTCGGTATATATAAATCTAAGTATACAAAAGTTACACATATTCCAAGTATAGAGTGTTCCCCCATAAATCAACCCATTTAGCGTCGCTCGCTTATTAGGGCTAACATAGGACATGCAAGGATTAAGGTTTACACAATTATTATTTCCCTTGCACTTTTACAATAATAATAATAATAATAATAATAATAATAATAATAATAATAATAATAATAATAATAATAATAATAATAATAATAATAATAATAATAATAATAATAATAATAATAATAATAATAATAATAATAATAATAATAATAATAATAATAATAATAATAATAATAATAATAATAATAATAATAATAATAATAATAATAATAATAATAATAATAATAATAATAATAATAATAATAATAATAATAATAATAATAATAATAATAATAATAATAATAATAATAATAATAATAATAATAATAATAATAATAATAATAATAATAATAATAATAATAATAATAATAATAATAATAATAATAATAATAATAATAATAATAATAATAATAATAATAATAATAATAATAATAATAATAATAATAATAATAATAATAATAATAATAATAATAATAATAATAATAATAATAATAATAATAATAATAATAATAATAATAATAATAATAATAATAATAATAATAATAATAATAATAATAATAATAATAATAATAATAATAATAATAATAATAATAATAATAATAATAATAATAATAATAATAATAATAATAATAATAAGAAAAAACATCATTTTTCACGAAAAGCGGCACAACGTTCCACGAACGTTATTTCATCGTTATTATTATTGCATCCTTCTTAATCAATCCCACTTACCTGATTCCCCGAATTTTTTTCGTTGCGCTTCGGCATGGCGAGATGGGGACCCAGAAAGGTGGATTTCGCGGCTGAAAAAATTTTCACGGCACCTCAACCACCACCAACGGACAGCGGAACGGCCGCAATTACGGCTGTAGAGTCGCTCGCAAGCTCTACAGGCGTTAACATGGAGACATTAATGACAGTAGGGTTATTTTTAAATAAGGTCAGAGACAGACTGGTTATCGCAGGCACTGACAAATCTGCGACGCCGATGGTCGAAGTAGGTGAGGCACTCGATGCCTTCAAAGCCCACGCTACGATGTTGAAATCGAAGCTGAAGGCTTCACGAATGGAAGAAAGGATGCTGGCCTTAGAGAAGGCAGTCAAGAAGAATCTCGAGGAGCCGTCGCACAAGACGGCTGCTTCGGCAGTACAAGGGATGGGAGGGCGACCCACATACGCCTCTATCGTCGCGCCGCCAGCGACTAAAGCGGCTGTACGAATACGAATTCAAGGAGCAGAAAATATGGAGCCGGCAGCGCTCCTAGACAAGGCGAAAATACACATTGAGGGGGCATACGCAGTAAGGAAGCTGCGGAGCAACGATACGGAGGTGTTTGTGCAGTCGGTCTCTCAGCGAGACGCTGCCTTGAGTATGGCGCAGCCAAAGGAGTTCTGCGTCTTGAAGCAGGATTATCCTGTTGAGATATTAGGGATCCCATTGGGGACATTTATAAGAGGAGGTAAAAATCCAAATAACGGCGAGTTTATAAACCTAGTTGAGGCGGAAACAAAAGTTCGGATACCCGAATTAAAAATCAACAGGGTGAGATGGCTTTTCGACGGAAAGGAGCACCGATGGATGGGAGCTAACGGCCATACTCGTGGGTCAATCGTCGCGAGTCTGCCGACAGAGGCACTTCAACGCGAAGTGATAAGAAACGGCATTGTTTACAACTCAATGCTATACACGGCCCAACTCTGGTCACCCCGTGCTCAAATCAAGCAGTGCTTCAACTGCTGTCAATGGGGGCATACCCAAGCCTCGTGCAATAGGGTAAGGAGATGTGGTGAGTGCGCGGGCACTCATCAGACCAGGGACTGTCCGAGGAAGTCGGTTCTTTGCTGCAACTGCGGCAAGGACCATAAATCGTGGCAGAAGGGGGTGTGTCAAAACTTCGCGGCATACAAGGCCAGCGTGCAACGGGCACGGTATGAACTTATGGAGAGAACGGCGGAATTCAGAAAAGGCGAAACATCAACAACGGCACCTACTACAACAACTACGGCAAAACCAACAGACGACCAAGGGTTCACACTGGTGTCCCACCAAAAGCCGGAGGTATTAAAGAGAGGGCCAGGACGCCCGCGCAAACAGCTCCTGGTCAATCAACCACCACAATTATTTGGACCATCGGGGTCAAACTCAAGACCAAAGTCAACACTTTTTAGCACGCGAGGGCAGGGAAAGGATGGCGAGGTCGAGTATAATTTTAGCTAGTCCTGTCTCGGACTGATGGCCAATCGCACTTCCTGTAGGTAACGAAGGACTACAGATACAAAAATTTTAAAGGGGGAGGGGGTTTTTATCGTCATGGTTTCCCCCTCATGTAAATATATAGTTTTAGGTTTATAGTCACCTGCATGGGCCTTAAGGCGCCAAATCAGGACAATGAAATCAAATTCAAAATAATAATAATAATAATAATAATAATAATAATAATAATAAGGAAAAACATCCACATTCCGAAAAATCGACCCCACAGATTTTTATCTATAAAGTTGACAGCTTATCGTAATCGTGATGACGAGTATTCCTACGAGAGGAATTAATGGTGGAACGCCTTGCGCGGGTTCTAGAGGTGGTGGCGTCGCGTCAAAGGCGACACAAGACACAAACGCGTCCTTGAAAAGATTCAAGGACGCAACGAAAGGCGCAGAGCTCTCTAGTAGAGCATACAGAAGCATAATTGAAGAGGCTATCCAAGTCATTGAAAGCCTCCAGAAAGCGAAAGTCGCCCCATCAAAACCCACACAGACAGGCCATAGTGATGAAAATTCTGCAATGGCTAAAATACTACAGGAAATCAAGGGCATCAAAGCCACTATCGCACAGAACCAAGTCCCACTTCGCGCCCAAGGGCAATCTTGGGCATCCATAGCAAGCAAAGGAGAATCTTACGGAACCACCATCCGTATACAGGATGAACAGGAGAAGAAAGAGATAGCAAAACTATCGAGCGAAGAGTTGGTCAAGAAGATTGGCCTACAACAAATAATTGGAGCAAGAAATATGACTAACGGTCATGTAAAGGTTTACTTCGCTGGAGAAGGCACGAAGAAAATAATGGAGAGCCAGAAAGACTGGACGTCCAAGTTGGCCGCTTCAGCACAGGTCGCGGGTCCTATTCACCAGGTCCTTGTCCACGACATGCCGATCTCGTTCGAGCCCAACAATGCAGAACATCTCAAGCTTCTGCAAAAAGCTAATGCCACATACATACAGGGTATGACAATACAGAAAGCCGCTTGGCTTAAGAAAAATCAGCACGAAGGAAAAAAGTCAGGCTCCATAATTCTATGGATAGATCAAGCTGAACAAGCTGATCAAGCAATAACGAAGGGCGTAATGTGGCAATACGAGCTCAAGTCAACGGAACTCTTCAGGACGGGGTTCCGTATGATGCAGTGCTTTAATTGCCAAAAATATGGACATATTGCGAAAATATGTACTAGGGATTCTAAATGCGGACATTGTGCAGGAGAGCATAATACCCGCAACTGTCCCGGGAAAAAAGAAGTCTGCTGCACTAACTGCGGCAAAGGCCATAAGACATGGGACCAAAGTTGCGCAGTCAGAGTAGCTGCCAAACACAGGGCCATGCAGAACAGAACTCAGGACCCAGGCAGATTCGTAACCGAAGATAAAGCAATAAGAACCCAAGATGATGAATGGCAAATTGCAGGAAGCCGTAAAAGGAGGTCTGCCTTGACGGCACCATTAGTGGGGGCTGACAGTATCGAGCCTAGACGTCCCGGTAGACCACTTAAGGGCCCATCCATGGCCCCTAGTGTACAAGGCCTCTTCGCCAATACTGCAGCAGCACCCCTCAAATTTGCAACCCGGACTGTGACACGGGAGACACTAGCGGATGAAACTGAAAGTGAAATGGATCAATGAAGGACTCACCAATCCTGACAATTGTACAGTACAACGTCAATAGGAGTAAAAACAAAGTGCAGAACCATTTCCTTCAAGCCTTAAATCCACTGAAGCACCACGTAGTGGCCTTACAGGAACCATGGCGTCATCCCACAGAAAACACGACCGTCACCCACCCTGCCTACCACTTGGTCTTTCCAAGTGGCCACAAAGGCAGGACATGTATCTATATAAGCAAAAGTCTGACCATTAACAAATGGAGAAAAGAAAGAGTGCCAGAGGAATCGCAAGGAGACATCACCTCTGTCAGCATCGACACTTGCCTAGGTAAAATTTGGATACATAACGTTTACAATCCACCTCCACCACACCACAGCAGCCTAGAAAAAGGGACACTTAAGTGGCTACCACAAATCCTATCCCAAGAAGGCCAACACATTCTAGTCGGCGACTTTAATGTGCACCATCCGCAGTGGGGGGGGCAGACAGTACTTAGGCACCACAAGATCGCAGACAGCTTCATTGAAATGCTAGGAGCTCATGACTTAAACCTCATACTCCCCAAAGGAACAATCACATGGAAGAGTAGAGGAAGTCAGAGCACACTGGATCTAGCCTTCGTATCAGATGCCCTGGAAAGTACCGTTATGTCATGCAAGTCGGCCTTCGACCTCGAAGCCTCATCGGATCACATCCCAATCTGCACACAACTTCACATTGAGCCGCCAAATCGAGAAGAACAACAATCTCGACCACAATGGAAGAAAGCAAATTGGGAAGAAGTTAACAGGAGACTCGCCCAGAAGCTTAGTAGACTTTCGACAAGCCACACCGAGCTGAACTCCCCGGAATCTATCGACCAAAGAGTAAGCGCCATTACGCAGGCCATCAAGGAAACGATCAAGGAAACGATCCCTAGCGCCAGACCGTCAGCTTTCGCCAAGCCGTACTGGACCAAGGAGTGTAGTGAGGCAGTGAAAGAAGCGCGAAAGGCGAGGAGATTATGGACCAGGCTAGGATCGGAAGAAAGCTGGGTGGAATACCAGAAATCTACTAACCGAAAGAAAAGCCAGATAAAAAAAGCCAAAATGATAGGATGGAGGGCTATAGTCTCTGAGGCCACCAACGATCCAGCTAAGCTGTGGAAGCTTGCCAAGTGGGCTAAGAAAAGTCCAGAGGAGCGGTCACGACTTCCGCAACTTCCCGACTTCAAAGATAAAGACGGAAATATCTTTACCGAAGACACCAAAAAAGCGGACATCCTGGCTCAACACTTCTTCCCTCAGCCCATCCAAGCTAACCTAGAAGACATAGCAGGGACCGGATACCCGGACCAACTAACCACAGCATCTAGTATTATTACAGAAAGCGAGATCCAGGATACCATGGCAAACCTAGCGAGCGAGAAAGCTCCTGGCCCAGATGGTATTCCGAACTGGATGCTCAAAAACTGTAGAATAACCCTGGGTAAAGTCCTCGAGAAACTGTTCAACGCCTGCGTTTCCATTGGTTACCACCCAAAAGGTTTTAAAGAGTCGGTCACCATTGTGCTGCGAAAGCCACAAAAGGAGTCGTATGATAATCCTAAATCATATCGACCAATCGCACTCCTGAATACCTTGGGAAAAGTCCTCGAAAAGCTTGTGGCAAACAGATTATCGAAAGCAGCCGAAGCTCACCATCTACTCCCTGACGAACAGATGGGAGCCAGACAATTCAGATCCACGATCTCCGCAGTGGAACTTATTACAGAACAAGTACACTCAATATGGGGAAAGAACAAAAGGAGAGTCGCTTCTCTACTCAGCCTAGACATATCCGGGGCTTTCGATAATGTGTCTCACGAGAGACTCATACACAATATGAGGGCTAAAGGTATACCAAGATGGACGACGCTTTTCATTGAATCGTTTCTAGAGGATAGAACTACGTCGATGAACCTTGGTTCGTTCAAAGGAGAACAGTTTCCGACAAATACTGGGATTCCCCAAGGCTCTTCTCTTTCGCCAATTCTCTTCCTGTTCTTCGTCAGCACGCTTCTTCCCGAACTTCAATCGCCGTCTTCGACGGCTGTAGGATTCGTGGATGATACTAACATACTGACCTGGTCCAATTCTACAGAAGAAAATTGCCGAAATCTCGAAAGGCTCCATGGGATTTGTGAAAAGTGGGCTGACCGACATGGTGTCAAATTTGCTCCAGAGAAGTACCAGTTAATGCACTTCTCAAGGGCTCGAAAGAAGCACAACATGCAGGCTACAGTCCAAATCCAAGGCCATATCGCCCATCCGCAACCTTCTCTTCGTGTCCTAGGCATCCACCTCGACCCGAAACTTAATTGGGGTGCTCATGTCAAAAGCATACAGCTCAAAGTCGAACCACAGATCCAAGCCCTAGGTAGATTGGCACAATCAACTTGGGGTGCAACGTTCCACAAGGCGAAACTTGTGTACAATGCAGTGGTGAGACCAGCTATGACTTACGGATCCCCAATTTGGGCCGAGCCTGGAATGTCCGGCAAAATTCCTGAAAGAGTGATTAAGCCGCTTCGAAGTATCCAAAGAAGGTGCCTCAAGATCGTCACGGGAGCGTATAATTCGACCAGCAGCAAGGTACTTGAGCATGAGACCTCTACCTTGCCGATGGAAATCTATCTAAAACAAAGGAGGGTCCAACACGCCGGACTATCAAAAAGCCTACCTGTTCAAGATACGATATTGTCAGCTTGCAGGAAGATAAAGCAACCCAGAGCAGGAAGGCAAGACGCACGTGCTGTCACGAGGACCTTGGATATTGCGGAGTGGGGTCAAACATGTGAGAATATAGAGACGAAAGTAGGACAGAAAGCAGCTGGGAAGGTTGCAGCTTTTAGGGAATGGGAACGATCCTGGACGAGACTAACAGCCAGGCAAACTACTAACCACCACGCCACAGCAGATCCCAAAATCTGGAACGCAGTAAACCTTTTTACAGATGAAAAGACGGGAAGGACAAGAATGAGCCAAAGAGGAACACCTTCTAGTATCCATAAACACCTTAACAGGGCCCAGAGCAGCATAGCTATACAGATAAGAAGCGAACACATTGGGTTCAATTCCTATCTGCACAGAAGAAAAGTTCCGGGAGTAGACAGTTCACGATGCCAATGTGGATATCCGTCCCAAAATGTGAAGCATATGGTCATGGCCTGCACCAGCTGGGCCAAAGGAAGAGGAGAAATACTGAGAAAGGCAGAGAACCGGTCATTTGAGGCCATGATGAACAATCCCACGGATATTGCAAGGATAACTAGATGGATCCAGCAGGAAGGAAGGCTAGAGCAGTTTCGACTGACGCTTGAAGTCGAGGCCAAGATGAGTGAGAGAGAGGTCAGCAAGGAGAATTGGTCTCTTGCCACAAATAAGGGAGTGGACGGTATCCGCACTGGATAAAACAGTATTAGTGCACTTCGCGAAGGTAACACAAACTTAAAGTGTATATAAATTGAGAAGTTGAGGGGGTTTTTACCATAAAGGTTTCCTCCTATATAAATATTAGAGTTCGTAGACACCTGCATGGGCCATAAGGCGCCAAATCGGGCTAAATGAAATCAAATTCAAAATTCAAAATAATAATAATAATAATAATAATAATAATAATAATAATAATAATAATAATAATAATAATAATAATAATAATAATAATAATAATAATAATAATAATAATAATAATAATAATAATAATAATAATAATAATAAAAAATTGGTAGCAGGTCGCCTCTCCAAAGCAGCAGAACACCACAACCTCCTTCCCGACAAGCAGATGGGAGCTCGACCACAGAGATCTACAATATCTGCAGTCGAGCTACTAACAGAACAGATACACACAATCTGGGGCAAAGATAAAAAGAGGGTGGCATCTCTCCTCAGCTTGGATATATCTGGGGCCTTTGATAATGTGTCACACGAACGACTCATTCATAATCTCAGGGAAAAAGGAATTCCAAAGTGGATGAGCCTATACATAAAGTCCTTCCTCGAAGACAGAACAACGTCAATAATGTTGGGATCATTCAAAGGGGACCGAATGTCTACTAGCACCGGGATACCGCAAGGCTCAGCTCTCTCGCCAATACTCTTTCTCTTTTTTGTTAGCACACTTCTCCCGATGCTCGAGACAAGAACTACGACAGCAGTTGGATTCGTAGATGACACTAACATACTAACATGGTCAAACTCGACCGAAGAAAACTGCCGAAAGTTGGAGGAAAAACACCAAGTATGTGAACAGTGGGCAAGAAGACATGGGGTCAGATTCGCGCCTGAAAAGTATCAGCTGATGCACTTCTCCCGAGCCAGAAAACGACACAACCTCAAAGCGACAATTGAAATCCAAGGCCATACCTCAGTCCCACAGCCTTCCCTTCGAGTTCTCGGAATCTACTTTGATCCCAAGCTGCGCTGGGGAGCTCACATCAAGAGCCTTCAACTGAGGGCTGAGATGCAGGTTCAGGGTCTCAGTAGGCTAGCTCAATCAACGTGGGGAGCCACATTTCACAAGTCAAAGATACTCTACAGCACGATTGTGAGGCCGGCTCTAACATACGGGTCACCGGTTTGGGCTGAGGTCGGG
Source organism: Blumeria graminis f. sp. triticale (assembly GCA_905067625.1). NCBI lineage: Eukaryota > Fungi > Ascomycota > Leotiomycetes > Helotiales > Erysiphaceae > Blumeria > Blumeria graminis. The sequence goes on along the minus strand of LR898475.1, from coordinate 7,791,756 downwards.
CCGGGTGGAAAAATACCAGAAAGGATAGTAAGGCCTCTAAGAAGTATACAGAGGAATTGTCTGAAAATTGTCACCGGGGCTTACAAGTCCACGAGCACGAGAGTGCTGGAACACGAAACAGCCACCCTTCCGATCGAAATATTCTTGAAGCAACAAAGGCTTCAATATTTAGGTCGCACAAAGGACTTACCTGTCCAGAAGACAATACAGTCCGCCTGTAATAAAATCAAGCTGCCCAGAAAAGGGAGAGAAGATGTACGAACAGTTAACAGGAGGATAGATCTTGCCAACTGGACGGGAATGTGCGGTGAACAACAATCCAAGAAGACACATACAGGGATAGTGAAAATTAGGGCATACCAAGAGTGGGCGAAATCCTGGGCCAAGCAGACACAAACTCAAAAGCCTCGGCGGTTAGCAACTGCAGATTCCGAAACTTGGAGAGCAGCCACATTTTACCAAAGTAGAGAGTCTGGACGGCAAAAACTGAGTTTTCAAGGCTCACCATTCTTCCTACACCGTAACCTGACAAGGGCCCAAAGCAGTTTGGCAATGCAAATACGAAGTGAGCACATGGGGCTTAACTCGTATTTGCACAGAAGAAACGTACCCGGAGTATTAAGTCCAGGTTGTCCATGCGGCTACCAATCACAGAACCCAAAGCACATGATTATGTCCTGCCCCCAATGGTCAAATGGTAGAGCTGAGATCTGGAGACAAGCCAAAGATCGATCCTATGAAGCGATGTTAAATAATCCTGGAGATATAAAAAGGATAACACAGTGGATCCTAAACCATGGTTGGATAGAGCAATTCCAGATGACAAAAGCGGTCGAAATACTGCTGAGGGAAAGGAAAAGGTCAAATAATGCTGGGGGCGGATAGAGATGATCTGGTTAGTTTACATGGATGGCACTATAGTGTAACTGCGCTTCCTGAAGAAAATATGTGAGGACTATAGACAACAAATAGAAAGGTGTGGGAGGTTTTCACCATAAAGGTTTCCTCCCGGGTAAATATTATAGACTGTAGACACCTGCATGGGCCCATAGGGCGCCAAATCAGGATAATGAAATCAAATTCAAATAATAATAATAATAATAATAATAATAATAATAATAATAATAATAATAATAATAATAATAATAATAATAATAATAATAATAATAATAATAATAATAATAATAATAATAATAATAATAATAATAATAATAATAATAATAATAATAATAATAATAATAATAATAATAATAATAATAATAATAATAATAATAATAATAATAATAATAATAATAATAATAATAATAATAATAATAATCAAATCAAAACATCATAATAGAAATCAAAACATCATCATTTGGTCAAAAGCGGCACAACGTTCCACGAACGTTATTTCATCGTTTCGCTAATTGCTACTATCTTAATCGTACCTTATTATCCGATTCCTCGATTTTTTCGCACTGCGCTTCGGCATGGTGGATTGGGGAACCAGAAATGTGGTTTTCACTGCAGGAAAAATTTTCACGGCACCACCAAAACCCCCAACGGACAGCGGAACCGCCGCAATTATGGCTGTAGATTCTCTCGCGACATCTACAGGCATTAACATGGATAGTTTGAAATCAATAGGGCTTTTCCTAAACAAGGTTCGCGACAGACTGGTAATAGCAGGTACTAACCCAACAGCGACACCGATGGCGGAGGTAGATGGGGCTATTGACGCCCTCAAGTCGCACGCATTGTCACTACAATCGACAATGAAATCGACACCGATGGAAGAAAGGATGCTGGCCTTAGAGAAGGCAGTAACGAAGAGTCTCGAGGAGCCAGTGCGCAAGATGGCTCCTCCGTCGACACAAGGAATGGGAGGGCGACCAACGTACGCCTCGGTCGTTGCACCTCCCGCAACTAAAGCGGCAGTAAGAATACGAGTTCAAGGGGCAGAAAAAATGCAGCCGGCAGAGCTGCTTAATAAAGCAAAAATACATATCGAGGGAGCATATGCCGTAAGGCAGTTGCGGAGTAACGATACTGAGGTGTTCGTGCAGTCGATCTCACAGCGAGACGCTGCCCTGAATATGACTCAGCCAAAGGAGTTCTGCGTTTTGAAGCAGGATTATCCTGTTGAAATTTTGGGAGTCCCATTGGGGACAATGATACATGGAGGGAAAAATGCCGACAACGGCAGAATGATATACCAAATCACTACGGAGACAAATGTTCGGATTCCTGGAATCCAAATTAACAGGTTAAGATGGCTCTACGACGGGAAGGAGTACCAATGGATGAACAAGAACGGCCATACTCGAGGGTCGGTGATCGCTAGCCTGCCGACAGAGGCTCTTCAACGCGAGGTGATACGAAACGGCATTGTACTCAATTCAATGCTGTACACGGCCCAGCTCTGGTCACCCCGGGCTCAAGTTAAGCAGTGCTTCAACTGCAGTCAATGGGGGCATACTCAAGCCTCGTGCAATAGGGCGAAAAGATGTGGTGAGTGCGCGGGCACTCACCAGACTAGAGACTGCCCGAGGAAGTCGGTGCTCTGCTGCAACTGCGGCAAAGCCCATAAATCGTGGCAGAAGGGGGCGTGTCCAAACTTCGCGTCCTACAAGGTTAGTGTCCAGAGGGCACGGTATGGACTTTTGGAAAGAACGGCAGATCTAAGAAGGGAGGAACTAACAGCAGCGGCCACCACAATATCACCAGCGGCAAAACAAGTAGACAACCAAGGGTTTACACTGGTGTCCAACCAGAAGGCAGAGGTCGGAAAGAGAGGGCCAGGGCGCCCGCGGAAAAATCCCGTGGCCACAGCCCCACCTACACACCAATTTGCGCCATCGGGGTCGAGCTCAAGACCACAGTCATCACTTTTCGGCACGCGAGGGCTGGGAAAGGATGGCGAGGTCACCTATAACTTTAGCTAGTCCTGTCTCGGACTAACGGCATATTGCGCTTCCTGTAGGTAAACGAAGTACTACAGTAATAATTTGAAGGAGAAGGGGGTTTTTATCGGAAGGTTTCCCCCTCATGTAAAATACCTATAAATAGAGTTTATAGCCACCTGCATGGGCCCATAGGGCGCCAAATCAGGGTAATGAAATCAAAATCAAATTCAAATAATAATAATAATAATAATAATAATAATAATAATAATAATAATAATAATAATAATAATAATAATAATAATAATAATAATAATAATAATAATAATAATAATAATAATAATAATAATAATAATAATAATAATAATAATAAAGAAAACATCATCATTTGGTCAAAAGCGGCACCACGTTCCACGAACGTTATATCATCGTTTTAATTATTGCATTCATCTCAATCAATCACTCTTACTTGATTCCTCGAATTTTTTTCGTTGCGCTTCGGCATGGCGAGTTGGGGAACAGGAAAGGTGGATTTCACGGCTGGAAAAATTTTCACGGCACCACCACCACCACCAACGGATAGCGGAACAGCCGCAATAATGCTTGTAGAATCTCTCGCGACTTCTACTGGCATGAAATTGGAGAAACTAAAAACAGTGGCTTATTATCTAAACAGGGTCCGAGATAGACTGGCGATTGCAGGAACTGAAAAATCTGCGACACCAATGGTCGAAATAGATGAGGTACTTGATGCCTTCGTAGCCCACGCCAAGATGTTCCGATCAAAGCTGACGGCTAACCCAATGGAAGATCGAATGTTGGCCTTAGAGAAGGTCGTAAAGGAGAGTCTCGATAAGCCGGTCTGCAAGACTGCACCACAACCAGCGCCATTAATGGGAGGACGACCCACGTACGCCTCGATCGTCGCGCCGCCAGCCACCAAAGCGGCAGTACGGATTCGAGTAGAAGGAGCGAACAAGATGCAGCCGGCAGAGCTGCTTAACAAGGCAAAACTACATATAAATGGGGCATACGCCGTGAGGCAATTAAGGAGCAACGATACTGAGGTGTTCGTGCAGTCGGTCTCCCAGAGAGACACTGCCTTGAGGATGGCGCAGCCCAAAGAGTTCTGCGTCCTAAAGCAGGATTACCCTGTTGAAATCCTGGGAGTCCCACTGGGGACAATAATTCACGGAGGAAAGAATGCCAACAACAGTGTGGCAATATTTAAAATGACGACGGAGACTAAAGCACGGATTCCAGGGATACAAATCAATAGGGTGAGATGGCTCTACGATGGGAAGGAACACACCTGGGCGAAGGAAAATGGCCATACTCGAGGGTCAGTCATTGCGAGCTTACCGACCGAGGCTCTACAACGCGAAGTGATCCGAAATGGCATTGTAATGGACTCAATGCTATACACGGCCCAGCTCTGGTCACCCCGGGCACAAGTCAAGCAGTGCTTCAACTGCAGCCAATGGGGGCACACCCAAGCATCCTGCAACAAGGCAAGGAAATGTGGAGGGTGCGCGGGCACCCATCAGACCAGGGACTGTCCGAAGAAGTCGGTACTTTGCTGCAACTGTGGCAAGGCCCACTTATCGTGGCAGAAGGGGGCGTGTCCAAGCTTCGCGGCATACAAGGCCAATGTTCAGCGGGCACGGTATGGACTCATGGAGAGAACGGCCGAACTAAGAAGGGAGAGCGAAACACCAACGGAGTTACCTCAATCAAATACTGCTAACATACCAGACGACCATGGGTTCACGCTAGTGACCAACCAAAAGCCAGAAGGCTTCAAGAGAGGGCCGGGACGCCCGCGCAAACAAGTTCAGGTCCCAGCCCCATCACAACATCTATTTGCGCCATCGGGGTCGAAATCAAGACCACAGCCATCACTTTTCGGCACGCGAGGGCAGGGAAAGGATGGCGAGGTATACTTTAGCTAGTTCTATATCGGACTAATGGCCATTTGCACTTACTGTAGGTAACGAAGGACTACAGATATAAAAATATTAAAGGGGGAGGGGGTTTTTATCGTAATGGTTTCCCCCTCATGTAAATATATAGTTTTAGGTTTATAGTCACCTGCATGGGCCTTAAGGCGCCAAATCAGGACAATGAAATCAAATTCAAATAATAATAATAATAATAATAATAATAATAATAATAATAATAATAATAATAATAATAATAATAATAATAATAATAATAATAATAATAATAATAATAATAATAATAATAATAATAATAATAATAATAATAATAATAATAATAATAATAATAATAATAATAATAATAATAATAATAATAATAATAATAATAATAATAATAATAATAAAGAAAACATCATCATTTGGTCAAAAGCGGCACCACGTTCCACGAACGTTATATCATCGTTTTAATTATTGCATTCATCTCAATCAATCACTCTTACTTGATTCCTCGAATTTTTTTCGTTGCGCTTCGGCATGGCGAGTTGGGGAACAGGAAAGGTGGATTTCGCGGCGGAAAAAATTTTCACGGCACCTCAACCACCACCAACGGACAGCGGAACGGCCGCAATTACGGCTGTAGAGTCTCTCGCAAGCTCTACAGGCGTTAACATGGAGACATTAATGACAGTAGGGTTATTTTTAAACAAGGTCAGAGACAGACTGGTTATCGCAGGCACTGACAAATCTGCGACGCCGATGGTCGAAGTAGGTGAGGCACTCGATGCCTTCAAAGCCCACGCTACGATGTTAAAATCGAAGCTGAAGGCTTCAAGAATGGAAGAACGCATGCTGGCCTTAGAGAAGGCAGTCAAGAAGAATCTCGAGGAGCCGTCGCACAAGACGGCTGCTTCGGCAGTACAAGGGATGGGAGGGCGACCCACATACGCCTCAATCGTCGCGCCGCCAGCGACTAAAGCGGCTGTACGAATACGAATTCAAGGAGCAGAAAACATGGAGCCGGCAGCGCTCCTAGACAAGGCGAAAATACACATTGAGGGGGCATACGCAGTAAGGAAGCTGCGGAGCAACGATACGGAGGTGTTTGTGCAGTCGGTCTCCCAGAGAGACGCTGCCTTGAGTATGGCGCAGCCAAAGGAGTTCTGCGTCTTGAAGCAGGATTACCCTGTTGAGATATTAGGGATCCCATTGGGGACATTTATAAGAGGAGGTAAAAATCCAAATAACGGCGAGTTTATAAACCAAGTTGAGGCGGAAACAAAAGTTCGGATACCCGACTTAAAAATCAACAGGGTGAGATGGCTTTTTGACGGAAAGGAGCACCGATGGATGGGAGCTAACGGCCATACTCGTGGGTCAATCGTCGCGAGTCTGCCGACAGAGGCACTTCAACGCGAAGTGATAAGAAACGGCATTGTATACAACTCAATGCTGTACACGGCCCAACTCTGGTCACCCCGTGCTCAAATCAAGCAGTGCTTCAACTGCTGTCAATGGGGGCATACCCAAGCCTCGTGCAATAGGGTAAGGAGATGTGGTGAGTGCGCGGGCACTCATCAGACCAGGGACTGTCCGAGGAAGTCGGTTCTTTGCTGCAACTGCGGCAAGGACCATAAATCGTGGCAGAAGGGGGCGTGTCAAAACTTCGCGGCATACAAGGCCAGCGTGCAACGGGCACGGTATGAACTTATGGAGAGAACGGCGGAATACAGAAAAGGCGAAACACTAACTACGGCACCCATTACAACAACTACGGCAAAAACTACAGACGACCAAGGGTTCACACTGGTGTCCCACCAAAAGCCGGAGGTATTAAAGAGAGGGCCAGGACGCCCGCGCAAACAGCTCCTGGTCAATCAACCACCACAATTATTTGGACCATCGGGGTCAAACTCAAGACCAAAGTCAACTCTTTTTAGCACGCGAGGGCAGGGAAAAGATGGCGAGGTCGAGTATAATTTTAGCTAGTCCTGTCTCGGACTGATGGCCAATTGCACTTCCTATAGGTAACGAAGTACTATAGATGAAATACAAAAGTTAATAGGGGGAGGGGGTTTTTATCGTAATGGTTTCCCCCTCATGTAAATAAATAGTTTAGGTTTATAGTCACCTGCATGGGCCTTAAGGCGCCAAATCAGGACAATGAAATCAAATTCAAATTCAAATAATAATAATAATAATAATAATAATAATAATAATAATAATAATAATAATAATAATAATAATAATAATAATAATAATAATAATAATAATAATAATAATATAATAATAATAATAATAATAATAATAATAATAATAATAATAATAATAATAATAATAATAATAATAATAATAATAATAATAATAATAATAATAATAATAAAAAAACACCATTTTTGCCAGAAAGCTGCGCAGCCTTCCACGCTGCCCGTATCATCAATTTGACATCGTGATTCTTATTTTTACATCTTTATTACCCTCCTCTCATCTTTTCGCTTTCCGTGCTCCAACATGGCGAGTGTGGGTGCTGGTGTGGGTAAATCCAGCGGATTCGACGCGTCGCAAAATGCGACAATGGCACAATCAAACAACGGCGGCGGAGCGCAAACAGCTCCAAAGGATAAGAACCTGGAAATTTTAGGGAAACTATTGAAAAAGGTCAGACTAATCGTGATGGGAGAGGGGGATGAGGAGGACCTACCCTCAATGGAGGACGTGAACGAGGCCGTCAAGGCCTTCAACGCGCACAAAAGGGCCTGGACAGAAATGACCCAGAAGAAGTCTCCTATCGAGGAGAGGATGATGGCTTTGGAGGAAGTCGTAAAGAAAAGCCTCGCGGATCCCGCTCGGAAAGCTGCACCAGCAGATGTTTCGGGCGCGCCGACAGCAAGGAGCTACGCGTCGGTCGTAGCTCCGCAAATGGCGAAAACGGCGGTCAGAATAAGAATTGACGGCGCACAAAACTTGCAGCCACAAGAGCTGCTTACAAAGGCACAACAACACATTAAAGGCGCATACGCGATTCGCCAAATGCGAAGCAACGACACTGAGGTGTTCGTCCAGTCGGCGTCCCAGAGAGACGTGGCGCTAAATATGCGACAACCAACGGACTTCAAAATTCTACGGCAAGATTTTCCAGTCGAGGTAGACGGTGTCCCATTGCGGACACGAATTGAAGGGGGCAGAGATGCCAATAATTTTGCTATCATCAGGGAGATAGAGACGGCAACAAAGGCACGGATTCCAGGCTTAGTGATAAGCCGTATAAGGTGGTTACACGACGGAAAGGAACACCAGCGGTCAAAGAAAAATGGCCGCACTCGTGGATCAATAGTGGTAAGCCTCCCATCGGAGGCAATGCAGACGGAAGTGGTTCGAAACGGCCTTGTGATGAACGCCATGCTCTACACCGCGCAGGTGTGGTCACCACGGTCACAGCCAAAGCAGTGTTACAACTGCAGCCAGTGGGGACACACACAGGCGTCGTGTGGAAAGGCAGCCAGGTGCGGTGAGTGCGCTGGCGCTCACCAAACTCGGGACTGTCCGAGGAAAAGGGTTTCTTGTGCTAACTGCGGCAAGGAGCACCGTTCGTGGCAGAAAGCAGCGTGTCGGACCTACCAGGTCTACAAGGGAAGTGTGGAGAAGGCTCGGATGGAGCTATTATCGAGGACGGCGGAAATATGGAACGAGAAGCCTACGGTGGCGCCAATGCGAACAGTCGAAATGACTGATGATCAAGGATTCACTTTGGTCACCAGTAAAAAGGCTGAAGTACTCAAAAGAGGGCCGGGACGACCACGCAAGGTAGTCGAAGCCCCAGCGGCACCAACAATCCCCGCCACGACAGCACCACCATCGGGGCCAACTCTTCGAACACTTCGAAGACCAACGCCGAGTGAGGAGGTGCCTTCTCTTTTTAATTTTTCATAACGTTAGTCTGATTGAAGGGGGAGTTAACGAATTTCGAGGAAAGTTTACATAATTGCGGTTGAAAGGAACGTCCTCAGCATAAAGCCGGGTCGGTTCAAAGTGGCAGGACATCGGGTTTTGTTTGTTGAAAGCTTTTTCCCTTACCAAAGCGGCTTACCGTCTTCATGGTTCTGTATATAGATACCGCATAGGACGTTAAACGAGACTAATTCAATTCAATTCAATAATAATAATAATAATTATAATTCATTATCCTGATTTGGCGCCTTGAGGCCCATGCAGGTTTTTATCGGAAGATATGTACTTTAAGTAGGATGACTCAATTTGACGTTTAGAAGACTCACACTCAGATTTCATTTGCAGATACCACTCGAGATTAACCCTTACGGCGTATAACCTCTCCCGTGCATACTCACCACAGGGAAAAGCGTGAAAAAGCTATGGTTATCCGAGTGTGCTTTCATCATCCCACATATACACTTTCAATGCGAGAAAGTGTGGTTTGTGGGTTTTACTGGATTCGAACCAGCTTTCTCCTGTCTCGTTATCCGTACTGGTGTATCGGTAACATTTCCGCCTCTCATGAAACCGAGGTAGCGCAAGGTTCGACTCCCTGGTACGGAACAATCTTTTGGGTTGAACCCTCAATGTCTATTGGAAAAGATCGAAAAAACAGTATTTATCAAAACAAGAGAATTTTGGTGGTTTAATGTCTACTTTTAGCAGTCCTTCATAGTCATAGACTCAGTAGGGACTTAAATTTAATTCTATTCTATTCTATTCTATTCTATTCTATTCTCCTGTCTCGAATGGGGTAGGTGTTCAAGCTACCCAGTATCTACTTGGGAGAACGGCCCGGATGGCGTACCACTGCACCATCCAACCCAAGGGGCCCTAATACTGCACGGTCTTGAGATGAAGCAAGTCCCGGGAGTGGTAGAGTTAATTGTTGGTTGATGGGAGACAAAAAAGTACGGGGCATAGATTTTTGCAGTTGACTAGGGACAGGAGTAGATTCAAATGAGAGCAGCGACTGAATTTGAGGTGCTGTTTTGTACTGTAGCGTTTGTATTTGCGATGTTTCCTGCTTAGATGGGAAACCTTGGGACAGCAATTCTTGTCGCTTCCTGTATGCTTTTGACTTGAGGTTGATGATCTTAGTCTTTCTGAGAAGATCATCATTCCACTCGGCAAGTTGTCGGAGTCAAGCTCAAACAACTTAAAAAGCTGCTGGGACACCTTGCCACGCTTTATTCTAGTATATACGCCTTTGGCACGTATAAAGTCACGGACATAATTGCGTGCTTCTGAGGGTAGTCTGTCGAACATGTCCATGATCTAACCTTCAAAGTCCTCTTGAAAAACCTGAATGGTATCGCCGTCATCGTAGTTCTTGTAACCCACAGTGGCACGGGCAATTGATGTGAGGAGGTGCTCCACTGTGGATTTCCTGTCAGCTGGTTTGTACCAAAATTCTAGATCAATAAGATGCTTTAGTTAAACATGCCATCAACTTTCCCTCTTCCGTACTTGAACTGTGAAAGGGATCTCGGGAAAGATTTACTCGGAAATTTAGGTAGACTTATTATCAGTCATCTTGCGCCGGCAAAGACGAATTCTTCACCTTCCAGTGGTGCCGGTGTAATCGCTCAGTATGTGTTATGATCTGAGACAACGAGGTAGTCGAGGCTAGGGCATCGCGTGTGGCTCAAGGCCACAGCATACATCACTAGTGTACTGGTTAGGCGAGCATGTATATAGTTTCATAGATGTACCCACAATAAATGGACACAGGTTTAGTCTTATACTTTCTGTCCATATACCTACAGCATAGTATTGTATGAGGCTACTCACTGTCAACCACAAATTATAACATCATCCACTCCTGATCACTCCGCAATGTGAATTCCGCATAGCTCATAACCACAACAGTATGCTCTGCATATCTGGGATAACCAAGAAGAATCGCATCCAAATCGAAGTCGAAAACAAACACATACATATCTCCATTTGACAACTTCTCAACCATGCAGCACTCACTTTTATCTTCTGAGTCCTCAACCCATCTCTAACCACACATCATCTCGTCTCGCTGACCGATAAAGGCGTCACCCCAATTGCAAACAGGAGCTTGCCTCAATAATTACCGGCCATCACTCTCTACATATTTACGACGCTATTTATACCCGCAAGGAGGACATCAAGTCGAAAAATACAAAGTTTGGGTCATGGTTTATGGGGGACTGCTGCTCTAATGGGGTTATACATCTTGAGGAAGAACAGACGGCTGAGATGTGGAGCGAGAGGGGAAAGAGGTCTCTGAAGACCATGCTGGGACTGACATTTTCGAGGGGTTTTCAACTTTGGAATTTGTGTGGGCGCCAAGACCAAGATTTCGGCTAATTAGCCAGGGCTTCTTTTGTCGATGAGTCAACTGCACTCCCCAGCGCCCTGGACGGTACAAAAGAAGTTGGGCTAAGCTACTATACAGCAATCACGCTCTGTCAAGACTTTTCTGACATTTCAGCACGACCTTCGGGAAGGAGTTGGAAGGAGGTGGAAGGAGGCTAGAAAGGCAGAGTGTGAATTCTCCGAGGTACCCACAAGTCTGCAGTGTCCAGCTGGCCGGCCTCTTCGAACGCTTCAGAAGGGGAAATATGTCTTCAGATTTATTCCTAATGTCGGTATTAGAAGAGCCCCGCACCCAGTGGTTTATGCGACTTTTCACGGCTGCCATACACCCACAAATGGCCCTCGTTTCGTTGGCTGGAGAGGGGAGATAATGAAGGGCTAAGGGCTCCTCTTAGTGTATCATCGAATGAGGACTTGTGAGGGGTAGTACTGTTTGAGAGGAGCTGTATGGGAGGCATAGGAGGGGATATACTACTGGTATAGGTATCCTTGGCCTGTAGGCAGAGAGGACCTGCATGTCCTACATAGTCATAGACTCAGACAGGACAATAAAATGAATTAATAATCAGTCATCTTGCTTGTATTCTAACGATCGATCGTTGGTAAGAGTAAGGTCGTGGTAGTGAGGACGAGATCGTTGGTAGTTGGTTAATTGTAGTATTCGAAAGGCTCAATGAAGAGATCTCAGTTGACTATGCGTTTAGGACGCAAATTGTAACGGACGTGGAAGTCTGCACGCGAAGGACATTCAATCGTTGGATAGGGACAGAATGGATTCAATCGTGACAACCATAAAGAGCACACTTCTCTGGCGAGCGAGACGAACTGGATCAATCGCAGGAGTGTCTCTTCCGAACTTGCTGGTCTATGATTGCTAGGCAGGACTTATCTAGCGATGCAACCACTGATCAGTGTTGGATGGACTGTGTATCACGTACTTGATGAGTAGCTACAAGGACAACTGGATGTATATAGATTCATTGTTATTCTGTTCTGGGTGACAATGCCAACATCTAACTAATAGTACGCGTGCGCATCTAGCTTACGTTAGCCAACGGATCAAATATTTTCCTATGTTCCGCCGACAGTTGGATATTGTGGATAGCGAAAATATCCATGATGAAATAACGTTTGTCGGTCGCGCTTCAATAAATCCATACATAAAATTTATTCAAAAAAATCCAAACCTAAATTTACAATTGAACATTATTGGACTTGGATATGATGGAGAATAATATTGGAGCTCTTGAATTAGTCCAGCAGAACTTGTTGAAACATATTATCTTATAAATATCTCTTCAATAATTCTCTATAGATCTATTTTATTATTATAAAGAGGTCAATGAGGAGTTAGTTTCGGGGTTGCAACTACAAATTAACCAGGGAAATTTATAGCACGGAAGTTTCAAAAAAGATACAATATATTCGAGCACCTTCATTAGTAAGTATTAAATTGTATTGAATTTTGAACTACTGGTGAACTTACTATCAAAGCAAACATAATGGGGCTGGTAGTTTCAAGCTTTAGTTGAATATTGTTATTTCAAGAATTTTTGTTTTGCACCACTAATCAATTATTCCAGTCCGTAGAACATTAAGCTCTCTATTAATTTTCATTTTTTTATTGGTTATCTCTGCATTCCAAGCATTGACCGCTTGCTCCACTTGTTGTGCAACCTCAAGTCCCTCAGCATTCGCCACTATTGGAAGTAGCCAGACTATTCTTTCACGTGGGACCCACGAATTGTTTTCAATATATCGCACAAGGCCACTATGAACTAAAGCCTTTGCCATCGTCTTATCTACTGGTATTTTATTGTGTCTTAGATGATGCCAACACTGCATAGTATTTCGTAGGGCAACTCTTGGAGGTAATCTCTTACAAAAAGCAAAGGCGGTAGCCATCTTCTTGAACAAGACCTCAGAGTGACAATCTAGTGGGGTGGTTTTCGGCTGGTTCCTATAACGTGGAGAGTATTTTGCATGAATTGGAACTCCTAGAATACGCCAAATATGAATAGGGTGTAATTTGGTCTCGGTTATCATCCAAGTCACAAATTTTGGACAACGAGAATATCTTAATGTCCGATAGTCACCACGAGGATATCTGTCAGATCGATATTTCCGACCCGGCTTCATTATACGAGAGATCATGGCGATATTCCAGGCTGTCTCAGGATCAAGATCAGTCATTGCTTCAACAACAAACTCTACAACCTCTGCTGGAAGTCGGGGGTTGATCTTGCTTATATTAAGCATGATGTATTTAATAGAGTCGATTTCCCGACGTGCACAAAGAGTACGGAAGATGGTGCCTATTTTATTGAAGTGCACTTCTTTCCGATCAGAATGATATATTGCATATATCAAAGATATCCAAGAACCATATACTTCCTCAGTCTCGAGCATAGTTGTTTCTAGGGTATTCCTAACAAGTGCATTATTTTCGGATTTTTCTATACTCGCCCATCTATTGAGTAACAGCTCAGGATAGAAATTAGAAGGGAGTGATCTACCGTAGGAATCCATATGATTCCAGAGGCCTAGAAACTCAGCGTGATTGAGTGCTGGTATTTGAGAGATCACATAGAGCCAATTTCTTTTTAAACTCATTATATTCATACTTTCATTTTTTTCAATAATCTTACATAATTCCTGTGAACAATCTTCAAGGATAGCTTTCTGCATTTTTCTAGGGAGATTTGTAAGAAATTTCGCGAGACTTTGAGTTGAAATCTTGAATGGACTCATGATATTCTCTGCACTTTCGATAGCTTTAAGACTAGAAAAAATCTCGGTTTTCGTCTCTAGAACGAGGCCCAGAATATCACATCTAGAATCCATGCCTTCATTACCTTGAAGCTTGGAGCCCATCTGTTCTACCCGAGCTACCATCGCCTCTGCATCTGAGAGAGACTTTTCAATTTTAGAATTCAAAAATGGATCTTTGCTCAGAAAATTGGCGACTGTTGTATTTTGACTCCAGCTCAATGTCCATGACATAACTAAAGTCCGATAAATTCTAAGAGGTACCTTTCCGTTTTCCCAGCGAGGAAACGCTTTGACAATGGAAAGAGCTAGGTTTTGTATTTCGGAGGTGGATGAAAGTCCTGATAGATCTTCTAACATTTGAATAACTGTTGGTGGAATTATCGTACTACTTTTTTTTGTAATAGAAGCTGTATAACTGTTCCATACTTCTCGATAATGAGTGGAACAAGGAGCTTCAGCGAAATCAAATTCCAATCTCTTATTCCCCAATTGTTCTTTCACTGTATTAAGATCCTTTATGTTTAATATATTTCTTAGTATATGTTGTTTTATCGTTTCATTGAGTATTTTTTTGAGCTTGTGACCAGTCTTCAAGAAAAGTTCGATGGTACCGGCAGTGTTGGTTTCTAGCGGGATTATTAATTTCTTGTTAATGTAATCAATATTTCTGGAGACAAACTGTCTAACTTTGGAGAAAGAGGCAAATTCTTTTAATGTATCGAAAGAAAGAATAGGGTAGGCCGGGACACGAGTACGCTGGCGCGTCACTTTGGCATAAGTCCTAGGAGGTTCCCATTTCCATCGAGAGAAATCGACTTCTTGAAATGACTTTAGCCATGACCAATGGCTCTGATATGAGGTGGGAATAGATTCAAATGAATAAGCTATCTGCCTTTTCCCAACCCGACGTCGACTCTCCAGCGGGCCAGGAACAGAACTTCCGTGGCGCTTTTCGGACTTTATAGCTGTAGGGAGATTAGGAATAACCTTAATTATCACATCGTTTGGATTCCATAGATTTTGGGCATAAATTTGTCGACACGCCGCTCGATGATATATAGCCTTCATCAGTGGGGCTCTAAAATCCCGCACTGAATGAATACTTTTTATTATTCCAATAGCTCTGTAATCTGTAGGTTTTCATATTCAGGGAGGAATCAGATAATGAGGCTGTCTTGCTCAATGCTAATAAATTACTAGCGATCGCTGGATTGTACTAAAATCCTAAGAGGCATTGTCACTCGGATAAACCATAATCCTAGCGCGAATGACCCGTAAGGATTGAATCTTTGCTAGCTGTTCGATCCATCGAATATGCTACTACTGGGAGGTCAAGTACTGAACACCTGTGCGCGGTGTCCTCTACGAATCTGGGAGTGAAATATTCTCCCAGAGCCAAGTTCAGTCAAATTTCGCAATATCAAAGAAGTTGGCCTACGAGGCAATGACTCAAAATACTCCTCGTCGCTTTTTCGCTCCCACGAGTTTGACCCCAACCTAAGTCTCATCAAACCTAGTAGTGTGACCTAGTACATCCTTATCCTAATGACCAAACCTCTCGTTGACTTTCTCTGGCCTCAGCCGGTCACCAAATACACGCCCACGCCAATATTTATACCCGACGGAGGAAGCAAAGCGTGGCGCACAAATCTGGGAGAAAGTTCTTTAGGTTGGACGTGAGAGGGATCAGGACAAGTTGAAAAGATGATACGAAGGAAGGAAATAACCTCGAAGGACGTGAAATTCTGAGATTTGGCAAGGAGTTTTGCGAATTGGGCTTTGTACGCGCCAAGACTTCGCTTGCGAGAGTGCAGCTGACACTATAAAAATAAGCCGACGGAGGATGGTGTTGTGATCCGTCTCCTGGTGGTGTTCTCCGGTATAATCTGAGTAGCCTGGGCACCTACTCCACTTGGGAAGGAGACACCTAAGACGACATTTTGCGCGGAGATAAGTAAATGGATGATGAAGGCATGTCTGGATAACTCAGAGTTTTAAAGACGTTCCCCTGGGTGGGTATTCACAGATGAGGGTTGACATGGGGTGAAGAAAAGCCGCCATAACTTCACAGTGGTACTTGCAAATGAAATCTGAGGCATTAGTGCTCTTCCCTTACGTTTAATCATCTATTCTGTACTTTTCTCTGATAGTTTGTCATGGCTAGATAGCTGCATACGCAATTAAAATCGGATGCAAATAAAAAAAGAGGTATATCTGTACTTCACGGAAGTTAACCTGATCTGGCCCGGCCCCACTCGAGCTTAAGCTCTAGAAGGAGTGCGATGGGTGAAATGTACCTAGCACGTAAATGAATAAAACAAATTCTCTCCCCATAGCTAATCTATTTTTTCATCTCAACAATAGAGCTGCCTGCCTCCCACTCAACCTTTTAGTGATTACTCCTGTCAAGGGATGATTAAGAGGACGATTGACGAGGTCTAATCTGGTGAATAAGATTGTCTACACGGATGAAAGGGAACTCGGATGGAACCAGGGATGTTGAATACAATCGCGTACGCGCGTTAACTCTTTCACGTGACCGCTATATTTGTCGCGTTTCCCATCACAACTCCTGGACGGTTGCCCTGTAAATATTGGTTTTAACCAATATCTGATTCTTGCTAAGCACTTCAACACATACATTAACGGTACCCCAAATATAGAGAATTCTAGCCCCGTGAAGAAAGCAAAATTAAACACCTCCCAAAGCTGCTTAGGCGCCGCCAAACGAGGCGCACAGCAAACGCCTCCCTACGCAAAGAAGCTAAAAGCTCACGTAGGAACCGAAGACACCAAACCAGACGACAGAATATTTGTTCGCCTCTCCTCCAAGAGTCCTCTAAGCACCGCATCGGGCTATGCAATACAAACGTACTTGAAGTCTGAGCTTGGCAGTCAAAGCCAACTTCTATCAAATGCTATGTCAATAAAGTCAGGATTTGCTCTCGGCCCAAGCGCTGGTAATGCCGATGCCGTAAACGAGAAACTGGCAACAGTTTATCTATTCGGACCTGCTTCCATTGAGAACGCCTCACCCGGGATGTCCTACAGAATTAAGAATGTCTCTCGGTACCACAGGACGATAGACCAAAACATGCAATACTGCCTCGAACTAGCTACGACCGAGGCCGTAACAGCTGCTGTTACTACAGCAGCTAGCGCTACTCCCATCTCTGTATTCGCGTCTCAGGATAAAGAAACAAATCCAGAAAGACTAGACATAACCTGGATTGTCCGCTTTCCTCAAGACCATAGCCGTCTTCACGTATCTCTATCTCTTTGAGTGCCGCACCGCCACCCGAAACCTTCCTAAACGCTCGTCGGTAGTGCAGTACAGAATGTGCTGGCTTTGGCACAACAGTCGCATTTGTTCCTCTACCTAAAGATGTCGCCTTTGTAGGTCTCCCTAACACACAGAGAAGGACTACAATAACCCCTGCGCTGCCCCAGCTGAACATACCTGCCCAGCGCGATGTGTGCACTGTCACGGCCCTCATCCAGAAGACGAGACAACTTGTGAGCTACGGCCACGACTTTCTAATCCACCAAAGACAAAATCACAGGTTATCACCATATGGAAGATCTTATCTGAGGCGTGCAATCGCCGCCAAGCAGAAGCCCGATGCGCTGAACCCTCTACCGCTACACAGGGCCCCGGAAACTCTCATACAGTACATTACATTAGCTATCCTGCAGCCTCCTAGGGAGCAGTACCACCAAGACTATCTGCAGTCACAGCCAAGCGGATTCTTTTCTTAAACCCTTTCGAGATCTTGAAGATATCAGCTGGAGCGTCAGATGAGCAGATAGAGCTTTGAAAAGATAGAAGTCAACGTGACAACCTTTCGGCTTGCTTTGTTCCAGTTTATTTCGCTCTAACTTGCCCTCACATTCGTAGATCTTGCGTTTGCACTAAAGTGGTTAATTTTATTTTCTTTTTCTCGTATTTATCTTTTCATTATTATGTAATGGATACAAAGTCTGTAGTGAAGAAGCATGAAGATTTCATTGTGTTCTAACTTGCTAATTATTATGTACTGTTACAGTGCATCACGTGATATGCGTCATTCCAACACTACAAAGCCGGTATTTTCCTGTAGCCAGTACTAGCAAGTTGAGGCGTAAAAACACCAGAGATTAGACAGGCGGAAAAGCCCTACAGAAGATACTAGAACCTCTGAAGGAGGAACTAGAAAAACCCCTGCATGAGTAAGACAGAGACTGAACCTCGGAGAAGCTGCTAGAAATGATAACCTTCGAGTAGCAACTGGAATCTTCTAGAAATGAGCTGACCTTGGAGGGAAGAACTTACAATGTAATAAACCTGTATATATATCTAGCTTAGTATGCAGTATTTAGGTCTCCATAGTTGAATTGTAAATATCCCATCATCCATACAAATGCTCTCTGCTTTCCAAAGTTGATCTGTGACAGTCTATGATTGTCGTATTTCGGGCATCTAATACTCTCTTGAATTCTTCTCACTGTCTACAAGAAAATAGTTCAAAGTTATCATGTACAAATAAATCAAATATAGCTAGTTTCTTTCAGGTAGACTATAGAAGTCTTCCACCGTCATAGACTCAGATAGGACTAAAATAAAATCTAGTCTAATCTCTCTTGAATTGTCGATCAGGTCCTGCTTCCCTAGGTCAGGGAGTTGAAGTGCCGGTGCAGGCGGTTATAGGGACAGTAGGGGTTCCGATGCCGGCAGGAGACGAAATGTCCTTTGCACCCTGAAATCGTGGATTCGATCCATCCCGAGCCTGCTTCTGTCGCGCATCTGTAATCCTAGACGGTGACGGGCGTTGATGATTGATTCAAGTGCTCGGATGCGTAACGGGTGCTTGCGTTCTAGTCTCCGAATGCGGGCCGCTGACTGGATTCGTCGTTCTAGGAGAATTTGTGCCGGCGGAATGCCAAACTCTCGCCTTGTAGTGGTGGTTGGCGCGGTACGCCGAGCCGGCAGGGCTGCACGGATCTCAGCCATCGTGGCCTGGTCGATATCTTTGCACTTTCTTCTCATGGAATTTCGCACTAGACCTCTGTATATTTCCCTTGTAGTCCCTTGCCACATGACCTCAGCTGCATACATTATACTTGGGAGGGCTACCGCGCGAATGATAGTTGTTAGTAAGTCCGGCTTCGGTCCTTGGATGCACCTAGTTAGGCTTCGTAAAAGCTCAGCCAGTCGTATTCCTTTGCAGGTGGGTTTAGAGACGTGGTCTACGAAGGTGGGGCTACGATCCGACTGAACTGCGAGCCGCCAGATTTCGTCCGCTTTGTTTAACATAATTATCTTTGCATTGTCACATATAGAAGCTTGTGTTGTAGTTATATTTTTCCATAGGGGTAAAAATTGTAAGGCATTTGTAGATCTTATATAACCTGTAATTATTGTTCTATATTAGCGTGCAGATGAGCCTAGCAGCGATACAGTAGTAGGAGCCAGGTCGCATCATTTTTAAATAGTGCTGAGACCGCCAGTGAAAATAAGTTCTACCCAACACGATACTTTATCAAATACACCTACAGTAATCCTACACCAGATGTGTTAAGGAATCAGATTCTAATATTAATCAAAATAACGTGTTGGTATGTTCTCACTTGCATCGCTTTTAACGTGAGTCTCAGAGGAATAGACACTCTTGTGCAAACATTTCTCTTTACCCTCTCGTTGCCCTTTTTATCTTCTATTTATCTTCAATTGGTAACTAAGCCTAGGACTATAGGCTTCGCCGTTGCGCAAATAATTTTTAACAATGAAACCTTGTTGGCATTTCTAGTGCTATCAGCGCTCGTTTTCAGGAGAACCCCGAAACCCACGGAAGAGTCGTCTCTCAAAACCTGGAAAATCTCTAAATGTGCGTTGTCGAAACATGCATCTCTCTGAGATACGAACTTATATAGAACCTCAGTATCGCTAATTCTTGTTCGCCGTACTTAAAATAAATCTGGAGTAAGCTATTGTGCTCTTGCTGGCAGCTGTGATGGTTAAGTTTCCTTAGATGCTTCCATTCGAATACGAGCCGCTATTCTCATCATCAACGGGGTAAAAACTAACGCGTAAATATCTGGGACTGGCGACTCAGAAACCGTAAAGAGAGCCACCTCTCGGGCCAAATCTTGAAAGCTGTTCTGTACAAAATTTTCGAAGTCCAAAATATTTCCTGACTAGAGGTTGCTTTGGCTAGATCTCCTCGTAGTCCTTCTTGTGTGTGCTGAAGGCTCTGACACCCCTTTTTTGCATCATCTTTGGAGGTTAATTCATGTTGAAGTATCAGTCACTGAGCCCTAGAATACATGTGACTTGATTTTTAAGCTGGTCTAAACTAGGGTCTATAGAGTGTATCGTAGGTGTAGAACTTTGCAGTAGTACAATAATATACATCATAAGCTTCAGGCATTTACCAGCAGTACAGTCTTCTAACCATATCTTCTTCAATAATTCATTTTTTTAGCTTGGCCCTTATAAATTAGCCACACATTTTCAATCATAGACCTAGAGATTTGAAGATTTTTATGTTCGGGCGCTATTTTTGTTTTGCTGCCTTAGTTGTTGTCTTCTCGCTCTTCGCGTTACGTCTATGTCCCTAGGTTTTACCTCAGCTCCCATACCCACATTATTGTCCCTCGGTAGTTAAATATATGGAAATTGGATGGTAGATTGGTATCTTTTTTTCAAGATGATAATGTGACAAATTGACCAAGAAGGAAGCATTGGCCGCTATGAAGCCTGATCTAAAATGAGATTCCTCAAAAGGAATGCTCGTAGTAAAACACTAACTTCACCTGCATGGGCCTGTAGGGTACCAGATCGAGTTTATCAAATCAAATCCAAGTCAATAACTTTTAGTGGCAATACCATGAGAGTCAAGTAAATTAAAAACTCTTGTCAAGAATCTCGTTTCATTTAGCCCGTTCAGGTAACTTACGTGCCCATGCAGGTATATCGAGCTACAATATTTACAAAGGAGGAAACCAATTCGATAAAAGCCCTTAAAACTGTCTGTCTCATGTCTATTGGTTTGTCTGAGGTTTCTAATATGAAGTGCGTTTAATCTGTTCATACAGTGTGAATTCCATCCTATCCTTGTTCACATCGTCTCATGTTTTGGTCCAATGCAATTTCTGCTTTTCCTACGAGTCGGAATTGTTCAAATCAGCTTTTTGCTAGTACCTATTTTGTGATTCTCTCCGAATCATCTAGACTGTCCATCATTGCCGCAAAGGATATATCTTTTGCTTTAAGAATCACTTATCCTCTTTCTCTTGCCAACTGAGGACACGTTAAGACTATGTGGTCTTAACATTTTGACACAGATATCCACACTGATATTTTGGATTAACAACCCTGGGGATTTCCTTTGATACAGATAAGAATTGAGACATATTCCTGAAAAGGATTATTACTCAAGTTATTTCACTTTCGATGACCGTACTGCTGATTGATCGGAGAGAGTTACTTCAATAATCCTTGTGAAATTGGCTGAAACATTATCTAGTTGGGAAGGGCAAATAAAGGAAACGTATTGTGACTTAGCCTTGATGCTATACCTATAGATCAATGATCTAGTTTCAATTTAGATGTAGAGGGATTGATCCTAGTTCTCTTCGACGAAGATATCAGCAGAAAGGCATTAGCCAATAAACATTTCTATAATATCTCCAGCCGAGCATTCTTGGATTATGATTGATAATTTTTTACGGTCTAGCTCTTATCGTTTATGTTTTCCCAGGCCAGCAAATATTCTACGTATACCAGCATACAGCTCAAACTAATTTTCATAACACCTAGTGATTTGATCAAAAGAATCTTTTGGCGACCGATAGGCACAGATTTTGGTACCTAGCAATATGAAACTCGTTTTCTCTAAGAATCAAGATCCATTTTTTCCCCAGGTGCCGCATCTGTACCACCTAATTCATGAATCGTGATGTACTTACCCATTTCCTCCCGGGCTATAACTTTTTCATTCAGGATAGCTGTGGTTCCTCTCTTGAAGACATAACTTTTCTGCTTTTTACTTCTCTCATTCGGTTTTATAAAGCCACGCTTCAGAGTTGTCATATCTTTCTTGATGATTGCCACATCAACATTTGAGCCAGATCCCAGGTCGTTGAAGATACCAGCCTGGATCGCATTCGACGCCAAACTCACGGCTTCTTCCTCTGTCATTCCTTGTTTCCATTGTGTTTCGAAGACTGACATAGCTGCTAGAGAACCACTACCCATGGTTATATACGGGAGCTTATCAGTGCTTCCATGGGCATGTACACTAAAAAGACCGATTCCTGTTGGGTCAACCCCAGCAATAACGAGATAAGCGCCAATATGGCCTTGGTACTTGAAGAGATGCTGTTTAAGCATAGTCATACATGTGACGACGCGTGGCTTGCGACCAGTAGAGAGAGAATGAAGCTCAAGTTGGCTGGATATTAGGGCGGTTGTAAACTCTGTATCTGCCGCTGTACCGGCGCCTGCACACCAAATCTGAGGAGCAATGTAGTGAAGCTTCTCGCAATTCTGTTGTAGTTCATTCTTAGCATTCATCAAGCTGAGCAAAGATGTTGTGTAATACCTTATCAGCTACTATAGGTCCACTCGTTGCCCTAGTATCCGCAGCTATCTAGAATTTGATCAGCTATAATTCATTGAGCGAAACATTGAATGGTAGAGATGTATTATCCTCAGAACGTAATTTAGTCATTTGGGAGTAGAAAAGAAAACTCTCTTGATTTCCACCTACCACAACGCCTTCATCGAAAATGCATCCAACAATAGTAGTTCCAGTACTCGTAGCTTTAGGAAGTGGTAAGCCTTTTGCGTGTAAGGCGGCATTCCGAGTATGATTGGAGAAGTCAAAGCCTGGCATAATGTTATATTCGGTGCGCGAGAACTTCTCTTTGCTATAGCTTTTAATCTTCTTTGTAGAACAGTTTTAAATGAATTTCTAGTTAACGTAAACAAACTGCTAGCAGTAGGTATTATTATATTTATGTTCCCGGTTTCGCATTATCTCTGCGATAGTGACGTTGGTGCATATCTAAAAGGTTGTCAGACATGCCAGATCACGTGTCAATATGTCCCGCGCCGAACATAAGGCGCCAAAGCTGAAGGTTTGAAGGAAGTAAACTGGTTGGATCGGCTTTCATCGCGCATCAATAATCAATGTTTATATTGAATATTAAGCTCTTCTCAGACCGAGGCCATACACTTTACGCCGCTCCTACTCTCTTTCTCTAAAAAACGATATTTGTAATAATGCCCATAAAGAATTGCCATTTACACAACTAGTTCCTCACTGTAGACAAGAAAATAATTCAAAGTTATTATGGTTAAATAAATCAAATGTAGTTAGGTTCTATCATTTAGATTCTAGAAGTTCTCCATAGTTATAGACTCGGTTAGGACTATTTTAAGTCTAACCTGATCTAATCTAATATCCATTCAGCTCAGTGTTTACCCGTGGAATTCGGCCACCTCTTCCACGGAACATTCTACCCAAAAAAAATAAAAAATAAAAAGGTAGCAGTGGAAACTGCGTGCGCGGGAAAAAGACTCAAAAATCCTGCAGCCCCAGCCAGACGAGGCCTAGACACCAGGACCACATGAGATGCGCATATTCATCTATATCTCCCTTCTTTGTAACATTCGAGGCCGACTTCATCCAATCCGCCATTTCCGTATCGGGTGCTGGGTATGCTCCGGAAACTGATCGGATGGCTTTTTCTCCATGATCAATGATTGGTCATGAGTAGAGCTATGATCCTAACACCTGATCTGATCGTGGCTAGCTTCATGAAAATGGTGATACGAGGATGTGTTGAGAGATGAAGACGATACAGACGGCGAAAGCGATTGGGAATCTTCGTCGAAGTGAGGAATTTGTTAATAAATCTCGGCTCTGCAGACTGTGGTGTGAGAGCTGGAGGTTCGTAGGGGACACCACTGACAGGTGCTGAATTTTATTCACGAAAAAACCAGACCCATTCAATCCAAAATCTTGATTTGTATCGAATTTACTAACTTTATGCAAGTGGCAGACTTTTAGGTCTAATTGTAAGGTACACAATACTCACATGGGAATTTGATACTCCACCAGAGCTAAGACAAGGCAACTTTCGCAGTACTTTGGTCGCTACACGAGGCGAAGAATCAAGACCCAAACAGCGCCAATTTTTCGCTCACAACAAGAGGGTTGGAAGGAGGCTAGAAAGGCAGAGAGTGAATTCCCTGAGGTACACACGAGTCTGCAGCACCCAGCTGGCTGACCTCTTCAAACGCTTCAGAAGGGTCACTATGTCTTCGGATTTAGTCCTAATGTCGGTTCTAGAAGAGGCCCGCACCCAGTGGTTTTTTGTGATTTTCCCCGGCTGCCATACACTTGAAAATGGCCATCATTTCGTTGGCTGGAGATAATGAAGGTCTTAGTGCTCCTCTAAGTGTATGATCAAATGAGGACTTGTGAGGGGCGGTACTATTTGAGGGGAACTATACGGGAGGCATAGGAGGGGATATACTATTGTATAGGTATTCTTGGCCTGTAGGTAGAGGGGACCTGCATATTCTTAGATGTATATAAATAATCTTGTTTATTATCTCATTCGGTTTCTAATTACAGGTCCATGAACCGAATGGCCGTATCATACAGGGAAAAAGCTTTAAAGCAACAAACCCCGAAAGATCCGCCATAATGGTACAGCCCAGTTTAATACCGAAGTTTTACTCTGCACCGTATCTTTCGGTTTTTTATATGAGCTACTTTAACTTTCCCATTGACAAGTAATAGCTTAGTTGAAGTTGAAAAATGATGGGACATCCTCGTTACGCCCCAGTCTTCGGAGCGTTCTTAGAGAGGGTCCGGATAGTTGTGCCTCCATCGACACGCTAGATGTAGCTGCTCGGGTTGAGACTTTCTTTCGAGGTCGCCCCATCCCCCTCCTTGGTGCATTTCCCTTTTTGCTGGTAACCAAAGTAAATCCCTGATCATCAGTAGTTTTCGCTATTGGTTGTACTGCCGCTAAATAAAACTTTTCTTGTCGGATATTAGCTGTCCTTCCTAGGAGCGGAAGAAGGGCTTTCTGAACGCTCCCCTTGTTGGTCTGAAGGGTTCGACATGCTGTACTCTTCCATGAACAGTGTTCCTCCCCGCAGTTGACGCAAGGAGCCATTTTCCTCGGACAGTCCCGAGTCTGGTAAGCCCCAACGCACTCACTATACCAGGCAGCCTTTCCGTATGACGCTTGAGTGTGCCGCGAATAGCTACAGTTGTAATACTGCTTCACTTGAGCCCTGGCAGACCACGCCTGTGTTATATACAGTATGGCATCGTGCTCGATGTTACGGACTCAAGTCTACCAAGATAGATTCCCCAAATAAGGTCTGGAGACCCACTTAAGTAATGTCGATCTTAGGTAACACTAGCATTACCCCGGTAAATTGTCATTGTACTGAAAACTCTTAAATACACTGTAGAAACATCTTGAAATTTGATTTTGATTTCATTAACCTGATTTGGCGCCCTATGCGCCCATGCAGGTGGCTATAAACTCCACTTGTAGGTATTTTACATGAGGGGGAAACCTTCCGATAAAAACCCCCTTCTCCTTCAAACTATTACTGTAGTACTTCGTTAACCTACAGGAAGCGCAATATGCCGTTAGTCCGAGACAGAACTAGCTAAAATTATTGGTGACCTCGCCATCCTTTCCCTGCCCTCGCGTGCCGAAAAGTGATGACTGTGGTCTTGAGTTCGACCCCGATGGCGCAAATTGATGTGTAGTTGGGGCTGTGGCCATGGGATTTTTCCGCGGGCGCCCTGGCCCTCTCTTTCCGACCTCTGCTTTCTGGTTGGACACCAGTGTAAACCCTTGGTTGCCTACTTGTTTTACCGCTGTAGATATTGGAGTGGCCGCTGCTGTTAGTTCCTCCCTTCTTAGATCTGCCGTTCTTTCCAAAAGTCCATACCGTGCCCTCTGGACACTAACCTTGTAGGACGCGAAGTTTGGACACGCCCCCTTCTGCCACGATTTATGGGCTTTTCCGCAGTTGCAGCAAAGCACCGACTTCCTCGGGCAGTCTCTAGTCTGGTGAGTGCCCGCGCACTCACCACATCTTTTCGCCCTATTGCACGAGGCTTGAGTATGCCCCCATTGACTGCAGTTGGAGCACTGCTTAACTTGTGCTCGGGGTGACCAGAGCTGGACCGTGTACAGCATTGAATTGAGTACAATGCCGTTTCGTATCACCTCGCGTTGAAGAGCCTCTGTCGGCAGGCTAGCGATCACCGACCCTCGAGTATGGCCATTTTTCCTCATCCATTAGTGCTCCTTTCCGTCGTAGAGCCATCTTAACCTGTTAATTTGGATTCCAGGAATCCGAATATTTGTCTCCGTTTTTATTTGATATATAATTCTACCGTTGTCAGCATTTTTTCCTCCATGTATCATTGTCCCCAATGGGACTCCCAAAATTTCAACAGGATAATCCTGCTTCAAGACGCAGAACTCCTTTGGCTGAGCCATATTCAGGGCAGCGTCTCGCTGGGAGATCGACTGCACGAACACCTCAGTGTCGTTACTCCTTAACTGCCTTACGGCGTATGCCCCCTCCATCTGTGTTTTTGCCTTGTTTAGCAGCTCTGCCGGCTGCATCTTGTCCGCTCCTTGTATCCTAATTCGTACTGCCGCTTTAGTCGCTGGAGGTGCGACGACTGAAGCGTAAGTGGGTCGACCTCCCATTCCTTGTGTCGACTGAGGAGCAGTCTTGCGCACAGGCTCCTCGAGACTCTTCGTTACTGCCTTCTCTAAGGCCAGCATCCTTTCTTCCATTGGTGTCGCTTTCATTGTCGATTGTAGAGACAATGCGTGCGACTTGAGGGCGTCAATAGCCCCATCTACCTCCGCCATCGGTGTCGCTGTTGGGTTAGTACCTGCTATGACCAGTCTGTCGCGAACCTTGTTTAGAAAATGCCCTATTGATTTCGGGTTATCCATGTTAACGCCTGTAGATGTCGCGAGAGAATCTACAGCCATAATTGCGGCTGTTCCGCTATCCGTTGGGGGCTTAGGTGGTGCCGTGAAATTTTTTCCAGCCGTGAAAACGACATTTCTGGTTCCCCAATCCACCATGCCGAAGCGCAGCGCGAAAAAATCGGGGAATCGGATAATAAGGTTCGATTAAGATAGTAGCAATTAACGAAACGATGAAATGACGTTCGTGGAACGTTGTGCCGCTTTTGACCAAATGATGATGTTTTTTCTGTAGAAATATCTTCTTAATATCATTGTTTTAGATAATCAGAATAGACTTCGTTAACTTTGTTCGATTGTTTATATCACGACCCCATTCCGTGACACTCGATGCCATGTCGAACAACTTGCTTCTACAAGGCCTCTGAGGGGAGGCTTAGAACGATCAACCCTTTTTATGTCCATCTTTATTTGCTAGTGGTCTCTCCCTTCCATCATGAATCTATCTTATTCTGTTAATTATCAGGCCTGAGATTCTATCCTTCATCGACTCGCAATTCTCCTCAAATTTTACTCCGTGTGTTTGAATTCGTACAGCTGTTTTCACTATTGGTGGCGTGACGACTGACGTGTAAATCTTTGGGGTCAGCGCTCAAGAAACCGTTGTAGGGGCCACCTTTCGAGCAGGTTTCGCTTAACTCTTCTTCACGATCTCTTCAAGGGCCAATATCTCTTCCTCGATCGGAGACTGCTTGTACTTCATCTTCTTTCATTTCTTATTGCGTGCGTTGAGGGCCTTAACGGCCTCCTTATCTTCTTCCACGGTTGGTATGTCGTCATCACCGGCTTCATCAGCATTGATTAGCCTTGTCTACTTTAATGTGATCCTCGGTATTTCAAGGTTTTTATCCTTTAGTATGTGATGGGCGATCAGCACAACAGTATAATAAAGGAATGGTGGCCGTTTACTGTCTATTTTCTACATACATCTCAGAACTGTCCACCAAGGGGAGGCTACTTAAGGTGTCCCAACTCATAATGCGCTAAACACATTATATGCTCTACTGCACCATGTCCTTGGTAGTCCAAGTAGGCTCTTCATAGCGAATCTTGGTCGTGTCGGTCCATGATTCCATATGAGACTTTCTGTGACAATATCCTGTCTCCATATTTGTTGCAACCCTGTATTTGTATGGCCAAGTTGGATATCTCTTTAGATAGCAGGGCTAATGACGTAATAATATTAAGGAAATAATGACCCCTCAGTCACTGAGGTTGTAGAGCGCATTGATTCAAGTAACTACCTAAGTGAAACTGACTACATAATTTTCAGTCACGTGTTTGTTGGCAACGTGTCCCACTTGATAGTCCCAATTATTCTAAATTCTAACAAATAATGATAATTGTCCGTGCGACTGCCACTAGGAGATAGGCGCAGCCTGTAACGTAGAGCAGGTTCTGCACCACAACCATCAGAATTGGATGCCGATGTCGCCTTTCACGACGCGTCAATACCACTGTTTTCCACTTTACTAGCTCTCACACTCGCCATGTTGTCGCACGTGGGGTTTTCACCTGAATTTGAGTTTGGTTTCTTTTACGTGACAGAAAAGACCCTTGTCAAACTCGAGGGTGCCAAATGTAGCGTCGGGAGAGTTACTGAGTGGCTTGGGTAATAGCCGAGGAGGTTGGCAAGAGTCAAATATATGAATTCGTAATTATAACTAATACTAAGGATGAGGGAATCTAGGATCGGAGACAAGGCCAGCGGATGATAGAAGGCATGACCTGGCCCACCCCAGTAGCTCTGTCCAATCCATATATACAGTGCCTCTAGGTTCCAAGAGGTAAAACTTCAAACTGGGTCGTTGAAGGGATTAGCCCTGTAGGCGCAGTTGGGCTAGCTCGGAATAGGTTAGTATGTCTCTCCTCCTTACCCCGCTCGCCATGAAGTATGGTCCAATCGTCTACTTCTAATAATCGCTTAGTAACACACATTTTCAACGACATTTTTGGCTGCCAAGCCTACACAGTCACTGAAACTTCTCACCACTATCGATTCATCCTCTACTCTAGCAAACAATGTCTCTCGAACAGTCTGCTTCAGAAACTAAAGTTAGCAAGTATCTAACTCGCGATCAATGTATAGAAATAAGAGCACTAAGAAGATTTGGCTTGACACTTCAAAATATATCCGACAAACTTGGCTTCACAATAAGTCAAGTACAACTTGCGTGTGCTCGAGAGACTGACAATCCTATGTCTCGCAAAGGACCCTTACCAAAATTAAGCGCGGAACAAGTAGATGACCTTGAAGTATTCGTCCGGGAGTCTCCTGAAAATCGACAGATGTGCTATTTGGAACTAGCAATGGGGCCCTTCAGCCACTGGGGATGCAGTGAATGTCTATTTTCCAATGCACTCAAAAAAAAAGGTTTCAGCAGATGCATTGCTCGGAAGAAGCCTCCGTTAAGCGCGGTGAACAAGCAGAAAAGATTGGAGTTCGCCCAATTATATTTAGATTAGAGCAATGAACAATGGAGTCGCATATTATGGGCTGATGAAACCTGGGTATTGGGTATTTCTCATATGAAACCTCGTGTCACAAGAAAAGTATGTTTAAATTCTATCAAAATCTTTATTTCACTAACAGCAGAGTATAGCCTGATGATGAGTTTGATGAGATTTGTACTGTGGCTCGCCATGCTCATGGGAACAGCTGTATATTTTGGGGATCATTTTACGGATCACAAAAAGGCCCATTCCTAGTCTGGGAGAAGGATTGGGGATCAATGAGGTCCTCATCCTTTTGTGAAAGGATTTTGCCACTCTTGAATCAATCTCACTCGGAAAATCCAGAAACTCTACACATGCACGACATCGCACCATGTCATAAAGCGTACTCAACAATTGAGGCGCTGCGTGAAGTTGGAATAACGCCTATTAGATGGCCACCTTACTCTCCGGATCTGAACCCGATCGAGTTATTGTGGAATATCTTAAAAAACCACATTAAGGTAAATAGTCCTGAGATAAATGAGGTCAGGCTTGTGCGCTCTACCACGATGAAGACATTGCTTCAGGATGCATGGGACTCTATATCTTCAGAGGAGCTATTGTCACTAGTTGGCAGCATGCACGAAAGATGTGTAGCAGCGATAAAGGCAAATGGAGGGTACACAAAGTATTAGGATGGAGAAGACACATAAAATATGTAGTACGCTTTCATTTTAGTTGCGAGCCATACTGAGGGCTTCGATGTAGACTATTGTAATACAGAGCAAGAATTCTTGAAATAGATATGCATTTTTAGAGAATATCAACTGATTTTTTTCAATTTTGAATTACGACTGTGGACTATTGTACTTTTCCCATTGAGTTCAAAACCATCCCCATAATTTAGACTTTCACGGAATGTCATTGGATAGTACCCCTTGCTCGCATTACTAGTCGAGTAATTAGACATGGGCCTGCATGAAGATCATATCAATTAAGGCAATAAGAACAGGGATCTAACCCCAGTCATTCTGACAATTTTACCTTTGCCACCCATAAGAGACTTTACATCATAGTAACCAGAGCAACCTAGGTCTCATAGGGTCCACCTTCTCGAGGATCCATGATCATAAATATTGTATTATAATTTGTCACGTGTACTCCAGTTTTTATGCATAATGCACACTAAGCTAGAAACCTGTATATACTAGACACATCATGTAGATTTAGAGGGGGAGTCACACATTGTCTTAAGATTTCACTACATAGAAGATATAGTAGAAATCCCGAGACATCGTGAACTACGATTTCCATATATTCACATTTTTCAATTTAGCATCCTAGGAACTTAAAACCTCATTCTACTACTCGATTACTCAATTCGTAACCCATAGCAACCGTTGTAACCCAGTAACTTTTTTTTTGCATCATATTTCAATTGCGTATGCAGCTATCTAGCTGTGACACAATATCAAAGAAAAGTACAGAAAAGATGACTCAATTTACAACAGGAGCACTCATGCCTCAGATTTCATTTGCAAGTACCACTGCGAAGTTATGGTGGCTTTTTTTTCACCCCAAGTCAACCCTCATCCGTGAATACCCACCCAGGGGAAAATCTCAAAAACCCTGAGTTATCCAGACATGCCTCCGTCATCCATCAACTTTTCTCCGCGCGAAATATGATCTGAAATGTCTCCTTCCCAAGTGGAGTAGGTGCCCAGGCTACTCAAACCATACCAAAGAACATCACCAGGAGTCGGACCACGGCACCTTCCATCGATTGCTTGTGTTTATAGTGTAACCTAGTAACTAGTAAGGTAATAATGACCCCTCAGTCATTGAGGTTACAGAGCGCATTGGTTCAAGTAACTACCGTAGTGTTAATAAGTACAGAATTTGTAGTCACGTGCGTCCCAACAACGTGGCCTACTTTATTTTTTTTTTTATCATTTAATGTGTATTCAGCTACAAAGCTATGACACGTGACCGGTGCTATGTATACACGTTGGATGACTCTTTTGACGTGAGAGACACTCAAACTCTGGATTTCATTCGCAAATACCACTATGAGGTATGCTTGCTTACACAAACAGTCGACCCTCCTCCGTTAGTACCCACCAAAGGGAATTTCGAAACCTTAGGTTACCCAAGCATACCAGCGCCGCAAGAAATGTGATTGTGTTTTGCCGGATTCGAACCAGCGATCTACTGTCTCATGTGGGATAAGTGTCCAAGCTATCCAGACTCTACTTGGCAGACCGGCCAAGACGATGTACCACCGCACCATCCAACCATGGCGGTGTTTGTAGTGTCGCCTGCACTCTCGCAACCGAAGTCTTGGCACGCACAAAGCTCAATTTGTAAAAACTCCTTTCCAAATTTCAAAATTCCATGCCCGTCGAGACTCTATCCATCCTTCGCATCATCTTGTGAACTTGTCCTAAATCCTCTCACGTCCATCCCAAAGAACTGTCTCCCAGATTTGTCCGCCACGCTTTGCTTCCTCCGCCGGGTGTAAATATCGGCGTGGGCGTGTATTTGGCGACCAGCTAAGGCCAGAGAAAGTCGACAAGAGGTGTTTTCATTAGAATAAGGATGTACTATGTCGTACTTGTAGACTCGATGAGGCTTAGGTAGGAATCAGACTCTTTGGAAGTGAATATTTGATATGGTGGAGTATTTGGAATTATTGCCTCGAGGGCCAACTTCTTTGATATAGCGAAATTTGACTGAACTTGGCTCTGGGAGAATATTTCACTCCCAGGTTCGTAGAGAGCGCCACTGACAGGTGTTCAGTCTTGCCCTCCAACGTGGCCTACTTGATAGCCCCAATTATTCTAAATTCTAACAGTAACCTCTATCCTTAGTTCCTGACGACCCAACATCTATTTAGACGTGACACGGGTAGATTGACACTGAGTGCTGATTACTACCTTCATGCCCGGCATTGAAGCCAGAAGCGACAAAAGAAAAGAAGAAAAAAACGGTACTGTGAATGTCTGAGTTACGGTGCCTTGCGGCGCAACTATATCTTCCAACCCCGTCTCCTCTCGAGTTGGAAACAATCTCAATATGATCACCTTCGACCCTGTTTATTCTTTAGCATACTGTAACATCTACTTGTAGTTAAGAATCGGAAAAAGTTCTGCCATCCCTTCTCCCCTATCATTTCCCTGGCTCCGGGCGGGGCAATTTCCTCACAGCTTCTCCAACGTAGCAAAGCAGGTCGGCAATCTGAAAAATGTCAGGGCCTCTTCTCTCAGGCACAAACGTACTTCAGATCTTCATATTCGGGATTGAAACGCCGGTTGTGGTCAGCGTAGTACCCGTGGCCAGTTCTTGCCGCAATCAGACGATGCTCCGCCCATCTTGGCATAGCTAGTTCCGGCGGTCGTTTGCAGCGCATTTAGAGGTCCAGATATTTGTGTTGTTTGGGTCGATACTTCTACCACCACTCTTCCACGAGTTCTTGACCGCGCTGTTTAACCCACATAACTCATTCCGCAAAGGTTAGAACTTGATCTTCTCCACTAAGAAAAGCTGTGGTTAGTGACCGGTTATTGGGAGCTCCCAAGGCTGATTTGGCCAGCTCATCGATGTCTTCATTGCCTTTGATCCCAATATTACCAGGTTTCCAGCGTATTTCCACAAGCTTATTTTTTCTCAGCAGTGAAAACTTATCCACCACCGCCTCCAAGGAATTTGATCTTCCTTAGTCGAGCGCCTGGGTGACCGCTTGGTTGCCCAGAAGAGTGTAAATCAATAAGCCTACTCCAACCGCTATTGCAGACTCCAAGGCTTTCATGGCGCCTAAAACTTCCGCGTTGAATACCTCTGCTCCGAGAAGTGTACCGGAATCATTCCCAGCTAGCTTTCCTCCTTGGTATACTACATACCCCCAGGCTGATTTTCTGGGACCCGATGATGATCCATCAGAGAAAGCGAAGACTGTGTTAGCTAGACGGGAAGCTAACCACCGCTTTATGCTTCCAGACCTAGCTTCATTTTCTCGACTACATGGAATCGATACTGGGGTGCCACGTGGGAAGTATAGCTTTCCGGGGCCTTCGGCTATCGGAACTCGACGCACACTCATTTGTAGGCGTGTCATGTACCGTTTTGGTTGTCTGAACAAGCGATTTCTTTGTCCCGATCTAATACGCAAGCGTCTTATTATATCTTTTGGGTCCTCAGCCGCCCGAAGGGCTAGAGGGTGCCACAAATTCATTCTTCGTATACGGGCTGCCGATCGCAGCGTCTTTTTCTGGAGGATGATAGATGTCGGGGGTACTCCCGCTTTACGATAAAGAGCGCCATTCGGAGAGGTACGCAATGTTTGGAGTGCTAGTTGGGTAGCTTTCATTATCGATTTGTCCAGCAGAGATATGTGACAGCCTAATCCAGTGCCAAATTCTTTATTTCGCAGCGAGGTTATTCGAGTGAGATCCGGCCACCACGCTTCTGCCCCATAGAGAGCCGTACTCAGAACAAATGCCTGTACTGCACGAATAAGAAGTCCGAGAGCTGCACCGCATTCAACACTGTTCAAACGTCGTAAGAAGTGGACTAGACGGTTAGCTTTTCCAGTCCATTCCTGTACATAATGCTTGAATTTCAGATGGTATCAAGCCAGACTTCTAGCCATCGGATGTGCGTTGATGGTTCGATTCGACGATCTCTCACCATGATAGAAAAGCCAGCCGCATTGATTTTCTTTCTAGGTCCCCCTCCAGTCACTAGAAGTTCTAACTTTGCAAGGGCAAAATCGATCCTGTGTTCTCTTGCGAGAAGGATGAAGCTGTCGAGGTCATCTTGGACTGCGGAGATAGCATCCGCCGCATCTTTCCAATTCTCACGATCGCTACGTCATTAGCGTACCCGAATCTACTTGTGAGACTATGGTCATGAAATAGCACTGCGAAATATAGCATAAAGAGTTATGGCGACAGTGGCGAGACCTGAGATACTCCACGTTACAGTATCTTTTCCTCGGCAACTCCGCCGCGGTGCTTTACCTTGAGCTTTCGTTTGCAAAGTAAAGTCTGAATAAACCGGCACAGGGATAGTGGCCAACCTTATTCTCGAAGAGGTTAGAGCAATGGGCTGTGAAGAACTGCGTCAAAAGCACCTTGGATGTCAAATGTGACTATAGCCGCACACTTACCACTTCTTATGGCCGCCTCAGCATCATGGATTATACAGGATGCAAAGTTGAACGCCGATCGTCCTGGTATGGAGCCGAATAATTGAGGGTGAACCACTTGGTGACTTATCGTCAGCCATGCCATTCTCTTGCCAACTAAACGTTCAAGTCCTTTGCCTAAACTCGAAAGCAGCGAAATCGGTTGCAGCCTTTGGCGGTTGACAGAGTTCGTCCCGGCTTGGGAAGAAGTGCAACCTTTGCTACCCTGAAAGCCGTGGGAAAGTGGCCGATATTCAGACAGGCCTGGTAGAGATCCTTAACCAGAGGTGCTAGATGGGACTAACAGGCTTTGAATAGACGTACCGTTATCTATCTAGCGCCTAGTGCCGTATCGTTGATAGAGACGGTAGCGCTAGTCACATCATCAAGTAATATTTTAGTATCCCATGGCATGCGCTCCTCATGTCCATCATCCGAGGTTGAAATATCGTTCTCGCCGCTGAATCTCGCCAAGAGAATATTTCGTAGCGCACTAGCTCGCTCTTGCGGGTCAGGTAGCCACCGATTTTCATCAATCTGCAGGGGAGGGGGCTTAGCAGCTGGTCGAGGCTTAGCCCATCTCATAACCTTGAATACCTGTGCGTCAGTAGTCACTGCCTTCACTTGCCTCTCCCAGTACTCTCGCTTGGATGTTTGCACCACGGCTTTAAAGCTATTGCGGGACTCTTTTGTGATGTCAGGGTTGTCTCTCGCTGCCTTGTACTCTTACCATTCTGTGCGACACTCGTCGCTCCACTATAGCCCGGTTTTTACGTTTTCAATGGCTGGGACCTTGTCCGTAATCTTCAGAGCATCTCTTAGTGCTTGTAGGAGATCATTCATGAAATTTTCGATGTTGATGACACTGTCAAGAGGGCCAGGCTTGGTCTATTGGCTAACGCATCGGCTAGATTCCTTCAAGTTGGCGTCGCTGACACGAATGTTCCTTACAATTCTAGAGAGATATGACACTGTAGGGTTAAGCACGGAACCTTCGATGGTCGAGTGATCTGAGGTACAGTGGTAGCAGTTGGACACTGATGCTATAGCGGCCGTGTTGCTCCAGGTTAAGTCTAGTATGTTTCCGTGCCTGTGTGTTGGCTCTCCAACAATGCTAATTAGATCTATATCATGAGCTGATGCCCATTCCATAATCTGGTTGTCATTGCCATACTGATTTGCCGTCAGCGGTTGCCAAAGCTGTGACTCAGAATTGGAATCGCCTCCAACAACCACTAGACCTCTAACTTCCCACTAGAGTTCCAAGGTTCCACTAGTGCCTGGGCAGGATATACGTTGACAAAGGTCAGACCGCCCATCTTTACAAAACAGTAGTCAGATGTTGGGCCTGACGACGGTGGAAAAAGTTGAATTGCATGATTACCTTTGCGGGTGAAGGTAATCGCGCAGGGCCGGATGTCTATTCCTACAAATAGTATATGACTGTTGTAGCCAGGGTGACTTTTTGTTATAAAACCCCCCTCTTTCTTTCTTGTCTATAGTTCTTGTACCATGACTACATGCGAACCTACATCCCATGCCTGCTGCGATCCTATATCCGTGTTTTCACCGCCCCTTCCGACATTCACTTGGTGAAAGTAGAAGGTATTATGTTTGTTTTTTGGTACTTTTGTTGAGGGGTTTCCTAACATTAACACTGAACTGTTGAGTCCTGGGAAATGACGGTTTCAACCGCCTTACCCTTCCTTTCTGAGTACGCTAGGGTAGCATGATAATCACGATATCCGCGTTCTCTGATGATATGAAGTTCTGCGGGGGTACGGGGCAGAATTATCCCGTTTTGTCGTCTTGACCGGGCCATACAGCTGCCCTCATTTGAGTGGTGGGGTCCCGCGCAATTAGAGCACTTTGACACCTTTGCCTGGCACTCTGATGTGTCATGGGTTCCCCCACATTGTCCATATCGTTGGCTCCTGGAACAGGAACGTGTAATGTGGAATCCCCAGCAACATTGG
The DNA here is from genome assembly GCA_905067625.1 of Blumeria graminis f. sp. triticale. Taxonomy (NCBI): domain Eukaryota; kingdom Fungi; phylum Ascomycota; class Leotiomycetes; order Helotiales; family Erysiphaceae; genus Blumeria; species Blumeria graminis. Next base: position 7,755,188 of record LR898475.1, on the reverse strand, counting down.
CATTGCTAGATCGGTCGTCAACGTGAAAAGGGGGTTGCTGGCCTGCTCTCCTCAAAAAGACGAAAGTTTATATTTGCTGGTTTTTGTTGGAAATGAACAATCTAGTTCGTTGGGTATTGGCCAAGTTTAGTTTCTGTGGGACGATTCTGGATTGGTATGGCGCCACACACTGCCTGACACTCGTTCTTCACCATTTCTTTGGTGACTGGGATGCTATATTCGAGCGTCCTAATGTACAGTGGTACAATAAGTGACTTGCATTAGGACGCTGCCTCAATCACAGTGTTATCTCCCTTTGAGGAAGGTTCAGTTTTGATTATTGTTTCTTTCAGTGCATCTGACGCGCATTCGAGAGCGATACCCGACCTGACTGGGTACATGGCAGTGATAGCTTGTGCCAGTGATGATCTCTCTCCTATCGAAGGAACAGGCGTTTGTCTTCCTTTGAGGTTGTCTGTGCCTTAGGGCGGCTTTTCGGAGCAGGTTCTCTCGGAGCTTGCACATTAGGAGGAGTTGGAAGCTTTGCCGATTTTCCGACTACTATTGCTCAGGTCGAGCTATTTGCTTGAGGCTTCGAGGTAGGCCGTGACTATTATCCTCAAATACGGTATGGTTCTTAGGCGCAACTGGTTTGGAAGTGCTAGCCCTGGTGGGGTGCTTCTTATTTGGATAGTTGGGTGCTTCTACCTGATCTACTGCGAAGGCATCCACACTTCGATGAGGATTCCCAATCGCTTTCGCGGTCTGTATCGTCTTCATCTCTCAACACACTCCCCTATCACCATTATCATGAAGCTAACCACGATCAGATCAGATGGTAGGGTCGGAGCCCTACTCATTACCAACCCTTGATCATTGAGGAAAAGCCATCCGATGAGTTTCCGGAGCGTACCCAGCACCCGATATGGAGATGGTGGATTGGATCAAGTCGGCCTCGACTGTTACAAAGAAGGGAGGTAAATATGAATATGCGCACCTCGTGTGATCCCGATGTCTAGGCCTCGCCTGGCTGGAGCTGCAGGATTTTTGAGACTTTTTCCCGCGCACGCAGTTTCCATTGCTACCATTTTTTTATTTTTTTATTTGGGTAGACGGTTCCGTGGAAAAGGTGGCCGAATTCCGCGGGTAAACACTGAGCTGAATAGCTATTCATCAAGGGGAATATATCAATGATCTTACAAGTAACAAAAGAGGATAGGAGCACTGTACAAGGTGTGGCTTGGGTCAGAGAGGAGCCCAATGTGCTAAATAGTCATAGACTCAAGTAGTACAATAAACACAAACACACAATACTGCGAAGGCAGTGATAACAGGCGTGCTCTTTTCTAACAGAGTTGGGACGACTGCTGCTGCTTGCTTCTCTCCTTTGCTCCTAACCCAGGGGTCAGTTTGTCCAAGAAATCCCTGGGCTAAGTTCAATCTTTATTTTCTCTGTTGTTCTGCTTTTTGCATCGTATTCACAATGCCAAGTAGGCTTGAGTGAAGTTACCCTCTTGGATTGGAGAGCGTTTTCGATGACGATGCAACAGCTGGGGCCAATGCACCGGTTTCAGATCTTTGTAATAAAGAGTGATGAGATGTGGGTTGTAGGATGGGTCGGAAGAAAGAATGGGTTTCCACCTGAGAAAATAGTTGATTAATTGTAAAATTTTTAATACAGAAGTCAAATTAATGACAGGCAAGCAGGTGCATTTCCTTGCATAGCCATAGCCTCAATAGTACCGTAGCTAGCATAGCCCCATGGTTAATTGTAATAGTTAAATTGGAAATTTGTATTAAAGGATGAAGTAATTTGGAGATGTATCTTCTGATACAGATCCTGCTGTAGTCTTAGATTTACATAGGATGTGAATAGGAAAAAAAACAGCACTGTAATTGCTATTATTTATTTTTATTTATTTATCTTTATTTAACGTCTGGCGGATCACGCGTCAAGCGAGTAACCCTATTAAGTCCCCACTGAGACAAAAGACGCCAGGATTTAATCTCTGGGCTTCTACATATTTTAAAGGAAAGCAAAAAAACAAAATTAAACTATTTAACATATAAAGGAGGTGCATTCACATAGCTACTTCCCGCAGTTTGTTAGGCTCTTATTTGTGGTGGTAAGATACTTGCTCGGCGCCATTCTCTGCGCCATTCTCTGCGCAGGTCAACCCACACTCCCTGTTGACCTCCACTACAGGAAAAATAAATTAGAAAAAAAAGGAGTCTAAATTGCTTATCTTCCTTCCTTCGTTTGCTGGTTTTTCGCGACACTTGAAACCTCAAGATTATGGGCAGATATCTGTGAAGAATCGGGTTTCCTGTAGCCATTCTCCAAATCTTTGACCTCCTTCATATGTGCCAAGAATGAACGGGATCATTTCCGAAGGCGGACCCTGCATTAGTCGTGATCTTCTTTTCGCTATATGACAGAAAAAGCAATGTAGTGGGGCCTTACGACGGCCACATCGGCAGTAATTTGATGCATTTTCATGATTGAACTGCTCGTGATAGTCAGCGAAGTCGCCGTGCCCAGATCTAGCTGCTAAAATTCGACCTAGAGTGGCGCGCGGAAGGGCAAGTTCTTTTGGCCTAGTGGGTGCTGATATTATTCCTAGCTTTTCGTAGCCTAGGTGCTGGGGAAGGAGATTTCTCCAGAGGTTGCGAGAGGCTTGCGTTGTTGACTCTTTTGCCCAGCGCTTTAGCCCCGCATATGTGAAAGCGAGGTCATCTGGAGTTGGTAACTGGCAGCCATCTTTCGCTGCTTTGTCCTCAGCTTCATTTCCAACTATCGATGCGTGACTCGGGACCCATCGGACCCGGATTTGGCCCCGTCTAGTGTGGGCCAGCCGTGAGCGGTCTTGCCATTTGGGATTTAAGGTGAAGAACTCGTCAAATTGCGCTTGTGAGGACCCTGAAAAGGGGAATAACAGTCGAGTGGCAACTTCCAGATTATCTAGAAAAATCCATAGATCTGTCGCGAATTTGGCTGTTGGGAGTGCTAGTGCGGACTTTGCCCTCTCTAGGGCACATTTTACTTCCGCATCGAAAACTTCGACGGCTTTTCCAAGGGCAAGACTTTGATGCAAGACTTGTACGCCTCATTGGTATCCGATGAAGCCAGCGCCGCTCAAGCCGTTTAGTTGCTTAGAGCCATCTGAGTAAATAATGATGTCTCCGAAGGGGATGGTCGTAAGATAGTCAAGGAAGGACTGTTTGTTTTCCTCTGTAGTGGTACTGTTCGGTCCAGCCACCCGGGATTGTGCAGCTTCACGGCTCTCACGTGGATTCCAAGGAGGAATAGCGATTGCATTGATTTGCTCTGATCTGGGGAGTGAAAGTACACGTCGGGCAAATCGAGAGGTAGCACGCTGTGAGCTGAGAACTCTGTTAGCAAGGCGTAAGAGCGGGTGTCGAGGATCCAGACGGCGTAGTCGGACGGTGGCTGCAAATGCACGGCCATCAAGGGCTATTTCCGGCTGCTGTAGCCCTGATTCGCGATGAAGTATCGCTGTTGGTGTGGTGCGATACACTGGAAGTGTCGCGCGGGCAGAGGCAAGCACGACCTTGGAGAGCTGTTGTAGTAGGGAATCTACACGGTTTGATATGCGTCCCGTGTGACCTTGTCTAGATCTGCCTGGCCACCAGGATTCTGAGGCGTAGTAAACGATGGGGAGGACACATGAATCTACTGCACGACGCAGTTGATAAGGAGGAGCCCCTCTCGTTGTATTACCAAGGGATGACAGAGCATGGCTAACCTTGAGGGCCTTTGAGGCGAGGGTTCGAGCGTGCCACTTAAAGGAGAGCTTTTTATCAAAGAGTACTCCAAGCCAGCGAGTGTATGGGCGAGTAGTATTTTCAGAGACGGTAATAGCGCCAGCACTTACCATGGGAGTATTTGTGGGTTGTTGGTCGAGTCGGCGGCGAGAGAAATGTTGAAGCTCATACTTGTCTTCGTCAAATTTCAAGCCCTGCTCTATGCCCCATTCCATGGCTTCCTGGAGGCTGAGTGAAAGAGATTCGGAATTTTCCTAGAGGGATGGAGAGGTGTGAAGGAAGGCGATATCGTCTGCGTATCCAAATCTTGTTTTGGCGGTTCCCATGTGGAGAAGAGGTGCAAGATATAGCATGAACAGAATATGTGATGCTGGCGAGCCTTGTGGGAGGCCACAGGAGACATCAAATTCGGGACCGGTAGAGCCATCTAGACGAATCTTGGCCACGCGATTGGAGGCAAAAGAGGCCACCCACTTTACCAAATTATCAGGCCACCCTTGGTCTCTAAGTCGATGGACTAGTCGGCCAGGAAGTACGCTATCAAAAGCACCCCTCACATCAAGCGTCAGGAGGGAGGCAGTGAGCTTACTATTCAGTGCTGTTTCGATGTCATGTACTAGACAGGTCGTCAAATCTGTGGCCGAGCGGAGAGGGAGGGCACCAAAGTGTTTTGAGGCTGCTATCTTTGCTCTGATAGCTGTCCAAGAGAGGCGGCGGGCGATCACTCGTTCAAGGCCTTTCCCCAGGGTCGAAAGGAGAGCAATGGGTCGGTATGAGCGTGGGCTAGATCTATCTGTCTTGTTGGGCTTGTTTAGCATAACCAGCACAGCGGTCTTGAAGCAAGCAGGGTGGTGTCCAGCCTGGAGGCAGCCTCTAAAAAGATCGCAGACCCGAGTTTCGATTAGTGGCCAACCAATTTTTAGGATGCCGTTGGAATTTCGTCCTCCCCGGGTGCCGTATTGCCTGATCTAATGACCGAGTCCTTGATTTCGGTCAGGGTTAGGTCTGGGAAAGGAAGGCTAGTGACGCCGTCTGATGGCGTATCTAATGGAACATCTATTGCATCAGAGGCATTTCGCAATAGGTTCCGAACTAGCACTTCTCGCTTGTCTTAAAGTGTGTTTGCAGGTGAGGCACCGGGGTTGGTTGGATCTTTGAGAGGTGGGGTGCGAAAGGATCCTACTGTTCGGTGCCAGTTAACGATCCCAAACACGTCTTTTGCTGTATTGGCATGACTTATCTTGTCCTGAAAAAACTTTCGCTTTGCCCTGCGTACTGCAGCGCGCAGTAGCTTTTTCCTGGCGGTGATATCATTTTGATTAGCCGAGCTTCTTCTAGCCGTTCGGTAGGCCTGTGCAGCGTTTCTGCAGTCGTTGTTCCACCAAGGTTGCCCGGTCCCCTTTCCAAAGGCTCGCTGTGCAGATGCTCTATAGGCATTCTGGAGGGCCGTACAGATGCCTCCAGCGAAGAATTCTAGAGAATTAGGCTTTGGGTTTACGGGGAGGTTTTCTAGCCCTGCGATCTCCAGTTCGAGAAGGGAAAGGAAAAGTTTTTCGTCGAGCGTGCTGATTTTGAGGCGAGATATTGGCTCCTGGAAGCGGCTATCCCATGGAATTAAAGATGGAATAGGAAGATGGTCAGATGTGACGTCCAGCTCCGGTACTATTGAAGATTCCGCTCCCGAGAGCATCAGCGGGTTGGAGGCAAACGCAAGGTCTAACACGCTACCGCGGCTATGCGTTGGAATATCCAATTGAGAGATTAAAGTAAGATTGAGACTATCTATCCACCTGATAAACGGTTCCGCTAGTGGACTGTTAGTTGAGGATGATGCTTGCCACCGCGTATGCCTGAGGTTTAAGTCTCCAGCGAGGAAAATTCGGTTAGAATTACTTGAGAAGGTGAGATCAAGGAGGGCTCTAACGGCCTCACCCCCATTTTTTGAGCCGGCGGGGGCATTGTAAACATTCACTACTAGAAGTTTTGCTCCAGATGGTGCAGTAACTTCCAAGAAAAGGAGATCTCTCGCAGCTGTGCTCATTAGAGGGAGGGGCCGTTGTTGACATACTTGTAGTCCCGCCCCTTTGCGTATATACGTGAGCACTCGAGGCCGGGATGACCAGTCATCCGTGGGGGTAAAGCACTCATAGTTGGGATTAAATTTGGTGATGCGGCGCTGTCGGCCAGTGAAGATATAGGGCTCTTGAATGAGAACGATGTCAAATCTTTCTTCATTCGCAAAGGTAAGTGCAAGCTCATGTGAAGAGGCTCCCCTACAGACGTTGATCTGTAGAAGCCGTAGCGGCCCTATAGACCTGTGCCGTCTAGACTTCATTTTCGACGTCTAGGACAGAGTAGCGATTCCCAAGGAAGACCGTGGGACGTGAGGGTGGAGGAGAGGTGGTCCGAACAAGCTGGGTCGGGCTCGGGGATCCTTCAAGCATTAGTGGGCCGGAAGGCGTGTTAGAGGGGTTTGTCGCATGTTTGTAGGTGAGAGTTTGGCCCGAAGGAGTGTCAGTCATTTCCTCGTCTACTGTAGCGGGAGTGGTGCGGTCACGGATGCAGCCAACAGTAGTGCACAGACCCATTCTTGCTGCGGCAGATGTACTGCGGATTTGGGCTACTTGCCCCTTTGTCAGCTTTATACCATTTGACCGGGGTCTGAGTAGGCACTCTGGTGCATCGGCTGGATGTGGACCATGGCAGCGGATGTATCGGGGTGGGCAGGGATGTTGGTGCGGTCCACATGGAGTGTGGGTTTCCTCTGTATGTTCAACTGAGCCACAGAGACGGCAGCGTGGAGCGCGAGCACATATACGCTGGTTATGCCATTGAAAACATCTGCCACATTGAGCGATATTAATTTTCTTGGACAGTTTGCGGCAGTTGATGCCCATCCCAAAAATATGAAATCTTCGTGGGAGGTGAGAGCCTATAGGGAAGCGAGCAATAAATCTAGCGGAAGGATCGTAAGGGGATGCAATACTCCCTTTGGTTTCGACTACAATTGTAGGATTAAACCCTTTTTCTTCTTTAAGCTCCTTGAGGACGAGCTCTGAGGTGATTGGCTCCTTGACGAGTCTATTATTGTCGTCTAAAGTGGTGAATGTGCGAGGTACAGACGTAATAAGATAACTGTCCAGGTTTTGAGCTTTTTCGATGCCCAGAACACCTGGGAATCTCCCTTCCCCGATGCCCTGGACGAAAAGATCTTCCAGCCTTGGTAAGGCCGCTTCTGAAGAGGGACGGAGTGCCAGGCCGGATGGAATATGCTGCACTTCTTTCAACAGGGCGGAGTTCTTTCCAAGGAAATTACGGAGTTGAATGAGAAGGGAGTACGCTGATACTAGGTGTTCAGTTGCATTTTCATCAAGGCATAGGAACAATCTGTCGTCTAAAGGCAGCGATTTGGCCTGTTTTTGGGGCTTAGCAGGTTTTGGCTTCTGGGGGGTACTTAATGCAGCATTGCCTTTCGGTTTTCCTGCAACATGCGCATAGGAATGCCTCGCATGGGCAGCTGGTTTTGGCTGAGATATAGGAAGACGATCAGTTGTTGCAGGAATTGGTACACCACGCACATGGCTTTCGAAGAATTCTTGTGCAACAGCTTGCATACGTGTCAGGAAATCGTTAAAAGATTTCTGTAAATGAGGAGGGATTGTTGGGGCAGCGGTGCCACGAGTGACGTTATCTGATGCTGCAGCCACGCCGCCAAATAAAAGAGTTGCTTCCTGCGTTCTGGTGTTGGCTGCGGAGGTTGCTTCAATGAGGGTCTCTGTCAAAGTCTTTGATGCCCCTACCGATAACGGGGGAATAGGAGGGGGAGGGGGATCTGGCATTTTTCGCAATGTATGGGGTATGAATGTTACGATGGCTTGGAGTATGATAAGAAGGTATGTTTGAATTGAAATGTCAGAAATTGATGATGCAGATCCTGATAATGTCTGTGTAATTGCTATTATTTATTTATTTTATTTTAGCATTTAACGTCCGCGGCGAAACTATCTTCCGATAGTCTCCAAAAACCTCCCTAGGGGCGAAGGACGCGCTGTCGAGCTAAGCCCGCAGCGAAATTTTCTAGCAGTTCTGCACTAATTACAATCCAGTCCAGTATCGCAATCTTATGCAATACTTCGGTCCCTACATTTATTTCCCCAGAGGAGACTACATTCCATTTATGATACTAGAGTATGCCACCGCCCCTTCCTCTGTGCCTAATAGCCAATTTATTGCCTCTTGAGTTCTAAGTTTTCCAGTATATCTTCTTACTGTCGCCCTTTTCAAGCGGCAGAAAAAAAAATGAATAGGGGACTTTGCTCGCCCACAAATGCACGGTGAGTAGCTGGTATGGTTAAATCTCTCATGGTAATTCTCAAAGTCTCCGTGCCCTGAACGGGCCGAAAGAAGGTGGTGGAGTGCTTTCCTGGGAATCCGTAGCGTGGCTGGGCATTTTCCAGGTACTCCTGCCTGTATGTCTAGGTCTTTATATCTTGCAGGGCCGTGAATGTCCCACCAAGAATCTAAGAGTTGTTTCCTCAAATCCAAAACATGACTTTTGACTGCCGCAAAGGATGGGTTGTTCTCAAGTACGGCCGGCTGTACTCTAAGAGCTCCAGCTTTCGCCAGAGAGTCTGCTTCTTCATTTGCCGGGACACCCATGTGACCGGGAACCCACTCCGCAAAAATAAAACCATTTGAGACATGAGCGAGTTTTTCACGCCTATTCCAGTTCTCCTGTGCGTCTCGAATTAACTTTGTTTCTTTTCGGCACGTCAAAGAAGAATTTCCATTCACAATTCCGACGGCTGTTCTGTTGTCTGTGTGCACTAATATATTAGTGGCGAATCGTGTGTTGGCAAATTGTATACAGGCAAAGAGACCTTGGCAAATGGCAATTATTTCCGTGTCGATAGGTTCGACCTTGCGGTCTATGCCGAAGCTCCCGGTCTTAACTTTTCTCCCTCCTTGGAAAATGACAAATCCGCCCCCCGCCTTTCCGTCAGCAGTACGCGAACCGTCTGTAAAGAGATGTATATCGTGAATTCTGCGGGGAACGTTTGCGTCAAACTTCCGTTTCTTCCCGACAAGAGGAACATCTTTTCCGTCAACTGAAAGTGGCAACAGTTTTGTCGTTCTAGTGAGGCGGGTGAAGGCCTTACCGAGTGCTCTTTTCTTCAGAGGGTGTTTGTCGTCCAACGTTTGAATCCGAAGTGCTTGCCGTAAACGAGTCTCCTCGAGGATAAGGTTGACTGGGGGGATACCAGCTTCTCGATAAAGAATTGGTAGCGGTGTAGTTTTGAATACTGGCAGAATTGATCTCAACCCTAGTTTAACAGACTTGGAGAGAAGCGATAGGTGTGAGTTGCTTCTGTTTTTCAGGTCCTTCTGTATTCCTCTACTCCATGAGTATACTGTTTCCCCTGGCCACCAGACTTCTGCTCCATATGTGGCAATAGGTATGACACACGATTTGACTGCCTGTCTAACCAAATCCGGGCGAGACCCTCGCTGAGAATTATTGAGACGTTTCAGGTGCATTGCGACTGACGACGCTTTAGCTGCCCACTTTTTCACATGTGTTAAAAAGGATAACTTCCTATCCAGCCAAAATCCCAGCCATCTAGTGACTTGATTGGGGGCTATGCACCAGTCGCCCATCCGAACAATTGGGTACTCCTTAGGTTTGGGGGCTTGTGTGAAGTGTTGTAGTTCGCTCTTTTCTTGATCGAAAGTGATAGCATTACCTATCCCCCATTCTAAAACCTTTTCAAGATCTTTTGCTAATTTTTCTGAGCATTCTGACAGAGTTTTGCCAGTGCGAATGAAAGCAATGTCGTCTGCATAGCTATAGACGCATCTTGGGTTTGCGAGACTTATCAAAGGTTCGATGTACAGCATAAAGAGTATTGGTGATACGGGAGATCCTTGAGGGAGACCGCAAATCAGTGGTGTCTCTTGGGTGAAAAAATCCCCTATGCGAATTCGGGCCGATCTGTTGGTGACGAATGATTCTACCCAGCCTATGAGCCATTTAGGCCATCTTTGTTCTCTGAGTCTATATTTGAGCCGCCCCGGAAGGACTGTATCGAAGGCTCCTTTGATGTCCATGGTTAGTAGTGAGGCAACTTTCCTTTGCGAGCGAGCTTTCTCAATGTCGTGAACGAGGCAACCGACGAGATCAGTGGCTGATCTTTTTGGAAGTGCCCCAAATTGTTGTTGGCTTAACACGTTTTGTGTGATGGCCGCGTGACTAATTCTTCTAGCCATCAATCTCTCGAGACCTTTGCCTAGGCAAGACAGAAGGGCAATGGGACGCCATGATTTTGGTGAGCTGAGATCCCTCTTATTTGGTTTTGGAAGAAAGATAACTTCTGCTCTGCAAAATGCACTAGGGTGGTGGCCTTGGCTTAAGCACCGACGAAAAAGTAGAAGTACCGCATATTTGATGCTGTCCCAACAGGCCCGTAATATTTGAGTAGTGATGCCGTCGATCCCTGGGGCGGTGTTGCCCGCGTAGAGTACACACTGCTCAATCTCATCTAATTCGACTAGTGCGTCTATGTGCAGTTCATCCTTGGTGACTGTTGGTTCTAGCTCTAGGCTAATATCCTCCTCATTCGATCTCCTTTCTAGTAGAGCCCGACTGAGAGCAGATGCTTTACCGCTAGGGTCTGTGAACGTACTTCCGTTGTGTTTTATAGGGGGTGAGCCGAAAGATCCATTATATTTATGCCAACTAGTGATTTTGAAGATATCCTTAGGTTGGCGAGCCTCTTCTACCTTTTTCATCCAAAATTCCTTCTTAGCTGCCCGTGTAGCTTTCCGCAAGGCGTGTTTCTCTGTTGTGGCTTCGCCTCGCCTTCTAGCCCTCCGATATTCTGCAGCCTTGTTTGCACACTCCTTATTCCACCATTTGGTCCCGTTCCCGGATTGAATCTTCCTGGGTAAGAATCGCTGCATATTGACCTGGATGATTTGGGTTATCAAGTTTGTGAGCCTATCAACATCCTGTGGTAGGTACTCGGCGGTCGGGAGAGTTTCTTTGACTCCGGCAGCGAAGTGTGGAATGCTCTCGGGCTTTAGACTAAACTGGACTCTAGGGGAGTGCAGCTTGAGCCTAGTGCATGGAACTATGGACACAAGTGTCTCATGGTCTGATGTTGTGTGTAGATGCTCCTCGATATTACATTGGACGTGAGGGTTGTTGGTGAACGCTAGATCAAGAGTGTTGCCTCTGCTGTGTGTGCTCTTATCAATTGGTGATGTGAGAACTAGATCGTTTGTTTGGGCCCAATCGGCTAGTTCTATAGACTTTCTCGAAGCTGTTGCACGGGAATCCCAGAGCGGATGTCTCGTATTGAAGTCCCCCGCTACTATGTAATTAGGCGGCACCCGGAACTCTTTAAGAGCGCATATTACGGCACCTCCTTCTGTTTCTTGAGGTGGTCTGTATACGTTGGCGATCGTGATTGAGGGCGTAAAACCCATTATTGTGACCCAGCAGATGTCCGCGGTGTTTGCCGGGCGGATTTGAACGGCCTGAAGCCCTCTGCCTTTCCTGACGTACGTTAATACGCGTGGCCTCACTTCCCAGTGATCTGTTGGGCTGAAAGTATCGAAGTCGGCGTGTGTTTTGGTAACTTTCTTTCCTAGGTCCGGAAAAATCCAAGGTTCTTGTAGTATGATTATATCGGCTGACTCAGCCCTTGCTAAGGCTAAGGCGAGGTCATGACTGGGTTGCCCTCGGGCAACATTGGCCTGAAATATTTTCAGGTATCCTTTATGTCTTCTGTTATTTGTGTCTAACATTGAGTCGGGGCAGAGGGGGTCTCTGTTGCGTGAGTTGAGGGGTTGACTAGTTGCCAAGCACGATGTCCAGCTTGTCGGATCCTTTTGAGTTCTGGTTAAGTGAGTGGCCTGATTATTCCTCCTCTCACTACCGGTCGAGCTGGGCAGTAGCTTTCATCCGCAGGGTGTGGTCCTTTACAGTTTGAGCATTTTGGGGCTGCCTGACATGATAAGTGACCAGTTGTTCCGCATTGTTTGCATTTAGGTTCCTGATTACAGATTCTTGCGTCGTGGAATCCCCAACACTTGGGGCACTGGGAAGGTCTAGGTGATTTTGTAATTTTCCGGGCGATAGAGCTTGTGCAGAAAATTCTAAAAGGACGAATGGATTGCTTAAATGAGGCCACAATTGTGCCGGTTGGGGCTAGGTTTTCGTTGGACTTTCTCGACCATGCTATCTTGACTGGCGTAAACCCTGTGACTGATTGGACTTCTTCCCGAGCATAGTCTTCTGTTACGTTCCATCTGGTACCGTCCAGAGAATGGAGTTTCCGTGGTACGTGGTCAATGATGTATGTATGCCATTGCTCTGCTTTCTCAACTATTCCTCCGAGAGTAGCCGTAATTTCTTGTGACTTGGTCAAAATCTGTTCCGCTTGTTTCTCATTTGTAGGCACGAGAGCGATGCCCGACTTAACTTTTTGAACTGTTTTTAGAGAGTCGTGCTCCAGTTCTAGATTCTTAGTTAACGCTGCCTTGACGGCGTGAACATGATGAGCACGGCTGGGATGATCCTGGGGGAGCCGGATAAAGATTCTGTTGTCAGTCTTTCGGATCTGGTCTGTTCGAGGTGTAGTTGATAGAATTGGTTTTTCCGGGAGATTTAAGCTCGAGTTACTGACCGTCTGACTTCTTGTTACCTGAGCATAGGTGGGCGCATGTCCATTTTGCAACTGTCCTGGGGTAAGTTGTGACTGCGAGGTCCTTTGTTGTTGTTGGTTGACGTGACTGAAATTAGTCTCTCCCCTTGCAAATTGCTGCAGAATCCGAGCAATCGCTGATGTGAGATTGTCAGTGAGATATTCCAAGCCCGTTTCGCGTAGGCGCCCGGTTGCATCGTCCAGTGCTTTGGAATATTCCCTAGCAATACCTTCTCGTTTGAAAAATAACTTTCGGACTTCGTCAAGTGCTTCGTCGGTAGCTTGGGCGAGTGAATTGACTGGGGGGTTTGAAGTCTGGGGTGGCGTTTCCGTGGTAGGGGCTGAAGAGTCAGTGACTGCCACGGGCTGAGGGTCCTTGGCACCAGCAGGAAGGTCGTTTCGAAGCTTTCGTTTTGGCGGGTTTAAATTCGGATACAGTGAGGGGGGAGGTGACGCACGCGTGGGCGGCACTGGTGGCAACATGTCAACGTCACCGTCGACAGACGCCATAGCTCTAAGAGAGCTATTCTAAGAGCGTTTTGATAGAGGGTTAATGAGCAGAAAATATATAGATTATTTGCTGAAGATTGCGCGTGTGTAATTGCTATTAAAAACATCTGCAGAGAAATCAAATGCGAAAAGTCACTCTTAAATTCACGTGATCTAAAAATGCATTAATTGTATCTTAGCATCATGGCATCATAACAAGCGCGTTGATCCAGCTAAACCTGCCTCATTTTATTCATAACTATACTTCTAGGTTGTTCATCAATCCGACATCCTAAATTTCAGATGCGTTGAGAAATCCTGTGAAATTAGACTCGTGGAGCAACATATACTCAAAAAGACTTGTGCTTCTATGACTATGACTATCATACCAGAACCGAACAATGATAATGCCAAAATTGGACCAGAGATTGTAGACATTCAGACCGAGGTATAGTGAAATATGGATATAGCATAGTTTTATTTCAGTGTTCACTGATTTTGACAAAGGGTCTTAGTTTTCTAGCCTTATCTGGAGAATCCAAAGTGCAGCTACTTCCTACTCCATGGCCTCCACAGAAATTACCTCCACCAAACGCATCACTCTTAGCTACTGCTACTAAAAGGGGACTTGTTGCCGCTGTCGGTCCCGATTCGCTTATCTTGGCAACAACGCAATCAGTTAGAGATGCCTATGATGGAACCGGGCCCAGTGTAGGCAAGCTGAAGAAATTTGAGCCACAAATAAAGATGCTCATGGAGACACGGATATCTCAACTTGTATTTACCTCAGACGAGACTTACCTAGTCCTGTCTGCTGAAACTGGAGGCGGATTAGCCGTATACGATGTTCAATCACTCCTAGACGGATCGCAGCAAGCTTTATTTGAATTGCCAACCAATGGAGAAGCCTTAAGATGCATCGTACCTAACCCGAGCCCCGAAAAAGGAGAATTAATAGCTCTTGTAACCGCAGGTGGGGATCTTATGATCGCTAATTTGAAGGGACGAGAATACATATCTAGTCCACAAGGCTCGGTTTTCAAAAAGTGCGTCAGCTGTGTATCCTGGAGCACCAAAGGGAAGCAATTAGTTGCAGGGCTCGGTGATGGAACTGCTTTTCAGATGACACCAGAGGGTGAAGCTAAAGCAGAGATCCCTCGTCCGCCAGGTATTGACTTAATCGATCATGGTAAGTGCAACCTTATATGCTCAACCGTCAATTGGCTTATTGAATAAGTTTCCTCTATACTATGGCTCGAAAATCATATGTTCATAATCATTCACACCCCATCCCAGCTTGAGGCTAGCAGCGCTCCGTCTCCAAAATTTCATCTCGTAACAAGGACGCAAAACCTACAAAATTATATCTTTCAAAAAATTTCAGATCCCGCACAACCATTCGGCCTTCATCGTAATCCTCCTCATCACTTTATATTGCGACTTAGAGATTTTCCACCCAACATCCAAGACATAGTTATTGTTGCATCCACTGCCTCCACAGATATTGGGCTTTTGACTAGATGCAAGACACCCTTAACTAACGAAAAGCCGGCTGCAGAAATAACGGGTGTATTTACTATGACTGAAATGTGTGATGACGCTCGCCGAGCTCAGCTTCCTCTTTCTGCAGAGCTTAGTGACACTTCTCCAATTGGTGTATCACTTGATCTGTCGAGTAAAGATATGGTCCCAAAACCTATACCAGGTGATGAAATTGACGAATCATTCACACCTTTACCAGCACTTATGGTACTCAACAACGAGGGCGTGTTAGCTTCATGGTGGATAGTCTACTCTGATTCAGTAAAAAATCGCACTGTCTACCCTGGACTTGATTGCGCAAAATTAGATACACGAACCCCGCATAAATCAATCGAACCCTCTTCTAGCTCTAGCTTTGTGCTGCCCACGGTAAATTCTGCCTCTTGTTTTCCTTCCACGCATCAAACTGGAGGTCAATTTGGAAGCCCAACAGCCCTCGCTCAGTCTAAATCACCTTGGATAATATCGTCTGCTGCCAATGGTTTTCAAGGTACTAACCCAAGTTTTGGATTACCTAATATTGGCTCTAGTTTCACGTCAACACATATACCTGCCTTCGGAAAACCGGCGTTCGAAGCTCCATCCTTTGGCAAGCCTGCGTTCGGGGCTACTAGTGAATCTTCTACAGCTTTTAATTCCACGTCAACACAAGCACCTGCATTTGGAAAACCAGCGTTTGGAGCGCCATCCTTTGGTACGCCTGCATTTGGGGCTACTAGTGAATCTTCCACAGCTCTTAATTCCACGTCAACGCAAGCACCTGCATTTGGAAAACCAGCGTTTGGAGCGCCATCCTTTGGTACGCCTGCATTTGGGGCTACTAGTGAATCTTCCACAGCTCTTAATTCCACGTCAACGCAAGCACCTGCATTTGGAAAACCAGTGTTTGGAGCGCCATCCTTTGGTACGCCTGCATTTGGGGCTACTAGTGAATCTTCTACAGCTCTTAATTCTACATCAACACAAGCACCTGCATTTGGAAAACCAGCGTTTGGAGCGCC
This sequence comes from Blumeria graminis f. sp. triticale, assembly GCA_905067625.1. Lineage (NCBI taxonomy): Eukaryota > Fungi > Ascomycota > Leotiomycetes > Helotiales > Erysiphaceae > Blumeria > Blumeria graminis. The sequence continues at coordinate 7,739,683 of LR898475.1, read as the reverse complement.
ATCCTTTGGTACGCCTGCATTTGGGGCTACTAGTGAATCTTCTACAGCTCTTAATTCCACATCAACACAAGCACCTGCATTTGGAAAACCAGCGTTTGGAGCGCCATCCTTTGGTACGCCTGCGTTTGGTACATCCGCAATGACTGGATCTGGAATCAAAGCTTCTATATGGGGTACTAGCGAAAGTAAGAATCAATTTAGGGCACCGAGTAATACGACTGATCACAAAATGAATCCTCCGACAGCACAATTGACTTCAAACATTTCAAGCTTTGGGCCGTCGCCAACTAGTTGTTTTTTACCACACGAGTCAAAAACTAGTCCTTTAGGAAGTGGATTAGATACAACTAGCAATCAAACTAAGAATCAAGAATCTAATTTGTCAAATTCTGGTCAGCTTAAAAATCCAGGTAATATGGAACTCACTAGCCAGTGTAGTCTTGAGGGGTTTGTGCTTGGAACCACTTTCAAGGCTGATCCTGCTTCCAAAGATGATCTAGATAGAACACTGTCAAGTAACTCAACTGATTTATTTGGTAATGATTTTCGGGACTGCTTGACTAGTTCTATTGATAATAGGGTCGAAATAGCTCTTGGATTAAGGGAATCCCCAGAAACAGTCGATAAGATAGCAGGAAAAAAAATCAAGGAAGCTGGAGCTGAACCAATGACACCAAGCACAATTCGAAAGACTGTCAGAAGTCAATCTACCGTTTTCGAAGAAAATCCACAAGCTACAGTATACTCTACGCCCTTAAGCAAAAGTATTAGATCACCTGAAATCGGAGTTACATCATCGAAAAAAAATGAATTATCAAACATATCTCCTGAATCAAATAATAGTGACTCTCAGCAGTTGTATCAAAAGGCTCAAGCCCAGGATACTTATCTAAATAGCACAAAAAGCAAAAAGTTTCGTAAAGATCAAAATGATGAATGTCTTAACCTCGACCATAAAGACTTTAATTTTAACTCGCCACCCCAGCCTTCAGGTAAATCACGTACCCCAGATGATTTAACTGAGAGTCTGAGCATAGAAGCACCTTTACCTCCAGACTTTGTTAGTAAGAATGCGAAGTCTTCCATTTTAATGAGGTCCCCTCAAAGAACTTTATCTGAGCACAAAAGTTCTGTGACAAATGCATATTCTTCATCAGACTACCCGAGTAATTGTGTGGATATAACTGATAAGACTGGAGTAATTAACCAAAGTCATGATCAAATATCCCTTCCGATTACTCCAAAAACTAAGGTGGAACGACCAGATAGAGACTCTAACTCTAAAGCCAATACTTTGACTCCCAATACTTCAGGAAAAAAACTGGATTCGGGGTTTAACTCGCCGAATAATCTTTTAACCAGACCCGAGGAGGAGGATTTCTTTGAATTTTCAAGTAACGACGATGAAGATGACCCCGATGACGGTGATATAGAAACAGACGAGGGAAGCCAAGAAGAGAGCGGAGACTACTTTGAAAACGACCTAAGCCCTAGCCCAGACATGAATCAGACTGATGGACTCAGCTTAGAAAGCTCATACGGAATAATCAAAAATATTTCAACAGAAAGTGACACAGAGGTTAAACTTCTTTTCGGAGAAATCGAACTCCACCCCTCTGTAACTCAAACAAGCCCTCGCTCTCCAAGTCTAGGTCAAAAACCTGACATCGCAAGAAGAATTCGCTCTAACACTTCAAGGTCTGTAAGTGCTCCCAGCGCTGCGCCAAGATTAGTTGATCCTAGAAAACAGGCAAGTAGATCACTTTGTCAACGTCAGATTCCATCATATAGTCTATCTCTCGAAGAGCAACAAGCTGAAGAGAAGCGACGTAGTGAAGAGAGGGCACAGAAAGAAGCCGAAGATAAACAGGCTTTAATAGATCAAGATGATATAATTATGCAAAAATTTCTTGCCTCACGCCTTGAGCCGACGACACAACTATGTGAATTTATTGCCCATTCGGATTATGTTAGCACAAGTTCAATGGACAATATTCCAGCGCAAGTAGAAACTGTCTATAGAGATATCAATTCTATGATAGATACCTTGGGGCTTAACATTAGATCTATGAAAGAGTTTGTTTTAGGCCACTTAAAGGGGTTTGAAAGAAGGTACACGCGTGAAGATATGAAAGATGAATCGAACTGGGTAATTTCAAAAATACAAGATTTATCATTCATAATAGATCGGGTATTAGCTCAAGAGCTTGAAAATGGCCGGCTCAAGAACGTGTCTGAAAAGGTCGAAACTCTGAGTGAACTCCAAAAAGATCTAGCGAGACTTCGTGTGAAACAAAGCGAGATCAAGAGATCACTAACAACTCACTTAGACCCAGAGCAACTTGCCATTGCTCGGATACAGCCTCTCGGTGCAAAGTCAGCCGCTCAGCAATATAACCTTCGAAAGAACTTTACGAACTTCCAAAAACTCTTGGCACAATCTGAGGAGGAATTGGCTGTTCTCAGGGCTAAGATGGTTGCAAAAGGTTCTAGATCTCAAGACGGTAGCTCCACGGGGCCCACAGTAGAGGCAATCATGCGAACTATAAATAAAATGACAAATATGGCAGAAAAAAGAAGCGTTGATGTTGATGTACTCGAAGGTCAGATTCGGAGACTTCAGCTTGATTCACCTATCAGAACTCGAAGTCGTAACTCTCTCCTAACATATATGAACCTCACAGAATCTCAGCAAGTTCCAGGCGTCTTTACATCTCATGAGACAAACCACGCGCCAAAATCTATGGAAGGCTCTCCATTTAGGAGCTCGTTGATATCTTCATTTATTTCTGTGAACGAAGTCTCGCAGTCTCATCGGAGGTTGAACAGCTTCACTTCTGAAGAAAAAGCAGAAATTCGATCGAAGCTATGTCGTAGGAAAGAAGTAGCTAGTAAGCTCAGACAGTCTTTACGAAACGCTGGATTAAACGTCCGTCCTTTAGACTTTGGTAAATAATGCTGCCAAAGATAAAGTGATATACTAGATAGATTTTAAAGATCAAAACCCCACTGAGACCTCTCTATACACCTCAGTTACATCGTGAGTCTCTCATTGAGTCTCCTCAGTCTAAAAGATCTATAACAGATTTTCAATATTCCACCAAAGATCAATAGAAAGGACAGTTATTTTAAGTTAGGTGAAAGATTTTTTTTAGGAAGAGTAAACTTCATGGCTTCTCAATAAATTCTAATACCCCCGAAACTTGAATTTTTAAGGTCAGGCAATTGACTAATAGAATCAGTTAAAGTGATCTCCCAATCCGCGGTCCTGATGACTATAAACTAGAGAAAAAATTGATCTTATGTTGACAAAATCTCTAATAACGACGCATAGAGAAAAGGCTCCAATAATTTAGATTTACTCTAATGCAGGTAGTTTTTAGTTAAGGTCAATTATCAATTTACCAATAAATTATTCTTTTAAAAACAAGTAGCGAGCTGCCGTAGGAAACCTTTAATCTTCTACAATCTTATCAATTCGACTCTTTGCTAGCAGTATAATTGTTAATTGCGAACTTATTTCTTTCGCTAGGAAGTGTCGTGTTCAAGCAACCACTATGCGTGGCCAGGATTTTCCTTTCAACTCAATTTGTTCCCTTATTGTTGGTCCATATAGATTGTACAAGTAGGTTGGTCATCAAATGAGGACCACTGGATGGGCTTACCATGAATTCACTAGCCAGTATCCACACTGTAGCAATAAATCCTGTATATTCATCTATGAAAATATATAAAAATGTATGTAGGAGGTCAATAATTGAATACCTGTACGCGGTGTCCTCTACGAACCTGGGAGTGAAATATTCTCCCAGAGCCAAGTTCAGTCAAATTTGGCATTATCGAACAAGTTGGCCAACGAGGCAAAATTTCAAATTATTCCGCCATGTCAATCTTTCACTCCCAAAGAGTCCGATTCTCAACTAAGCTTCATCAAGTCTACAAGTACGACCTAGCACATCCTCGTTTCAATGACCACACCTCTCCTCGACTTTCTCTGGCCTCAGCCGGTCACCAAATACACGTCCACGCCGATATTTATACCCGACAGAGGAAGCAAAGCTTGGAGCCCAAATCTGGGAGATAGCTCTTTGGGATGGACGTGAGAGGGATCAGGACAAGTTTACAAGATGATATAGAAGAGGGATACATTCTCGACGGGCGTGAAATTTCGAATTTTGGCAAGAGTTTTACCAATTGAGCTTTATGCGCGCCAAGGCTTCGCTTGCGAGAGTGTAGCTCACACTATAAAAACAAGCAGACGATGGAAGTTGTTGTGATCCGCCTCCTGGTGGTGTTCTCTGGTATGGTTTGAGTAGCATGGGCACCCACTCCACTTTGGGAGACACCAAAGACCACATTTCGCGCGGAGATAAGTAAATGGATGATGAAGGCATGTCTGAATAACTCAGGGTTTTGAAGACGTTCCTCTGGGTGGGTATTCACAGATGAGGGTTGACATGGGGTGAAGAAAAGTCGCCATAACTTCGCAGTGGTACTTGCAAATGAAACCCGAGGCATGTGTGCTCTTTCCTTACGTTGAATCATCTATTCTGTACTTTTCTCTGATAGTGTGTCATAGCTAGATAGCTGCATACGCAATTAAAATCTGATGCAAAAAATTATAATAATAATTGTAGGTTCCCAAAGCAGTTTGGCAATGCAAATACGAAGTGAGCACATGGGGCTTAACTCGTATTTACACAGAAGAAACGTACCCGGAGTATTAAGTCCAGGTTGTCCATGCGGCTACCAATCACAGAACCCAAAGCACATGATTATGTCCTGCCCCCAATGGTCAAATGGTAGAGCTAAGATATGGAGACAAGCCAAAGATCGATCCTATGAAGCGATGTTAAATAATCCTGGAGATATAAAAAGGATAACTCAGTGGATCCTAAACCATGGTTGGATAGAGCAATTCCAAATGACATAAGCGGTCGAAATACTGCTGAGGGAAAGGAAAAGGTCAAATAATGCTGGGGGAGGATAGAGATGATCTGGTTAGTTTACATGGATGGCACTATAGTGTAACTGCGCTTCCTGAAGAAAATATGTGAGGACTATAGACAACAAATAGAAGGTGTGGGAGGTTTTCACCATAAAGGTTTCCTCCCGGGTAAATATTATAGACTGTAGACACCTGCATGGGCCCATAGGGCGCCAAATCAGGATAATGAAATCAAAATCAAAATCAATAATAATAATAATAATAATAATAATAATAATAATAATAATAATAATAATAATAATAATAATAATAATAATAATAATAATAATAATAATAATAATAATAATAATAATAATAATAATAATAATAATAATAATAATAATAATAATAATAATAATAATAATAATAATAATAATAATAATAATAATAATAATAATAATAATAATAATAATAATAATAATAATAATAATAATAATAATAATAATAATAATAATAATAATAATAATAATAATAATAATAAGACAAAAAACATCATTTTTGCCAGAAAGCTGCGCAGCCTTCCACGCTGCCCGTATCATCAATTTGACATCGTGATTCTTATTTTTACATCTTTATTACCCTCCTCCCATCTTTTCGCTTTCCGTGCTCCAACATGGCGAGTGTGGGTGCTGGTGTGGGTAAATCCAGCGGATTCGACGCGTCGCAAAATGCGACAATGGCACAATCAAACAACGGCGGCGGAGCGCAAACAGCTCCAAAGGATAAGAACCTGGAAATTTTAGGGAAACTATTGAAAAAGGTCAGACTAATCGTGATGGGAGAGGGGGATGAGGAGGACCTACCCTCAATGGAGGACGTGAACGAGGCCGTCAAGGCCTTCAACGCGCACAAAAGGGCCTGGACAGAAATGACCCAGAAGAAGTCTCCTATCGAGGAGAGGATGATGGCTTTAGAGGAAGTCGTAAAGAAAAGCCTCGCGGATCCCGCTCGGAAAGCTGCTCCAGCAGTGGTTTCGGGCGCGCCGACAGGAAGGAGTTACGCGTCGGTCGTAGCTCCGCAAATGGCGAAAACGGCGGTCAGAATAAGAATTGACGGCGCACAAAACTTGCAGCCACAAGAGCTGCTAACAAAGGCACAACAACACATTAAAGGCGCATACGCGATTCGCCAAATGCGAAGCAACGACACTGAGGTGTTCGTCCAGTCGGCGTCCCAGAGAGACGTGGCGCTAAACATGCGACAACCAACGGACTTCAAAATTCTACGGCAAGATTTTCCAGTCGAGGTAGACGGTGTCCCATTGCGGACACAAATTGAAGGGGGCAGAGATGCCAATAATTTTGCTATCATCCGGGAGATAGAGACGGCAACAAAGGCAAGGATTCCAGGCTTAGTGATAAGTCGTATAAGGTGGTTACACGACGGAAAGGAACACCAGCGGTCAAAGAAAAATGGCCGCACTCGTGGATCAATAGTGGTAAGCCTCCCATCGGAGGCAATGCAGACGGAAGTAGTTCGAAACGGCCTTGTGATGAACGCTATGCTCTACACCGCGCAGGTGTGGTCACCACGGTCACAGCCAAAGCAGTGTTACAACTGCAGCCAGTGGGGACACACGCAGGCGTCGTGTGGAAAGGCAGCCAGGTGCGGTGAGTGCGCTGGCGCTCACCAAACTCGGGACTGTCCGAGGAAAAGGGTTTCTTGTGCCAACTGCGGCAAGGAACATCGTTCATGGCAGAAAGCAGCGTGTCGGACCTACCAGGTCTACAAGGGGAGTGTGGAGAAGGCTCGGATGGAGCTGTTATCGAGGACGGCGGAAATATGGAACGAGAAATCTACGGTGGCGCCAATGCGAACAGTCGAAACGACTGATGATCAAGGATTCACTTTGGTCACCAGTAAAAAGGCTGAAGTACTCAAAAGAGGGCCGGGACGACCACGCAAGGTAGTCGAAGCCCCAGTGGCACCAACAATCCCCGCCACAACAGCACCACCATCGGGGCCAACTCTTCGAACACTTCGAAGACCAACGCCGAGTGAGGAGGTGCCTTCTCTTTTTAATTTTTCATAACGTTAGTCTGATTGAAGGGGGAGTTAACGAATTTCGAGGAAAGTTTACAAAATTGCGGTTGAAAGGAACGTCCTCAGCATAAAGCCGGGTCGGTTCAAAGTGGCAGGACATCGGGTTTTGTTTGTTGAAAGCTTTTTCCCTTACCAAAACGGCTTACCGTCTTCATGGTTCTGTATATAGATACCGCATAGGACGTTAAACTAGATCAATGAATGAATAATAATAATAATAATAATAATAATAATAATAATAATAATAATAATAATAATAATAATAATAATAATAATAATAATAATAATAATAATAATAATAATAATAATAATAATAATAATAATAATAATAATAATAATAATAATAATAATAATAATAATAATAATAATAATAATAATAATAATAATAATAATAATAATAATAATAATAATAATAATAATAATAATAATAATAATAATAATAATAATAATAATAATAATAATAATAATAATAATAATAATAATAATAATAATAATAATAATAATAATAATAATAATAATAATAATAATAATAATAATAATAATAATTCATTCATTCATTGATCTAGTTTAACGTCCTATGCGGTATCTATATACAGAACCATGAAGACGGTAAGCCGCTTTGGTAAGGGAAAAAGCTTTCAACAAACAAAACCCGATGTCCTGCCACTTTGAACCGACCCGGCTTAATGCTGAGGACGTTCCTTTCAACCATAATTTCATAAACTTTCCCCAGAATTCGTTAACTCCCCCTTCAATCAGACTATCGTTATGAAAAATTAAAAAGAGAAGGCACCTCCTCACTCGGCGTTGGTCTTCGAAGTGTTCGAAGAGTTGGCCCCGATGGTGGAGCTGTTGTGGCGGGGATTGTTGGTGCCACTGGGGCTTCGACTACCTTGCGTGGTCGTCCCGGCCCTCTTTTGAGTACTTCAGCCTTTTTACTGGTGACCAAAGTGAATCCTTGATCATCAGTCGTTTCGACTGTTCGCATTGGCGCCACCGTAGGTTTTTCGTTCCATATTTCCGCCGTCCTCGATAACAGCTCCATCCGAGCCTTCTCCACACTCCCCTTGTAGACCTGGTAGGTCCGACACGCTGCTTTCTGCCATGAACGATGTTCCTTGCCGCAGTTGGCACAAGAAACCCTTTTCCTCGGACAGTCCCGAGTTTGGTGAGCGCCAGCGCACTCACCGCACCTGGCTGCCTTTCCACACGACGCCTGCGTGTGTCCCCACTGGCTGCAGTTGTAACACTGCTTTGGCTGTGACCGTGGTGACCACACCTGCGCGGTGTAGAGCATGGCGTTCATCACAAGGCCGTTTCGAACTACTTCCGTCTGCATTGCCTCCGATGGGAGGCTTACCACTATTGATCCACGAGTGCGGCCATTTTTCTTTGACCGCTGGTGTTCCTTTCCGTCGTGTAACCACCTTATACGGCTTATCACTAAGCCTGGAATCCGTGCCTTTGTTGCCGTCTCTATCTCCCTGATGATAGCAAAATTATTGGCATCTCTGCCCCCTTCAATTCGTGTCCGCAATGGGACACCGTCTACCTCGACTGGAAAATCTTGCCGTAGAATTTTGAAGTCCGTTGGTTGTCGCATGTTTAGCGCCACGTCTCTCTGGGACGCCGACTGGACGAACACCTCGGTGTCGTTGCTTCGCATTTGGCGAATCGCGTATGCGCCTTTAATGTGTTGTTGTGCCTTTGTAAGCAGCTCTTGTGGCTGCAAGTTTTGTGCGCCGTCAATTCTTATTCTGACCGCCGTTTTCGCCATTTGCGGAGCTACGACCGACGCGTAACTCCTTGCTGTCGGCGCGCCCGAAACAACTGCTGGAGCAGCTTTCCGAGCGGGATCCGCGAGGCTTTTCTTTACGACTTCCTCTAAAGCCATCATCCTCTCCTCGATAGGAGACTTCTTCTGGGTCATTTCTGTCCAGGCCCTTTTGTGCGCGTTGAAGGCCTTGACGGCCTCGTTCACGTCCTCCATTGAGGGTAGGTCCTCCTCATCCCCCTCTCCCATCACGATTAGTCTGACCTTTTTCAATAGTTTCCCTAAAATTTCCAGGTTCTTATCCTTTGGAGCTGTTTGCGCTCCGCCGCCGTTGTTTGATTGTGCCATTGTCGCATTTTGCGACGCGTCGAATCCGCTGGATTTACCCACACCAGCACCCACACTCGCCATGTTGGAGCACGGAAAGCGAAAAGATGAGAGGAGGGTAATAAAGATGTAAAAATAAGAATCACGATGTCAAATTGATGATACGGGCAGCGTGGAAGGCTGCGCAGCTTTCTGGCAAAAATGGTGTTTTTTTCTAATAATAATAATAATAATAATAATAATAATAATAATAATAATAATAATAATAATAATAATAATAATAATAATAATAATAATAATAATAATAATAATAATAATAATAATAATAATAATAATAATAATAATAATAATAATAATAATAATAATAATAATAATAATAATAATAATAATAATAATAATAATAATAATAATAATAATAATAATAATAATAATAATAATAATAATAATAATAATAATAATAATAATAATAATAATAATAATAATAATAATAATAATAATAATAATAATAATAATAATAATAATAATAATAATAATGAAAAAACATCATCATTTGGTCAAAAGCGGCACCACGTTCCACGAACGTTATATCATCGTTTTAATTATTGCATTCATCTCAATCAATCACTCTTACTTGATTCCTCGAATTTTTTTCGTTGCGCTTCGGCATGGCGAGTTGGGGGACAGGAAAGGTGGATTTCACGGCTGGAAAAATTTTCACGGCACCACCACCACCACCAACGGATAGCGGAACAGCCGCAATAATGCTTGTAGAATCTCTCGCGACTTCTACAGGCATGAAATTGGAGAAACTAAAAACCGTGGCTTATTATTTAAACAGGGTCCGAGATAGACTGGCGATTGCAGGAACTGATAAATCTGCGACACCAATGGTCGAAATAGATGAGGTACTTGATGCCTTCGTAGCCCACGCCAAGATGTTCCGATCAAAGCTGACGGCTAACCCAATGGAAGATCGAATGTTGGCCTTAGAGAAGGTCGTAAAGGAGAGTCTCGAAAAGCCGGTCTGCAAGACTGCACCACAACCAGCGCCATTAATGGGAGGACGACCCACGTACGCCTCGTTCGTCGCGCCGCCAGCAACCAAAGCGGCAGTACGGATTCGAGTAGAAGGGGCCAACAAGATGCAGCCGGCAGAGCTGCTTAATAAGGCAAAATTACATATTAATGGGGCATACGCCGTGAGGCAACTAAGGAGCAACGATACTGAGGTGTTCGTGCAGTCGGTCTCCCAGAGAGACGCTGCCTTGAGGATGGCGCAGCCCAAAGAGTTCTGCGTCCTAAAGCAGGATTACCCTGTTGAAATCTTGGGAGTCCCACTGGGGACAATTATACACGGAGGAAAGAATGCCAACAACAGCGTGGCCATATTTAAAATGACGACGGAAACAAAAGCACGGATTCCGGGAATACAAATCAATAGGGTGAGGTGGCTCTATGACGGGAAGGAGCACACCTGGGCGAAGGAAAATGGCCATACTCGAGGGTCAGTTATTGCGAGCTTACCGACCGAGGCTCTACAACGCGAAGTGATCCGAAATGGCATTGTAATGGACTCAATGCTCTACACGGCCCAGCTCTGGTCACCCCGAGCACAAGTCAAGCAGTGCTTCAACTGCAGCCAATGGGGGCACACCCAAGCATCCTGCAACAAGGCAAGGAAATGTGGAGGGTGCGCGGGCACCCATCAGACCAGGGACTGTCCGAAGAAGTCGGTACTTTGCTGCAACTGTGGCAAGGCCCACTTATCGTGGCAGAAGGGGGCGTGTCCAAGCTTCGCGGCATACAAGGCCAATGTTCAGCGGGCACGGTATGGACTCATGGAGAGAACGGCCGAACTAAGAAGGGAGAGCGAAACACTAACGGAGTTACCTCAATTAAATACTGCTAACATACCAGACGACCATGGGTTCACACTAGTGACCAACCAAAAGCCAGAAGGCTTCAAGAGAGGGCCGGGACGCCCGCGAAAACAAGTTCAGGTCCCAGCCCCATCACAACATCTATTTGCGCCATCGGGGTCGAAATCAAGACCACAGCCATCACTTTTCGGCACGCGAGGGCAGGGAAAGGATGGCGAGGTATACTTTAGCTAGTTCTATTTCGGACTAACGGCCATTTGCACTTACTGTAGGTAACGAAAAACTACAGGTAAAAAATTTTAAAGGGGGAGGGGGTTTTTATCGTAATGGTTTCCCCCTCATGTAAATATATAGTTTTAGGTTTATAGTCACCTGCATGGGCCTTAAGGCGCCAAATCAGGACAATGAAATCAAATTCAAAAATAATAATAATAATAATAATAATAATAATAATAATAATAATAATAATAATAATAATAATAATAATAATAATAATAATAATAATAATAATAATAATAATAATAATAATAATAATAATAATAATAATAATAATAATAATAATAATAATAATAATAATAATAATAATAATAATAATAATAATAATAATAATAATAATAATAATAATAATAATAATAATAATAATAATAATAATAATAATAATAATAATAATAATAATAATAATAATAATAATAATAATAATAAGATCATCGTTTTAATTATTGCATTCATCTCAATCAATCACTCTTACTTGATTCCTCGAATTTTTTTCGTTGCGCTTCGGCATGGCGAGTTGGGGGACAGGAAAGGTGGATTTCACGGCTGGAAAAATTTTCATGGCACCACCACCACCACCAACGGATAGCGGAACAGCCGCAATAATGCTTGTAGAATCTCTCGCGACTTCTACTGGCATGAAATTGGAGAAACTAAAAACCGTGGCTTATTATTTAAACAGGGTCCGAGATAGACTGGCGATTGCAGGAACTGATAAATCTGCGACACCAATGGTCGAAATAGATGAGGTACTTGATGCCTTCGTAGCCCACGCCAAGATGTTCCGATCAAAGCTGACGGCTAACCCAATGGAAGATCGAATGTTGGCCTTAGAGAAGGTCGTAAAGGAGAGTCTCGATAAGCCGGTCTGCAAGACTGCACCGCAACCAGCACAATTAATGGGAGGACGACCCACGTACGCCTCGATCGTCGCGCCGCCAGCAACCAAAGCGGCAGTACGGATTCGAGTAGAAGGAGCGAATAAGATGCAGCCGGCAGAGCTGCTTAACAAGGCAAAACTACACATAAATGGGGCATACGCCGTGAGGCAATTAAGGAGCAATGATACCGAGGTGTTCGTGCAGTCGGTCTCCCAGAGAGACGCTGCCTTGAGGATGGCGCAGCCCAAGGAGTTCTGCGTCCTAAAGCAGGATTACCCTGTTGAAATTTTGGGAGTCCCACTGGGGACAATTATACACGGAGGAAAGAATGCCAACAACAGCGTGGCTATATTTAAAATGACGACGGAGACAAAAGCACGGATTCCGGGAATACAAATCAACAGAGTGAGATGGCTCTATGACGGGAAGGAGCACACCTGGGCGAAGGAAAATGGCCATACTCGAGGGTCAGTTATTGCGAGCTTACCGACCGAGGCTCTACAACGCGAAGTGATCCGAAATGGCATTGTAATGGACTCAATGCTATACACGGCCCAGCTCTGGTCACCCCGGGCACAAGTCAAGCAGTGCTTCAACTGCAGCCAATGGGGACACACCCAAGCTTCCTGCAACAAGGCAAGGAAATGTGGAGGGTGCGCGGGCACCCATCAGACCAGGGACTGTCCGAAGAAGTCGGTACTTTGCTGCAACTGCGGCAAGGCCCACTTATCGTGGCAGAAGGGGGCGTGTCCAAGCTTCGCGGCATACAAGGCCAATGTTCAGCGGGCACGGTATGGACTCATGGAGAGAACGGCCGAACTAAGAAGGGAGAGCGAAACACTAACGGAGTTACCTCAATTAAATACTGCTAACATACCAGACGACCATGGGTTCACGCTAGTGACCAACCAAAAGCCAGAAGGCTTCAAGAGAGGGCCGGGACGCCCGCGCAAACAAGTTCAGGTCCCAGCCCCATCACAACATCTATTTGCGCCATCGGGGTCGAAATCAAGACCACAGCCATCACTTTTCGGCACGCGAGGGCAGGGAAAGGATGGCGAGGTATACTTTAGCTAGTTCTATATCGGACTAATGGCCATTTGCACTTACTGTAGGTAACGAAGGACTACAGGTATAAAATTTTAAAGGGGGAGGGGGTTTTTATCGTAATGGTTTCCCCCTCATGTAAATATATAGTTTTTAGGTTTATAGTCACCTGCATGGGCCTTAAGGCGCCAAATCAGGACAATGAAATCAAATTCAAAAAATAATAATAATAATAATAATAATAATAATAATAATAATAATAATAATAATAATAATAATAATAATAATAATAATAATAATAATAATAATAATAATAATAATAATAATAATAATAATAATAATAATAATAATAATAATAATAATAATAATAATAATAATAATAATAATAATAATAATAATAATAATAATAATAATAATAATAATAATAATAATAATAATAATAATAATAATAATAATAATAATAATAATAATAATAATAATAATAATAATAATAATAATAATAATAATAATAATAATAATAATAATAATAATAATAATAATAATAATAATAATAATAATAATAATTACAGATGAAAAGACGGGAAAGACAAGAATGAGCCAAAGAGGAACACCTTCTAGTATCCATAAACACCTTAACAGGGCCCAGAGCAGCATAGCTATACAGATAAGAAGCGAACACATTGGGTTCAATTCCTATCTGCACAGAAGAAAAGTTCCGGGAGTAGACAGTTCACGATGCCAATGTGGATATCCGTCCCAAAATGTGAAGCATATGGTCATGGCCTGCACCAGCTGGGCCAAAGGAAGAGGAGAAATACTGAGAAAGGCAGAGAACCGGTCATTTGAGGCCATGATGAACAATCCCACGGATATTGCAAGGATAACTAGATGGATCCAGCAGGAAGGAAGGCTAGAGCAGTTTCGACTGACGCTTGAAGTCGAGGCCAAGATGAGTGAGAGAGAGGTCAGCAAGGAGAATTGGTCTCTTGCCACAAATAAGGGAGTGGACGGTATCCGCACTGGATAAAACAGTATTAGTGCACTTCGCGAAGGTAACACAAACTTAAAGTGTATATAAATTGAGAAGTTGAGGGGGTTTTTACCATAAAGGTTTCCTCCTATATAAATATTAGAGTTCGTAGACACCTGCATGGGCCATAAGGCGCCAAATCGGGCTAAATGAAATCAAATTCAAAAAATAATAATAATAATAATAATAATAATAATAATAATAATAATAATAATAATAATAATAATAATAATAATAATAATAATAATAATAATAATAATAATAATAATTGAATTTGAATTGAATTTGATCTAGTTTAACGTCCTATGCGGTATCTATATACAGAACCATGAAGACGGTAAGCCATGTAAAATAGGGAAAAAGCTTTCAAGCAACAAAACCCATAGTTCCGCCGCGACGGCACAGCCCAGCTTAATGCTGAGGCTGTCCCTTTGTTCCATTCAATTTTGTCTCACCCCAAATGTTAACTCCTCTATCGCCCAGATCCCTATTCAGCTGAAGTTCGGAAGATTTCTTACACCATCCTGCTCTCCTCTTTTCGATGACGGAATAGTTGGAACTGCCGGTGTCATAGCCCTTAATGTATTTAAAACTGCTGTTGAGTCTGCGATCACCTTTCGTGGACGTCCTGGTCCCCTCTTCTGGGGTTCAACCTTGCGATTAGTAACCAGTGTAAATCCTTGATCGTCGGTGGTCGCTGATGCTGTTTGCGACACAATTATGGGACTGGTTTCCCTTCGAATTTCCGCCGTTCGTTCCAGAAGCTCAAAGCGGGCTTTCTGAACACTCCCCTTGTAGGCTTGAAATGTTCGACATGACGCTCTCTGCCACGAACGATGTTCCTTGCCACAGTTGACGCAAGAAACTCTTTTCCTTGGACAGTCCCGGGTTTGGTGAGCACCTGCGCACTCACCGCACCTAGCTGCCTTTCCGCATGACGCCTGCGTATGTCCCCATTGACTGCAGTTGTAGCACTGCTTTGCTTGCGCCCTCGGGGACCACACCTGCGCTGAGTATAGCATGGCATTAATGACGATGCCATGTCGAACAACTTGTTTCTGCAAGACCTCCGTGGGAAGACTCAGAACAATTGAGCCCCTTGTGCGGCCATTTGTCTTGGCCCGCTCGATCTCCTTTCCGTCGTGCATCCATCTTATTTTATTAATCTTTAGACCTGGAATTCGTACCGCTGTAGACGATTCCATCTCCCGTATCAAAGTTGTGTTGTTGGCATATTTGCCTCCTTCAATTTTCGTCCTCAACGGGACTCCGTATACTTCCACCGGAAAATCTTGCCTTAGGACTTGAAAGTCCTCTATTTCTGCCATGTTGAGAGCCACGTCTCTCTGGGTCGCTGACTGAACAAACACCTCAGTGTCATTGCTCCGCATCTGTCGCACTGCGTATGCCCCTGGAATATGTTTTTGTGCCCTCATTAGCAGCTGTGCTGGCTGCATGTCTTTTGCACCCTCGACGCGTATTCGAACCGCTGTTTTGGCCATTGGCGGTGCTGCCACCGACGCGTATGTTCTTGGGGCCGGCGGCCCAGAAATTATTGGAGCCGCGTTGCGAGCGGGCTCCGCGAGACTCTTCTTGACTGCTTCTTCAAGAGCCAACATCCTTTCTTCGATGGGAGATTTCATCGTCTGCATCTCCTTCCAAGCCTTATTATGTGCGTTGAAGGCCCTGACGGCCTCCGCGATGTCTTCCGTAGTGATGGTAATGCCATCGTCGTCTTCGTCTGAATAAAGTGTCCTGAGCTTTTTTAGTAATAGCCTTAGGATGTTAAGATTCTTATCTGGAGGAACTGTTGACGCTCCGCTGCCTTGAGATTGTTTGGCCATTGTCGCGATTTGCGACGCGTCGGGACCGCTGGATCCCATCGAATCGGCACCAGCACCCACCATGTTGTGGCACAGTGGATTTGGGGACGGAAATGGGGTAAGATTGATGAATAAATGCGATTTACGAAGTCAATTTGATGAAAGAGGCAGCGTGGAGTGCTGCGCAGCTTTTCGTGAAAAATGATGTGTTAATAATAATAATAATAATAATAATAATAATAATAATAATAATAATAATAATAATAATAATAATAATAATAATAATAATAATAATAATAATAATAATAATAATAATAATAATAATAATAATAATAATAATAATAATAATAATAATAATAATAATAATAATAATAATAATAATAATAATAATAATAATAATAATAATAATAATAATAATAATAATAATAATAATAATAATAATAATAATAATAATAATAATAATAATAATAATAATAATAATAATAATAATAATAATAATAATAATAATAATAATAAAATAATAATAATAATAATAATAATAATAATAATAATAATAATAATAATAATAATAATAATAAAAAACATCATCATTTGGTCAAAAGCGGCACCACGTTCCACGAACGTTATATCATCGTTTTTATTATTGCATTCTTCTTAATCAATCTCACTTACCTGATTCCCCGAATTTTTTTCGTTGCGCTTCGGCATGGCGAGATGGGGACCCAGAAAGGTGGATTTCGCGGCTGAAAAAATTTTCACGGCACCTCAACCACCACCAACGGACAGCGGAACGGCCGCAATTACGGCTGTAGAGTCGCTCGCAAGCTCTACAGGCGTTAACATGGAGACATTAATGACAGTAGGGTTATTTTTAAATAAGGTCAGAGACAGACTGGTTATCGCAGGCACTGACAAATCTGCGACGCCGATGGTCGAAGTAGGTGAGGCACTCGATGCCTTCAAAGCCCACGCTACGATGTTGAAATCGAAGCTGAAGGCTTCACGAATGGAAGAAAGGATGCTGGCCTTAGAGAAGGCAGTCAAGAAGAATCTCGAGGAGCCGTCGCACAAGACGGCTGCTTCGGCAGTACAAGGGATGGGAGGGCGACCCACATACGCCTCAATCGTCGCGCCGCCAGCGACTAAAGCGGCTGTACGAATAAGAATTCAAGGAGCAGAAAACATGGAGCCGGCAGCGCTCCTAGACAAGGCGAAAATACATATTGAGGGGGCATACGCAGTAAGGAAGCTGCGGAGCAACGATACGGAGGTGTTTGTGCAGTCGGTCTCCCAGAGAGACGCTGCCTTGAGTATGGCGCAGCCAAAGGAGTTCTGCGTCTTGAAGCAGGATTACCCTGTTGAGATATTGGGGGTCCCGTTGGGGACATTTATAAGAGGAGGTAAAAATCCAAATAACGGCGAGTTCATAAACCAAGTAGAGGCAGAAACAAAAGTTCGGATACCCGACTTAAAAATCAACAGGGTGAGATGGCTTTTTGACGGAAAGGAGCACCGATGGATGGGAGCTAACGGCCATACTCGAGGGTCAATCGTCGCGAGTCTGCCGACAGAGGCACTTCAACGCGAAGTGATAAGAAACGGCATTGTATACAACTCAATGCTGTACACGGCCCAGCTCTGGTCACCCCGAGCGCAAATAAAGCAGTGCTTCAACTGCAGTCAATGGGGGCATACCCAAGCCTCGTGCAATAGGGTAAGGAGATGTGGTGAGTGCGCGGGCACTCATCAGACCAGGGACTGTCCGAGGAAGTCGGTTCTTTGCTGCAACTGCGGCAAGGACCATAAATCGTGGCAGAAGGGGGCGTGTCAAAACTTCGCGGCATACAAGGCCAGCGTGCAACGGGCACGGTATGAACTTATGGAGAGAACGGCGGAATTCAGAAAAGGAGAAACATCAACAACGGCACCTACTAAAACAACTACGGCAAAACCAACAGACGACCAAGGGTTCACACTGGTGTCCCACCAAAAGCCGGAGGTATTAAAGAGAGGGCCAGGACGCCCGCGCAAACAGCTCCTGGTCAATCAACCACCACAATTATTTGGACCATCGGGGTCAAACTCAAGACCAAAGTCAACTCTTTTTAGCACGCGAGGGCAGGGAAAAGATGGCGAGGTCGAGTATAATTTTAGCTAGCCCTGTCTCGGACTGATGGCCAATTGCACTTCCTATAGGTAACGAAGTACTATAGATGAAATACAAAAGGTAATAGGGGGAGGGGGTTTTTATCGTAATGGTTTCCCCCTCATGTAAATAAATAGTTTAGGTTTATAGTCACCTGCATGGGCCTTAAGGCGCCAAATCAGGACAATGAAATCAAATTCAAATAATAATAATAATAATAATAATAATAATAATAATAATAATAATAATAATAATAATAATAATAATAATAATAATAATAATAATAATAATAATAATAATAATAATAATAATAATAATAATAATAATAATAATAATAATAATAATAATAATAATAATAATAATAATAATAATAATAATAATAATAATAATAATAATAATAATAATAATAATAATAATAATAATAATGAAAACATCATTTTTGCCAGAAAGCTGCGCAGCCTTCCACGCTGCCCGTATCATCAATTTGACATCGTGATTCTTATTTTTACACCTTTATTACCCTCCTCCCATCTTTTCGCTTTCCGTGCTCCAACATGGCGAGTGTGGGTGCTGGTGTGGGTAAATCCAGCGGATTCGACGCGTCGCAAAATGCGACAATGGCCTCAACAAACAACGGCAGCGGAGCGCAAACAGCTCCAAAGGATAAGAACCTTGAAATTTTGGGGAAACTATTGAAAAAGGTTAGACTAATCGTGATGGGAGAGGGGGATGAGGAGGACCTACCCTCAATGGAGGACGTGAACGAGGCCGTCAAGGCCTTCAACGCGCACAAAAGGGCCTGGACGGAAATGTCCCAGAAGAAGTCTCCTATCGAGGAGAGGATGATGGCGCTCGAGGAGGTTGTCAAAAAGAGCCTCGCGGATCCTGCTCGAAAAGCTGCACCAGCAGTGGTTTCGGGCGCGCCGACACAAAGGAGCTACGCGTCGGTCGTGGCTCCGCAAATGACGAAAACAGCGGTTAGGATAAGAATCGATGGCGCACAAAACCTGCAGCCACAAGAGCTGCTCTCAAAGGCACAGCAACACATTCAAGGCGCATTTGCAATTCGACAGATGCGTAGCAACGACACCGAGGTGTTTGTCCAGTCGGCGTCCCAGAGAGACGCGGCGCTTAACATGCGACAACCAAGCGAATTCAAAATTTTGCGGCAAGACTTTCCTGTTGAGGTTTCCGGAGTCCCACTGCGGACAAGAATTGAGGGTGGCAGAGATGTCAACAACTACGCCATCATCAGGGAGATTGAGACGGCGACCAAGGCACGTATTCCAGGCCTGGTAATTAGCAGAATACGATGGCTACATGATGGAAAGGAACATCAGCGATCAAAGAAAAACGGTAGGAATCGTGGTTCAATTGTGGTAAGCCTCCCATCGGAGGCAATGCAGACGGAAGTAGTTCGACAGGGCCTTGTCATTAACGCCATGCTCTTCACCGCGCAGGTATGGTCGCCAAGGGCTCAGCCAAAGCAGTGTTACAACTGCAGCCAGTGGGGACACACGCAGGCGTCGTGTGGAAAGGCAGCCAGGTGCGGTGAGTGCGCTGGCGCTCACCAAACTCGGGACTGTCCGAGGAAAAGGGTTTCTTGTGCGAACTGCGGCAAGGAACATCGTTCGTGGCAGAAAGCAGCGTGTCGGACCTACCAGGTTTACAAGGGTAGTGTGGAGAAAGCTCGGATGGAGCTGTTGTCAAGAACGGCGGAAATATGGAACGAAAAACCTACAGTGGCGCCAATGCGAACAGTCGGAACGACTGATGATCAGGGATTTACTTTGGTCACCAGTAAAAAGGCTGAAGTACTCAAAAGAGGGCCAGGACGACCGCGTAAGGTAGTCGAAGCCCCAGCGGCACCAACAATCCCCGCCACAACAGCACCACCATCGGGGCCAACTCTTCGAACACTTCGAAGACCAACGCCGAGTGAGGAGGTGCCTTCTCTTTTCAATTTCTCATAAAGTTAGTCTGATCGAAGGGGGAGTTAACGAATTTTGGGGAAAGTTTATAAAATTGCGGTTGAAAGGAACGTCCTCAGCATTAAGCCGGGTCGGTTCAAAGTGGCAGGACATCGGGTTTTGTTTGTTGAAAGCTTTTTCCCTTACCAAAGCGGCTTACCGTCTTCATGGTTCTGTATATAGATACCGCATAGGACGTTAAACGAGACTAATTCAATTCAATTCAATAATAATAATAATAATAATAATAATAATAATAATAATAATAATAATAATAATAATAATAATAATAATAATAATAATAATAATAATAATAATAATAATAATAATAATAATAATAATAATAATAATAATAATAATAATAATAATAATAATAATAATAATAAT
Organism: Blumeria graminis f. sp. triticale; assembly: GCA_905067625.1. NCBI lineage: Eukaryota > Fungi > Ascomycota > Leotiomycetes > Helotiales > Erysiphaceae > Blumeria > Blumeria graminis. The sequence goes on along the minus strand of LR898475.1, from coordinate 7,719,115 downwards.
AATAATAATAATAATAATAATAAAAAACATCATCATTTGGTCAAAAGCGGCACCACGTTCCACGAACGTTATATCATCGTTTTAATTATTGCATTCATCTCAATCAATCACTCTTACTTGATTCCTCGAATTTTTTTCGTTGCGCTTCGGCATGGCGAGTTGGGGGACAGGAAAGGTGGATTTCACGGCTGGAAAAATTTTCACGGCACCACCACCACCACCAACGGATAGCGGAACAGCCGCAATAATGCTTGTAGAATCTCTCGCGACTTCTACAGGCATGAAATTGGAGAAACTAAAAACAGTGGCTTATTATCTAAACAGGGTCCGAGATAGACTGGCGATTGCAGGAACTGATAAATCTGCGACACCAATGGTCGAAATAGATGAGGTACTTGATGCCTTCGTAGCCCACGCCAAGATGTTCCGATCGAAGCTGACGGCTAACCCAATGGAAGATCGAATGTTGGCCTTAGAGAAGGTCGTTAAGGAGAGTCTCGATAAGCCGGTCTGCAAGACTGCACCACAACCAGCGCCATTAATGGGAGGACGACCCACGTACGCCTCGATCGTCGCGCCGCCAGCCACCAAAGCGGCAGTACGGATTCGAGTAGAAGGAGCGAACAAGATGCAGCCGGCAGAGCTGCTTAACAAGGCAAAACTACACATAAATGGGGCATACGCCGTGAGGCAACTAAGGAGCAACGATACTGAGGTGTTCGTGCAGTCGGTCTCCCAGAGAGACGCTGCCTTGAGGATGGCGCAGCCCAAAGAGTTCTGCGTCCTAAAGCAGGATTACCCTGTTGAAATCTTGGGAGTCCCACTGGGGACAATTATACACGGAGGAAAGAATGCCAACAACAGCGTGGCCATATTTAAAATGACGACGGAAACAAAAGCACGGATTCCGGGAATACAAATCAATAGGGTGAGGTGGCTCTATGACGGGAAGGAGCACACCTGGGCGAAGGAAAATGGCCATACTCGAGGGTCAGTTATTGCGAGCTTACCGACCGAGGCTCTACAACGCGAAGTGATCCGAAATGGCATTGTAATGGACTCAATGCTCTACACGGCCCAGCTCTGGTCACCCCGGGCACAAGTCAAGCAGTGCTTCAACTGCAGCCAATGGGGGCACACCCAAGCATCCTGCAACAAGGCAAAGAGATGTGGAGGGTGCGCGGGCACCCATCAGACCAGGGACTGTCCGAAGAAGTCGGTACTTTGCTGCAACTGTGGCAAGGCCCACTTATCGTGGCAGAAGGGGGCGTGTCCAAGCTTCGCGGCATACAAGGCCAACGTTCAGCGGGCACGGTATGGACTCATGGAGAGAACGGCCGAAATAAGAAGGGAGAGCGAAGTACCAACGGAGTTACCTCAATTAAATACGGTTAACATACCAGACGACCATGGATTCACGCTAGTGACCAACCAAAAGCCTGAAGGCTTCAAGAGAGGGCCGGGACGCCCGCGCAAACAAGTTCAGGTCCCAGCCCCATCACAACATCTATTTGCGCCATCGGGGTCGAAATCAAGACCACAGCCATCACTTTTCGGCACGCGAGGGCAGGGAAAGGATGGCGAGGTATACTTTAGCTAGTTCTATTTCGGACTAACGGCCATTTGCACTTACTGTAGGTAACGAAGAACTACAGGTAAAAAATTTTAAAGGGGGAGGGGGTTTTTATCGTAATGGTTTCCCCCTCATGTAAATATATAGTTTTAGGTTTATAGTCACCTGCATGGGCCTTAAGGCGCCAAATCAGGACAATGAAATCAAATTCAAAAATAATAATAATAATAATAATAATAATAATAATAATAATAATAATAATAATAATAATAATAATAATAATAATAATAATAATAATAATAATAATAATAATAATAATAATAATAATAATAATAATAATAATAATAATAATAATAATAATAATAATAATAATAATAATAATAATAATAATAATAATAATAATAATAATAATAATAATAATAATAATAATAATAATAATAATAATAATAATAATAATAATAATAATAATAATAATAATAATAATAATAATAATAATAAAGTGGGTATAACGACAAGAAAACAGGTAGACTTATGATGAACTTTAAAGAACCACCCATCCAAATCCACCAAAACCTTAGCAGGGCCCAGAGTAGCATTGCCACACAAGTAAGAAGCGAGCACATTGAGCTCAATGCTTACTTATACAGAAGGAACGTGCCAGGAGTAGGAAAACCATGCTGCCAATGTGGATATCCGTCCCAAAATATAAAACACATGGTGATGTCTTGTTCAAGATGGGCAAAGGGAAGAGGTGAGTTGCTACGAAAATCGACAACTCGATCCTTCGAAGCTATGGTAAATAACGTCAAAGATATGACCAGAATTGCGCAGTGGATTCAAAAGGAAGGATGGCTAGAGCAGTTTCGGATGACCGGGGAAATCGAGGCGTTTATCAGGCGGAGAGAGGAAAATGGATACACAGGACAAGGACGGAATCCACACTGGCAACAACAGTGTGAGTGCACTTCCTGGAGGGCAAGACTGAACACCTGTACGCGGTGTCCTCTACGAACCTGGGAGTGAAATATTCTCCCAGAGCAAAGTTCAGTCAAATTTCGCAATATCAAAGAAGTTGGATTACGAGGCAAAAATCCAAATTACTCATCCACGTCGTTATTTCGCTCCCAACAAGTTTGACTCCTATCTTCGTCTCATCTAGTCTACAAGTACGACCAAGTACATCCTCATTCCAATGACCACACCACTCTTCGACCTTCTCTGGTCTCAGCTGGTCACCAAATACACGCCCACGCCGATATTTATACCCGACGGAGGAAGGAAAGCGTGGCGCACAAATCTGGGAGACAGTTCTTTGGGATGGATGTGAGAGGGATCTGGACAAGTTGACAATATGATGCGAAGGACGGATATAACCTCGAAGGGCATGAGATTCCGAATTTTGGCAAGGAGTTTTTCGAATTGGGCTTTGTGCGCGCCAAGACTTCGCTTGCGAGAGTGCAGCTGACACCATAAATACAATCAAACGATGGAAGGTGTTGTGATCCGCCTCCTGGTGGTGTTCTCTGGTATGGTTTGAGTAGCCTGGGCACCTACTCCACTTGGGAAGGAGATATCTCAGACCATATTCCGCGCGGAGAAAAGTTGAAAGATGATGGAGGCATGTCTGGATAACTCAGGGTTTTTGAGACGTTCCCCTGGGTGGGTATTCACGGATGAGGGTTGACTTGGGGTGAAGAAAAAGCCACCATAACTTCGCAGTGGTACTTGCAAATGAAATCTGAGGCATGAGTGCTCTTCCTTAACGATGAATCATCCATTCTGTACTTTTCTTTGATATTGTGTCATAGCTAGATAGCTGCATATGCAATTAAAATCTGTTGCAAAAAAAAAAAAAAAAAAAAAAAAAAAAAAAAAAGAGTGCACTTCCTAGAGGTAAGACCATAATTCCGCAGAGTCAAGTCAGACAGCTAAGGGGGTTTTTACTGCAAGGTTTCCTCCTTTGTAAATATTAGAGTTCGTAGACACCTGCATGGGCCTCAAGGCGCCAAATCGGGCTAAATGAAATCAAATTCAAAAAATAAATATTAAAAGTAATAATGGAAAACATCATTTTTGCCAGAAAGCTGCGCAGCGTTCCACGCTGCCCGTATCATCAATTTGACATCGTGACTATTATTTTTACATCTTTATTACCCTCCTCTCATCTTTTCGCTTTCCGTGCTCCAACATGGCGAGTGTGGGTGCTGGTGTGGGTAAATTCAGCGGTTTCGACGCGTCGCAAAATGCGACAACGGCATCAACAAACAAGGCAGCGGAGCGCAGACAGCTCCAAAGGATAGAAACCTCGAAATCCTGGGGAAACTACTAAAACAGGTTAGACTAATCGTGATGGGAAAGATGGATGAGGAGGACTTACCCTCAATGGAGGACGTGAACGAGGCCGTCAAGGCCTTCAACGCGCACAAAAGGGCCTGGACGGAAATGTCCCAGAAGAAGTCTCCTATCGAGGAGAGGAAGATGGCGCTCGAGGAGGTTGTCAAAAAGAGCCTCGCGAATCCCGCTCAAAAAGCTGCACCAGCAGCGGTTTCGGGCGCGCCGACACCAAGGAGCTACGCGTCGGTCGTGGCTCCGCAAATGACGAAAACAGCGGTTAGAATAAGAATCGATGGCGCACAAAACCTGCAGCCACAAGAGCTGCTCTCAAAAGCACAACAACACATTCAAGGCGCATTTGCAATTCGACAGATGCGAAGCAACGACACCGAGTTGTTTGTCCAGTCGGCGTCCCAGAGAGACGCGGCGCTTAATATGCGGCAACCAACGGACTTTAAAATTTTGCGGCAAGACTTTCCTGTCGAGGTTTCCGGAGTCCCACTGCGGACAAGAATTGAGGGTGGCAGAGATGCCAACAACTACGCCATCATCAGGGAGATTGAGACGGCGACCAAGGCACGTATTCCAGGCCTGGTAGTTAGCAGAATACGATGGCTACATGATGGAAAGGAGCATCAGCGATCGAAGAAAAACGGTCGCAATCGAGGTTCAATTGTGGTCAGCTTCCCATCGGAGGCAATGCAAACGGAGGTAGTTCTACAGGGCCTTGTCATTAACGCCATGCTCTTCACCGCGCAGGTATGGTCGCCACGGGCTCAGCCAAAGCAGTGTTACAACTGCAGCCAATGGGGTCACACGCAGGCGTCGTGTGGAAAGGCAGCCAGGTGCGGTGAGTGCGCTGGCGCTCACCAAACTCGGGACTGTCCGAGGAAAAGGGTTTCTTGTGCCAACTGCGGCAAGGAACATCGTTCATGGCAGAAAGCAGCGTGTCAGACCTACCAGGTCTACAAGGGTAGTGTGGAGAAGGCTTGGATGGAGCTGTTATCGAGGACGGCAGAAATTTGGAATGAAAAACCAACAATGGCGCCAACACAAACAGCCAGACCAACTGATGATCAGGGATTTACTTTGGTCACCAGTAAAAAGGCTGAAGGACTCAAAAGAGGGCCGGGACGACCGCGTAAGGTAGTCGAAGCCCCAGCAGCACCGCCATCGGGACCTACTCTTCGAACACTTCGAAGACCAACGCCGAGTGAGGAGGTGCCTTCTCTTTTGAATTTCTCATAACGTTAGGCTGATTGAAGGGGGAGTTAATGAATTCTGGGGAAAGTTTATGAAATTATGGTTGAAAGGAACGTCCTCAGCATTAAGCCGGGTCGGTTCAAAGTGGCAGGACATCGGGTTTTGTTTGTTGAAAGCTTTTTCCCTTACCAAAGCGGCTTACCGTCTTCATGGGTCTGTATATAGATACCGCGTAGGACGTTAAACTAGAACAATGAATGAATAATAATAATAATAATAATAATAATAATAATAAAAAATAAGACGAATTTCGGGGAATTGTACAATTCCTGACTCCCCGATATTGAACGTGTTGGTACAACAGGTTTTACTAGGTTCACTTGGTTCTATGCCTCAAAAGTGCTAATAACATCTGGTGTAATTCCACCAGTACTCTTTCTTTTTCCTTCCTCAAGCACTAAAATCTAAATTAAAAAACGGAGCTTAGCGCCAGAGCTAAATAATATGATACATTGACCAATGCCTATTGAAGTATAAATCTATGACAAGCCTTATACAAGAATAACTGGTATCCAAATTATAAACACTTGGCCTGTATTTGCTAGAGCTCAGATTAAAAGACTTCAGGTCTAGGTGATGGATAATTTTCCTTTTCATATATATAACTATCTTCTCTACTGTATTAGAATACAAAAGTCTCAGCTGGAGAGTACTTTTGACTTCTTTCGATAGTTCGGAGTGCGTGACAGGTAGGCCTTGGCACATTTATAACATGTCGGGCTTATTTAAAGGTATCGGCACGTCGGGTAGTTTATGTAGACTTAACTGGCCAATACGAGACCTTTTGGTTGTGTTATGAGCTAGCATGACGTTAAATAATAATAAATAAATAATAAATATGACAAACCTTTTAGCCCTACGCCATTCATCTTTGAACCGACAGAACGAGAAGCATCTTTCTGAGCCCAACTTATCAATCTGCTCAACTTCTGTTGAGCCAAAGCATCTGACTCTAAAACTCTACGACTGATTACTAGAATTCAATATCATTTGAGTTCTTAAAATTTGCCTCAGCGGTTCGACAAAGCATTAAACCGTCCATGAAGAGTAATAGGAAGAGGTGAACTTGAATATCTTTAATGAACACCACACACCAATTTTCCAGGGCCTGTTATGTTGAAATATGATATATCTTGTAATGCCAAGAATAACTTATTAGTAAGTCTGGCTAATTTGACTATCAAATTCCCCATTCTATATCACTGTTATCAATACATCATTCACCGAAAGTTTAATGCGCATTAGCGTTTATTTCACACTAGCATTGCAGCGGATGACTATGTCTCAAATGCAGGTTATAGTTTTCTCGTATCTAATACCGATACACATGTATTTAGCTTTATATTACTGGCCCATATATGTGTATGTACATAGATCTACATCTACATGGATCATAACTTACGATCCATGGAGATTGATAAATACTGGTCAAAAACTACAGTTGATAAGATATGCAAACACGTAAGCTCACTCTTATCATCTCGGTTTTTACTCTGAACCATACATCTAAATACAATTGTTTCCACTCGGATCTTCCTCTCACAACCTCATACAAGACTTACTGCATCGGTCTAACCGCCGACACTGATTCCGCTACAACCTCCATCTTCGCTCAAGCTCATAACTTTAACATGTTATGCCTCCTAAATATTGGAGTTTCACGTTTTGCTCATTCAAGTAGAAGTGGGTTGCAGCAGAACTGAATCAGGATATCCTTGGGTTTGGAGTCATCATAGCAACTGACTATGTAGTACTACGTCAGAGGCCCCCTACATATCCTATATAACGGAGGTTAAGCCCAGACCTGCGCCCAGGCTTTTTTAATATCGTGGACCACAGTTGCGAATAGATCTGTTCATGATCGTTTAGCTAGGGCTCTGAATGGTTTACGGATCACAAGTTTTGAGGACATTTCGGCATGTATAATTATAACTGTTACGGTTTTCTCAGGACCATTTCAGAAACATAGAAATTTACTACGGGCTTCCATCCTTTCAAGGTTGAAGGGTATCTTTTTGATATGAATAAAAAACAACCTCTACCAAATTTAGATATGAAGAATGGTGCTATAATGTGTGTGTGTGTTTTATTGTACTTCTTGAGTCTATGACTATCTAGCACATTGGGTTCCTCTCTGACCCAGGCCACACCTTGTACAGTGCTCCTATCCTCTTTTGTTACTTGAAAGATCATTGATATATTCCCCTTGATGAATGGCCATTCAGCTCAATATTTACCCGTGGAATTCAGCCACCTTTTCCACGGAACCTTCTACCCAAAAAAAAAAATTAAAAAATGGTAGCAATGGAAACTGCGTGCGCGGGAAAAAGTCTCAAAAATCCTGCAGCCCCAGCCAGGCGAGGCCTAGACACCGGGACCATATGAGGTGCGCATATTCATCTATATCTCCCTTCTTTGTAACAGTCGAGGTTGAATTGATCCAATCCACCATCTCCGTATCGGGTGCTGGGTACGCTCCGGAAACTCATCGGAAGGCTTTTCCTCCATGATCAAGGGTGGGTGACGAGTAGGGCTCCGACCCTACCATCTGATCTGATCGTGGTTAGCTTCATGATAGTGGTGATAGGGGAATGTGTTGAGAGATGAAGACGATACAGACCGCGAAAGCGATTGGGAATCCTCTTCGAAGTGAGGACTTTGTTACTCAATCTCGGCTCTGCAGACTCTACAGTGAGAGCTGGAGGTTCGTAGGGAACACCACTGACAGGTGTTGAGAATAGTCCCCCTGGTGCTATAATTGTAGGCATGCTCGGAGAATTTTCGCATCGTAACCATCCATAGATATCTAAGAAACGGTTATAATCTCTGTACAAATCTCACCAGCTCTAGGATAAAGCTTCCTTTTCCTATTAAGCGGCATAGAATTTCAGTCTCAGGTATTTCCACTGTCCCCGAATTCCAGGGTACCTCGGGATAAATGCTAGGTGAGAAGTCGTCAGAAGCTCGGTATTGTGAGAGAACGTAGTCGTCTAAGATACCAGCGCGCTCAGCATAGCCCGAGATTTAACGAATTCTGTGAAATGGGAAATACGTAATTCGCTCAATATCCTGGGACCCTTACCGCGAAAGCTGTTTTTTTTTATTACAAATAAGTCCTAAGCTAAAGCTCTTTGTCCACATTGAATAAAGGACCGGTGGACCCGGCAGGCTTTCCTGTACTTTTTCGTACAGTCTAACTCGTTCCAACCTCGTGAATCGCTGCGAAAGGTACAGTTGATTGAACAGAAACGAGAAATCACGAAAATCAAAACAACTCCGAAAACTAGAAGATCCCTCCATATTAGACCCAGGCAATGTGCTCATCAGACATTTCTTCGCCCTTCATGCCTTCCAAATGACAAATTTGCCCATTCTCCACTGAGAGTAAAAGATGGGTAGGCAGGCACCTTTGATCCAGCCGGTATCCTGCTATTGGTTAGTAGATGCCCCAGAAGGGGACATCGTCGAGGTTGCTGTATCCTCAAACTTCTTCTTCGGATCCCAGCACTCCGAAACCAGTTGGCTCAGCCGTCGAGACATCCTTCGCCGCGGCGATGATCGCCTCTTCGGCCTTTTTGGCTGCAGCCCTAGCTCGAGCCACCTTTGTGGACTTCCCTTGCTCGAGGTGGCGGATCCACGCGAGCTGCTCTTTTGTCAGCGGTCCGGATTTCTTGGGTCTTGCTTGGCAGATCCGAGAATCCGATCGGTGAGGTCCCGAACAGTTACGACACTTTGTGAGGGCCTTGCACTCGGCTTCCGAGTGCATATTTGATCCGCAGTTCCAGTAGTCTGGAGCGCGGGGGCAACCACGGGTGGAGTGGAAGCTCATACAGCGTTTGCACTGTTCAATTTTTCGACGAGGCTGGACCTTTGTAGTCGCTCCAGAATCTTCGAGAATGCGGAAGCCCGCGCAAGTGGCGAAGTCTCGGTCGAAAAGGGCTTGCCAATTTCTGTGCGGCGCCCCAGGACGGCATGTCCCGTGCGGTCGTACCTGAATTGGAAGCTGATGTGTTTTGCGGTAGATCTCAAATGAAATCCTGTCCGCATCGACCGTATCAATACCGTTAAGAGTTTTTATGATCGCTGGAACATTCGCGATTCGAGAGGCGACAAGGTTGGAGGCTTCCTCGAGCTCGGCGTTAAATTCCGAAAATTTCGGTGCGGATTCTAGGAGCCTTTTTCTTAATTTTTCCATATCTGTCAGAACCGGCTTTATAATTCTGACACGGTGTACAGAGCAGATTTCACTCAAAGAGCACCGAATCTCAATCTGTATTTGTTGCCGTACGCCAGAATGCGAAAGCTGGCGCCACGGGTGATCGCCCTCTAGGCGAAGGAACAGTCGTTTGTCGACTTTAACCTTCGGAGCTTCTTTTTGTTGGGCTTTTGCCGCAGATTGCGGCATAGCCTTGGCAGTAGGGACTGCTTTTTGTCGCAGTCCATTTTTGGCCACCGTGGCCCAGGTGCTTTTTATAGGCAGCACTGGGACGGCGGGAGTTGTATTGCTCATGGCTTCTGGAGGCCTTGGAGTCGGGTTCGCAGGGCGAGGAGGGAGGAAAGAGGTAAAAAATGAATTTTCGATTTTTCGAATTTCTCAAAAATGTGCGTTTCGTTTGTTCATTAACGTGCTATGTATAGTGATTCCCATCACACTCCTACTGGAGCTTAAGCATAAGTGGGGCAGGGTCGGATCAGGTTAACTACCGTGAAGTACATCTACCTCATCTCACTTCAATGACCGGACCACCTCAGACTTCTCCTATGTTTTGAATCATATCAAGCCTGACCGTCCAGAAATCCGCTGTATACACGCCGTAGCGCAAATTCTTCCTCAGCTTCGGCCACCACGCGCCCGAGCCCTTTAAATCCTCATTGAATCTGAAATATAAATGTAGTCCTAGATCACATCTTTGCTCTAGCCTTGTACCTTCATATCGTACTGCTAGGTTGTTGTCGTCATCGGGGATTTGTGTAATCCCCTCGGTGTATATTCCCTTTTCTTCCTCCATTGTACACGTCCCGTTTCCATCATGACTTTCCTCATTAGGGCGTGTGCAGCTAGGTGATGTGACGAGTAAGGAGGTGGGTCGCAGGTGTAGGATCGAATGAGAAATGCTTTATCACAAGCACATAAGGAGTTTGAGGGACGTGGGATGTTTGAATACGAGCCCCAGATAGACCTGGGTCTATTCTTTTTTTTTTGCATCAGATTTTAATTGCGTATTCAGCTATTTAGCTATGACACAATATCAAAGAAAAGTACAGAATTGATGATTAACCTAGGTCTATTCGTGAATCGTATGTTAGTGATGGTGAGTTTTTGTTCGACTTTGTTGCGGCTGTGAAATATCTGCCGACTGACCTCTCGACTAAAATATCGAGCGAAACCCCATCAAGTCGAAAATCAATCAAATAAAATTCATCTCACTCTTTTTCATGACTGAATCTCGGCTCTAGAAAAATATTTCGCTCCCGGGTTCGAAGATACTACTGGCAGTTGTTCTGCCTTCGTTCTCCTACAGCAAGGGCTGAAAGTTTTCCCAGTAAATTTGAACTCTTTACAGGGATTACTAAGTTTTCTCATTGAAGATGCAATAATAAATCTGAAATAAATTGCGATGACTGATAGCTCGATTTCTTTGGCTCATCCTAGGTGAGTATTAAATGGGCGGCCCTACAATCTGTGCTTTTGGAGTCTCCCAGCTATCGCATTCCGTACAAATTTTCTGCCGCAAGTCCTAATACCCAACTATAAAACCTTGTACAGCTTCCACACAAGGACATGACTCAGGGAGGGAAAAAATATTAATACACTTACTAGATATATAGTGTCGTTTGAGCTGACATAAACAACTCCCTCGGTCGTCTAGCTGGTTTATGGCGTCCGGCTGTAATCGAAGTGTATACCGGAATGTCGCGCGTTCGACTCGCGCCTGAGGGAAAGAGAGATCTGGCAGCAGAGAGTGTAAGAATTTTATAACTCACTACAGATTCCATTAATGTCACACTAACGCATGTAACAGTATCTCGGGACCTGAAGACTATCGAACTTCCACCCTCTCCTGAAGTGGTTATTGTCATTAGTAAATGGCTTAATTACACCAGCTTCTTCGAAAAAATTGAATTTCGACACTGACATGTAGTCTATTTGATTAATACCTGCAGGCTATTACTAGGCAATTGTCGTAGGTGACAAAAAATTTTTCTGTAAACTGTCATATATCTTCTGTAACTTTCGGGAGGGAATACACTACCCGAAACATAGATACTCCCGGCCTGTAGGCAGAAAGGACCTACATGTCCTTACATATTTATAGACTTTTTAGGACAATAAACAACCACTCACTCACTCACTCACTCATTCTGTAACTTTCTGAAATTAATATACTTCGTGGAAGAGCAAATTTTACCTTCTTTAGTAGATTGAGGCGCACGGCTTGATGGCTTGGCTCAAGTATTACATGTCGGGCTTGGTAAAAAGCGCTGGCACGTCGGGTAGTTTATGTACAGTCTCTTAAGGATGGCAAAAGTATAACTGTCAAAATGTCTGGGGTTAGATCCCTGTGCATATCAATTAGATTGGTTTAGTCTTCATGCAAGCCCATGTATAGTTTATCAACTACAGTCAAACCCCTGTTAAGACGATGTAATCGGGGCCGTGAAAAATATCGTCATACAGAGAATATCGTTGCTCCACAGAAATTCCCTTTTTTGGCGGCATTTTTTGCACCAATCAAGCAAAAAATCCCTGGTTAAGACGATATACAGAGGTTGAAGAACGATAATCTTGTAATCGGTAAATGCATGGGAACGAAGTACGTTCCGAAAAATATATCGTATAAACGGCAATATCAGCTTAACCATGATCGGCTTAACAGGGGTCTTACCGTATATGGCACTAATCATGTGTCGTAGTTAGATATCCGAAAACACCTTGATTGATGAGAAAAATCCAACGGTGGATGGCGCCGTTGTTCGCCTCCTGGTGGTGCTCTCCAGTATAGTTTTAATAGCCTGACCAGCTATTTCACTTGGGAAGGAGGTGCCTCAGATCACACTCGTGCTGATATATGTAAATCGATGGAGGCATACCTAGACAATTCTGGGTTTTTGAGACTTTTCGCTGGGTGGGTATTCACGGATGATGTGGTGTGTGTGTTTTTATTGTACTTCTTGAGTCTATGACTATCTAGCACATTGGGCTCCTCTCTGACCCAGGCCACACCTTGTACAGTGCTCCTATCCTCTTTTGTTACTTGAAAGATCATTGATATATTCCCCTTGATGAATGGCCATTCAGCTCAATATTTACCCGTGGAATTCAGCCACCTTTTCCACGGAACCTTCTACCCAAAAAAAATAAAAATGGTAGCAATGGAAACTGCGTGCGCGGGAAAAAGTCTCAAAAAACCTGCAGCCCCAGCCAGGCGAGGCCTAGACATCAGGACCACATGAGGTGCGCATATTCATATTTACCTCCCTTCTTTGTAACAGTCGAGGTCGACTTGATCCAATCCACCATCTCCATATTGGGTGCCGGGTACGCCACGGAAACTGATCGGTTGGCTTCTCTTCCATGATAAATGGTTGCTGATGAGTAGGGCTATGAACCTACCATCTATTCTGATCGTGGTTAGCTTCATGATAATGGTGATAGGAGGATGTGTTGATGTGTTGAGAGATGAAGACGATACAGACGGCGAAAGCGATTGGGAATCCTCGTCGAAGTGAGGACTTTGTTACTCAATCTCGGCTCTGCAGGCTCTTCAGTGAGAGCTAGAGGTTCGTAGGGGACACCACTGACAGGTGTTGAGAATAGTCCCCCTATTCACGGATGAGGTTGCCTTGAGGTGAAGAAAAGTCGCCATAACCTCGCAGTGGTACCTGCAAAGTAAATTTGAGGCATGAGTGCTCTACCTTTAAAATGAGTCATCTTTAATGTATTATTTGTCTGATATTGTTTCATTGCTAGACAGCTGTACTCATAACCCAAGTCACGTGCAAATAAACCAAGCGAAGGAAACAATTCTTGGCTGGCCAATGTATGGATACTCTGAACCTTGCTAGTCAAGGGATAAACCTTTCGATGTTACATCTAAACAATAGCCTTCATCGACAAATAGTACCGATTTCAACAGATGAAGCTGGCAAGGAGGTGAGATAATGCGATGTCAGACGCTGCACTCGCAGTTACAGAAGCACTCGTTGTTCGCTAGCACTCGCTACCCAGCGGCGGATAAATAAAGCTCCACGAAAGCACAGTAAAAGATCCATGTGGTCTTGGGAAAATTAGATTTCGACTCGTCAACAAAACTGTCTCTAGTCCAGATTCCAATTTACCAGTGAGAAAGGTATCTAAATTACACGTTCGAATCGATAACACCACGTCCATGACGACTCTTGCATGCTAGACTAGCTCACTTCAAGCTTACTTTCTCGACAAGACTTTTCTAGCAAACTTTCACATTCTTTGGTTTCTCCAGCCGCACGAATTAATGGATAAAGTTAGGATGTGAAAGAGACGGTTTAAAACATGTAAAGGTCTACATCTCCCATATGACCGGCCCCTTCGAACACCTCATAAGGAAAGTCATACCTTTGGAGTAAGTTCTATTGTTAGTTGTATGAGAACCACGTATTCATTGGTTTCTAAAACTTTTATCTGCCGCTGAACACATGTTGATGACCTTCTTTTTGTTGGTTGATGAGAGTAAATTGAGAGTAGATAATGGTTTCTCTAAGTGTGCTCAGATGAAGACTTGTTGGGGTATATTTAAATAAATTATTCAATATCCTGATTTGGCGCCTTGAGGCCCATGCTGGTTTTATCGGAGGATATGTACTTTAATTAGGATGACTCAATTTGACGATTTGAACACTCACACTCAAATTTCATTTGCAGATACCACTCGAGGTTAACCCTTGCCGCGTGTAACCTCTTCCGTGCATACCTGTCACAGGGAAAAGCGTGAAACTCCAATGGTTATCCGAATGTGCTTTCATCATCCCGATAGTACAGTATCACCGTGAGATAGAGCAGTGTGTGGGTTTTACTGAATTCAAACCAGCTTTCTCCTGTCTCAAGTGTGGTAGTTGTTCATGCTACCCAGTCTCTACTTGGGAGGACGGCCTGAATGGTGTACCGCTGCAACATCCAACCTCTTGTTGGGATAAAAACGTTAAAAAGAAGTCGTGAATTAAGTAGGAGGTTCTACTACTATCTGATGCATAGTTTCTCCCGTCCAGGCACGGAGAACGTATATTTCAACGCATAAAAATAGGCTCACTGAGACAACAACCATATGAGGGACACCTGAATATGCCTATAGCTTTTCAACGTAGACAAGTAGCCATTACGTACCTAAAGCTCACCTTTATCTGAGGTTTGAGTGATTCGTGCAGGATGTGATCTACACAAAAGTATAAAATTTAGCTTTAAATTGTGTTGTGCATGACAGGTTTCTTGTAGGGTAGTTTGTCATTTTCCAATCCTGTAAATGATGGGTCGATAGCACACTTTCATATGCCCGATTTTCAGAACGATGTGTAAATAGTGTTATTGAATTTGGTCGCGGAAAACATTCTTCAGCAATAGACATATTTACATCAATAGACTGAGCTTTTGAAACAATCCTGTATGAAATTTATCATTTCTCATACGTGCAAAGAGGTTCTAGTATCACGATTCTTCAGAGCATTATAGTGAGATCATTAACAATGACTTCGACACCTCATTATAGCCCTCAAACCCAACCTACCGATGCTAATGCGATATCTTGTGAAAGATAGATGTACATGATTTACAGCTAGAGTGACCATGTATGCTCTCCATCAAATTTGTTAGACGCCAGAAAGTGTTAACCACCCTGATATGCTTTATTTAGGGTTTAAATTGGATATAAATTGTTTTCAACTTAGGAGGGATAGTCAAGCTTGTGAGACTTAGGCCCTTGTCCTGTTAATCCATTGTGAAAACATTTAAAGTTCAATAAAATGTCGGTTAGTCTGACTGTTGCTCCAAGCTTACATATTCAGTCACAATCCAAATATATTAAAGCAATGGAGCATTTGTCATTCATTTTCCCCACTTTACTGTGACGCACATTGAACCCGTTCGGCGCCGGCTGGATGGCCATCTTCATCGTCTTCATCCATTGCTGTCGCACCCTGTGCACGAGCTTGTTGAGTAGGGTCAATGTCTTCGAAGTATACAGTTTCAGTCATGGTATCAGTGGGTGGAGTGATAGGTACCACAGTCGGCGGAATAATACTCTTCAGAGCTGCGTATGCCTCGGAATTTGCAGCAAAGTTACTTTCGGGGAATTTGACATCAAACTGTACAAACATATTTCCATAGTCGTGGTGACGATGGGATGGCATACCCTGACCGCGTATCATCTTAACGGATCCTGATATCATTAGTCAATCTAGAAAATATGATGAGAGAGCTTGCTCACCAGGTGAGATAACCTCTCCAGGAAGTATCTCCACACTCAGCCATCTTTCGTCTAAGTGCTCAATGAAGATTGACCCGCCCGCTAAGGCAGTAACAAGGTCGATCTCTGCGTGGTAAATAAGGTCATCGTCTTTTCGTTGGAATCTTGGATGTGGTTTCTGCTCAATTTCAAAGATAACATCACCAGGTTGAACTCCGGGGGTTTGGTCTCCTTCACCTTTAAATTCAATCCGGTGCCCCGATCGAACACCTCTGTCCACATGAACGTGGAGTACTTTGCGTTCCACGTTGGTCTTTTTACCGTTACACGTCTTACATTTATCTTTCTCTCGGATGACTTCTCCCTCACCATTGCAGTCGGGGCAGTGAGTTTGAAACCGCTGAATCATAGGACCCATTTGACGCATCATTGTTTTCATTCCATGTCCATCACAGCCGGCACATTTTTTTACTGCACCATCTTTGCCACCCCGTCCCTCACACTTGTGGCATATGACTGACTTTTGTAGTGCCAGTTTAGAGATTTTACCGCGGTAGATATCTTCTAGAGATACCTTGTGAACGTGATGAATGGTGCGGGCTTTTGGGGGGCCACGTTGCTGTGGCCCTCCCCCGAACATGCCACCCAATCCTCCACCTCCGAAGGCAGAGCCACCGCTGAAGAATTGAGAGAATAAATCTTCTGCGTTCATCCCTCCCGCAGCACCACCACCTCCCTCAAGGCCCTCTTCGCCATATTGGTCGTATATGTGTCTTTTTTGAGGGTCAGATAGTACTTCATATGCGTGCGATATTTCTTTAAATTTTTCTGCGGCGGCTGGATTTGAGGCGTTTTTATCTACATTGTCTGTTAGCACTTGTACTAATTTAAATAGCATGCATAAGATACCAGGATGGTGTTTAAGTGCTCCGATTTTGTATGCTTTTTTTAACTCGGCTTCAGTACAGGTCGGGGAAATCTAATAGTCCTAAGTAACGAGAGACTAGGGTTGGATGCTGATATCTTACACCCAGAGTATCATATAGTTTGGTATCTTTTACCATCGTGGAGATTTTGACTGGATTCTAATTGCTACCACGGATTCCAGTGCCGCTGTGGTATTCTCGATTCCTGTGATTGTAATACTTTTCGGAGGTGAGATGGGTTTCAAAATAAGTTAAAGTTTGACTGTAGTGCCATATAGTTAGCGAAAGATGCGGAATTGTACAATGAAATAAGTTTAATTTTCAGCCGAGTGTTATGCGTTTAGGTTGATAAATGGACGGATAACTAGGCGATGAAATGTGTGAGTAAACTTACATGGATTTTTGGGATCAGGGTTATTCTGATGAGAATTTAATTTCCTTGAAAACCTTTCAATAAAATAATTGTGACTGTATCGTAAATGAGACTAGCGTTGGGGTCGTCTGTGTTGTGTGGATAAGGAAAGATGGGCTAGCACTTGATCAGCTTTTAATGCGGCACCTCGGGCTGAAAAATTGAGGGCCGGGCCATGATTCCAGCACCTTCTGTCACTTTACAACAACATTTCTAAACTAAGCACGGATTATGCTAAGGTGTTGCTCATGCTCCCACACATCTCAAATAAACTAGTTTTAAATAAATATTAAACTAATAATTGCATATTAGATCTGAGTTCGATTCTGACAGCGGATAACTGCTAGAGAATACTTAAATCTCTAACAACAGAATTTTGTAACAGGACTCTCTAATAATCAGCAGCATTATGCCTTGATTTCCTCAGTCTTTCTCGCCTACACAGCCAATCAATTGTAGAAATGAAATTTCCCCACTCCTGCAAATTACAGTCCCTAGTTATCAAACAATGACTAGCTCCTAGATAAGAATACCTCAACTTATGATAAAATTTTAGAATCCGAAAAACATCCACATCATAATTACTGCGTATGATCATCTTGTCAAGGGTTTCAAGTATCACACCCTTGAATACAAATTCGCTACCCCATAGTTAATTACTAATTAAAATATTTACACATTAAGGAAGTCAATATTTCAATCTTCTGACCAGATCCTTGCTATTCTGTCAGACTAAAGTGGCAGGCCCTGCTCAATTCAAAGAAGACTAGGACAAAGTTATATTAATTAGCAAGTCGGACAGCCTTTCAGGATAATACGCAGGAAATCTCTAGTCGGACGACCCGATGGACTCACAAACCAAGGACTTAGCCTCCCTCACGGACGGCAACCAATAAGAGCAAAAAAACAGCTCACATTTAGCCTGTAACTTTAGCCAATAATACCTAGCGGGGAACGAAGATTCAAATCTCGCCACAGAGTATATTGAGACAATATTGAGTTCAGTAACAGTCATTAACGCTTCTGTTACTAATGAGTTCTCGGAATTAACTACTACCAAAGATATCGCATGTGATATAGGTGAGAATACTTTACAGTACCTACTCTCTACCAAACATGTTCTGGCATCTCAACTCAACCTCCGACTTACCCCAACATGTCAATAGAGGAAGGCATGGAATATAAACTAGGAACGTAGAGAGTGAGTATCTTGTGTATACAAATATTTGCAGCACATGGTCGGCCGGGCTCAGTAGACGCTTCGAATCGGGAGCTCTCTTCCCGGATGAAGCCCTGTTATCGGTACCATGGAAGCCTAATGCTTAGCAGTCATTCCAAGCCCTCTTCTTGTTATTTACAAGTAAGCATATTACATTCTTTTGGATGTAGAAGGGAGTTAAAAGAGGGAAAAGCTCCACCAAGCGTTTTGGTCGAATGAAGTCTTGTTTGGGGTAGTGGTGTCGGGAGCGAGGGAGCTGAGGCGGAGGCATCGTTATCCTCAAACTACAGGCAGAAAGGGCTTTAATAATCTACATAGCTATCGTATGATAATTAATAATGAAGGTAAAACTGTATGACAACACAAGAGATTCTAGTCGCGTACGACTCACCACAGATATAGTCCTCTTCTTTCACTCTGAATAATCTACATTTTCTGTGTGTGAAGAATGTTAAAATATTTTCGCTAACTCAGGAACAATATTCAATTATTTGCCCTAAATAGAAAAGTACCAGCTTACATCCAATTAAAGGGAACTTGTTGGCAAAATATGTATCAAAGTTGTATGGATGATAATATTTCCAAACAGTGCTATGATTTAACAAAGAAAGCCGCACTTCCATAGGCTCCTGACATCCTAGCACCATTGTAAAGTTAATTACGATCAGATCAGATGGCAGAGTTGAAGACCCACTTATCATCCACTCAATTTCTCCTCCCTTGATCATGACGGATAGAACATCCGATGAGGTTCCAGTGCGTTGTCACGGAATGAAGTGGTGATCTATTCGATCTAACGAAATTTCCGGAGTTTATTCTGGTTTCCTTAAGTACTGCTAACGCAAGGATAATTACAATGCGGATGAAGAGCATGTGGAAAGAAAATATTTTTACAGGGGTATGACTAAGCGAACCCTGAGACCAGCATTGTACATGGGCCGCCTACAATGAACGGCAGGAATTTGTGCTCTAGATCCCGTAACAGCACTCCCCAGAGCCGATATGGCGATAATTGACTGAATCAAGTTGGCCTCTTTTTTTTTTTCATTAACGTGCTGGGTAAAGTGAATACCGTCGCACTCCTACTGGAACTAAAGCACGAGTGGGGCCAGGCCGGATCAGGTTAACTACGGCGAAGGAGTTGGCCTCTTTAGTTATGAGGGCAGATAAAGATGGATAGACACGACTTGTACGGCTCTGGTGCCGAGATGTCATTTTCGAATTAATTATAAAATTTACGCAGTTATCTAGCTATGATACATGATCAGTGCTAGTTGCACAAATTGGATGGCTCTTTTGACTTTAAAAAGCTTTGGAATTTGATGCGCGCGTACCACCATGGGTGTGTTTGCTTACACTATCACACAATCAGTCATTCCTCCGTGAGTACCTAACAAAGGAACGTTTCAAGGCCTCTGTTTATCCGAGTATGCTTGAATCGTGCATGCATAGGAGAAATGCGGAGGGCAAGACTGAACACCTGTACGCGGTGTCCTCTGCGAACCTGGGAGTGGAATATTCTCCCAGAGCCAAGTTCAGTCAAATATCGCATTATCGAACAAGTTGGCCGACGAGGTAATGATTCAAACTACTCCACCATGTCAATCTTTCACTCCCGATGAGTCCCATTCTCAACTAAGATTCATCAAGTCTACAAGTACGACCTAGTACATTCTCATTCCAATGACCACATCTCTCTCCGACCTTCTCTGGCCTCAGTTGACCACCAAATACACGCCCACGCCGATATTTACACCCAACGGAGGAAGCAAAGCGTGGCGCACAAATCTGGGAGATAGCTCTTTGGGATGGACGTGAGAGGGATCAGGACAAGCCTAAAAGTTGATGCTAAGGAAGTATTTAACCTCGACGGGCGTTCAATTTCGAATTTTGGAATGGAGTTTTACGAATTCAGCTTTGTGTGCGCCAAGACTTCGCTTGCGAGAGTGCAGCTAACACCATAAATACAATCAAACGATGGAAGGTGTTGTGATCCGCCTCCTGGTGGTGTTCTCTGGTATAGTTTGAGTAGCCTGGACACCTACTCCACTTGGGAAGGAGACATCTCAGATCATATTCGCGCGGAGAAAAGTTGATGGATGACGGAGGCATGTCTGGATAACTAAGGGTTTTTGAGACATTCCCCTGGGTGGGTATTCACGGATGAGGGTTGACTTGGGGGAAGAAAAAGCCGGCATAACTTCGCAGTGGTACTTGCAAATGAAATCCGAGGCATGAGTGCTCCTCTTGTAAATTGAGTCATCTTTTCTGTAATTTTCTTCGATATTGTGTCATAGCTAGATAGCTGAATACACATTAAATAATTTAAAAAAAATAAGGTGGATGTTTATCTAGCTAATACGCACATACCATTATGTGCCTCAGGCATAATATTTTATACACATGATTTTTTTTTTAAATCATTTAATGTGTATTCAGCTATCTAGCTATGACACATGACCGGTGCTATGTATACATGTTGGATAACTCTTTTGACGTTAGAGACACTCAAACTCTGGATTTCATTCGCAAATACCACTATGAGGTATGCTTGCTTACACAAACAGTCGACCCTCCTCCGTTAGTACCCACCAAAGGGAATTTCAAACCCTGTAGTTATCCAAGCATGCCTTCTTCGTCCATGAATACCAGCGCCGCGAGAAATATGATTGTGTTTTGCTGGATTTGAACCAGCGATCTGCTGTCTCAAGTGGGATATGTGTCCAAGCTATCCAGAGTCTACTTGGCAGACCGGCCAAGACGATGTTTATAGTGTCGCCTGCACTTTCGCAACCGAAGTCTTGGCACGCACAGAGCTCAATTTGTAAAAGCTCCTTTCCAAAGTTCAAAATTCCACGCCCGTCGAGACTGTATCTATCCCCTACATCATCTTGTGAACTTGTCCTGAATCCTCTCACGCCAATCCCCAAAAACAGTCTCCCAGATTTGTGCGCCACGCTTTGCTTCCTCCGTTGGGTATAAATATCGGCGTGGGCGTGTATTTGGTGGTCAACTGAGGCCAGAGAAGGTCGGAGAGAGATGTGGTCATTGGAATGAGAATGTACTAGGTCGTACTTGTAGACTTGATGAATCTTAGTTGAGAATGGGACTCATCGGGAGTGAAAGATTGACATGGTGGAGTAGTTTGAATCATTACCTCGTCGGCCAACTTGTTCGATAATGCGATATTTGACTGAACTTGGCTCTGGGAGAATATTCCACTCCCAGGTTCGCAGAGAGCACCACTGACAGGTGTTCAGTCTTGCCCTCCTACACGCATGATTGCTAATACTGTGATGAATACCACGGATCAGCTCCGACTGAGTCTCATTGAGCTTCCACTATCGCGGCACTTGGACACTCTGGCGCAGGAAGCTAGGTGATATTAGGGCACTGATCGCACAGCTGAGGACCTAATCACTCTGGCAACATCCCTACGTCCGAGCGTTGCCTGGTAGACCAATGTGAGGTTTCTTATGCACTTTTTTTTTTTTTTGCATCAGATTTTAATTGCGTATGCAGCTATCTAGCTATGACACAATATCGAAGAAAATTACAGAAAAGATGACTCAATTTACAAGAGGAGCACTCATGCCTCGGATTTCATTTGCAAGTACCACTGCGAAGTTATGCCGGCTTTTTCTTGCCCCAAGTCAACCCTCATCCGTGAATACCCACCCAGGGGAATGTCTCAAAAACCCTTAGTTATCCAGACATGCCTCCGTCATCCATCAACTTTTCTCCGCGCGAATATGATCTGAGATGTCTCCTTCCCAAGTGGAGTAGGTGTCCAGGCTACTCAAACTATACCAGAGAACACCACCAGGAGGCGGATCACAACACCTTCCATCGTCGGCTTGTATTTATAGTGTCAGCTGCACTCTGGTTTCTTGTGCACGTTAGTAAGAATAAAATGACAAATGTTGATTGTGAAATTCACGGATGTCTCGTGGCTCCAACTACGACAATCTATATGTGGTAGAGCTTGAGACTAGGTGTAAACTTGTATTTTTATTAACATTCTAACTCCTCCTTAAATACATGAAATCCTCTATACTCCAGATAATGTAACGATCAATGATACATAACAAGTAAACTATCAGAATACAGTAGGGGAGGAGTGGGGTGCTTAGCCGCCCGAATTGTGACCAAAGATTGCGAAGGGTGCATTCTCGATGGAACCTCAAACTCGGCGGCTCGCTTGCCGTGAGACTTGGCGTTTCGCTCGGACTTGGAATTCAGAATCCACAAATGCGTCTAGAATGAGGTACAGATCACTCTGATGACTACCGAGGGGCAACAGAATACAATGTGACGATGCTATGTAGATCTGTAATCTCATAAGGTCCACACTAGCAACCAGTATCAATGGTATGTTATGTCAGGAGGTATTGGTAGTAGCTATGGAAGTGGTTACTGTGAAAGGAGTAGGAAGCACCTGTGATGAGTGCGTGATCAAGACTGGGGGTTGAACGTGTATAAAGAGAAGCAATACTCCCGCAGATAATTAATTATCACTTAACCACTGTCTATTCCAACGCATCTTCGCACTACAGCTACATCAAATATATCCGTATATACATAATCATTTGCATCCATTTCAGGTATTCCTCTGTCTTCCCATGACCTCGTTTATAACATATACACCATAATTCATATTTGGGATGCACTTTTTGGATACTGCTATTAGTATCCTAACAGGACCGATTACAATTGTTCGGATTTTACAACCCGAAACGCTCGTTTGGCAGAGCTACAGGGCTAATCTTTCAACTATTTTGTCTTTATCTCCCTAGCTATAAAAAGTGCAGGGCTGTATTCACAGTTCTAGATAGGATAGAATAGGATATAAATGAAATTCCTACTGAATCTAAGACAATGAAGGGCTGTGAAAGCTATCCTAGATTCTTTATATTAAAGGTAGTTTATGTGTTCAATATTTTTCCATATGTTCTGATGGATATTGACAGTCATGCCCCGATTGTAGTTCTAGATGTACCCCGTAGACACTAACAACAACCCAGTGTGATATTAGTCACAGACTCGAATAGCACAATGAATCCACACACACACAGTCAATTTGGTTGCGGCAGAATCGTAAAGCGCTGTAAAAAGTACCGCCAAGTAAGAAAATTTACTGCCTCGTGGCTGGACAGCATCAGGCACTAACGCTTAACTCAATATTCGTGCCACTATTTATAGGATCCATTTAGCGTAGCCGAAATTGCATGGGTCTGCAGTGGCTAGGATTATTTCGATTAGAGCCATGTCAATGATTTATAAATTTAGTAGGATTGCGTTTCAGGCTTGTGGGTGGTGACTGCGTTAGGAAGGAGCTGGAGTGAAGCAAAGGAGCGGGCGTACTGCTCGAGGCATCTCTTTCCGAAGTTTGTTCGAGGGAGCTATATGTCCCATATTGTACTGGACCGAGAAACGGCAATAGTCGTAATATCCAGACTATGCTCGGTAAATTAAAGCAAGTCCTTCACTTCCTGGCCCTCAATGTCAAACAAGTACCGGTATGCCGGTCGACCTTTTTCAAAATCACTTATCTAATCAACAAATTATCGTCGTTTATTTTAAAATTCGAACTTGTCACCTCTGCCACCCTCTTACGCTTTGGTGTTCATTTCACCAATTCGTCGGACATGACAATTCAGCTTTTTCCGGCTTGGAGAGCTATCCCACTCAATCTTTCTGCCAAGCGTAACTCTAAAACTCAGAGACCGATCACATTATGACTCGGTGTGCTTGAAAATCCAAGGCATTAAATGACATCTAGATAGGATTCAGTCAAATTCGTATGCACGGAATTGAGTATCGTATTACGAAAATCTGAACACTTTATCACCGGAACCACCTTTACCTCGCATGATAGGCCGATGGAGAACGAAAGTTATATTTGCAATCATTTGAACCATTGATCACCCCTTGAATATATTTTTCGAGGATATACGAGAAGTGACCAGCTGTTTGTCCTCGTTCATCTGCTGGCACCACTTTCCTGGGGTCACTTTCTTATCCTAGTGAGATAGATCAACTCGCCCTTATGTTGCTCTCCGACATGCAAGGCTGTAGGAGGAGTATGATTCATTCCTAATGACCCTTGGGATTGAAGCTTTGTATATCTAGTATCGTATGAGATAGACGTAAACCCTAGGCAATCTCAGGATCGAGTTGGGCTATCATTAACAGTCACAACTTTTTACCATGTCACTTAGCATGAATACAAGCTTGTTGGGATGATATTTGGCACCATAGGATCTGAACAAAGTGGATTTACGTGGAAATAAGGTCGTCACGATATGTGCCAAATTTATTTCATTTTGAGTTTCATTTCTTGGCCATCTCCTCCTGCTTCTATTTGGAGGTGAAAACCCGGCTCTTTCTAAATAAGATTTGAATTAGAGTTCCCCTTGGGTTTCTCTAATCTTCGTCCTAGAGTAATTCATGCACTCCACACTTGTCGAAGGGTGTAAATAGATTAACTTGAGTAAATAAATAAAATATAAAAGTCAAGACGCTGGAAAATGTAACTCTCTCTTCATCCATTCTATTCCCCCACCTTTTTAACTCTTTCTGTACTTGGTAGGAATACCATATTGTATCTTCTAGATACTCCCTAGGAAATTCCAGCTTGATTTCCAAAGACTCGCAGATTAGTACTTCTGTTCAATCAATCGACATTTGATCATTAGCTTGCAATAACAAACCGAATCTATATACTAGACAATTCAGACCTTAGCCACAATGCATTGCACCCTCGCGTTTCTTCTGCTCACGACAGGCGGATTGAAAAATAGTAATCTTTTAGCCTTGGTCAACAACTACGACCAAAATTCTTACTTTAATGTCTATGAAATCGACCACGTCAAAAAATTTCCCGCACCTGGTGATGGCACAAACATATTTAGGACCAATACCGTTTATAATGATGACGGCACGTATGTTGCAACATATTGTTCGGAAAGTGCGAGTGGCGAAGAAATAGTGAGAGAGATTAGTCATGGTCTCAAAGGCAAATTTGAGGATTTCAAGGGGTCAGGCGGAAACTACGGGAAGTCTAGTGGACGCTGTGTGTCGGATGGAATGATTGCATGTGAGAAGAATTCCTAAATTATCCCGCCCAACTAAAGCTTATTTGTAGGTCAATCTGCGGGTCATCAAGCAATAAATCCGAATGGCGATAGAGGTCAGATAATTCTATCAAGAACAGTCGCTGATTATAAAGTATCACTGGCATGGGTGGGACAAGAACTAAAGGTGTTCTATGGAAAGCAGTCTCAAGTGTCGTGGCTCCCCTTGTCCGATATCTTGCCACAGGAAACTCTTGGAGGCTTGATCCATAAGATCGCCTGGTACAATCCCGGCCCCTTTGCGTCGGTCAAGAAGCTTCTTGACGACTACCACAATTCTGCCACTCATAGCGAAGGCTCCACCAGCCTTCAGCGTTTACACCGCTCAACTTCGAACAAAGAACGACTCCTGGGCAAACAAATCAAGGCTCTAACGCTGCCTAAGCTAACGCAGACCCCCGAATTTTTCACGTATGATGGCGTGGACAACTTCGTCGATGACTTTTTCCGGAAACTGTTTCCCGAAAAAGCATAGCGGCTGAATGCTACCATGTGGGAGAGCTAAGAAGGCAAAATTTGAAATTATGAGGGTTCGTCGGAGGAGGAGGACATGAGATAGTATTTGATTGGTTTCAACCCAGTAGATTAAACTGAGAATTCAAAGGTTTGAGGAAACAGGCTTTCTTCGACAATTTGAAGCTTTCAACGTGATGTGTGTGTATCCGAAACTCACATGTTTGTTAAATTATCAGAATTGTGTGGCTTATTCATGGAAGTAGCGCTTACGCAGAGTGTGTGTTTGTGTTTATTGCGCTACTTGAGTCTATGACTATCTAGCACATTGGGCTCCTCTCTGACCCAAGCCACACCTTGTACAGTGCTCCTATCCTCTTTTGTTACTTGAAAGATCATTGATATATTCCCCTTGATGAATAGCCATTCAGCTCAATATTTACGCGTGGAATTCAGCCACCTTTTCCACGGAACCTTCTACCCAAAAAAATAAAAATGGTAGCAATGGAAACTGCGTGCGCGGGAAAATCGCTTACGCAGATTTATCTCCTGTAAATCCCTTTTGGTCATCTAATTTTTTATTTTTTTTTAATCAATAAAATGTGTATTCAGCTACGACACATAGTCGGCGCTATTTATACACATTTGATGCTTCTTTTAACGCTGGGCACACTCATACTTTGGGTTTCATTCGTAAATACCACTATGAGGTGTGCTTGCTTACGCAAACAGTCGACCCTCCTCCGTAAGCACCCACCAAAGTGAAATTCAAACCCTTTGATTGTCCAAGCATGCTTTCGTCATTCATGCACATCAGCTCCATGAAGTGTTGGGTCTCGCCACATCCAAACCAGCCATCTCCTGCCTCCAATGGAAGAGAAGTTCAAGCATATCTGATCAGTTATTCAAGTGTGACTAAGGAATATACAACTGCACCATCTTGCCAAGTCAGACAAATCCCCTGCACAGCCATAAGGAGGCCTCAACGGTCCTTGACTCCCAGGAGATATTGAGCATAGCTTAGGACTTTAGGAATATAAAAAAAAAGGAGGCCTCAATCAACGAATGACTTGATTGGTCATGTCAACTAATATCTAGGTCCCAGAACGGATAGAAATACGTGATGATAGGTTAGGCCAATTATTGCAATAAATTTAGAAATATCTCAGCGCTTTGGTCTATGAAACTGGAAAGAGAATCGATCCAAGCTAGTCTATGATAACCTATTAAACTCGAGCAAGCCCGACAGATGATAAGGTATCTTGCCATGTTTCAATGTAACATCAAGATTCCTAAACTACGTTTCTGTTCATTTTCATATTTCTCGTAAAGTAAATCTGGCCATGGGAGTAGCAAACGTCCAAGTCAAGTCTTGATAAATGTGGGGCATCAGCTCAGCATCGTTTGTTCTTCATTTGAGGTTATTGTTATCATTAAAAAACATATCCTCCTTTTCGGGGGACTATTCCCAACACCTGTCAGTGGTGTCCCCTACGAACCTCCAGCTCAATTTCTCTAATGCTTTTTCTTCTTTCCATCCGGTACCTGCTCCCTCCTGAGCAGAATCAAAAGATTCTCTACATCTCTTACATTGATGATATCTCTATATCTACTGCATCTTCTTCGGTTGATAAGAATATCCATGCCTTGCAAACTACAATTGAAACTCTGGCTACAGGATCACAGGAACTCTCTGTTACCTTTGAAGTCGAAAAAACCGAGCTAATTCATTTCCATCGGAAGAGAGTGTCAATTAAAACTCCAATAACAATTCAAGGAATCCAATTTCGCCCTAAAAGCGTTGTCAGATGGTTAGGAATATGGTTTGATTGCAAGTTATCATTCAAAACCCATATTAACAAGAGAATGCAGCTCGCGAATGGAGCTCTTCTTAGGCTCAAGAATCTTGCTTCTTCAACTAAAGGAATCAAATTCAATCAACTTCGACAGCTTTATATTGCCTGTGAAACACTAGTGCTAGATTATGGCTCTATTCTATGGTATGGGAAGAGCCGATCTCTTCATCTTATCGAAAAATGTCAGAAACAACAGAACCGAACAGTAGTCCTTGTCACAGGAGCTTATTCTAGCAGCCCCTCAAAAGCGTTAGAAGTAGAGGCCACCCTTACACCTGTGAAGATGCGATATCCAAGACTAGCCTACAACTATGCCCTCAGGATACTAAAGATGCAGTCCTTGCATCCAATACAAATGCAGCTACTTAGCTCAGTTCAAGATGAGCTCTCCATAGGTACTGCCATCAGCCTTGACATGATTGATGACCTCCAAGAAAATAATACCCAGCTCATGAAGATTGGACACCTGCTCAAAGGACTCTCAGATTGCAATATATTAGAAATAATCAATGCAGAATGGGCACCACCATGGCTAGCAAATCATGTGGATACTAAAATAAGTAATTCTTCTAAGCATGCAGCAATGGATGAGCATATTCTTCTGCTAAAAGACATCCCAAATCATGCATCAATTGTATACACAGATGGTTCCCTAATAAAAAGCAATGGAAGTAGCCTTGGATTTGTGGTCTAATTACCATTCACAAGACAGGTAAAATATTTCCCTTAAAATCTTGGACACACTATGACAATATCAGATAGTGAGACATATTGTATCTTGAAAGCTATAAAATATGTCATATCCAATAAACATATCAGAGAGATCTGGGTCTTCTCTGATAGCCAAGCAGCAATTCAGAGGGTCAGCAATGCTAGCAACTTTATTTTACATCAAATAAGAATAAAAACCAATAAATATCAAATTCATCTACACTGGTGTCCAGGCCATGAAGGTATTGCTGGGAATGAGCTAGCAGACAATATGGCAAGAGGTGGTGCCAAGAAAAACGGCAAAAAGGGACAAATTCACAAATTTTGCTTACCTTAAGCAGTTGGTGAGGGAAATGGCCCTCAAAGCCTGGCAAAATGACTGGGAGACCCAATTCTTGAGACAGGAAGAGGGTAGAAGGATCAAAGGACTTGGAAGGCTCTATCAAGTGCAAGCCAGGAAAAGATCACCTATCATCAAAATGAGACCATACAACTTCAGTCATTACAGTAGAATGACACAATCTTCATTTATACAAGCGAGAACAGGGATTGGAAATACCAGGGCCCATTTATTTCGAATTAAAAAAGTAAGGGATAACTCTTGCAACTTTTGTAGGAAGGGAAAACAGACTGTTCAACACCTGCTTCTTTATTGTAGTAAGTTTAAGGAGGAAAGAAAGGAAGCTTTTAAAGTCATATTGACATTGAGGTTAGAAATACTGTTTAATACCAAAATTGGAAAAGAGGCAACTCTCCACTTCCTTCAAAGCAGTGGATACATGAATGCATCCCAAGCTAACTGAAAGGGAGGAGGCTAGAAGATAAGTAGAGGAAATGGCGATTGAATACTTGTATTTAGATATAAAATAATCAGATGTGTCATAGCTAGATAGCTGAATACACTATGAATTAAAAAAAAGAACCTCCAGCTCTCATTGTAGAGTCTGCAGAACCGAGATTGAGTAACAAAGTCCATACTTCAATGGGGATTCTCATTCGCTTTCGTGGTCTGTATCGTCTTCATCTCTCAACACATTCCCCTATCACCACTATCATGAAGCTAACCACGATCAGATCAGATGGTAGGGTCGGAGCCCTACTCGTCACCCACCCTTGATCATGGAGGAAAAGCCTTCCGATGAGTTTCCGGAGCGTACCCAGCACCCGATACGGAGATGGTGGATTGGATCAATTCAACCTCGACTGTTACAAAGAAGGGAGATATAGATGAATATGCGCACCTCATATGGTCCCGGTGTCTAGGCCTCGCCTGGCTGGGGCTGCAGGATTTTTGAGACTTTTTCCCGCGCACGCAGTTTCCATTGCTACCATTTTTTAATTTTTTTTTTGGGTAGAAGGTTCCGTGGAAAAGGTGGCTGAATTCCACGGGTAAATATTGAGCTGAATGGCTATTCACCAAGGGGAATATATCAATGATCTTTCAAGTAACAAGAGAAGATAGGAGCACTGTACAAGGTGTGGCTTGGGTCAGAGAGGAGCCCAATGTGCTAGATAGTCATAGACTCAAGAAGTACAATAAAAACACACATATATTCTCCATGGCTGCACTGGAATTTACGGAGGAAGAGCAGTGCAGGAAAATAGGAGTGACGCAGCAAATCTACGTGTTTCTAGACAGCCAGCAGGCTGTAAGCGCACTAACGACAGGCTCGTCCTCAACTAGCCTAGAATATGTACGCAGATTCCGTGCATTAAGTAACGTGGCAAAAGTATTGGTAAAATGGGTGCCAGGGCACGCAGGGATTCAAGGGAACGAGGAGGCAGACACCATTGCCCGTGCCGCACTTCGAGAGTTACCTAGCCAGGAGACACCACCAGGATCATGTACTCTGGCATATCTACGTGTTCTCATGAATCGCAGACGACAGAGGCTGCTAGACGACTGGTGGGGAGTAGCCTGTCCGCCTCAATACGGCCAACTCGACCTACAGGTGCGGAGACGCAAACCACCTGAACTGTCTCTCTCTAGGCACCTCCTCCGGGCACTAATCGCAGCACGAACAGGTCACGGCAATTTTGCGGCATACCATCGCCGTTTTAATAATCCACACGCTCCTATGGAGTGCTCTTGCGGGAAGAAAACTACTCCAACCCACTTCATCCACTGTAGCCGACACGCACAACAAACGCGTAGGCTCAGAAAGTCAATGTCCCACGCTGACTTTATCAAAAAGCTTCTCGGGCCCAAGTGCCACGATAGCTTCAAAAATTTTGCGCAGGAAACCGGCTGTTTTGATAGACGACCTGCTCACTTATCCACTGCTCTCAGTGGGGATCAGATAAACTAGTCATTGCCACAACGCATGACACGAAAGGGATCGATGCGAGAAGTGTCGTTTCTCTGAGGAAATCTTTCATGTACTTGAATTTAGGGTTGGAGGATGGAGTCTCGATTTCGGAGTCGGAGTAGGTGGAGTCTTCTGAGTTATAATTTACCTCCTACTTTTTCTGTAGCAGGTCTCGCGGTTGGAAAGAGTTGGGCCTGTTAGCAGTGATCCTCGCCGGCTCCACCAGTTTTGTACCTATAGTGGACCTAGAGCTTTAGCTTAGGACTTTAATATTAAAAAAAAAAATAACATATCCTCCATTTCTTTAGACGTAATTAGTTTTTTACCATACAATCATCGTAGCTGGGTAAAGATATGAAGAATATCATGAACTTCTATCAAGAAAATATTTCTAAATAACATAATCTTTATAATACTACTTGATGGATCTTCACTCATTCATACTCTATAGATTCCTTATAGCGCCTGCATTTTTGTCTAAACCTATCGAGCCCATTTATCCGCAACTCCATGCAAGCAAACGATATACTCAGGATTTGTATCGTGTAGTTCAGTATTAAGCCATGTACGAGTATGTTGGCACGGGCGAATTTTCTACTCGCTCTAAATACTCTCTCTCAATGAGTGATTCAATTCTTCTCTTCATTAAAGAGATATCAGGTTTGAAGCGTGAAGAAAGCTGGCCAATGACTTCAGTGACAAGGGCTTGATGTGCCAATTTTTTTCGGGACCTATTTTTGTATTAGCAAAGTTCGATCATGAGATGGATGACGAACTTCATTATGCGAACTATGACAGTATCAATAACATTTCCTCGATGTTCATCATTTCGACCTTCAGTCTCTTTACGTTCATCATCACCTTCAATCTTGTTAACACCCCCGCCAACCATAACAGGTACTTTTATCTTGACTGATTTACTGGAAAAGCTAGAGTTCAATGAAAAAAGATCGCCTAGTTTTGGCAAATCTTTACTATTAGGAATTTTGTTCAGGACTCTGCATTTTGGAAGAGCAGAAAGTGTGTATAAAATACGAGAAAGATTCAATACTGGAATCTTGGTGTGCTCTTGAATTTCCTCAAATGATAAAGTTTCATCAACGGAAATGCGATTGAAAAGTAGCAGTACGAGCATACCGTACGTAGATACAACGAGCTCGTAGCGCCGCTCGCGGCTGAGAGATCCTTCTTTTCCTGGAATCGGGGGAAAATAACAGCGAATATCTGCGCTGCCTAGAAATCCTAGCCATGTCAAACGCCTACCATTCCGTTCCTTGAGATAGTAAGCCTTAAAAGATTCTTGTATTTCGAGAATCTCCTTGGGCCATATGCATGATGAAAAAACACCATTTTCACGACTTGTGCCTCCACCGCCCATAGATTCTACCGGCCAAAAGTTCGTTGTCAATACAATAATTCCAAGGTCAACTTTACTTTTCTTCGAACCTTTGTTATTTTCAGTATATGAGCGGTATCCTGATGATAGTTCATCTGACAATGTCATATCCCTGAACATCCCCTCGAGCTTAGATGTAAATGTATTTCCAATCTCTTGCTTCATTCTCGATATCATCTGTTTTTCGATATCACCGCTCTCAGACTTCTTATGTAGAAGCCTTCGAGCAAGATGTTTCTTGTAATACCGCTCAAAAATGTCTTTGTCTTGAATATATCGAAGCAGTATTACCGCTTTATCTAGAATACTGTCAATTTCCGTCTCGGTTTTTCCCTTTACTCCACTTTTTAAGTTGTCATCAATTAACAAAGATAAATATTCTGAGCATCTGGGAAACAAGTTGATGAAGTGAGAAAAACTATTTGATAAAGCAGTTTGAACGATAAGATCTTGATCAAAGCATTCGGCCCAAATTTTGTCGAACTTATCTTTTAATTTTAGTACCTGGTCAACCCATCGAATTGCGGTGACTGTTTGTTTATTTGCCATGAAATGCTTCGAGGAAGCCTTTGTCCTATCTAATTTGTTTACAGCTTCATTACTCTCATCTGGGATTACCACGTCAGGTATGTCGAAAGCAACTTTGTTAATTTCTGATCCAAGTTCAACCACCCTACTTTGGAGGGCATCCCTCAATGCAGTTTTGGAGCAATCTGCTCGTGATACCAAGTCATAAAGTGTCTTCAATTCCTTCAGTCGATCATTCTCAATCATCGCTTTCAATCCACTTCCTTCCATGGCAATAAATTCCATCAAACGAGCACTTATCATTTCTGTCTCGACGACCTTGATCACTCTCGGCTGAGTTAAGATGGATATCGTTGTTTGGCAACGATTCTTTTCCTCTTCTAATCTTCTCGCAGTCTCACGTAGCCATACGCTAGTGTCAGAATTACGAAGGAGCTTTTCACACTCTTTCTGATAAAACCGTCGCGTATCGCTCAAGAAGGCTTCCTCGAAACCAGTTAAGTATAGTTTTTTATCTTCGACCTCTTCATTTTCCTCGTATAAGCTCTCTAGCATTTCAATACAAGATCGAATGAGTGTCTTGTTAATTATATCACCGTCTCTTTCCATGCTGATTTGGTCTAGAAGAACAGAATTCAATACGTCGAAGGTGGTGAGGTTTTGTCCGTTTATCGCAAGTGATGATCTCAATATATGGTCTCGAAATAAACCAATCGAAGAAATGAATATGTGAGGTTTCCCGTTGTCTACACAGTAAACTCTGTCCATATATATAAGCATATCCGCAATCATCTTCATCCTAGTATGGTGATCTTCCCAAGATGACTTCAAACATTTAAGGAACCTATCACCAGCAAGCCTTCTCTCATTTACAGTAACACCTGAAATGCCGTTTAACGCAACGTTAAATGAGCATTTAGTCATCAGCTCGCGAATTGGTGGCATGACGACATCCCGGAGCCATTCTATTTTGAAGTTCTGAACCTGGTCGTAAAGTCGACCACCTTGCTTTTTGAGAACTAGCTTGTACGAGGCTCGATAGATTTGTTCGAATGATAGAGTTGAGGCATTCTGGTGATGAATTTCACGTAATGCGGACTTAAGAATTTCCCATTGCGTATCAAAGTCTCCAGACTCGTCTCCTCCTATAGGATTCTATCGCGTGCACATGTTAGCTTGATATGTGTAAAGCAAAGATGTAATTAAGAGAATCGACGTTTGTGGAGACCAATGTTTAAATTTTGGAAAGATTGCTCAAGTGTTTTTATAAAATTATTATCTCACAACTCACAATAAACCATGTTTGGAGGTTCCAAGGGCTAGCAGCGGTTTTTTTAAACAGAATTGAAGGATATGACCTCGAAAACCTACTCTTCGTGGAGGCCTTATCTTGCCTCTGCCACGTCCTGAAATCATGTCAATGAATGATTTTTCTACGAAATATTGCACGAGGGCTTTAGATAGACGATGCAAACTACGTCTTGGGTTCCGAGAATTGGAAGAAGTTATGGGGAAGCGATATATATAATGGTCCGAAAATTTGATGCCTGTGTTAGTTGATTCCGAAAACAAAGTTTGGAGTGATGAGAGGGAATATGTTCGTATAGACAATTGGTGACGGTGGTCCTTTCTTGTTTGGTCATTTATTGAAATGATCTGGTGCATCACGGCGGAATTGTTGGAGACTCTCAGCCTCGCCAGATGGTCAGTTTCTCTAAACATCATGTGACCCGGGCGATCAGATTATAAATAAATAAATTATTCAGTTGTATTGAATTCATTTAGCCCGTTCAGGTACCCTATGGGCCTATGCAGGAATATCTAGCTATAATATTTACACAGGAGGAAACCAAATTCGGTAAAAAACCCCCATAACTATCTGTCTCGTGTCTATTTGTTTTCTGAGGTTTCCTACAGGAAATGCGTTTACACTGTTTATATAGTGTGAATTCCGTCTTATCCTTGTCCACATCATCTCATCTTTTCGTCTAACGCTGTTTCTACCTCTCCTGCAAGCTGGAATTGTTCAAACTAGTCTTTTGCCAGGATCCATTTTGTAATTCTCTCTATATCATCTGGGCTGATCATCATTGCCGCAAATGACCTATCTTTTCTCTTTCGAAGCACCTCTCCTCTTCCCATTGCCCACTGAGGACACGCGAAGACCATATGTTTGACATTTTGAGACGGATATCCACACTAACATTTTGGACTATTCACTCCGGGGACTTTCCTTCGATACAAATAAGAATTGAGACCAATGTGCTCACTTATCTGAACTGCAATACTGCTTTGGGCCCTACTAAGTTTCCTGTGGATATTTGAGTGCGTGTTTCTATATGTAATCCTTTTTCTGCCTGTTGTCTCATCTGTAATAATATTTGCGGCTTTCCAATGTTCAGGGTCTGCCGAAGCTCGATGACCAGATAGTATCTCGTTCCTTGGACGTGTCCATGAGTTTTTCTACTCCTGGAACGCGGCCATCTTACAGGCTTCTTTTTGTCTCTCTTTCGCATTTTACAGGCCGCAAATTATGGTCCATTCTTCAATGTCTTGCTTTCGATTCTTGGCGTGCCTGTTCTCGGTTTCCCTTGTGGTCTGCTTGACTTTGCTGTACGCAGATAGTATCGATCTCCTAACAGGTAGTTCTTCTGATATCCCGACGTGTTGGACCCTCCTTTGCTTCAGGTAGATATCTATCGGGAGAACCGAAGACTCGTGTTCTAGGACCCTTCTACTGGTAGAGTTATATGTGTTGGTAAAAATAGGAGTGATCACTTCTCTACTGTAGTAGTGGACTTGATCGTTGGCGTTAATTGTATCTGTCTATCTCTCTCTCCTCTATATCTAGTTTTACAAACAACTTGTCTAGGGATATGATGACTAATCATACAACAAAAAACCAAGTGGCAATTTTTCTAGTTCCTAACGCCAGTAACCTATCCCAATAAATATAACTACAAAGCTAACGTTCCGACAATATGACCCTGTAATAAGCTTCAAGCATTTTCGTTGATACTTCGCAATGGTTTGACTATCCTTTCTGGTATTTTACCCCTTGGCCCGTCTGCAGCCCTTTTTTTTTTAATTCATATTGTATTCAGCTATAGAGCTATGACAATACAGCCCATATAGAACACCCATAAGTCAGGGCTAGCCTCGCCTTTTTTTTTGCATCGGCTAGTCTCACTATTGTGCTGTACAAAAGGTTTGACTTCTTGAATGTTGCACCCCCAGTTGACTGCGTCAACCTACTTGTTGACTGTTAAAGTATTCAGCTGTGTGAGCAGATGCGTATCTGAGCATAGTCAGCTCTAATTATACAGTCATGTGATACATGAGGATTACGGAGTCAGGGGTTTGGGTCTGGGAGTTATGCAGGTATTTCACATTATCCGAGCGCGTACATACCTAGGGATGGCGCTTTTCCTGTTTGTACTTGGAGTAGGGGGCCTTAATGATCTAGTTACAATATTAGATTGAGCCAATAACGATTACAAGATGTCATTATTTGGCGCCTTGAGGCCCATGCAGGTTTCATTGGAAGATATATAAGTTAATTAGGATACTCAACTTGACGTTTAGAACATTCACACTCAGATTTAATTAGCAGATACCACTCGAAATTAGCCCGTGACGCTTATAACCTCTTCCGTGCACACCCACCGCAGGGAAAAGCGTGAAAAAGCTATGGTTATCCGAGTGTGCTTTCATCATCCCACAAATACACTTTCAATGCGAGAAAGTGTGGTTTGTGGGTTTTACTGGATTCGATCCAGCTTTCTCCTGTCTCAAATGGGGTAGGTGTTCAAGCTATCCGGAATCTACTTGGGAAAACGGCCCGAATGATGTACCACTGCAACATCCAACCTCTGGCAATCAGTTGTTCCCAAATTCCCTCGGAGGAGTTTCGAGTTTGCTCATGCAAGGATAATCACTGCAAGGCTTTTCAAACAGTAAATATAATAAAAACTTGACAGCAGTGTCTCACATATATGTGGAGTTCTATTTCTATTTTAGAGCCAAGTTTAGTTGAAATTTGAAATACGGAGCAATTTGGTCCAATATGCATCGTTTTACGGCTAGTTACAGCATCAATTTTGCTCTTCCAACACGATTAGCGCAGGCTGAAGCCCTATTGATTGTACAATTATTATCTATTTTATGTTAATTTCAATGACCACAGCTCTGGTTGTCACAGTCTCTGGCCTTCTCTCGCGGGGTTTATATGCTATTTGTCCACAGAGTGCAAGTGTTAGTAAATTGGGAGCCAAGATCTTCCACAAGAAAAAATAAAAGGCACGTCGTGGTCTCATACGAGTACGGACTCGAAATGGTCTCTGTCAGGCGCAGGTTCACTAGGCGCAGGACTCGAGGCGTAGGAGAGGGCGTAGCGTAGGATGTACTGAGGAAGGACGCCTCGTGGTAACGCGGAGGGCTTTCTAGAGAAGTGGTAAAAGGGAAAGCGGGGAGTCGTTCTAGATAGAGGGGCCGGAGGTGACAGTAGGTCACTATGTTTGGCAGAGGACAAGAGTGAGATGTGATTAGAATAATGTAACTATTCCTAAAGACAGAAAACAAAGCGTGAAGATATCAGACTCGGAAATGGAAACTACATAGGTGCCCTCGCTAAGCAATAAAGACTAGTGGGATTAAATAAGGAACCCATAAATCCTGCCTGAGGGATTTCTCAAGAATCCTTACAGTCTCCAAATGGAAAAGATATCTGGCTGGGGCCCAGCTCAGACGTGGTTTAACAGAATTCACAGCCGTCTAGCGGTTCGAATTGCTGCAGCTGACCCCTATCACCCTCTTCGTAGGCGTTGGAACACTAGCCGCATGCGCTGGATCCGCCAAATAATCTCGCCAGAACTTTCCGAGGACATCATGCCTCTACCGTGATCGTCATCCCGTGAAGAAAAGCTCATCGAAATTGGTGCAGTAGGTAGACTCCTGGGACCAAATCCCTTCAAACAGTGGCATGCTACACGAGCTACCCTAGACTTGTTCGTATTCTCAGACGGAGCTCTATTAGAAGACCGAGGAGGTGCAGACTATGTCGTCTATCGAGTCCTTACGCAGGAGATTGGGCGAGGATCACTCCCGCTTGGAAACTCGGCAGAAGTGTATGATGCAGAAATTGCCGGGGCCACTGAAGGTCTTGCCGCAGCTCTTCGGAACCCACTGGCCTATTGTGCCTCTAACGTCACTGTCTGACTTGACAATCAGGAGGCTGCCATCCGTCTGCTCTTGGATACGCCCACAGCGTCCAGCTCGGCAAAAAGATTAATCTTTCGCAAGCTCGCAATGAACTGGAAAAGAAGATCACGCGGTCAAAATACGACGCCTAGGGAAGTGGCTATCCGATGGTGCCCAGGCCACGCAGGTATTCCCGGGAACGAAGCAGCCGACGCGCTTGCCAAAGCCGCCTGTGCAGCTCCAGCTCCACACTTAGAACTCTCCATTGCGAGGGCAAGGAGAGAAATCAAAGCCCAATACGAGGCTCCAGTCGCACTATATTGGGCAGAAAATGCCCCTTCTAAATACAAAGAACTAGGAATTGGCCCTAATACGAAAATCACCGTTGAGCTCGCCCGTCTGGGGCGACGCGCACTAGGATATCTACTAGCTTCACGGTCCGGTCATGGCGACTTCGCGGACTACCACCGACGGTTTCAGCATGAAAACGCCATTCTAACCTGCACATGCGGAGAAGAGAAGTCCCCTAACCACTTTTTCTATTGCCACCTCGGGCAATACCAAGCTCAGCTCCACAGGGCACAGAACTCTAATCCCAGCGTATCCTGGGCTCTTACTTCGGCGGAGGGAGTTGATGCATTCAATAATTGGGTGCTTGTCACAGATTTCTTCGAAAGGGCACAACGAACAGTATGATTCGAACGAAATCACGATCTGATGTAAACAATCTTCTCCTATTATTTTTTATTTTGGTTTGTAAAATCTTTTCTTGATTTAGTACCAACTGCATAGCATGAGATTTGTTGGACGGACGACCTTCATGTACGCTATAATCCTCGAGCGTAGGATGATAAGATCCTAGCTATAGTTTGCTTTGGTGGGTCTGAGTGGGCGCCAACGCGTCGGGTAGTTTCATTTAGACTGGGTTAACCGGTACGTGAGGAACTCACGTGCTGTGCGCGGGCACGACGTTAAATATTATAAATAAAATAAATAAATAAATCCAAAAGCTTCTCGGGCCAAAGTGTCCCGAAGATTTCAAAATCTTTGTTAAGGAAACCTGCCGTTTTGGGTTGCCATCTACTGATTCGTCCTCTGATCTCATCGAGAACCATATAAATCAGTCATACAGATGATATGACAGGAAGGAATACAAGGCAAGAGGATTTGTTTTCTGACCAGAAATTGGGAAATCTGCAGGGCTGGATAGTTTTGTGGGTAGTAGTTTGGTTTCAAAAGTTGAATTTATGTAACGTTGCGAATTTTAAGCTATCTATTTATTGTTTAGTGGTTCATGCGCTGGGATCAAGTTGGGCTTATCAGAGATAGGATCTTGGCTGTGAAAACTGGTCCTTGACGTTTCGGGGATAACGGGTTAAACTAGGACCTAAATGAATAAGAAAACAAACAAACGCACAATTCGAGGAATTCGAAAATTCCCTTTTTTCCCATTTTCCCCCTCCAATCACTCGTCGTATATCGAAAGATCAATTTCTCGTGGTACCGCGCCACTCAGCCTTGAAATGGCACCGGTACCCCCAAAATCCGCGAAACCCGCGAAATCTGTGTTAACCTCCAAAATAGGGAAACACAACCACCAGACAAGTCTGGATACCCCGAAATCCATGCGTGAAATATTTAGAAGCGTGGCAGGTCAGAGAATGAAAGGCTCTGGACTGGTAGCTAACGCCTCCGATCTCGACCAGATGGAAGTCGACATTATCTCACAATTGGAGGAACGCGGCCAAACCGACACTGTGATGGTGGAAGCCGAAAAAATAATCAATGAATTGATAAACAAGGGTCTAAAAGACTCACGATGGGCAAGCGCAGGAGCTGAGAGCTCCCTAGAGGCGGTAAAGACCCCGGAAATTGTCGTCGAGAAAGCAGTCTCGACGAAACCA
The DNA here is from genome assembly GCA_905067625.1 of Blumeria graminis f. sp. triticale. Taxonomy (NCBI): domain Eukaryota; kingdom Fungi; phylum Ascomycota; class Leotiomycetes; order Helotiales; family Erysiphaceae; genus Blumeria; species Blumeria graminis. Next base: position 7,679,460 of record LR898475.1, on the reverse strand, counting down.
ACGACCGAGCCCGCACGCCGTGCGGCTAGAAAAATTGCTGTTCCCGTAGTAAAGCGGACATCAATCAAAAGTATACCGACGGGAACGGAAGTCCCCACTTGCACAGAGGCAGCAAATGCCTCAAGACCTCAGCCACCCCCGGCCTCGATTCCAGGGACGGCTGAGTGCCACAACTACTCTTCTGGTGGTGCTCCCACCGGCACCACGCCAATTCACCCGCCGGAAATAGAGGCTTTACTCGAAGCCGAAAGAAAGCGGGCTGCAAACACCTCAGCCAGGCTCGAGATAGGGTCAACGGTGTTAAAAACATTGGAAAGTGTTATCCTGTCCATGAAAACGACAGATAACAAAGAATACTTGGACGCGATGAACGTGTGTCTGAGGGGCGCCCTCGCCCACTTCCTGCGCACTGGAACCACACCAGTGCCGACAAGCCTTCCCCCCCGCCCCATCGGCCAGCAGGCCAGCAACAGCGGGCCCTCACCACCATCGACCACCAGGACAGCAAATCCTGCCGTCGCGGTGCCCCAGGTCGCTTCAACCTGGGCAACTGTAGCCGGGAATCAGTTATCAAATCACCCGACGCCAGTGATAGCAAGTGGTGCCCCGAAAAAGCCGACCCCGCCGACCAAAAAATCGGCCAAGACGGCTCCTTCGTCCTCGCCGGACAACCGACTGTTCCTCCGGCTAAAATCAAAACATCAGTGGCGAAATCTTTCGCCAGCTGGCATTAGAGAAGCGGTGGCGCAGCTGATCAACGCGCCTCAGGCAGTAATTGAACACGTCTACCGTGTCCCAACTGGCTTCGCACTCAGAGCGAAGAACCTGGAATCTCGCAAGCTCCTATTGAGCGCGGCGGAATCTTTCCTCCCAATCGAGGTAAGGCTAGAGGAGGCCTCGGACCTTGTCGCGCTCCGGATCTCGACGGTCCCTATCGCCATCCACACCCTCCTCGGAAAGGTGCATGTGACGGAGGAGATGGTGATCGAGGAGATCACGCGAGTCACAAAGGCCGTGCCAGTCAAGGTACGGCCCCACGGGAAAACTCGCCTTGACGCTCCATACCAGTCATGGCTTGCCCATTTCAAGAAGGGAGCAGCACCAAGACAAGGATTCCGCCTGTTCGACGACTCGGGCGTCGCGGTCCCACACAAGCCGCGACAGACTGTGCAGCAATGCAAACGCTGCCTGCAGTTCCATGGAACGCGCAGTTGCTCTCGCGCTCAAGCCTGTGGGAACTGCACCTCCACGATGCACTCGACAGACGAGTGCCGTGCTCACACCAAGTGCCGCAACTGCGGAGGACCGCACAGGTCCGACAGTCGAACCTGCCTGGCGCGCCCAACTAAGGCCGGACCCGTTAGCAAAGAGCAACTGGCCAATATTCGCATCGCGAGCCAACGCGAGCTAGCGGCGCTGGTGAGGGCTAAAGCTGCCGCTCGTCGCGCTGAGGCAGCAGTACAAGCGGCTGCCAAGCAAAAGCAAGCCTCACCCGAAGTGGTGAAATCAAACAACAGTTTCGAAGTTCTGATGACCGACGTCGCCTCCGACGCCACGGCCACAGGAACGACGAATCCTGTTGAGTCTTCCTGAAGGGCCCCTCACGGGTCCCTTCCAGCCTCCCACCTACAATAAGTTTTATGTCGATCAACGTAGGTAGGGGAGGCTCATCACACGACATCGCGCTTTCCCAAGCTTACGAGCTAGGCGTCGATGTAGTGTTAATACAAGAACCTTCGTGGAAAAAAGCCACAAAGGAAACAAAGTCACACCCTGGATACGACTGTCATATACCACATGGCGGCGTAAACATTCGACCCAGGGCTGTGACTTATACACGAATCAATACAGGGAACCTTTCGGCAAGACAAATCTTTCCCTGCCATCCCCCGACGGCGGATTACTGCTGGGTTGTGGTAAACAGAGTCACGTTTCTCAACGTGTACAAAGACCCGAACGACCCGACGGCCATTCGACCACTCCTCAGCTGGGACCCACCACCACGATCCGTCGCGGCTGGCGATTTCAACGCGGTGCACCGTGCATGGCAACCAGATGCTGTCCGCCCACGCGGACAAGGAATCGAAATCGAGAGATGGGCGGAACGCCGTAATCTAACTTGTCTGATTGTGGGCGAGCCAACGCATCGAGCCGGAAACACGCTAGATCTTGCCTGGACCAACATCAATGGGGCCCAAGCATGGGTAGATTGCAGCGAGTGTATAACCAGCGACCATCTTCCGATTCGAGGACAAGTCCCCACCGGATGCGGAAAATGGGACCATGAGCCATCGCCGATTAGGGTAACACGCGGAAACTTTCCGAGGTTCTCCCTTGCCGTGGCGCAATTCACTCACCCGCCATCAGTGTTGGACTCGGTTTGCCAGGTGGATGAATACGCCAACAATCTCTGTTCCGGCCTTACTAACGCTTTCAAAGCAGCAGGAACACGAAGGAACAAAAGACACGGCAAATGTGCGCCTTGGTGGACTCCGGAATGCAAGCTAGCTCACACGGAATATCGTGCAGCAGTGACTCCGGAACAGCGATGGATACATTCGAAGAAGCTGCGCTCAACCCTCAGAGCGGCAAGGAAAGAGTACCAGACGCGTCAAGTCGAAGCGATCACGACACCAACTGATGTGTTCAAGCTGATGCGCTCGGCCGAACCAAGGCAGGCAAGCACCCCCCCTCCACTTAACCACGAAGGGAAGGTGTACTCCGATCCGGCCGAGCGAGCAGCGGTACTCCGGGATGCTCTTTTGGCACGACACCAAGCGACGGACGACCTACCGCCACTCGATGCGCCGAGTACCGACCGAATCCCCTGGAACGACCATGTCTCGGACGAGGAGATTCGCATGTGCACCGTAGGCTGCGCCAACACAGCGCCTGGAGCAGACGGGATCTCTGTCGAGCTTCTGCGAACATGTTGGAAGACAATTGGACCATTTGTCGGCACTCTCTTCCGCGCCTGCATCAGACTCGGCACCCACCCATCCTGCTTCAAGCTGGCTGAAGTGGTGCTCCTCCGCAAGACGAACCGAGATCCAACGACTGTCAAGGGCTGGAGACCGATTGCACTTCTGTCATGTTTGGGTAAGGGACTGGAACGACCCTTGGTGAAGCGGATGGCCAATCTCGCAGTAACGCTCGACGTTATCGGATACCAACAATTCGGTGCGCTCCCTAAGAGGTCGGCAAATGACCTTGTCAACTGCGTAGTCCACGACATCGAAGAGGCAAGCACCCAGGGATGGGCGGCCACATTCACGACTCTCGATGTCCAAGGCGCATTCGATGCAGTACTCCACAACCGCTTGGTGAGGAGGATGCAAGAGCAGGGGTGGCCAGACTCGATTCTTCGATGGACGGCTTCATTTCTTGCACATCGAAAAGTACAAGTCCGATACTCTGGAGGGGTAACCGGGCAGAGAGAGCTGGTTTGTGGGGTTCCGCAGGGATCACCAATATCGCCACTTCTCTTCCTTTTATACATGGCAGAGCCTATGAGAAGCGGCAACCCAGGAACGAGGTTCAGCTACGCAGACGATGTCGGGATCCTAGGGTTCGGGCGCAACATTGCTGAGTCGGCCGCTTCTGTACAGAAGGAAGTCGATCATCTTCTGGAGTGGGCAAGTAACAATGCAGTCTCCTTCGATACTAACAAGTCGGAGATAGTCCAGTTTCCCGACAGGAAACGCGAGAATCCGGTGGCTATTCGTGTGAACGGCGTGACTATCGAGCCAGCAGACCAAATACGCTGGCTTGGAATACACCCAGACCCGCGACTGGACTTCAAACACCACGTCACAACTTGGTGTGTAAAGGCATTGAAGGTTGCCCAGCACATGCGCCGTTTCAACTCAGCGTATCGAGGAGCCGCTCCTGCGGCACTGGTTCGAGCAGTGGATACTTGTATTGTCCCAATAGCAACTTTTGGATCAGATGTTTGGTGGCCCGGCCTCAAACGTCCGACCATTAGGGGAATCATCACACCTCGAACCAGCATCTTCTGCGAGATGATTGACAAGGCAATCTTGACAGGACTGCGCGCTGCCCTTCCGGTAATGAGAACGACATCGAATCTTGTTCTCCATCGCGAAGGAGGTATCCCAACTGGAAAGATCATTCTGGAAGGGAACCGCTTACGGTTTTCGGCTCGACTGCACTTACTAGACAACCGACATCCGCTCCGGACTCGTGCCGCCGTGTGTCCAAACGTTGGAGCACGGAAGTACAAGAAGTCTGCTCGGTTACCCAAGAATCCGGGGATCCAGATGTCACGAGTACAGCGGGCCTACCGTCAACTCCCGGACGCGGAAGACGCCGAGCCTCTGCCGCCGCCATGCTATTCTTCGAGCTCTGGCCCAAGGAAAGAGGAGGAGGAAAAGGCTACTCGGTTCCTTGGAGAAGTACTAGCATTGGATATTTTTGCTTACCCGGATGGATCGTCGGAGGGACATGGTCGCTCAGCATGGGGGTTCGTCTTGAAGAGAGATATAAAAACTTTGTTGAAGGGATGCGGCATCAAGCATGGTGGTGAAGTGCTTGATGCGGAAATTGTAGGGGCAACAAAGGCCCTGGAAGCCGCGCTGGGATTGTTGGAGAGGGAGAACAGTGGAATTGACAGCAGGCGGCGGATCAACGTGTTGTCGGATAGTCAGTCTGCAGTGAAGGCACTGCTTACGGGAACTGCCACAACAAGTCTCGACGACTTGCGACAATTTAGAGCGTTATCAGAAAAGGCTCGAGTCTCGGTCCAGTGGATACCAGCCTACTCCGGGATACAGGGAAACGAAGAGGCCGATAGAGCTGCACGCTCCGGCCTCCGACAACTGCCAAGTAAAGAGAGCCAGCCTGGCTCCGTCATGTTGGCGTACGTTCGTCGGCTCATGAACCGGAAACGTCAAGCGCTTCTCGACGACTGGTGGGAAAAAGTATGTCCACCTAAGTATCAAAATCTGGGTCTTCTCATGCGACGACGCAAGCCACGCGAGCTGGCACTTTCCCGGCGGCTACTTCGTAAACTGATCTCAGCCCGTACGGGACACGGAAACTTCGCTGCATGCCATCGTCATTTCAACAACTTCGCCGCTTCCATTGAGTGTGCGTGTGGAGAGGAAACAACGCCTCTCCACTTCATTCACTTTCGACTGCACGCACGCCAGACGCGTCGACTACGAGGTACAATGTCATATCACGACTTTGTCCACAAGCTTCTCGGGCCTAAGTGTCTCGAGAACTTTACAAAATTTGCGCAGGAAACCGGCTGCTACGGGGGCCCACCTGCGACTCCGTCTCCAGCTCTCAGCGGAGACGGTGGTAATTAGTCATAGCACGATGTATGGCAGGTAGGAAAATGAGACCAGAAGTGTCATTTTCCAACCACAAACAGGAGTATGGGATTTGGAATTTTGGTTATGGGAGTCTGTGTGGGCATTTATTGTCTTTATTATAACTAGCTACTTGTTGTATAGTGAGTCACGCGGTGAGACCGAGTCGGGTATGTGGGAAGCATGATCTCGGCCGTGTACACCGGTCTTTGACTCCTAGGAGATATAGAGCTTAGCTTAGGACCTAAAAATAAAATCAATCAATCAATCATCAATCCGGAAAATTCGAAAATTCGAAAATTCCCTATATCCCTTTTCCCTTCTCATGATTATTCTTGTGCTTGGGTTCTTGAATTGATGACCATCGAAAGGCGTCCCAAAATGCCTCCGATGAAGAGCAAACGACAAAAGTCGACCATTTCTGTCAGCTTTGAACGGACACACATGTGTCCAAAACCTCCTGGCCTCGCGCAAAAATTATCAAGCTTGTTTGCAAGTGAGGCCTTTGTCGCAGGGAAGTCTTCCACACTTCCCGACCAAGAGATGACTGATTCTGATCCGATCAGAACAGAAACGAACAGTCAACAGACCGCGAAACCCGCCGAGCTGGTCCTCGAGGCAAGGAGCTCCAGGAAAGGAAAGGAGGTCGTCAGAGAAAGGACGACCGAACGTGCAGAATCGTCTGCCGGAAAAAATGCTGTGCCAGCCTCAAAAGGCGCAGCATCGACATCAGCTATGGAGTTTCCCCCGGAGCTGCAAACCGTGATGGAGGCCGAAAAGCGACGTACGACGCAAATTACGGCCCGCCTCGCCATCTACTCGACTGCGATAAACAGTATTGAAGCAGCACTTTCGCCTCTTTCGATCGGCGAAAATAAAGAATTCGTAGACGGTATAAAAGTCTACCTACCAGCAGCTATTGGCCAGTTCGTTCAATCCGGTCCAGGAAGCACACCACCAGTCCTTCCTGCCCGCCCCGCCAACCCTCTCTCACCGAGGGCTCCAGAAATTAGGGCACCTAACTCTACGAAAACCCAGGCTCCGGCCCCAAAGACAACTTGGGCCACCGTAGCTCGGGCAGGCCTAGTCAGTAGCGCTGGGCCATCGACAAGAAAGGCAGCACCGCCCGCCCAGAAAGCAAAAAGTGCCAACTCGAGTGGAAAAGCCGATTCACGACTTTTTCTGCGCCTTGACCATTTCCATCCCCATCGTCTCCTTTCTCCAGCTGGAGTAAGGCTAGCGGTGTCTCAGGCGCTGGGAACCGCTGCCAACAATATCACGTTGGTTCAGCGGGTAAAGACTGGCTTTGCAATAACCGCAAAGGATGAACTCGCTCGAACAGAGCTCCTAGATTCCTCCACATCACGGAGCGAATCTGGAATCAAACTGGAACCAGCATCAAATCTGGTTGCCATGCAAATTGCCACCGTCCCTGAGACAATTCGAACTCTTGCTGGCCCAATCGCCGTGACGGGAAAGATGGTTGCCGACGAAGTCTCGCGAGTGACCCAGTTGGTTCCCTTTCTGGTTCGTCCTCATGGGACTAGCAAACCAGGGGCGCCCTACTCAAATTGGCAAGCGCTATTTCCACGAGAATCCGCTCCTCGACGACTCTGGAGCTGCAAAGCTCTTTCGACCTCGTCGCAAAATCGAACAATGCAAACGGTGTCTTGAATTTCACGCCATCCGTGGCTGTTCCTGCGCTCCAGCTTGTTGGAACTGCGGATCTAATATGTACTCAGAATCAGAGTGCAAGGCCCTCACCCGGTGTCGAAACTGTGGGGGACCTCACCGATCAGATTCCCGGGCCTGCTTAGCCAGACCCAGCAAGTCCGGACCGGTGACAAAAGAGCAGCTCGCGCGGATCCGCCAGATCCAGCAAGGGGAGTTCGCGAAAGTGGCTCGATTTAGGGCTGCAGCCAAAAGGGCCGAAGAGGCAACGATGGCCTCAACGAAGGATGTCTCGATGGCCGAGGGATCGGGTTTCGGAATCCTGGGATCCGAAGAAGAAGTATGAGGGTACAGCAACCCTCGGTGAAGTCTACAAAAAGCTTCAATATATATAGCAGGATACCAGCTGAATTCAGGGTATCTGCGAACTAGTCTTTCGCTCTCAGCGGAGATAAGAAAAAGTCACCTGGAAGATGTGACAGGAAAGGGAACGGACGAGAAGCGCGGGATCCGGACCAAACAGCATTTCTTCCAAATTTGATTTCAGTTTTTGATCTTAGTTTTGCTGTTAACTTCTACAATTTCAGTAGAAGTTCATGCGGTTGGAATGAGTTGGGCCTGTACGCAGTGATCCTTGCCGGCTCCACCGGTCCTTGACCCAATGTGGAAAAGATAGCGTTAGCTTAGGACCAAATGTAAAAAAATAAAAAAAAACAATAAAAAAAACAAACACCACCAACGGATAGCGGAACAGCCGCAATAATTCTTGTAGAATCTCTCGCGACTTCTACAGGCATGAAACTGGATAAACTTAAAACAATTGCTTACTATTTAAATAAGGTTAGAGACAGACTGGTGATTGCAGGAACTGACGGATCTGCGACACCGATGGTCGAGATAGATGAGGCACTTAACGCCTTCATAGCCCACGCCAAGATGTTACGATCGAGGCTGACGGCTAACCCAATGGAAGAACGAATGCTAGCCTTAGAAAAGGCAGTAACGAAGAGTCTCGAGGAGCCAGTGCGCAAGACGGCTCCTCAGTCGACACATGGAATGGGAGGCCGACCAACGTACGCCTCAGTCGTTGCACCACCAGCAACAAAAGCAGCTGTAAGAATAAGAATGGAAGGATCAGAAAAGATGCAGCCAACTGAGCTGCTTAACAAGGCGAAAAAACATATCGAGGGGGCATATGCCGTAAGGCAGCTGAGTAGTAATGACACTGAGGTGTTTGTTCAGTCGGTCTCCCAGCGAGACGCTGCCTTGAGAATGGCACAACCAAAGGAGTTCTGCGTCATAATGCAGGATTACCCTGTTGAAATTTTAGGAGTCCCACTGGGGACAATTATACACGGAGGAAAGAATGCCAACATTAGCGTGGCAATATTTAAAATGACGACGGAGACGAAAGCACGGATTCCAGGGATACAAATCAATAGGGTGAGATGGCTCTACGATGGGAAGGAACACACCTGGGTGAAGGAAAATGGCCATACTCGAGGGTCAGTCATTGCGAGCTTACCGACCGAGGCTCTACAACGCGAAGTGATCCGAAATGGCATTGTAATGGACTCAATGCTATACACTGCCCAGCTCTGGTCACCCCGGGCACAAGTTAAGCAGTGCTTCAACTGCAGCCAATGGGGGCATACTCAAGCTTCCTGCAACATGGCAAGGAGATGTGGTGAGTGTGCGGGCACTCACCAGACCAGAGACTGCCCGAAGAAATTGGTGCTTTGCTGCAACTGTGGTAAGGCCCAATTATCGTGGGAGAAGGGGGCGTGTCCAAGCTTCGCGGCATACAAGGCCAATGTTCAGCGGGCACGGTATGGACTCATGGAGAGAACGGCCGAATTAAGAAGGGAGAGCGAAGTACTAACGGAGTTACCTCAATTAAATACTGTTAACATACCAGACGACCATGGATTCACGCTAGTGACCAACCAAAAGCCAGAAGGCTTCAAGAGAGGGCCGGGACACCCGCGAAAACAAGTTCAGGTCCCAGCCCCATCACAACATCTATTTGCGCCATCGGGGTCGAAATCAAGACCACAGCCATCACTTTTCGGCACGCGAGGGCAGGGAAAGGATGGCGAGGTATACTTTAGCTAGTTCTATTTCGGACTAACGGCCATTTGCACTTACTGTAGGTAACGAAGTACTACAGATACAAAAATCTTAAAGGGGGAGGGGGTTTTTATCGTAATGGTTTCCCCCTCATGTAAATATAAAGTTTAGATTTATAGCCACCTGCATGGGCCCATAGGGCGCCAAATCAGGTCAATGATATCAAATTCAAATTAACAAATAAATCAATCTGGAACGCAGTGAATATTTACACAGATGAAAAGATGGGAAAGACAGGAATGAGCCAAAGAGGAACACCTTCAAGTATCCATAAACACCTTAACAGGGCCCAGAGCAGCATAGCCATGCAGATAAGAAGCGAACACATTGGATTCAATTCCTATCTGCACAGAAGACATGTTCCCGGAGTAGACAGTCCACGATGCCAATGTGGATATCCGTCCCAGAATGTGAAGCATATGATCATGGCCTGCACCAGCTGGGCCAAAGGAAGAGGAGAAATACTAAGAAAGGCAGAGAACCGGTCATTTGAGGCCATGATGAATAGTCCAAAAGATATGGCTAGAATAACAAAGTGGATACAAAAGGAAGGAAGGCTAGAGCAGTTTCGACTGACGCTTGAAGTCGAGGCCACGATGAGGGAGAGAAGGGAAAGCAGGGGAAAGATGATCCCCTGCCAGTAGCAATGAAGTGGACGGTATCCGCACTGGATATAACAGTATTAGTGCACTTCGTGAAGTAACACAAACTTAAAGTGTATATTAATTCAAAAGTTGAGAGGTTTTTTACCATAAAGGTTTCCTCCTAAATTAATATTAGAGTTCGTAGACACCTGCATGGGCCTTAAGGCGCCAAGTCGGGCTAAATGAAATCAAATTCAAAAACATAAAAAATAAATAAGGCTGTCTTAATAGGTCTTAGATCAGCACTACCGGTAATGAGGACAACCCCCAACGCCGTTCTGCATAGGGAAGGAGGAATACCAACCGGGAAAATCATTCTCGAAGAAAACCGACTTCGTCTCTCTGCCAGAATGCAAACACTTGACGACCGCCATCCGCTCAGGATCCGTGCTGCAGTTTGCCCAAATGTCGATGCGCGAAAATATAAAAAGCACAATCGAAAATCTGCGCGTCCTGAAATTCAAATGTCACGGGTTCAGCGTACTTATAGACAGCTACCAGAGGCAGAGGCCGCGTAACCTCTTGCCTCACCATTTTATCAATCGCGGCCGGGTTCGAAGGTTGGTTCGAGAAAAGACCAAGTAGAAGCCTGTAAACTTTGGATCACTAATGTGCCAAAGTCAGAAATCTGTGCTTACTCGGACGGAGCATCGGAGGGAAAGGGACGCTCAGCTTGGGGGTTCGTCCTAAAGCTGAATGGGAAAACTTTTCAAAAAGGAAGTGGCATAAAGCACGGCGGAGAGGCTTTAGATGCAGAGATTATGGGGGCGCAGGAAGCTCTTAAAGCAGCGTTGGGCCACCTAAGGGGGAAGGAGTACCTGGCGAAGGGAACGACGCAGTGCATTAATGTGTTGATGGATAGTCGACATGCGATAAATGTACTGGGCACGGGCAGGTCCTCGACCAGCTACGAAGAAGTACGAAAGTTTCGCAAATTATCTGGGCTAGCTCAGGTAAGAATAAAGTGGGTACCAGGTCACTCGGGAATACATGGAAATGAGGAAGCAGACGCAGCGGTCAAATCCGCCCTACGAATGCTTCCCAGCGTGGAAACTGAGCCAGCAACCACCACGACAGCATTTTTACACCAAAAATTGCATCGACAGCGACAGACTTTGCTCGATAGCTGGTGGAGTGAAACTTGCCCGTCACGGTATCGTGAGCTATATCTGCTCATGCGCCGTCGTAAACCACCAGAACTGGGGCTTTCCAGGCTACAGTTACGACATCTCGTTGTAGCCCGTACGGGCCACGGCAATTTCGCGGCGTACCATCGTCGCTTCAACAATCCGCATGCTATTACAGAGTGCATCTGTGGGGAGGAAACCACCCCTACCCACTTCATACATTGTCGACTCAACGCAAATATCACGCGTCGAATCAGAGGGTCATTATCACACAGCGCCTTCTTACACAAGCTACTCGGGCCTAAGTGCTTCGAGAGCTTCAAACAATTTGCGCAGGATACCAATTGTTTTGGGTATTCTCCTGTGCATCCATCTCCTACTCTCAGTGGAGATCGAATATAACTCGTCAGGAAACTAAACCTGACAAAATGGGAATCGAGGCGAGGAGTATTGCTTCCCATTCTAACTTATTTGCAATTGATCTCTTTCTTTTGTCAATTTTGGGAAAAGGGGTTCGCGTCGGCGCATATTTTTAACTTACTGCTGGTTTTGCGGTGGTTCATGCGGTGGAATCAAGCTGGGTATGTCTTAGATGTAGTTCTGGCTGTGAACATCGGTCCTGTACTCAAAGTGGATTTGGAGCTTTAGCTTAGGACTTGAATAAAACAACAGCTGAGTATTCCACGTTGGGCTTGACCCTCGATACGTATGAGAATAAAGGTAGGCATATTTCAATTTTATTTCATTAAATGTAACTAGAAACTTTTGTTAGATTCTCAATGTCTTCAATCGTCTAAGACTCCATGGAGACTATAGTATAAATATAACCAAGTATCTCTTTCACGTAAACGGCTTTCCTGCTCGCCCCTCAGGAGGCGCAGTTACACTCTAGTGCTATCCATGCGAGCCAGTCGCAAAGTTCTTATTGGCGACAAGATTTGCTTGCCTTGTTTCTTTCCCTCAAAGGTATTTCGACTACTGTGGTGGAGGATTACTAATCGGCACGTGGTACAATCATTACGCATTTAGGCAATAACAGGTTATGACCCGTCGCATCTTCCGCCATTTATAAGATTCCGCACTGAATTACCGAGACATATACTCCTCCGTGCATCTTGTCTTCGCATTCGCCTACTTGTCTAAATAAACTTATGCTGTAACCCTCACACAAAGCCATCATGTCATCACTAACTTCCAGTTAGCTCTCCTTAGAGGCCAAAACGGAGTTTAATGAAACAAATAAAAGCACTAGAATTTCGATATCTGGAATCTAAATTGCTTCAACTGAAGAACTGGAAGACTCGTTAAAAGATCCAAACAAGAAAATGGAAATCTAGACCCTCTCAACCTGTTTCGACAGTGTCGAGAGAGTAACTTCAGTAACCAAATTAATGCACTCAAACTGGTTCCAATAGAAAAATGCCATCAAAAGACTTATCCTCCTTATCCAATCTTCGGCAGCTTTCCTAGAAGAACCTCCTCACAATAGGACTGTGCTAATGTGGTCTGGATGGTGGGCTGCAAAGATAAAAGAAACAGCAACTAATATCAGGACAGCACTAAGTGACAACCCTCGTTCAATACTTCATGATGGAAATATCGCGCAAGATTTCTGGAACGAAATAAGTTGACTACAAGAGTGGGATGTGTGTGCCGTAAGAACAAGTGTAAGCGATACATAGCCTAAGCCACAGCAAAAACGATTGTAGCGCCATCTAGACATAGAAAACCCCCAATAACCTCCTTGTGCTTACGCCTGTGAGACGCTTATAAATCCATTAGGTAGCCTGAAGCGCTACCATATTGCCCGCTCCAGCCTCTTAAATACACACAAGATCGTGTCGAGAACCTAGACGAAACGGAGGGCCCGTACGTCTACAACACTCTGTGTCACCATTTCAAACACTTTATGAAATAGTTTCAGTATCTCAGTCTATTGTCTTCACAGTTTTATTAAGTACTGCCCGATCCTGGAATTTCCAGCCGGAGAACTTGTCACTGTCTTCTTACATTAAGGAGTACCGAAAACAGTATCAGAACTTGAAATTACACAGCTCAATTATGCCAGACAATAGGCCTAATGTGCTAGATAGTCTATGACTCAAGTAGTACAATAAACACACACACAGAAACAATTTTTTGAAATTCGAATTTTGCGAATATTCACCCTTTCCCCCTCTCCCTCCCTCTCGCGCTCATCGCATTACTTCACTAAATTGTAATCGAGTCACTGGCAATTTCATCATGCCACCCGTTCGAAAAAAGCTCCCCAACTCAATGTTGGACAACGCGAGAGTCCGCCCGAGGGCTCCCGCAAAAACATCTGGCCTCGCGCAAAAATTATCAAGCCTTTTTGCGAGTGAGGCCTTTATCCCTGGGAAGTCTTCCACATTTCCCAACCAAGAGATGACTGATTCTGATCCGATCAGAACAGAAACGAACAGTCAACAGACCGCGAAACCCGCCGAGCTGGTCCTCGAGGCAAGGAGCTCCAGGAAAGGAAAGGAGGTCGTCAGAGAAAGGACGACCGAACGTGCAGAATCGTCTGCCGGAAAAAATGCTGTGCCAGCCTCAAAAGGCGCAGCATCGACATCAGCTATGGAGTTTCCCCCGGAGCTGCAAACCGTGATGGAGGCCGAAAAGCGGCGTACGACGCAAATTACGGCCCGCCTCACCATCTGCTCGACTGCGATAAACAGTGTTGAAGCAGCACTTTCGCCTCTTTCGATCGGCGAAAATAAAGAATTCGTAGACGGTATAAAAGTCTACCTACCAGCGGCCATTGGCCAGTCTGTACAATCAGACCCAGGGACCACACAACCAATTCTCCCTGCTCGCCCCAATAACTCTCTTCCGACGAGGGCTCCAGAAATTAGGGCTCAAAACCCTTCGACGATCCAGGCTCCGGCACCAAAGACGACTTGGGCCATAGTAGCCCGTGCAGGTCTAGGCCGCAGCTCCGGGCCGTCGACTACAAAGGCAGCACCGCCCGCCCAGAAAGCAAAAAGTGCCAATCCGAGGACAAAAGTCGACGCGAGACTTTTTCTACGCCTCAAAGTTAACCATCCCCACCTACTCCTGTCACTAGCTGGCGTAAGATTAGCTGTGTCACAGGTGCTTGGTACCGCTGCCGACGACATCACGTTGGTTCAGCGGGTCAAAACAGGCTTTGCACTGACAGCAAAGAATGAACTCGCTCGGAAAGAGCTCCTAGATTCCCCCATGTCACGGAGCGAATCTGGAATCAAACTGGAACCAGCGTCAAATCTGGTTGCCTTGCAAATTGCCACCGTACCGGTGACAATAAACACACTTGCAGGTCCCATCGAGATCACGGCAAAGATGGTTGCTGACGAAGTCACGCGAGTGACAAAATCGGTTCCGTTTCTTGTCCGTCCGCACGGGTACTGCAAGCCTGGGGCGCCATACGAGAACTGGCAAGTCCTCTTACCTCGCGAGTCCACGCCTCGAACTGGATTCCGCCTCTTCGACGATTCTGGAGCTGCGAAGCTCTTCCGACCTCGTCACTAACTCGAATAGTGCAAACGTTGTCTTGGCTATCACGCCAGCTGCGGATGCTCCCGCGCTCCAGCTTGCTGGAACTGCGGCTCAAACATGTACTCAGAAGTGGATGCAAGGCCCTCACACGATGTCGCAATTGTGGGGGACCTCACCGATCGGACTCTCGGCACTGCCAAGCCAGACCCAGAAAAGATGGACCTGTGACCAAGGAACAGCTCGCAGCAATTCGCAAAGTCGAGCAAGAAAGATATGCAGACTTTGCCTGTGTCAAAGCTGCATACAAAAAGGACGAAGAGGCGAGGAACGTCCTGCGAAGGATATCTCCATGGCGGAGGGATCTGGTTTCGCAATTCTGGAAACCGAAGAAGAAGTTTGAGGACTCGGCAGTTCTTGGTGAAGTCTGCGACAACTTTCACAACAAAAAGTAGGAAACAGACCGACAGCAAAGGTTACCTGAGAGCTCATCTTTTGCTCTCAGCGGAGATTAGGAAAAGCCACTTGGAAGATGTGACAGGGAAGGAAACGGGCGAGAGGCACGGGATCTGGACCACATGAAATTCTTCTAAGTTTTTTTAAATTTTTTTGATTTACGCTTTGATTTTAGTTTTCATTTGAGTTTTGTTGTTAACTTCATCTACTTTTGTTGAGGTTCCCGCGGTTGGAATGAGTTGGGCCTGTACGAAGAGAACCCCACCGGCTCCACCAGTCTTGTACCGATAGTGGACCTAGAGCTTTAGCTTAGGACTTTAAAATAAAAAACAAAACAAAAAAATATATGCCTAACACTAAGCACCACATGAAACATCTATTCCTGTCATATTCGAAATATGCAGTTCAAGCCTGCAAACTGATGACGCGATATGTCCTACGACGAGACCATGTCTGAATGCCTCAAGTGGACATCAAATGTTAGATCGAAAGGTACAGCAAGACGAGACAATCAAATAAAGTGCAACTTCTGTCACGACTTGGGCCACGTGGAAAATGATTGCAGGAAGAAGGAAATTTCAAAGAAGTAAACTAAAGATGTGAAACCAAACAAGGGGCATTACAAGGGACGGTACGCCAGCTTCTCGCAAACATATGTCGAAAATGATATTTATTTTCTATTTAAAGTGTTGGAAGGTCTTACAATGTGATATCACAAGGGTCGACAAATGTCAGGTTGGTTATTCGAAAATGTATATGTGTTCCTCTACGTCTTCCATCATCTACATAAGTTATACAAGAGTAATCGTTAACATTAGAACACGTGATAATATTTGACGTCATGATGGATACTCTCTCCGTCGAGCTTTGACCAAGCTTATTAACCCACACCGGCAATCTTTTCTTTATGAACTAGCACTGAATAGAAAGCCCCCGTCTGCCATATCTTACTGACTAATATTACGGTCTTATTACCGATCCTTCAATTCGAATCGTTAACTCATTATTATCGATGAATCGTTCCAGGGCACGATTCGGTGACACTTTTGTCAAAGCATCAGCAGGGTTATCTTCCCCGTTGATCCATCGAATCTCCGCAACCTCTCTTCGTTCATAAGACTGTCTAAGCGCCATAATATCAATCATTAGGCGTTTCTCCTTAGTAGTACCTAACTTTACCAAGCACTCGTATAACGAGTAAGAATCAGTGCATATAACTAGAGGCATTTCAGGAAGATTAAGACGTTCGGTTATCATCTTTAAAGAAGATGCGATTGCAAGACCAATGTCAAAGCCATTGACCATTCCGTAGATTTCAGAGGCTAGCACACTGCGGGTGACTCGTTTACACTTTGTCGAACTCCAGTGAATAAGGTTACCTCGAACCTTGGTCTTAGATCCGATTTGATCCTCATTAGCAAGTATCAATACAAATCCAAGTTGTGAGCTGAGGTCCTTATTATTAGCAAATGATCCATCCGTAAAGACCATTATCTTAGCCGTGGCCAAGTTAATTGGAACGAAACGTAATCCACGCTGTATGTTCTTTATTTGCCATTTGAGTCGCCGGTTTAAAGCAGTGTATTCCACTTCGTCCGGATCTTTGGCTTGTGCTGCTACCGACATATCGAAAGCTGCCTCGGGCTGACATATGGAGGCAATATACGCTCCTCGGGCACGTTGCTCAATATACCTCTGATTTCGATCTAACACCTTGTTAGTTACCAAGTTGAGTTTAAGTCCCTGTCCTTTCTGTTTAAGTACAATTGCGTCATTTTCAAAGATAATTCTTGCTCCATTGAATTCTAAAGGTGTTTCGGCCGATAGAATCACCTTAGGTTTTGCTCGGAATTGAGCTTCAGTAAGTTTCTCCTCCTCTGTTGCAGAAAAAGATTTGGTGCATAACATGAGGGTATCATCTGTCTGTATTCCCACAATACCAAATTTATCTATTTCTCCATTTGTAATGAGAAAACATTCATCAAATGTCGAAGTGGACATGTCTAGCAGTTTCCTATGGTGACCTTGGTAAGTAGAGAACCAGTGAACACCTGCTTCTGCAATTCCATACAGAGGCTTAATTACACGAATAATAGTTCCTTCAGGGTACTTTGTTTTAAGTTCCGAGGGCAAGCTTGCTAAGACGACACGGGAGAGATTGGTATGTGATTGAGGGTAAGCCTGTGTGATATCCCTGATTGCGATGATCATTCCTTTCATCATTAATGAGGGGGCGAGAGCAAGGATCAAACGTTGGCTCATTCGCTGGATGGTTGGTGATTGCGTCAGGATGGTACTTTTAGCTTGATCGTTGTACCCTTGTATTACCAAGCGAGACTTTTCATAGGGCTTGGTTGTTTTGCCTTTAACCTCACGTACCATTCGTGATTTAAAAATTCGGTGGTTTCCATGGATCTTGCTATTAAACAGTTCAAATTTGAATACACCACGACTGATTAGATCATTTATCTCATTTGAATCCGACTCTTCGAAGGGAGGTTCAGGTGACGTGATTACACCATCGTTTCTCAACTTGATAGCTAGAGCATAGTCATCTTCCTCCTTTTTAGTCAAGTATGCCGCACTTACATTCTTCGACTTGTTCATTGAGCCCAAGGGACGACCTCTTTTGCGTGGCTGAGGCTTCATAATCGGAATTTCAGGCTGAAAATCATTAGTGGATTGATCTTCGAGATGATTTTGAGGTTCTAAGTTTTCACGTTCACCGGAGTTCCGGTAGTATGGTTGAACCACCGTAGATCTAAAGGTTGTTGGGCCATTCACCATGTCAAGAGTTACATCATGGCCGTTGGTCGCGATAATCTTGTAGGGACCTTGCCAGCCATCTTTCTCACGCCAAACGCGTACTTCACTTTGTAGAGGCAATGAAAGAATCTCGTGAGTTGAAGGTCCGTTTCTAGTATTCAGAGCGTCATTTATCTGTCGGTCGGCGTTGAGTTTCCGCAAGGCTTTCATGGCTTTCTGAACTGCTTCGGTTCGCCTCAAGGTTGATGGGGATGGTGGTGAATCTACGGTCATCCGAGGATATGCGCCAAAAACCAAAAGTGTTGGCACAAGACCATCTGGTCCAGCCGTATCGTTAATCGCCTTGATTGCCATTTGTAGTATTGCTTCTGGACTTGTAGTACTATATAGCTCAGCATGTAGGATCTCGAAAACACGGCGAAGAGGAGCGTGGTATCGTTCTATCTTTCCTATTGACCAATGAGCCTCGGTTGGTACCTGTTTACATGTGATCCCAAGGATCTTGGCCTCATTCCTAAACTCTGAAGAAGCAAAGTTGGTACCGGCATCATTTGTGATGATATCGGGAGGACCTTGGTATGTATCAATCCATAACATACGGAGTGTCTCCCACGTTTCTTTGCTTGATAAAGATTTGAGGAATCGGGCACCTTGAAACGAAGTTGCTGAGTCAATAACGTGCAACACATGGCGCTCGATGATATACAGTACGTCAACAAAGATCTCATGGTTGAATTCGCGGTCATCTTTCAGGGTAAATTTGAATCGTCTCGGAGCTGGACTATGCATTTGACACTGGTGACAAAATTTGGTTATGGTCTCAAGCGATTTTTCGTTCACATCATCATGTCCGGCTTTCCTTAACAAACGACAAAGACGATCCGTAGATGGATGGCCAAACCGGCGGTGTAATCGACGAAGTTCAATCTCAGTAAGAAACGCTGCACAGCTTTCGAGTCTGTTGAGGAAAAACCAGGGGTGTCCCCATTTTCGGATTACCGGGATTCGGGTGTTTCCTCTGATGATCTCGTCCGTGATGTTATTAAAATATACACCCATTCGGTCCATGTCGGCGAGACATAACAAGAATGGTGTTGGAGTATCGAGAACATGGAAAGTTATTTCTCCGATTGGTGTCCTAACCACTGTAGAGCCAATTGAGTTGACTATTGATCCTTTGCCAAAACAGACTGATGCTCGGCCAGCTGTTGATTTGTCAAGTTGCACAGATGATTCAACTCGCTGCAGTGCGAGGTATTGCTCTAATCCTGCCGTTGAAACCTGGGCAGCGCCAGTATCAGGTAGAATACCTTGGAAAACAGTTCTTGAGTAACGGTCTTCAATAAAAAACTGGTTGGCCGGGGCGTCTATTTGCTCTTTAAAGACATAAGTTCCTGTAAGTTGGTGAAGATATGCTTGATTCATTAGATAGTTTGCTGTTTCGGCTGCATAAGTTTCATCTTCAAAGTCATTGGGGGTTTCATCTTGTTGAACAGCCATTTCGTGCCCTTCGTAGCCGACAAGGTAAGTTGCGAAGTCGTTTGAAATGTCGCCTGTATAATGACAATGGGCGAGGTAACGAGTTCGTGCTCGACGACGTTCATCATTTGGATGTTTTGTAGACCAACACCCCTCTTTACCACAAATAAAACATTTCTTTTTCCAGGTGGGATTACTTCTCGTATTACAGTCAAGGTTTTCCTGTCTGAATTTGCTCCGCCGGGAATCATCCTGATCATAGTTCCCTCGGTTATTTTTCTTATACATCCCTTGCCGATTGTTGTTATAGCGTCGGTCAAGATAGTATTGGTCGTTATCCTCCTGATTATCGGTCATAAATTGGCGTGGAGGGACATCGTTCAAAGAGGTCTCGATTGATGATCGCAGGTCCGAGTAAAGTTCTTCACAGTATTTTGCTGGTTTGAATAAGGCTTTCTTAAGTTCAGGAACACCACGACATGCCATAATGACGGCGGTACGTAGCACTTCTTCTCCAATATAGTTCGGACCAAGGGCGCGTTGGCAAAGTTCAAGCTTGTCAATTAATATCTGGAGTACTTCTTGTAAAGACTTTTCACTATTTTCTTGGCGAACTTTATGAAAAGTTGTTGTAGTCCAGTCTGTGTAGTACGTATTATGGTTGATTTCTGTATCGAAATGCGCCTTAAGTTTCATATAGGCCAACGCAAAGTTCGCTTCCGGGCCGATGTAATGAAGGTAGTACGTTTCAGCCCGACCTTTTAAAATCCTTGGAAATGCTGCGTGGAATTGACCGGGTCGGATTTTCAAAAATTTACAAATGTTCAGGAAAATTCGAAGCTTGTCATCAAGTATATCATACGGCTCGCCTGAATACATTTTTCCTTTATCCCATAGCTTAGCGAATTGGGTTAGCACATGGGGATCTAAATCTTCATTTACAGTTGGTTCTGGTGGTTATGTGATGTAAGGATTCTGTAACATGGTTGACGTTCCGGCTTGTGATTGCCTAGGTGGTTGCTCATTTTTGTAAAGGTTCGAGGTGACTGATCCTTGTAATTTTTCTTTCTGTTGAGAGGCATTTGAATCAAGAAAAGAAGTTCCTTGCAACAAAACTTTTGTATCCTCTTGCTTTGCTTCCGGTTTGTATGTGACAAATCTTTCATGAGGGTTTGGGCAACGCTCATCCACGGGCCATTCAGGGCATGACTCTATTTTAAGCAAGTTCGCAAGTTGTCGTCCGATAGGACCATTATTCTTGCCAGTATAGATACCTCGCTTGCGGAGGAGGAGCTTAAGTTCTCTCTTAAATGGCTGATTTATCTTATCAAAATTCATTTCCGTCCAGGTTGCAAAGTCCTCTTGAAAAGCATAGAACAAATCATCTCCAACCAAGTTTCCATATGTGTAGTCTTGTAATTGCCGTGCAACCCACGTTGTGACATGAACTTCAGTCGGGTTGTCAGAGACGGGGGTAAACCAGAGACTCGGGTCGATTTGCTGCCATGCGACAGGGCTTATATTGAGTGTGCCTGCAGTTAGGATATCATTTAGAGTACATGTAGGAATTGCAGGGACTTTGGGAGTGTCGTTCGCCATTATATTAGATAATTTGTACAAAACTGATAGTTGCGTGGTAGGACGCGTATCTTGGCTTTAATCAAAAGTTTGAAATGAATCAGAAGCCTTGATTTATAGCCTTGATCTTCCTTACGTGTCTTCAGAGAGTATGGTCGAGCCAGGGAGGTCTGAATAACGTTGAGGGCTGTAGCACAGAAATTCCTTCTCGAGAGTATGGTCAAGCCAGGGAGGTCTTCAGGAATTGATCTGTCTCTTCTTCCTTGCCAGTCTGTGATTGCCTTGTGCAATCACTGATCAGTGTTGGAAGGTCTTACAATGTGATATCACAAGGGTCGACAAATGTCAGGTTGGTTATTCGAAAATGTATATGTGTTCCTCTACGTCTTCCATCATCTACATAAGTTATACAAGAGTAATCGTTAACATTATAACACGTGATAATATTTGACGTCATGATGGATACTCTCTCCGTCGAGCTTTGACCAAGCTTATTAACCCACATAAAGGGAAAATAATCTATATGGGATTTACCAGAGTGTAGACTGCGCGTCGCATCGCATCCTGGACTTTACATAAGCAATTATATGATCCTAACTAAATTAGGAATGACGCCTGTTGGGAGCCGGATAAATTCCGGCTCCAGGGAAATTAGACAGCAGCATGTAACAGGGCACCCTGGTAATCAGAAAAATGTTCTCTCAGTCATAGAGTCTTCAGAAAATATATCATATCAATTAGACAGTGGGGCAGATTGTTACGTCTCAAGAAATGAAAAATTTTTCCACTACTACGCACTTTCTCAAACGATTCATGTAGCTAGAAGGGGCGCAGTTGCAACACAAGGCTCCGGTAACATTATATTTCTGACATCTGATGGAAAAGTTGAGCATCTTCAAGGTGCAATACACATTGATGGTGAAGTAAGCCGTATTATTTTCATTGCTCAACAGGAGAAACGGGGCTTCAGTATATCTTGGCTACTTCATTACCAGGACATAGAACTAATCAGGCCTAATGGAACAGTATATGCAATTTTTCGTCGTGAATCCGGCAGATTAATTTGGAGGCCTAATGTAAAGCTTAATCAATCTAAAATATACTCCATCAATCGCGACTGGCATGATATCTTGGGTCGTTCTGAGCAGAAGGCACAGAACACAACACTAAAACTTGTCGGCATGAAAGGACACAAATGTCATATCAATTGTGAAACCTGCACCAGAACCAAACTGGCCACAAATAAAGGTCATGGGACTTTTCAAACTTCATCCTAATTTCTAGACACCATCCATGTGGACTTAGTTGGTGGTCAGAAGTGTCTATTCCCAACTACTACTGATAAATCTACCCCTGCAGCCACTTGGCTCTTACTTACAGCTGATGAGTGTACCTCATGGAGATGGTTATGGCCAATTTACAACAAGAAACCTGACCCAAAATTAATAGAGAATTTACTTGACCCTTCGTACACAATCTAATAAAACACCAAAAAGAATGTATAGTGACAGCGGGACGGAAATTTCAAACTCCGAACTTCAAGATATACTCCATTCCCGCGGTATTTACTGGATAAAATCAACCTCTCACGTTCCGAACAAAATAGGATTGCCGAAAGAAACGTACGCACAGTCATTAAGAAAATGGGGGCACTGTCATGGTTTATATCATGACTCTCCATAAAAGGGTGAAAGCATGCCTATGCAGCGGTGGGGGGGTCTAGTTGTCATAGTAACACAATTGTACAGGAATAGAGAGGACTGTTGTTATTATTGACACTAGCGTCCAGCTAGTCCGAGAAGACACTTGAGTAGTCCTCGTTCACGTCTGCGGAGGGCGTGCGAAGTATTGTCAGATTTCCATATCTTGTCCGTATCCTTTCTTGTCTACGTTCCATCTTACGTATCTTGTTTATATCTTGTCTCGCGACTTCTATCCTGTATACTCTCTCGCCCCATAACAGGCACTGCACTTACAATCAGGATTGTCTTTGAAATTATGGCCTTAAATCCTTAACGCTGTAGACAATATTTTGAATCTAACCCCTGATTCACATGCCAAAAAATCTCCGTACTTTGCCAGTTACAATAAAATTCCAAACATTAAAAATCTCCATCTTTTGGTTGCCGAGCATTATGGCTCAGCCCCGAGCAGAATAAGTTGAAATCTAAAGCCAAAGAGGGCATCTATGTCGGCTCAGAATTTACAGGGGGGTATAATGATTTAACCCAAGTGTTAAATTAACTAGGCTATATGGGAGCAGGACGATGGACACTCTTGGGGAAGTTATGCTCACAGTAGGTCTCTATAGTCGCTGTCGCGTGTGTTCTCGTGATATGTAAGACTTGTCTCTATATTCTCGTGTAAAGGAAACTTAGTTAGATGAATGGATGGAGGTTGAGACCTCCTTATATCTTGCTCCAGACTTACTGTGTTGTTCACAGCCTAGTGCTAGAACATTCCCTTATGATATCATTTCTCTTCTACAAGAAATGACCAGCTCGTTCTCTCTCACTCTATCAGTCTCTCGCTGATTCCATTATCTCTATTCCATCGAGTTCTAGTTTGGTCCAGCATACCCACACATGCATTACACACTAAACACCCCACGGTTTAGTTCCACAATCACGTACATATGCTATGACGCGACCTAAAGCATGTACCATGGTAAGTTACATGGATAACACAGCACCAAGATATCAGCGAAACCATTACTCGCTTAGATATACACTTTAACGAAGATTCATTTTCCCTAAGATCTCAAACTTTTATTTATTTATTTTTACGTCTACCGGGCACTAGTTACATCTAAAGCCCTACCCCTGAGGGGACATGGTGACTCGATCTTAAACTTTGATTGTTGTTGAAGAATCAGTTCCCTAGCTGTATATCACGTGACTTTAACTGACACGTTTATGTAATTCATTTTGTAGAACCTAGACCATCTTTTAGAGATATAAGTGAGCAACCAACACACGCGGAAAAAAGTTGAAAGATGATGGAGGCATGTCTGGATAACTCAGGGTTTTGGAGACGTTTCTCTGGGTGGGTATTCACGGATGAGGGTTGACTTGGGGTGGAGAAAAAGCCGCCATAACTTCGCAGTGGTACTTGCAAATGAAATCTGAGGCATGAGTGCTCTTCCTTTACGTTAAATCATCTATTCTGTACTTTTCTTTGATATTGTGTCATAGCTGGATAGCTGCATACGCAATTAAAATCTGATGCCAAAAAAAAAAAAAGAGCAACTAACAATTAGTACTTGTTCCCGAGTTTCTTTGAGAGATTATGGGACTAAATTACTCATAAAAAAGTACTATTATCTGATTATCATTATCGCTTCGAACCTACCTTTGGCATTGAGCGACACGGAGAACAAGTAGAATGAAGTGAAAGGACTTGATATAGCTGGTAAAAGGAAATTCGATCTAAATATTACTTCAAACAACCATATCACTATGCCTCAAGAATCCGTATCCAGTTTAATGCTTGCGTCTCATCACAGACTTAAGGATGAAGACAATTATCAAGACTAGAAATATAACATCGAAAATATAGCCCGAGTTTATGGTTTGCGAAGGTGTGGCTATCCTAAAGCAATCATCTCCCAAACAAATATAACAAAAAACATCATCATTTTGAAAAATCTGCCCCCATCGATTTTAATCCCGTGAAGTTGCAGTCATATCCTAACAGTGATGGAGAGTAATTCTATCAAGGATTCTCACAGTAGAAAGTCCCATACGGCCCCGAAAGCCGCAAACGACGCGTCAATCAACGCCCAAGATACTGCTACAGCCTTACAGAGGTTCAAGAACGCAGTAGAAGGAGATGAGCTCTCAACTAGAGCATACAAGAAGTTAATCAACGAGACAATACGCGTAATTCAAGGAATTCGCGACGCGAAAGCGCAAATAATCCACAAAGCTAGTGATGAAAGTCCAACAATAGCTAAGATCCTACAGGAAATCCAAACAATAAAAGCTTCAATCTCACTGACAAAAGCCTCAGCTCCCACACATGGAAATTCCTGGGCACAAGTAGCTGGAAAGGCTGAAGTTGCCAGCACCACGATTAGAATTCATGATGAAGATGAAAAGAAAGCAATTGCCAGACTCTCGAGCGAGGAGCTGGTAAAGAAGATGGGAATAAATGAGGTTATAGCAGCAAATCAGATGTCTAATGGACAAGTAAAAGTGGGTTTCACATGTCAAGAATCGAAGGAAATGGTCGAGAAACAGATGGAGTGGACCACAAAGCTTGCACCTACAGCACAGGTAGCAAGTCCTAGTTCACGACATGCCGCTATCATTTGAGCCGGAAAGTCATGACCAAATTAAACTACTCTAACAAGCAAATGCCTTATACCTATAAGGTATCAGAATACAAAAGGCCGCATGGTTAAAGAGATCTTCTATCCTGGGAAAATCATCGGGATCATTGATTCTGTGGTTCGATGAAGCGGAATCAGCAGACAGAGCAATCACAAATGGAGTAATGTGGCGATACGAAGTCAAACCGGCAGAGCTCTTCCGGTCTGGGTTCCGCGCCATGCAATGCTTCAACTGCCTGAAGTACGGGCACATAGCAAAAGTCTGCACTGCAGAAGCCAAGTGCGGTCATTGTTCCAAAGCACATAACACGAGAGTCTGTACTGGAAAACAAGAGGCGAGATGCAGCAACTGCAGTAGATGTCACGAAGCATGGAACCAAAGCTGTCCAGTTAGGATCGCAGCTAAAGCAAAGGCAATTCAGAATCGGACACAGGATCCGGGAACTTATAAACGCCCTGAGTTACCATCGAGGGAAGCAGAGGCCGAATGGCAGATTGTAGGATCCAGGAAAAGACGTGCCGGTACTGCAGGTCCTCAACTCATCGGCGCAGACGGTGAAGTTATCGGTCGCCGAGGCCCTGGACGACCTCGAAAATCTCCAACTTCTAGCGATCTGCCAGCAACATGGGCTAAGATGCCAACAAAGATGGATCTGATGTTTTCAAATGCTCAGACTAATCCCCGGACAGTGACACGGGAGGACCAAGCAGAGGGAAGCGATGCACCGCTGTGCGATATGACACAATGAAAGGTACAAACACGTGGAACATCATACAGTACAATGTCAACAAAAGTAAAAACAAAGTACAGCATCACTTCCTTCAAGAGCTTAACCCCGAGGAACACCATGTAGTAGCGGTCCAAGAACCTTGGCGAAACCCGCTGAACAATCTTACCCTAAAGCACCCCGGATACCATTTGGTATCCTCAAACAAACCGAACAGCCGAACTTGCATGTACGGCAGCAAGCGGCTAGCTACAGATAAATGGAGTGTCAAAAATGTCCCGAAGAAGTCGGTGGAGACATAACTTCGATCAGCCTCCAGACGGAACAGGGAAAAATGGAGGTACACAACATCTACAACCCTCCGCCTAAATTCCATAGCAGTACAGAGCTAGGGCCGCTACAATATATTCCCCAAATACTAGCACAAGATGGCCAACACGTTCTGGTTGGAGACTTCAACCTAAACCACCCAAGGTGGAGAGGCCAGGCAACTACGACACACCATAGATCTTCGGAAACACTCTTGAAAATCCTACATGAGGCTAATATGGAACAAATACTGCCGGAAGGAACAATTACTTGGAAAATTACAGGGAGCCAAAGCACTAATGACCTAACCTTCATCTCAAAGGAACTTGAAAATACTATCATTGTATGCCAACCAGCAAACAACCTCGAGTCATCTTCCGATCATATCTCTGTCGGCACTCAACTGCGTATACAGCCAATCACATAGACAACACCGGAACTACAGCCACAGTGGAAGAGGGTAGACTGGGAGGACTTCAACATAAGGCTAGCTGCTATTCTTCACCAGACAACGGAAACTAATCTCCTCGACTCCCATCTAGCCATTGGCCATAGAGTCACGACAATCACCAAATGAATTAAGCAGACAATCGAGGAAATGATACCTCGAGCAGTGCCATCTCAGCATTCCAAACCCTACTGGACCAAGGAATGCTCAGTAGCGGTTAAAACTGCTAGAATGGCAAGAAGAAAGTGGACCTATACCTGCAACGAGGAAAACTGGACCAAATATCAAAAGGCGACAAACCAGAAAAAAGGCACTATTAAAAAAGCTAAAACCGTAGGATGGAGAGCAATTGTGGCCGAAGCAACAGAAGACCCAACCAAAATCTGGAAGCTGGCAAAGTGGGCGAAGAGAAGTTCTGAAGGTAATGGCATTCCAGCTCTAATCCCCAACATTGAAGATAATGATGGAAATACCGCCACAGAAGACAAGGAAAAGGTCATGATCATGGCAGGTCACTTCTTTCCAAAACCTGCTCAAGCGGACACCAATGACATCGCGGGTACAAGATACCCTGAAGAAATCGACACAATCTCATGTACTATCACTGAAGAAGAAGTTGATAGGGTTATCAGAATATTGCCGAACAATAAATCTTCCGGTCCAGATGAAATACCTAACAGAGTTCTAAAGAAATGTAGGAAAACCTTAACTAAATTACTCACGATACTATTCAATGCTTGCCTTGCAATAGGCTATCATCCAAAAGGGTATAAAGAATCAACTACCATTGTTCTGAGGAAGTCTCAAAAGCCCAGATACGATACTCCAAAGGCTTATAGACCAATTGCGCTCCTCAATACTATGGGTAAAATCCTCGAAAAGTTGGTAGCAGGTCGCCTCTCCAAAGCAGCAGAACACCTCAACCTCCTTCCTGACAAGCAGATGGGAGCTCGACCACAGAGATCTACAATATCTGCAGTCGAGCTACTAACAGAACAGATACACACAATCTGGGGCAAAGATAAAAAGAGGGTGGCATCTATCCTCAGCTTGGATATATCTGGGGCCTTTGATAATGTGTCACACGAACGACTCATTCATAATCTCAGGGAAAAAGGAATTCCAAAGTGGATGAACTTATACATAAAGTCCTTCCTCGAAGAAAGAACAACATCAATAATGTTGGGATCATTCAAAGGGGACCGAATGTCTACCAGCACCGGGATACCGCAAGGCTCAGCTCTCTCGCCAATACTCTTTCTCTTTTTTGTTAGCACACTTCTCCCGATGCTCGAGACAAGAACTACGACAGCAGTTGGATTCGTAGATGACACTAACATCCTGACATGGTCAAACTCGACCGAAGAAAACTGCCGAAAGTTGGAGGGAAAACACCAAGTATATGAACAGTGGGCAAGAAGACATGGGGTCAGATTCGCGCCTGAAAAGTATCAGCTGATGCACTTCTCCCGAGCCAGGAAACGACACAACCTCAAAGCGACAATTGAAATCCAAGGCCATACCTCAGTCCCACAGCCTTCCCTACGAATTCTCGGAATCTACTTTGATCCCAAGCTGTGCTGGGGAGCTCACATCAAGAGCCTTCAACTGAGGGCAGAGATGCAGATTCAGGGTCTCAGTAGGCTAGCTCAATCAACGTGGGGTGCCACGTTTCACAAATCAAAGATACTCTACAGCACGATTGTGAGGCCGGCACTAACATACGTGTCACCGGTTTGGGCTGAGGTCGGGCCGGGTGGAAAAAATACCAGAGAGGATAGTAAGACCTCTCAGAAGCATTCAGAGGAATTGTCTGAAAATTGTCACCGCGGCATACAAGTCCACGAGCACGAGAGTGCTGGAACACGAAACAGCCACCCTTCCGATCGAAATATTCTTGAACCAACAAAGGCTTCAATATTTAGGTCGCACAAAGGACTTACCTGTCCAGAAGACAATACAGTACGTCTGTAATAAAATCAAGCTGTCCAGAAAAGGGAGAGAAGATATACGAACAGTTAACAGGAGGATAGATCTTGCCAACTGGACGGGAATGTGCGGCGAACAACAAACCAAGAAGACACATACAGAGATAGTGAAAGTTATGGCATACCAAGAGTGGGCGAAATCCTGGGCCAAGCAGACACAAACTCAAAAGCCTCGGCGGTTAGCAACTGCAGATTCCGAAACTTGGAGAGCAGCCACATTTTACCAAAGTAGAGAGTCTGGACGGCAAAAACTGAGTTTTCAAGGCTCACCATTCTTCCTACACCGTAACCTCACAAGGGCCCAAAGCAGTTTGGCAATGCAAATACGAAGTGAGCACATGGGGCTTAACTCGTATTTACACAGAAGAAAAGTACCCGGAGTATTAAGTCCAGGTTGTCCATGCGGCTACCAATCATAGAACCCCAAGCATATGATTATGTCCTGCCCCCGATAGTCAAATGGTAGAGCTGAGATCTAGAGACAAGCCAAAGATCGATCCTACAAAGCGATGATAAATAATCCTGGAGATATAAAAAGGATAACTCAGTGGATCCTAAACCATGGTTGGATAGAGCAATTCCAGATGACAAAGGCGGTCGAAATACTGCTGAGGGAAAGGAAAAGGTCAAATAATGCTTGGGGAGGATAGATATGATCTGGTTAGTTTACATGGATGGCACTATAGTGTAACTGCGCTTCCTGAAGAAGATTTGTGAGAACTATAGACAACAAATAGAAAGATGTGGGAGGTTTTCACTATAAAGGTTTCCTCCCGGGTAAATATTATAGACTGTAGACACCTGCATGGGCCCATAGGGCGCCAAATCAGGATAATAAAATCAAAATCAAAATCATCTTCCAAAGTTTGTGAATGAATTTGATGATGTGTTACGGCAAAATACATTATAGCGTTTGATAGTTGGGCGAGAGGTGACTCAAAGATGAAGTTGTACATTTCCCATGATGTCTCCACATCGATCGCCAGTCAAATAAATAGGTCAGGCACTGCTAAGGAAATGTAGGATATGCTAGCAAATCAGTTTAAAAGTTATGGGATCTTATTGAATCAACAGGTAATTGCCAAATATATCAAGATAAATTATTCAGATTTCTCGAACTTGGACGAATTTATCATAGCATTTCAAAACGCTATTGATACTCTGAATTGCCTTGAAATCGCTCCGCCCGACTCCTGGCACCCCTTGATCTCCTTGGAAGCCGTGAAGGATTCGTTTCCTACGTGGGCTGAAAGGCAACAAGCTGCCTGTAGAGGGAGAAATGACATCACACTGGCTGAATTAGTCCATGAAATCAAAGGTGAATTATTAATTCATTTTATTGTCCTGTCTGAGTCTATGACTATGTAGGACATGCAGGTCCTCTCTGCCTACAGGCCAAGGATACCTATACCAGTAGTATATCCCCTCCTATGCCTCCCATACAGCTCCCCTCAAACAGTACCACCCCTCAAACAGTACCACCCCTCACAAGTCCTCATTCGATCATACACTAAGAGGAGCCCTTAGCCCTTCATTATCTCCCCTCTCCAGCCAACGAAACGATGGCCATTTGCGGGTGTATGGCAGCCGGGAAAAATCGCAAAAACCACTGGGTGCGGGGCTCTTCTAATACCGACATTAGAAATAAATCCGAAGACATATTGCCCCTTCTGAAGCGTTCAAAGAGGCCGGTCAGCTGGGCGCCGCAAACTTGTGTGTACCTCGGGAAATTCACCCTCTGCCTTTCTAGCCTCCTTCCAACTCCTTCCCGAAGGTCGTGCTGAAATGTCAGAAAAGTCTTGACAGAGCGTGATTGCTGTATAGTAGCTTATCCTAACTTCTTTTATACCGTCCAGGGCGCTGGGGAGTGCCGTTGACTCATCGACAAAAGAAGCCCTGGCTAATTAGCCGAAATCTTGGTCTTGGCGCCCACACAAATTCCAAAGTTGAAAACCCCTCGAAAATGTCAGTCCCAGCATGGTCTTCAGAGACCTCTTTCTCCTCTCGCTCCACATCTCAGCCGCTTGTTCTTCCTCAAGATGTATAACCCCATTAGAGCAGCAGTCCCCCATAAACCAAGACCCCAACTTTGTATTTTTCGACTTGATTTCCTCCTTGCGGGTATAAATAGCGTCGTAAATATGTAGAGAGTGATGGCCGGTAATGAATGAGGCAAGCTCCTGTTTGCAATTGGGGTGATGCCTTTATCGGTCGTCGAGGCGAAGTGATATGTGGTTAGATCGGGGTTGAGGACTCAGAAGATAAAGATGAGTGCTGCATGGTTGAGAAGTCGTCAAATGGAGATATACATGTGTTTGCTTTCGACTTCGATTCGGATGCGATTCTTCTTGGCTATCCCAGATATGCAGAGCATACTGAGCGATTACACCGGCACCACTGGAAGGTGAAGAATTCGTCTTTGCCGGCAAGGACATAATAATTATATAATTAGAACACAATGAAATCTTCATGCTTCTTCACTACAATACAGCATCACCATCTTCTTAGATAGAAAGAATAGACATCATTCACATATACTGTAAATCACAACTGTAACTCCATTATCATTATCATCACATTAATGCGACTAATTAAATTTATCCACTCATCGATACCCGCAAAATCAAGCAGCACCATGGCTGCGTACAACCAGCCGTCGTCCTCGGCGTCAATCGACCAAGGCGACTATTTGCACCCGAGCCTTCTTGGGATTGCTGCCGTCATAGAGCAATCAGAACGCCAAAGAAAGCAGCGAATGAGCCTAGCTCAGGATTTTCTGCAAAACATCGATGCCTGGGCAAAATCCAACGCAGGAACCGAAGGCGCGACTAGGGCCGCGCCTTCCATAGAAAATATTTCACCCATCGCGACAGCGTTTGCGATAGGCAATGTCAATGCCGCAAATCCCGAAGGCAAGAACCCATCCCATGAAAGTACTCAGATGAAAACCTCTGTACCCAGGGTGACAAAAATAGTGGAGAAACCCCACCACGAACCCCCTCAAAAGCCAGGGAAACTGCTTCTCCGTGGGTGACAATAGCCCGAAAAGCAGCCAACCTGGTAAAGCAAAAGCCTGCCGTACAGACAAAACCAGCTGGATAAGAGCCTCCGAAAGAGGACAAACGACTCTTCGTTCGCATAGGGCGAGAACATCGGTGGTGGAGGCCATCACTTGTCACAATCAAGAAGCTCATCACTGAGAAAGCTGGAGTCGCACCTTCAGCAATTATAACGATGACACAAGTTAGGTCTGGCCTAGCAATGGAGTGCGCATCAGACGCACTCAGGGAATCAATTCTGGGTGTAGGATCTTCACTTCAAAAAGAGGAAATCACGATTGAGCCCGCATCTGATTGGACATCGGTCATGGTTCCTCATGTCCCAATATGCATCCGTACATTAGACGGAAGAACCGAAATAACCAGAGAAATGGTGAAGGCGGGGTTCCAGGCAGTTTGTGGAGTCACACCAATAAAGGACGCCCAAGCGAAACCAAACTAGGCAGCTATTCCACTAACTGGATCGTGCACTTCATACAGGTACCAGCCAACCTAAGGTTCGGGCTGTTCGACGAGAGTGGCCCTGCTATACTATTCTCCCGTAAGCGCCCCATAGAGCAATGTCAACGCTGCTGGGGCTACCACTCAACAAAGAACTGCGTCAAAGGACAGCGGTGCGAAAAGTGTTCTGGCACGCATGAAGCAGCCGAATGCTCGGTGAACATACCCAAATGTTCAAACTGTGCTGGACCGCACGAGGCAACCCACCTGAGCTGCATAGCCCGGCCAAGGCGATACAATGGACAAGTAACGCCTCGTACACTAGCCGAGCTACGAGTTATTCGAGAGCGAGGACACATAGATTTTAAGGCAGCGTTATTAAGATCTCAAGAAAAAGGTAAGGCTCGCGAGGTCATTAGCATATCAGAGGAAACAATGCTTGATAATGAGTAATACACCAAAGTCTCATAAGCATAACCGCAAATATAGCACCCTTCTATTTCACCATGTGAACGTGGGAAATGGTGGGCAAAACATGGATATAGCGCTGCAGCAATCTTGTGAAGCAGAAGTAGACATAGTCATGATTCAAGAACCATGGACCTTGCAAGAAGACGGAGAGTTTACAACGAAAAGCCATCCTGGCTTCGATAGTTTTATACCCTTTTAAAATACGATGCCGAGACTACGACCACGCACTGTCACTTTTGTGAGAGAAGTACTTCGAGCGGCGCAGATTTCACCCTCGTCATTAAGCCAGTCGTCAGACAACTGTTTTGTGCAGGTGTGTGGACTGACCTTTGTAAATGTCTATCGTGCCCCGGGTCTCAGTGGGACCCTATATCCTCTATCAAACTGGCGGCCAACAGGTCCATCCGTAGTGGGAGGCGATTTCGACTTAGTCTCAAAGTATTGGCAGCCACTGACGGACCGCCAATATGGAAACGGTGATCTCATCATGGAGAGCGTCCACAGAAACGATATGCAGCTACTAAGCACTCTAGTATAAAGTATCCACCGCGATGGAAATGTACTAGACCTAACCTGGAGTAATGGCACTGCATGTGCTTCAGTCTCAACCCGATTCCACTGTACATCAGACCACTCTACCATTGAAGGCTCAGTTGATACACCTGGATACTCGGACCTATCTGGGATCCCAAGACCAATACGCGTGAGGGGCTGCGATCAGACGAATTCGCCCGATGTGTGAAGCAATGGGTAATGCACGGCCCTATCAGCAGTCAAATCGAGATTGAAGGCTTTACAGAGAATTTAACTAAAGTACTCCAAGATGCGGTCAAAGTTGTCGGACGCGCACTCGTCGTAGGAAGAGGGAAAACAGCGCCTTAGTGGACTGCGGACTGTAAAAGGCGACAGGTTGACTACAGGATAGCCAAAAGGACATCCGGAGATGTAGAAATGAGACGCAAGGCTTTCCGAGCCGCGGTGAAGTCAGCCAAACGGGAATACTGGACAAAGCAAGTCGAGGCAGCAGAGACAGAAGCACAAGTGTTGGGCTCATGCGATGGGCCAAACCAAAGCCGACAAAACAGCCTTCCCCTCTCCAGGTATCACCAAACCAGTGGCTTTCAGATCCACTCGAGCGGACAATCGCACTGCGTGATTCCCTTCCGGGAAGATTCGACGCTAGAAGCGATGCAGAAACATGGGAGAATGATCAACCAGAGTCTATCCCATGGAACGGAGAGGTCTCGTTGGAAGAAGTTACAGTGTCAACCATTGGAAGTAAAGAAACGGCTCTAGGACATGACAAAATTACCGTTCGCCTCCTCAAGGCTTGCTGGAGTACAATAGGAACATATGTCAGGGACCTCTTCCAGGCTTGTTTGAACTTGGGGTACTTTCCTACGCCATTCAAAGTAGCTGAAGTTGTACTTCCTCCCAAAAATGGATGTGATCTCTCCAGCCCAAAAGGATGGCGTCCCATATCCCTACTCTCCAGCTAAGGCAAGGGGTTAGAAAGGCTTATAGCTGTCACGGTTTCAGTACAACATGCTTGGGCGATCTTGTAGGTACAGTATATTAATTATAATTCTCTAGAGAGAGAATTCCTATAGCTAGAATACAAATATATATACACTCTGAGATACTCCTCTTCTGTAAGGTTCTCCCTATATCTGGAATAACATGGAATCCTCGACAATACCCTAGAAGATTCTTGATACACCTGTTGTCCTCATGAACCTTCAGTATGCTTCCAGAAAGTTCATTGAGAATCTTCTAAGCTCCTTGTATTCCGAGATCCTTCCAGAGGATTCCCTTGCATTCATTGCCTGCGCTAGCCAGCGTAGGCTACAGGAATCCCTAGGCTTAACAGCCGTTACAATAGCTAAACGTATGTCCTGGCTTGCAATAAAGTACAAGGCATTACCTTCCCAACTATTCGGCGCGCTACCAGGACGCTTAGCAGTCGACCTGGTATCGTGTGTCACTTATAATGCAGAAGCTGCAATGAGATCCAACAAAGTCGCAGCTATGGTCACGCTGGACATTCAAGGTGCCTTCGATACAGTGCTACACAATCGGCTGCACGCACGAATGCGAAGTCAGGGCTGGCCGCTATCACTCTGTCGCTGGGTAGAATTGTTTGTTAAAAGACGAAAAGTCCTGGTAAGATATGAAAAAAGCGTAACAGATAAGAAGCTTGTTGAGTGCGGTGTCCCGCAAGGATAACCACTTTCGCCACTTCTATTCATGTTATACATCTCGATACTACTCGAGGATGGCACAACTAACTGTAGATTTGGATACGCAGACAACATCGCGATTGTCCGAGTTGGTAAAAGTCCTTCTAAAGCTGTTGAAGCTGCCCAGGTTGAAGTAGACAGCATAGTCCAACTGGCTACAATACACATGATTAGATTCGACCCTTCGAAGTCTGAACTCCTGGTAATCGGGGGAGGACCGAAGAAGAAACTCGACTCATCCAACCTAACGGTTAGAGTTTGGGAACAGCTTATCATGTCTTCTCCGCATATACGATGGCTCGGAGTTTGGCTTGATTCTCAACTATCATTCAGACGGCACGTTCAGGAATGGTGTAGTAAGGCATAGCAACTGTCCCACTTCATACGCAGCATAAACAGGGTTCATCTAGGAGTGGCTTCGAGACCGTTAATTCATGCGGTGAATGCATGTGTAGTGAGCACGGCATCTTATGGCGCTGAAGCCTGGTGGCCTGGACTGACCCGTATCACGACCAAACGAGACAAGAAAGAAAGTACGGGTGTCGGATGGCACCTCTAGCTACTAGATAGGACTATTTTGACTGCAATTCGAGCTGCACTCCCAGTGTGGCGGATCACACCAAATATAATTCTGCACCGAGAATCAGGGATCTTACCTGCAGAAATAATGCTCCAGCAGCGACAGCTCCGAAGTGCAGCCAGAATCCGCTGACTTGATAGCTACCATCCACTCGCGTCAAGGGCAGTTGAGACACCAAAGAGGCAACCAAGCGACTCCAAATGCAAGTGGGGAAGAAAGGACTGGCCTTAAGGGTTCCAGAGCGATACTTAACACGCCTTCAGAATGGGAACCTCAATCTACAAGAATCAGAAGGTCCCCGGCAGCTTTATAAACCGCGGACCGCGATTGTTACAGCCGGGCTCAAATGCTACAAGGAGGAAAAGGCGAAGCACATTAAGCTGTGGATTAGAAATTTTTCCGCAGGCACGCTGTGAATCTACTCTGATGGGTCACCTACCGGACCAGCATACTCAGCCTATGGCTACGCCATCTATAGGGACGGTGAACTTATAGCGAGCGGTGGAAATTTCCTTCCTGGAGCTAAGGTCTTTGATGCGGAAATTATCGAGGTAGTACGAGGTCTAGAGGCAGCGTTAGAAATTGGTGGCAGCACAGATATCAAGGTACTCCTTGACAATCAAGAGGCGATTAGAGCCCTTCAAAATGGCAAAACAAATTCCTCGCAAGTAAAGGTCATGCATTTCTGGGGACTACGCCAGACTCGACCAGCGATAGAGGTCTACTAGGTCCCGGGACATAGCGGCATTCCAGGAAACGAAAAGGCCGATGCGATGGCAAAGGCAATTCTTACGTCAAATAATCGGAATGGGAACATACCGGGACCAGAGGGCATCTGGGAGGAAACTCACGAAGTTTTGACTTTTGCAGCTCTCAAACGCCAAGTCAACATCCGGGTACAAAAACTTGCGGAAGAATGGTGGCTTAAGAACAGATCGAGTAGGTATGAAGATCTGGACCTATTGATGCGGAGAAAACTCCCTCCGGAGCTAGCTCTACCTCGATGGGCATATCACCGCCTCATCGCAGCAAGGACTGGGCATGGTGACTTCGCTAGCTATTATAGACGGTTTGTGACGGAAACCGAGTTGGTTGTGAATAAATCGATTTATTAAACTACATGAGGAGAAAAGAGAACTCTAGCTACGACTAACAGGTATTTATAAGAATTGGTCCCCTTCGTCAATCTCCAGACTGATGACTTATCCTTAGGCACAATACTTGCTACCCAGCCACGCATTGCCAGGTGTTACTTAGTTGTAGTAACGCTTTGACCTCCTGACCAGTAGTGCCGCTTAGTTGTAAATATTCCCGACAATCCGCTTAGGTATTCACTAAGCTCTAATAGCGGTCAAACCGTAACACGGTTCCACCACCAGAATGAAGAAATACTTTGCAAATGTGGCCGAGAAAAGCGGCCATGGCATTTTGCAGAGTGTCGCCCGACTATCCAGAAATGGAGGACGGAAACAAAAGAACCACGTCCTACGATCAGGGATATGATAGGGCAAGAAGGATGGCAGAAATTCTGGCGCTTTTTAACTGTAACAAAATGTTACAGGAAGAATGAATCATAAACAGGGGGTTAAACGATCAACTGTAATGCTTCTTGGGACCAATTGGCGTGGTACGAGAATTAAGGTGCAGTGCAGAGAATTAGCACCTTAGAAATGGTTTTTTAATTTGTTATTTTTGTTTTGCGTTCCTAGTTTCTATGAAAAAAAAATATAGGTAGCGAAGAGTCCTATAGATCAAGACTACCCGTGCCATGCCCTCTGGGTGCTGGGGTAGTACCCGGTCACGATAATAATAATATCATTCACATATACTGACATCAGACCCCCTTTGATTGGATCCGATCGTTACCTGTGATACCAGCATTGCCATATCTTAATCGGAACCATCCATCCTCCTGAGCGATTGCTAGCTGTCACGGTTCAAGTGTATATGCTGGAGCAATCAGACTTACGAAGGTAGTTTATAATTTTCTCCATGGCTAGCTATCAAATTATGTTCGGATTATGTCCTGATCAACGATGTCTATTCCAATTGTGCTATGTTGCAAGCTACTGTTCTAATTATTCATGGGATCATCATCAGGGTTGTGAATAGTTTCGATTTGGTGTGGGTTATTAGATTGATACCTGAACGTGTCGCATAGTAGTCAGACATGCGACTCGAGTAGCATATGTACGGTAAACCTCAACCCCAAAATGATGATACGAATCAAGTTTTACATGCTACGTCCTGTATGGCTAGCGTGGTTGGAATATGGGGAGTTAACATGTAGATAGATAAAGACGATGTAGCCCTCTGATAGTTGGGACAAGTCTTCTACAATATTATATCGGAATCAATACTAGCCTCTCATTAAGCAATCTCATGAATTATTTCTAATGTCTGTGATAACAGACATACATATACAATGTCGACGATCAAGTTTAAAGTCTGTAAAAGTATTAATTCAATTTTTTATACATTTATGAAGATATCTAGAATACTTGTTCTTGGTTGATGTCTGCTTCTCGCACATTCCACTTGCAGTAGTTCTCAGTCTTGCTACCAATTACTAGAATATTCCAGTCACAGCTGGGGGACTATTCTCAACACCTGTCAGTGGTGTCCCCTACGAACCTCCAGCTCTCACTGTAGATTCTGCGAAGCCGAGATTGAGTAACAAAGTCCTGACTTCGATAAGGGTTCCCAATCGCTTTCGCCGTCTGTATCGTCTTCATCTCTCAACACATCCTCCTATCACCATTATCATGAAGCTAACCACGATCAGATCAGATGGTAGGGTCGGAGCCCTACTCATCACCAACACTTGATCATGGAGGAAAAGCCATTCGATAAGTTTCCGGAGCGAACTCAGCACCCGATACGGAGATGGCGGATTGGATCAAGTCGGCGTCGAATGTTACAAGGAAGGGAGATATAGATGAATATACGCACCTTATGTGGTCCCGGTGTCTAGGCCTCGCCTGGCTGGGGCTGCAGGATTTTTGAGAATTTTTCCCGCGCACGCAGTTTCCATTGCTACCTTTTTTTTTGGGGTAGAAGGTTCCGTGGAAAAGGTGGCCGAATTTCCTGGGTAAACACTGAGCTGAATGGCTATTGATCACTCGCAATATATCAATGACCTTCAGAGAAACATGAGAGGCAAGGAGCACTGTACAAGGTGTGGCCTGGGTCAGAAAGGAGCCCAATGTGCTAGATATTCATAGACTCAATTAGTACAATAAACATCACTCACTCACTAACTCCAGAATTCTTTGTTATTGTCGCTGTTCGCCGCACATCGAGGCCGCAAGATTCACCCAATCCCATGACAATATCGTTCGGAAGGATTAATAACGGAAATAATTAATTAAGGAGTTTGTGGAGCTAATGGTCGAATGCATCCGTAATGGAAGAATAGACGGACACTCTCGGCATAGAGCCGGAGTGAGTTCTTGTAGCGGGACTACGGGATTGTTGCTTGTATGCTTTTCCCCCAAAAATTTCGCCATACTTCCTCATAGACCTGTATATAGGAACTGCACAGGACAGTAAATGAAAATAAATATTTGTGATTGGGCGCGAGAAACACAAGAGCAAGATGAAGCATTTAATCATGCACGATTGTGTAATCGTTACTATCACGAATATTTGTAGTCTGTTTAAGGATATCGACTGTGAGAGGATCTCTAGCCTTGAATTTGATATCAATCTTTTGCACAATCAGTGGTTTAGAATGATGTTGCCTCGACTCAATTCTTTTAATGTTGTCTCAATGATGCGAGCAAATCGCACGAGAAAACCATACAATTTATCTTCTCGTTAAAATTGTATTTATCAGTGAATTTCAAATGAATATTATATACCATTTCGCCTTTCTAATCGTGCAAAAAAGACCCGCCATTAATTGGTAAATAATGCTTCAATCAAATTCCATTTTCTCGGGATTTTCACCAGCAATAGGGTCTTCATCACCACTCGCGTCCTGCCTGGGTGTTTCGCAATTAGAATCAGAATCCACATCTAGATTCAGGTCCTTTGAATCTTCTTCGCGGTGTCTAAGTTGTAGCTCGAGCATTCCGTTAACGGGATCCTCGACGTTATTTATGTCAATCCATATCCGTACATTTCCATCTAGACCTCCACTTACAATCATACCAGTCTCAGTGCATGTATCAACCCAACAAACTACGCCATCATGACCACTGACTCTCTGTAATTCTTCTTTTGTCTTCACGTCCCAGAAAACAAGGTTACCATCTTCACTTCCCGATACTATATAACTATCTGACCCAGAAACACTAAATGCTCCTCCTAGGGAATATTTTTTATTGATATGACCCTGATAGGTTTTTTTACAAGTTCCTGAAACATAGTCCCATAAACGAATACAGGAATCGAGAGTCCAGGCAAGAATGTAGCGTCCGTTGGGCGAAAAACAGACATTGGTGACAGGCGCATTATCTTCATGAACAAGAGTTCGGAGACATTGCCCACTGACAGTTTCCCACACACGACTAAGAATGTTAAGCAAATTTGGCTATGAAGTAGTTAACTTACATCAGACCATCAGTTGAGCAACTGCACACCAAGGTTCCATCATGAATAAAATCTACTGAGCTCACAGGATCTGAGTGGGCAGGCAAGCTCCTCAAGTTCTTTCTTGCTCGCAAATCCCAGAGAAAAACGGCTTCATCATAGCTACCACTAGCTAGCATGTTCCCCTTAGGTGAAAATGATACTGAGTAAACATAATTATGATGGCCAAGTAATGGAACTGGGTAAGGCTTTCCTGTTGTTCGGTGCCAAAGTCGTATTGTCTTATCATCTGATCCAGAGGCTATGGTTTTAGAGTCAGGACTCCAAGATATCGTAGAGATTCCAGCTAGATGGCCTCTTATCGTCCGAATATGACTTCCATCAGTTGTATCCCATATTTTAATTGTAGCATCAGCGGAACAGCTTGCAATCCAACGACCATCTGGTGAGAAACGAACTTGCGACACCGGTCCCTTGTGGCCCTTTAAGGTAAATTTTGGTTGAAAGTTGAGTCTTCGCGATTGAGGACCAGAAGGAGACGATGCATGCGAGGAAGAAGATAGACCAGGAGTTCTTGATTTACTGGATCGGCTTCTACTGCAGGTTTGATAAGGACTACTATTTCCAGATGAGAGTGATTGTCGACGACATGATTCTGAACTTTGACGGCTCTCTAGCTCTTGGGAAGTGTGGAACTTG
The DNA here is from genome assembly GCA_905067625.1 of Blumeria graminis f. sp. triticale. NCBI lineage: Eukaryota > Fungi > Ascomycota > Leotiomycetes > Helotiales > Erysiphaceae > Blumeria > Blumeria graminis. The sequence goes on along the minus strand of LR898475.1, from coordinate 7,638,946 downwards.
GTTTGCGTTTGCTCGTCTGAGTGGCAATCTTCTTCCGAAGAGTCCTCACTATCATCCTGGATTCTTCGACGTTTGGGAGTTTGATATTCTTGACTTGCCGGGCTAGTATCAGGATCTTTGATTGACATATATAGCTCTGTATATAGTGAAACTTTGGCAAGAGGCGATTTAGGAGTAAGATTTATCTTGAAGATCAATAAAGGCTTTGTTTAATTCGCATTGAATCAATGATATAACCCAAACATTCTTGTCTGGTTTTCTAACATGCTAAGTGCTATTCTGTTCATTAGTAAGCATTCACCTTCGGCTAGAAAATTAGCCAAAGTGGGGAGAGCGAAGTCTAAGAAATTGTCTCAGGCGGTAGCAACGCATCTGATAGAGAAAATTATCTACAGTGCCGAAATGTAGTCGTATTGAGGAGCGAAATTTCAAAGTTTTTGTGGGCACAACGATCGGGATAAGCGGCGTTGGCAAATTCTTGGTCGAAAACATGACTTGCAGAGGTTAAAGGACTGCACAACCCTACATAACCTAACAACTACACCCCCAACACGAACCGCCGACAGGCTCAAGCTTACCTGATATTAATATTAGAACAATCGATATCCTTCACTACCTCTAATTTTCCCGGAAGAATATCCTCAGCTAGTCTTATCACACGACCTCATCCAATATAAGCCTTACCACTTATCGAAGCATTCTAGAAACTAAAAGCCGAAATTACAGTCTACTTTACAAGAATAAATCTATCTCCCCGCAAATTGAGAGCGCTGTGAAGGTATAGTCAAAGAACCGGCCTTAAATACGACTACACCTCAGCCAACGCCACTAGCAACTCTATCTGCGACGAATCGCCATCGACAAAATACGTAAGACACCCCGCCAGCACATTATCCGTAGTATCGAAAAGGGCCAAAGCGTAGGTGCCTCGTTCTTGATCTTCAATGCAGTCTCGGCTTCTATGATTATGGTTACAGCACCAACTGGGCAAGGCCGGCGGGATGGATAATTATCGAAGCTTTTGGGATAGCGTTATTAATAGATTGATAGAGGTGAAGTACAAATTGAGGAATAAAAGATTAGAATACTGAATAGGCCTGATGAACGAGCTGAAGAGACCTCCAATAAAGACAAAACATCGGGAAAAGATGAGGCATGATTGGAATGAAAGAGATGTAAAGCAAAATTTACTAATTCGGGAAGATGTCATGGGCTCGGGCGCGAGTATGTCGAATTTGAGGAGGAATTTGAGCTTTAGTGCGTCAAAATCGGGTTTTCTTAACGGTTGGACTTGACATGTTAAGATATGTGTGAAGTCTGATGTAGTCAAGTCATCTAACAGAGGCGAGATTCGCGAACAAAATGGTAGTTCGCTTGATCCAGCCCGGCCTCACCATCGCTCAAGCTCCAATAGAAGTACAGAAGGCGCCAATTGTCTAGCACGAGGAATATCTTGTGTGCGAACATACAAATATTGGTTTCATTCGACGTTGCTTTGTGTCATGGAGTGCAAATTCCCCACTTTGTGTCGGAGCTGTGGCAATCAACATCGCTCGCACATTGCGGCATCGGTAAACATAGTGCAGTATCGTGAAGATGTCGAAGAATCATTAATCAAAATATTTCCCATCGTTTGATTATTACTACCTCAACAGAAATCGAGTCTAAGGGATTCTGAGGCCGATATAAAACACCCTTACGTACGTGGTGTAATGGTTTGGGTAATTCACATGGCTCACAGACTTGTGAAGCTTTTATAGATTCCCCAGATGACTTATATCCAATACTGGTTGTTATTTTCTCTGTGGCCTTGATATTTCTCCGACCAATATGACCTAGCCTGCTATTCTAGAGTTCCAGAGTGTTCTCCGACTTATTTATAAGTGCCGGCAAGGCAACAGTTACAACTATCTTGTAATATAAAAGGAGTTATCATATGTGGCGAACTCGTCTCCATGAGGGCCGTACATAACTCCATCCTTAAGATACCCCCCCGCTCTTAGCAACTTATCGCCGGTAAAAATTATTCACAGGACATTCAGGTAAGTACAGGACGTCCTTGAGTTCGAGTGTGTTGTTTTTTCAATTTGATAGTCTACACCATAAAGTGACAGTACCGAGACAACGTGGCTTGACTAGTCAACTGATGGTAGCTTTCTTAGGCAGGTCTTAAACTTCCACATAAGAATCAAACTTATCAAGAGAATTTGCATATTGTGAGCTTGCGCCTGTGTCTGGGCGCCAGCGATCTGAGCTCTTTGCCACAAGTCTAGTATTACGGTTTGACCGTGGCTTAGCTTAGATGCAGACCTAAGCGGAGTTTGGGGACGTATTATGGAGAGTGTTCCATGTTATCTTGAATCAAGCGACTAAGTTTCACTTGGCCACATTACCTTGGAGCTAGGAAGGAATGTGAGACGGCGAAGTAGAACTGCCAAGTGCGAGAGTCGAGCTAGATGGTAAAGATAACGACGGGCAGTGGCGGAGCAATATGTCATGCTCACCAGCGGATTACGTACCGGATGAGCTAGAAGGATGTACAAATAGTCATTATCTGTAATTGTGGTACTTCTCTCTTCATATAGTTTAATCTTTCTAAAAGTACACTACAACCAGCTTGGTTTCGTCACATCCAGACAGATTAATACAAGATAGCCCCCCAAATTTAGGGGTTTCTGAATTATCATCACCATCAGCATCAGCACCAGCATGAGATTTCCCCTTATTACCACAAGATTCTTTTTTGACATTGAAGTTCTTCCACCTTTTATTCTTTTTAATTTCCTACTTTTTTCGCAAATATTTATTTTAGAATCTTCGAAGCATTTTCCCATCAAGTGTCGAGCCTTTCGATTTGCATAAAATTTGCAATGTAATGGCTTTGGTTTAATTTTACTTTTATCCTGATTTCCTGGCCCAGATTTTTAATCACCAACATGGGCTTTTCCAAACAATGCCATTAGACTATTTCCAGACCTTGTTTCTGCACGAGCTTCACCTTTGAATGCCGGCAAAGACGAATTCTTCACCTTCCAGTGGTGCCGGTGTAATCGCTCAGTATGCTCTGCATATCTGGGATAGCCAAGAAGAATCGCATCCGAATCGAAGTCGAAAGCAAACACATATATATCTCCATTTGACGACTTCTCAACCATGCAGCACTCATCTTTATCTTCTGAGTCCTCAACCCCGATCTAACCACATATCACTTCGCCTCGACGACCGATAAAGGCATCACCCCAATTGCAAACAGGAGCTTGCCTCATTCATTACCGGCCATCACTCTCTACATATTTACGACGCTATTTATACCCGCAAGGAGGAAATCAAGTCGAAAAATACAAAGTTGGGGTCTTGGTTTATGGGGGACTGCTGCTCTAATGGGGTTATACATCTTGAGGAAGAACAAGCGGCTGAGATGTGGAGCGAGAGGAGAAAGAGGTCTCTGAAGACCATGCTGGGACTGACATTTTCGAGGGGTTTTCAACTTTGGAATTTGTGTGGGCGCCAAGACCAAGATTTCGGCTAATTAGCCAGGGCTTCTTTTGTCGATGAGTCAACGGCACTCCCCAGCGCCCTGGACGGTATAAAAGAAGTTAGGATAAGCTACTATACAGCAATCACGCTCTGTCAAGACTTTTCTGACATTTCAGCACGACCTTCGGGAAGGAGTTGGAAGGAGGCTAGAAAGGCAGAGGGTGAATTTCCCGAGGTACACACAAGTTTGCGGCGCCCAGCTGGCCGGCCTCTTTGAACGCTTCAGAAGGGGCAATATGTCTTCGGATTTATTTCTAATGTCGGTATTAGAAGAGCCCCGCACCCAGTGGTTTTTGCGATTTTTCCCGGCTGCCATACACCCGCAAATGGCCATCGTTTCGTTGGCTGGAGAGGGGAGATAATGAAGGGCTAAGGGCTCCTCTTAGTGTATGATCGAATGAGGACTTGTGAGGGGTGGTACTGTTTGAGGGGTGGTACTGTTTTAGGGGAGCTGTATGGGAGGCATAGGAGGGGATATACTACTGGTATAGGTATCCTTGGCCTGTAGGCAGAGAGGACCTGCATGTCCTACATCGTCATAGACTCAGACAGGACAATAAAATGAATTAATAATAATAATAATATTTGCGAGTGGAATAAAATCTGCGGGAACGAAAAAGTGAGGCGTAGACAAAAAGAAGCGGGCAAGATAGGAGCGTTCCAGGACTGGGAAACCGCATGGAATACTTTTAAGGAAGAACGACTATCTTCTCACCAGGCGTCAGCAGACCCAGAACATTGGACAGCTGCAAGTATAAGCACCGACAAGAGAACAGGTAGAAAAAGAATCACCTACAGAAACACACCCTCTAACATCCACCGAAACCTGAGCAGGGCCCAAAGTAGTATTGCAATACAAATAAGAAGTGAGCATATCGGCCTCAACTCTTATCTTTATAGAAGAAATGTCCCTGGAGTGGCAAATCCAAAGTGCCAGTGTGGATATCAGTCACAAAACGTGAATCATATGGTCATGGCTTGTCCTCAGTGGGCTAAGGGAAGAGGAGAGGTGCTGCAACGGGCAAAAGATAGGTCTTTCGAAGCTATGATGAACAGCCCGGAAGACATGAAGAGAATTACAGATTGGATACTTAAAAACGGCTGGCTTGAACAGTTCCGGCTTGCAGAAGAAGTTGAGACAGCAGTCAGCGAAAGGATTGAGCATTCGGGAAAAGGATAGGACGATATTCACACTGGACGCACAGTGTAAGCGCACTTCCTGTAGGAAACATCGGAAATCATATAGACACGAGACAGATAGTTATGGGGGGTTTTTACCAAATATGGTTTCCTCCTGTGTAAATATTATAGCTAGATATTCCTGCATGGGCCCATAGGGTACCTGAACGGCCAAAATGAAATCAAATCAAAATAATAATATTATTATGTCCTATTACAGTGTATCACGTGATATGCATCATTCCAACACCACATTTGTTCGTTTTTGTTTTGTTTGTTTTTACATTTGGTCCTAAGCTAACGCTATCTTTTCCACATTGGGTCAAGGACCGGTGGAGCCGGCAAGGATCACTGCGTACAGGCCCAACTCATTCCAGCCGCATGAACTTCTACTGAGGAGGGCAAGACTGAACACCTGTACGCGGTGTCCTCTACGAACCTGGGAGTGAAATATTCTCCCAGAGCCAAGTTCAGTCAAATTTCGCAATATCAAAGAAGTTGGCCCACGAGGCAAAAATTCAAATTACTCCACCATGTCAATCTTTCACTCCCAAAGAGTCCGATTCTCAACTAAGCTTCATCAAGTCTACAAGTACGACCTAGTACATCCTCGTTTCAATGACCACACCTCTCGTCGACTTTCTCTGGCCTCAGCCGGTCACCAAATACACGCCCACGCCGATATTTATACCCGACGGAGGAAGCAAAGCGTGGAGCACAAATCTGGGAGATAGCTCTTTGGGATGGACGTGAGAGGGATCAGGACAAGTTCACAAGATGATGCAGAAGAGGGATACGTTTTCGAGGGGCGTGGAATTTTGAATTTTGGCAAGAGTTTTACGAATTGGGCTATGTGCGCGCCAAGACTTCGCTTGCGAGAGTGCAGTTGACACTATAAAAACAAGCAAACGATGGAAGGTGTTGTGGTCCGCCACCTGGTGGTGTTCTCTGGTATAGTTTGAGTAGCCTGGGCACCTACTCCACTTGGGAAGGAGACACCTCAGATCACATATCGCGCGGAGAAAAGTTGAAAGATGATGGAGGCATGCCTGGATAACCCAGGGTTTTTGAGATGTTCCCCTGGGTGGGTATTCACGGATGAGGGTTGACTTGGGGTGAAGAAAAAGCCACCATAACTTCGCAGTGGTACTTGCAAATGAAATCCGAGGCATGAGTGCTCTTCTTGTAAATTGAGTCATCTATCATACACTTCTCTGATATTGTGTCATAGCTAGATAGCTGCATACGCAATTAAAATCTGATGCAAAAAAAAAAAAAAAAAAAAAAAAAAAAGAACTTCTACTGAAATTGTAGAAGTTAACAGCAAAACTAAAATCAAAAACATAAATCAAAAACTGAAATCAAATTTGGAAGAAATACTGTTTGGTCCGGATCCCGAACACCACATTTAATTATATGATTATATAATTAAATCTAGAATCACACGTGATAACGCCAATTCTACAGATAAACTCCAGATGGGCACATGACATGAGGTACTTCCTATGAGAGCCCATTCAAACGAGGTGGCATATACTAAAACATGGATAATTTCCACATTTTAAGACTATTTACGTTTTAAAGGTAAGAGCTTACGGGGGCTAGCTAGCAGAGGGTTTACGAACGATTATTGATGAATCAATGTGAGCTGCTGATGTGTTTGGTATCCAGATTTGTGGGGATTTAGGAGGTAGAAAACGCTAGTTATTTACACATCTGAGGTAGCTAGTCTCTCGTCTTATTTTCCCAAAACAATATCACAGAATGTTCTAGTATCCTCCATCTGGTAGAATAATGTAGAAACACTTTCCTTACAGTGCTCCATTACTCTTCTATTCATCATGGAGCCACCTGGAAAGTTCTTCCCTTACCCACAGTGATCATTACCCTTGTGCTTCGTGACCCTAGCCATCCCTAGCTCAACAATTTCTAACGGATTCATAGTATCCAAGCCGTAACAAGACTAGTTCTCGGATAGAAAACTGTCATAATTATGGGCTTAGATATGAATTAGGGCAAGAATGTAAGTGCGAAGATGAATGTGTGTTGGAAAATAGGTATGGGTTCGATGAGTAAGGCGGCTCAAAGAATATGGGCGCGATTCTATGAATAGAATAATAATGATATGAATCGGGAAAATATATGATATACTATGGAGAAATAAAAGATGGGTTTAATGAATTGAATTGATTAGATTATCTGTCTTGGTGATTCCTACACAGCTTATATCATGTAATTGTTGAATTGTAAGATTGTTGGTCAAACACAATCATTCCTGTACCTGAACATAATGGAGTTATGGTTGTATTTATTACTTACTTAGGAGTATAGAGAGTAAGGCGTTTGGATATCTTAGATACCCTGGATTAGTAGTTCCGTATTAGCGTATAGACGAGGCTGGCAGACACATATTAATAGGAGTATGGGCGCAGCATTGAAGGATGCTGCGATCGCGAGAATCATACACGATAGATTAACTCAATACTTTATCAATTCTGCTTCCAGTACTCACGTACCACTCGTATACAAGAATCTTATTCTAATAGTAATCTTGATAGACCAAATCCAGACTAGATACCATCTATCACTCGTTCCATACTCTAACAACGACAATGAAATGCACGACAGTATACAACATGAGTATGGGGTCAGGGTCGGTGGATGAAAGCCTACGCGTGTATCAGACCATACCATGCACTAGTCGAGTCTCAAGCATCAAACATGCTCAGTAAGGGAGATATCAATCATCTAGGTCATGAGTCAGGACGTGAGTCATGTGTGAGAACCTTAATTGTTCCAATCATGGGGAAACTTCAGACACATGGAGTCTGAATTTCTAACAATGTGGAATCAATTTTCTGGTAGGTGACCAAATGTATCTGGACTTTTTGACGACCAATGGATGTTTAAAGATGAACGCGTAGAGTACAGAATAAGTAGATACACCTGAATATATACATATCGAATTTTTCATACAGACGTGCCCATCGAGTGTTTGATGTACTCATGTATTGTGTAATGGGATTATTTGGTTCTTAAGCTCATGCTAATTAGTATGACTCACAGTTAAGTCATGCATTCGCATCAACTTACACAAATATTTACGGGCAATGTTATCGCTGAATCTGGTCTAGGTATCCCCTGCTTCCTTGCGCAGACTAGGATTATAACAAATCCTGAGCACTCGAATGGATAAAGTGTAAGTGTCTCGTGTTAAGTATTAGAAAGTCAGTTATCGCTTCAAAGTGAGGGCTGGAAATGAAAAATATTCGAGCATATAGCTGGTGGTTTAGAAGCAGCAATGTGGCTAAAAGTGGTTTTACTTCCGATAAAATTTGATATTAGTGGTCGATTGTGGCTTTTTTTTAAATTTTTAGCAGATCATTTGAGGAATTTTCAATGTTTGCAGCCCACATCTGAATCCTCTGAATCAAGCTCTGTTTCATCTTTTTTTGGCTTTCCTTTTCTTTTTGACTTCGTACCTTTGAGCATCATATCCAAAGTTTTTTGCTGCTTTTTGTCCGCCTCGCTTATCTTTTTTTCTACTTGTGCCTGAAATTTCTTTCGATCCGTTGCTCCAAGTCTTTGCAATTTCTCCGACTCCTCTTTGAAAGTTTCAGTATCAAGGTCAACATCTATGAGACTTTCTAGTAGCCGAATTTCCTTGGCCCAAATGCTTTTGTCCTCTACGGTTTTCCCCTCAGCAGTTTTTACATCGATAGGGGTTTCTAATATCATAGGAAGACCTTGAAATGGTCCATAATTCATAACGCTGTGAAAAGCCGTCAAACCAAGAAATCCAGTACCTATATTGCCGTGCACATCTCGATTTGATGAAAATGGTGCCTTGCTGTCATTAAGATGCAACGCTTTTAAGTAGGGCATCCCAACAATGCTAGAAAATCTATTCATAGTTGCTTCAAAGGCTTCTGGGGTTCTCAAATCGTATCCCGCAGCAAATGTATGGCAGGTATCAAGACAAACTCCAACTCGAGACTTGTCGTCAATGAGCGAAATTATATCACGTAAATCTTCCCATGTTGACCCTATCACGTTTCCGGCACCTGCCATATTTTCAAGGAGTGTAATTACTGTTTTAGTGGCTTTGTGCGCCTTGTTAAGTTGTGTTGCGATATTTTGGATTGCTTCATGGCGTTGGTTTTTCCCCGAGTTTCCTGGATGAAAGTTATATAGTCTAATCCCTAGCTCTTCACAGCGGTGAAGGTCATCGACGAAGTTGGTGTATGCTTGTTGAGCTTTCTCAGGGTCTGATTGAGCGAGATTGACGAGATAGGATCCGTGTGGTAGGATATGCTTCGCCGCATCGTAGCTATTTTCAAGGCATTGTACTTTAAACTGATCGCGGGATTCAGTACTAAGAGGCGGGCTTATCCATTTACGCTGGGATTTTAGGAACAAGGCGAACGCGTTACCTCCGATGTGAAGCGCGTTTTTTACAGAATTTTGCACTCCTGTATGGATTTTCAGTTCAATCATTTCGGGTATGAGGGATCAGAGTGGGCTTACCTCCTGCAGCAGAAACATGCGCACCAACAAGCATTGGCTTCTTCAGAGTATCTACCAATGTTCGAGGAGCAAGTGGCATATCTTGAGCTTCCGTTTTGTCTACTTTCTTTTGTTTCTTCCGTAACCTTGTATTGGTTTCGTCAGTCGCCGCGTCTGTTACGTGATTACATGAAACAGTAGATTTAGATTGACTCTTGGTTGGTTTTTTGTTAGCCTCCCCAACTTCATCTACTTTACGCTTGCGTGAGATGGCCATTTCGTTTACATTTGTCAACTGTTGGCGGTTGTTGAAGTTACGCCGCAGTCCTAGCTAGTGAGTAATCGGACTGGATTGTATTCTGGTACATTGGTGTTAGTATGGGACAAATTTTGTATATTTGACTGGAGGTTGAAAGGTTTAAAAATGTAGTCCTTAACTCACTTCTAAATGATTTATATGTCATGTGGTGAAGCGCATGTTTGTTTTCTATTTACAATTAAGGCTAGTCCCCAATGTGGAAAAGGACGCAATTGTATAGCTCTCACAATGTTGCATTCCCAATGGACATGGGTCATGATCAGGTAACTTCACATAAATTATGGTTTGGTAACTAGGCCAACATAATTATCTCAAAATTTACATTTAATAAAGCTCACGTGCGATTGCTCTCGTCAAGCATTTTGATGCGCTCCATAGACGATATAAGTTGTAACGAAAACTATCAAACAAACCTAATGTCTCACTCAGACGACCTTATAAACTTTGCTGTCATTGAGGATCATAAAGAAAATATACAGTCGCTTCCAGGTGGGCATTCAGCTCGTGCTTTAGCTAACCTATTTTCGCCTTCATCCAGCAACACCTCGAAATCAGCCGCTACACCTACTAAGAATATTAATGATACTGCTAGAAAAGAGTACGAAGCTGAACTAGAAAATATCTCTGAATCGGATGATCCGCTTGACATCTATGATAGGTACGTCCGGTGGACGATTGAGACTTACCCATCGGTCCAAGCAACCCCTTCATCACAATTACTACCACTGATTGAAAGGGCGACCAAATCCTTCATCAGTTATCCACAGTATAAAAACGATACCAGATATTTAAAGCTATGGATTTATTACATACAACTTTTTTCTGATAGCCCTCGAGAGGTTTTCGCTTATTTAGCTCGTCACAACATCGGAGATAGTCTTGCAGTCTACTACGAAGAATTCGCTGCATGGCTTGAGTCAGCTGGTAGATGGAATCAGGCAGAAGAAATCTACAAATTAGGGATATCTAAAGAAGCCCGACCAATAGCGCGGCTACTTCGAAAATTTGATGAGTTTCAAAAGCGATATGATCAAATACCAGAACATGCCGACCAGCCTCTATCGCCTGCTATACCCAAAATGAGATCAGCTCTCTCAACAAAGCTGGATCCTTTTTCTACGACGGTGGCAGTTGATCCTCAAACATCGAGGCCAAATCCTGTAACCGGTGTAAAGCCAAAAGTTGGTCGGCATAAACTCCAAATATTTTCCGATGAAGATGGGAAAGCCCCTGTGTTAGCTGCTGATGTGGACACAAAAGGGTGGCAGAGTATCGGGTCTCTCTCAGAACGCAAGAAGGAGAACATCATTCAGGCTAAGCCTTGGGTTGGTGAGACTCTTAAAGCTGGTGGGAAAAAGATTAATGAAAAAATCCCAGTTTTCAAAGACGAGGTATGTTTGTTGCGAATCATATAAACCACAGTTATTGATTAACACAGGACTAACAATTTTCGTTCTGACATTGTGTAATTCAGTCTACATCACAGTATGATTATCTACAAATTACAGATCCTGCTCAATATCAGGTTACAAAGAACCAAAAAGGTCGGATTGAAAGGATATTTGTAAACCTTGAAGCAGTCTATCCCTTTCCTAACAAATTTGGGAGCGAACTTAGTATTGAGGAGCTCATAGCCGGTAACAGAGGTTGGTTAACAAAAATATGGAAACCTGAAATATGTAAAGAGAGCTCTCTACCTGTATCTTCCAAATCATCAAAGTATCTGGCAAAATTTTCCGTCTCTCCGAATGATAGCCAATCATCAAGTCCCAACGAGAATACCTCACGTGTCCACGAAGCAGCCCAGCTGGACGAAAACTGTATGGTAAAAGAACCTCACCGAGATCGACCCAGTCGAAAGATGAAGGTTAGAGAAATTAACGAGACACAGATCAGTATGGTTAATCTTCCCCCCAATACACAACTGCTAATGAAAGAAAGTTAAGGCAAAACTATCATCACCTACAGGTCCAAAAATATCTAAAAGAAAAAACAGGGAACAAACTATGACCATTCATACTAAAGCTGCAACAGATGAAATATACGGCCTATTTAACCAGCCCCTTGAGCTAAATCATTCAGACAGTGAAAGCTCTTCTGATGGTTACAATACAAGTGGTGGTGATAGTACTGGTACAGGGCGAGTATTAACGAACAGTGAGGCTGAAGATGACAACGAGACCCTAGGTGGTAAAAGCGTTAGTGAATGGACCGAATTTACAGCTCAGAATCAAATTGATGCCGAAGGCATCGAGAGCGAAAGAACAAATTCTTCCATACGTCCTGAAATGGACTGCCAGGAATATCCGTTAGACGACTATAAACACATAGACCCTGAACAGGAACCAAGTGCTTCTTCTCAAGATACCTCTTCCTTTCAATTTGAAAAAAACTTCAATGTTCCATTAATATCTAAAGATACCGCATCTCAGAACCCACCATTCCGAACTTACATCCAATGTTCTCAAAACCGACTGCCGTTCTTAACACCAATAGCTGAAAAAACAGAGTCCTCGCTAGGCATGCGAACGGTTATTCTAGAGAGAAAACATCACTCAGAAACCTCACCAAGTAGGGACGCTTCACGTAAATGTACATCCATAGTCGATAGTTTCGATAACCCTCTCCCAGAAGAGTTTCCAAATGAACTTGTAAGCAAAGCCGAACAGTATTTGTACATAAGCACTCCTCAGCAACGTGCCCGTGAACCAAACAGAAATATCGACATTACGCCACAAAGAGTGCTTGTAAATGATAGCAAATGTAATCCTACAGACCAAATACTTCGTGAATCTATACTGACTTCCCTTGAACCATCTCTAAATGAGTATGATGGATATTTCGAGCACAAGAACGAAATTGGGGGCAGGTCTACTGAAATTAAGAAATTTATTAAAGCCATGGCAAAAGTCCAGCGAAAGACAAGCGATAAAAGTGCACTTAACTACAAAGGCGCACCCATATTACGATTTCCTGGAATGAGCTGTCAATATCTGGTTAAGCGTGAACTAGGCGCTGGCACATTTGCACCTGTATATCTTATCGAAAATATTATGGACGAGGCTCTCACATCACCTCTGATACGACAGAATTTTATGTCCGACGTAGATGCAGTTGAGAAGGGCTGTCTCAAAGCACTTAAGATGGAACATACTCCATCTTCCTGGGAATTTTACATGTTAAGGCAATCAAAATATCGTCTTCGTGACTCGCGCGCTATTGACAGCATAATAGACGCCTACGAGATGCATATGTTCAAAGACGAATGCTACCTTATAGAAGAATTTCACGATCAAGGTACCCTCTTAGATATTATAAATATCACAATGGCGGACAAGTCCGGTCCAGGTGTGATTGAGGAGGTGCTTGTAATGTTCTTTGCAATTGAACTCTTCCGCACCGTCGAAGAATTGCACACACATGGAGTTCTACATGGCGACCTCAAGGCTGACAACTGCTTAGTAAGGTTTGAGCGGCTCGCCGAAAGTAATGTCTGGAGCAGCAAATATTGTCGGGATGGGTCGGCCGGTTGGAAAAGTAAAGGTATCAAGTTGATAGACTTCGGCCGAGCCATTGATAAAAAAGTATTCAATCCTGAGGTCCAATTTATCGCAGATTGGGAGTCAGGTCCGCAAGATTGCGCTGAGATTCGTGAGATGCGACCTTGGACCCATCAAATCGACTACCACGGACTTGCAGGAATTCTCCATTCAATGCTTTTTGGGAAGTATATTGAAACTGTGGCTGATAATCGTGGCGAAATTGGTCCACACGTCAAAAAAACATGGCGGCTCCGTGAGAACCTTAAGCGCTACTGGCAAGTAGAGATTTGGGCTGAGGCCTTTGACATCCTACTCAACGCCACGTCTCACATGGAACGGGAGGAAAATTCACAGTTGCCGATCACGCGTAGCATGCGTGCTTGCAGGATGAAAATGGAAATATGGCTAGAGGCCAACAGCGAGAAAGGGATCGGACTTCAAGCTATCATAAGGAAGCTAGAAACGCAACTATCTCGCAGAAAGTGAAGAATTATGTCTAGAACTTACTGTGAAATATCAGCTTGGTCGTCTGCCACACTCCTGTGGGACAAAATTTTGGAACCCAAATTCGAGCTTCTAATCCTGCGAAAGTATTTACCATCACATATATTTCTTGGCTTGTTGACAATAGATAGCCGAGGATATATTATAATCCTACCAAATATAGCCCTTTTTACGCACAAAGCATGCTTTCACGTTCTTCCACAAAAATTCTACTGTCTTTATTCACCGTGAGAAAGTATGCCTAGCAATTTACAATGCATTTAGCATGAAAAAACTGTAAACCACCAGAAGTATCTCTAAATTCTAACTCATCACTGTCAATCACAGTTGAAAAAATAAACAATCTGCCATTGAAAAGCATTTATATCTCTGCGCTTTGACAAGTATTAAAACTAAACAATAATCTCTGTTCATAAATCATGAGGCCAAGCAGTGTTGATCTACCCCGCAGTAGTAATACCTAGGAAATGGCTCATGCAAGTTATGTTGGATTCTAATAGCTGGAAGATATAAGGCCAGCTGCGGCATGATCTTTATCACTGTTAAATCTGTGGTTATAGCTGACTGTTGGGGCATTCTAATGAGTCATAATGCCTCAGTTGGAATCGTTAAATCGCACCGAATTTAATTAGAGTATTAATTTACCAAATACTTCTATGAAAGAGTTAACGCTCCAGATACTGCTGCACTAGAGTAATGACGGTGAGGCTTTAACTTAAAAATGCCTGTCAGTTTTTCTTCATGCCAGATAGACAATTGGTTTTCTGATCATATTTTGATGATGGGCATATGAATTGATGTGATCAGTTCAATAACAAAACAAAGCTAGATTCAGCGCCGAGAATACGATTACACGCAACAAAATTCTTTACCTGTTCATAATTTTGAGATCTGGGAGGAGCTTAAGGATGAAATATCGGAGGCAGAGGAGTGAGTGGTGATAACAAATACGCTAATAAATGTGTATTCGCAAACTTATGTTTAAAATATTTACCAACTAGATAGTTATGCTTCTTTCACGTTCACAGCCTGTCATAAATTCAGACTCTGTGTGTCTGAAGTTTCCCTTTGATTGGAAGAACTGAGGTTCTCACACATGATTCACGACCAAGATGATTGATATCTTCTTTATTGAGCATTTTTGATGCTTGAGAATGAACTAGTGCATGGTATGGTTTGATACCCGTGTAGACATCCATCCGCCGACCCTGACCCCATACTCATGTTGTATACTGTCTTATGATTCATTGTTATTATTTGAGTATGAAACGAGTGATGGATGCTGTCTAATTTGAATTTGGTCTATCAAGTGCACATGTATATAAGCTAACTAGGAATCACTAAGACTATTGTAAATGTGTTAGTGCCTAGCAGGGATAACACACTCTAGATGCTGTATTAGGCTAGCTATGTTGATCGTGTCGGAGCGAGATCGGGTGTGGTAATTATAGAACACTTACTCCCGTTAGATTTTAAGGCTAGTTAATCAAACACTATTGAACCTACCGTCTTGCTTCTCTTGCACATTAGTACTCTGTCGGTGATAATTACATTGCAGGGTGCTTCTTTTCAACAAAGACATATAATTACTCAATTAATTCTATCCATTTTTATTTCTCCAAATTAAATCAAACATTCGAAAAAAAAACATCGTTTTCACGAAAAGCGGCGCCACGTATCATGAACGTTACTTCTTTGGATAATTATCAAAATCTTAATAGTCCATTATTACCTGTCTCCTCAAAATTTTCACGTTTTTTATTTTTGCATTAGATATTAATTGCGTATGCAGCTATCTAGTTATGACACAATATCAAAGAAATGTACAGAAAAGATGACTCAATTTACAAAAAGTGTACTCATGCCTCAGATTTCATTTCCAAATACCACTGCGAAGTTATGCCGGCTTTTTCTTCACCCCAAGTCAACCCTCATCCGTGAATACCCACCCAGGGGAACGTCTACAAAAACTCTGAGTTATCCAGACATGCCTCCATCATCTTTCAACGTTTCTCCGCGCGAAATATGATCTGAGATGTCTCCTTTCCAAGTGGTGTAGGTGTCCAGGCTACTCAAACTATACCGGAGAACACCACCAGGAGGCGGACCACAACACCTTCCATCGTCGGCTTGTTTTATAGTGTTAGCTGCACTGTCGCAAGCGAAGTCTTAGCGCACACAGAGTTCAAATAGTAAAACTCGTTGCCAACGTTCAAACTCACTCGCCTGTCGAGATTCCATCCTTCCTTTGCACTATCTTGTAAACTTGTCCTGATCCCTCTCACATCCATCCCAAAGAACTGTCTCCCAGATTTGTGCGCCACGCTTTGCTTCCTCCATCGGGTATAAATATCGGCGTGGGCGTGTATTTGGTGGTCAACTGAGACCAGAGAAGGTTAAAGAGAGGTGTGATCATTGGAATAAGGACGTACTAGGTCGTACTTGTAGACTTGATGAGTCTTAGGTAGGCGTCAAACTCTTTGTGAGCGAAAAAGCGAAGTCGTGGAGTAATATGAATCATTGCCTCGTGGGCCAACTACTTTGATATCGCGAAATTTGAATGAACTTGGCTCTGGGAAAATATTTCACTCCCACATTCGTAGTGGACACCGCGTACAGGTGTTCAGTCTTGCTCTCCTGGCGAGAGCTTGTTGCAGTAGGTGATGACAAGAGGAGTCGAAGAGCCGCTTCTTGATTATCTAGGCCAATAGTTACTGTTGGTATAAATGTCCTGACCTTACTTTCCAATGTTAGTCATGGATTAGTCATCGTTCATTATGAGTATTAGTATCTTTTTGTAGAATAGGACAATAGACAAGATCCACCAACACATTTCATGAAACGGAGGACGAAGGCTGAACACCTGTCAGTGGTGTCCTCTACGAACCTGGGAGTGAAATATTCTCCCAGAGCCGAGATTCAGTCACGAAAATGGGTGGGATGAATTTTAATTGATGGATTTTCGACTTGATGGGGTTTCGCTCGATATTTTGGTCGAAAAATCAGTCGACAGAGATTTCACAGCCGGAACAACGTCGAACAAAATGTCATCATCACCAACATACGATTCACGAATGGGCCTAGGTCTATCTGGGGGTCGTATTCAAACATCCGACATCTCTTAAACTCCTTTTATACTTGCGACGAATCATTTCTCAATCGATCCTACACCTGCGACCTACCTCCATACCCGTCCGATCACCTACTTACACACGCCCTATTGAGGAAAGTCATGATGGAAACGGGACGTGTACAAAGGAGGAAGAAGAGGAGGGAAGATACACCGAGTGGATTACACAAATCCCCAATGACGAAAACAACCCAACGGTACGATATGAAGGTGCAAGGCTAGAGCAACGATGAGATCTTGAACGGCATTTATATTTCGGAGTCAATGAGGATGTCAAGGGCTCGGGCGCGTGGTGGCCGAGGCTGAGGAGGGAATTGCGCTACAGCGTGTATACAGCGGGTTTCTGGACGGTTAGGCTTGGTATGATTCAACACATGGGTGAAGTCTGAGGTGGTCCGGTCATTAAAGTGGGACGAGGTTTATCTGTACTTCACGGTAGTTAACCTGATCCGGCCCAACCCCGCACGTGCTTAAGCTCCAATAGGAGTGCAACGGTAGCCATGTAACCTAGCATGTTAATGAACAAAACAAAACAAAAACAACCGTAGAAACGTGACATATAGTTTACGTTCTTTGCACCGTGTTTAAGTATCCCGACTGTCACTTTTGTTGCATAAAAGGCCATGGTATTGTGGAGGGTAGCTGCACGACCCGCTTTTCGGCCAACGGCGCCCATCTTTTCCAAAGATTCATCGCGTCCAATTTCCCTAAGAGGAAGGATGTTATCCTCTGAGAGCTCAGGTGAAATCCTTTCTCGAATCCCGCACATTCTCGAAGAATTCCACCTTATCCAAATAGGGTGTGCTACACTATTTTTCTTACTATTATTTAATGTCGTGCTAGCTCGCGAAACAACCACAATCCTTTGTAATTCGAATTTTCGAATCTTCTCTTTGTCCCCCTCTCCTTCCCTCTCGCGCTCGTCGCATTCCTTCAACAAATTGTGATCGAGTCGCTGGCATTTTTATCATGCCACCTGTTCGATAAAAGCTCACCAACGCAATGTTGGACAACGCGAGAGTCCGCCCGAGGGCTCCTGCAAAAACATCTGGCCTCGCGCAAAAATTATCAAGCCTATTTGCGAGTGAGGCCTTTATCCCTGGGAAGTCTTCCACACTTCCCGATCAAGAGATGACTGATTTTGAGCCCGTCAGGTCAGCAAAATTTGGTCCCGAGGCCAAAATCTTATCGAGCTTGCCCCAGAGGCAAGTACCTCAAGGAAAGGAAAGGAAATCGTCCGAGAGAAGACGACAGAACATGCTGAAACGTCTTCAATAAAATTCGCTGTGCTAGCTTCCAAGGGCACAGCTTTGACATCAGGAATGGAGTTTCCTCCGGAGCTGCAAACCATGATGGAGACCGAAAAGCGACGGACGACGCAAATTACGGCCCGCCTCGCCATCTTCTCGACTGAGATAAACATTGTTGAAGCAACTCTTTCGCCTCCTTTGATCGGCGATAATAAAGAATTCGTAGACGTTATAAAAGTCTACCTACGAACAGCCGTTAGCCAGTTTGTTCAATCCGGTCCAGGAAGCCCACCACCAGTTCTTCCTGCTCACCCCGTCAAGGGCTCCAGAAGCTAGGGTATCTATATTGTGATGTAATAGCCATAGTTGGTTTGAGTGCACCCATGTCCGAAGTACAAGTGCTAGTATGCGATACAGGGATTAAATACTCCCAGCACGACTTATTACTATCAGCGCTTAGAACTGAGTGTTACTAGTACAACGCAGTGCAGGATATGTTACTCCAGTTACGTGACAATGGGCTTTGTGCCGCTTCAACCACACTGACGCTACACTTATATGCGAGTGTGGGAGGGAAAAATCAATTGGTCACCTTGTCCAGTGTCGAAAAGCACTGGCCAAATGGCGGCTGAAAAGCGGAAGGCGTAGGGCACCGGCTCTGGAAATAATGCTTGGATCAAGGGGATGGCAGCTGTTTAGGGTCTACGTCCAGGAGAGTGGGATATACAGTCTCTTATGGATGGCAAAAGTAAAATTGTCAAAATGACTGGGGTTAGATCCCTGTACATATTGCCTTAATTGGTATGATCTTCATGCAGGCCCATGTAGAGTTACCCGACTAGTAATGCGAGCAAGGGGTACTATCCAATGACATTACGTGAAAGTCTAAATTATGGGGATGGTTTTGAACTCAATGGGAAAAGTACAATAGTCCTAAGTTGAAATTCAAAATTGAAAAAAGTCAGTTGATAGTCTCATAAAATGCACATCTATTTCAAAAATTATTGCTCTGTATTACAAAAGTCTACATCGAAGCCCTCCGTATGGCTCGCAACTAAAATGAAAGCGTACTACATGTTTTCTGTGTCTTCTCCATCCCAATACTCTGTGTACCCTCCATTTGCCTTTATCACTGCTACGCATCTTTCGTGCATGCTGCCAACTAGTGACAATAGCTCCTCTGAACGTATAGAATCCCATGCATCCTGTAGCAATGTCTTCATCGTGGCAGAGCGCACAAGCCTGACCCCATTTATCTCAGGACTATTTACCTTAATGTGGTTTTTTAAGATATTCCACAATGACTCGATCGGGTTCAAATCCGGAGAGCAAGGTGACCATCTAATAGGCGTTATTCCAACTCCACGCAGCGCCCCAATTGTTGAGTACGCATTATGACATGGTACGTTGTCGTGCATGTATAGAATTTCTGGATTTTCCGAGTGAAATTGATTCAAAAGTGGCAAAATCCTTTCACAAAAGTATGAGGCCATCATTGATCCCTAATCCTTCTTCCAGACTAGGAATGGGCCTTTTTATGATCCATAAAATGATCCCCAAACATCCAACTGTTGCCATGAGCATGGCGAACCACAATACAAGTCTCATCAAACTCATCATCAGGCTAAAATCTGCTGTTATTACGAGGAAGATTTTGATAGCATTTATATGTACTTTTCTAATGACACGAGGTTTCATATGACAATCACCCGATACCAAGTTTTCATCAGTCCATAATATGCGGCTCCATTGTTCATCGCTCCAATCTAAATATAATTGGGCGAGCTCCAATCTTTTCTGCTTGTTCATCGCGCTTAACGGGGGCTTCTTCCGAGCAATGCATCTGCTGTAACCTCTTTTTCCGAGTGCATTAGAAATTAGCCGTTCACTGCATCCCCAGTGGCTGAAGGGCCCCATTGCTAGTTCCAAATAGCACATCTGTCGATTTTCAGGAGACTCCCGGACGAATACTTCAAGGTCATCTACTTGTTCCGCGCTTAATTTTGGTAAGGGTCCTTTGCGAGACATAGGATTGTCAGTCTCTCGAGCACACGCAAGTTGTACTTGTCTTATTGTGAAGCCAAGTTTGTCGGATATATTTTGAAGTGTCAAGCCAAGTCTTCTTATTGCTCTTATTTCTATACATTGATCGCGAGTTAGATGCTTGCGAACTTTAGTTTCTGAAGCAGACTTTTCGAGAGACATTGTTTGCCGGAATAGAGGATGAATTGATAGTGGTGTGTAGTTTCAGGAACTGTTTTGTTTTGTTCATTAACGTGCTAGGTTACATGGCTACCGTTGCACTCCTATTGGAGCTTAAGCACGTGCGGGGTTGGGCCGGATCAGGTTAACTACCGTGAAGTACAGATAAACCTCGTCCCACTTTAATGACCGGACCACCTCAGACTTCACCCATGTGTTGAATCATACCAAGCCTAACCGTCCAGAAACCCGCTGTATACACGCTGTAGCGCAATTCCCTCCTCAGCCTCGGCCACCACGCGCCCGAGCCCTTGACATCCTCATTGACTCCGAAATATAAATGCCGTTCAAGATCTCATCGTTGCTCTAGCCTTGCACCTTCATATCGTACCGTTGGGTTGTTTTCGTCATTGGGGATTTGTGTAATCCACTCGGTGTATCTTCCCTCCTCTTCTTCCTCCTTTGTACACGTCCCGTTTCCATCATGACTTTCCTCAATAGGGCGTGTGTAAGTAGGTGATCGGACGGGTATGGAGGTAGGTCGCAGGTGTAGGATCGATTGAGAAATGATTCGTCGCAAGTATAAAAGGAGTTTAAGAGATGTCGGATGTTTGAATACGACCCCCAGATAGACCTAGGCCCATTCGTGAATCGTATGTTGGTGATGATGACATTTTGTTCGACGTTGTTCCGGCTGTGAAATCTCTGTCGACTGATTTTTCGACCAAAATATCGAGCGAAACCCCATCAAGTCGAAAATCCATCAATTAAAATTCATCCCACCCATTTTCGTGACTGAATCTCGGCTCTGGGAGAATATTTCACTCCCAGGTTCGTAGAGGACACCACTGACAGGTGTTCAGCCTTCGTCCTCCGTTTCGGGAACTGTGTTGGTTAGGCAGCCAAAAGTGTCGTTGAAATTGTGTTTTTCTAAGCGATTATGAGAAGAAGATGATTGGACCATACTTCATGGCGAGCGGGGTTTGGAGGAGAGACATACTAACCTATTACGAGCTAGCCCAACTGCGCCTACAGGGCTAATCCCTTCAACCACCCAGCTTGAAGTTTTACCTTTTGGAACCTAGAGGCACTGTACACTATTCTATAACTGCTCATAACCTAGTCACAACAACCTAACCCTACGAAAACTCGAGCTCCAGCCTGAAAGACAACTTGGGGCACAGTAGCTCGGGCAGGCCTAGTCAGCGACGCTGGGCCATCGACAATAAAGGCAGCAACGCCCGCCCAGAGAGAAAAAAGTTCCATTTCGGATGTAAAAGTCGTGAATCGACTTTTTCTACGCCCTGATTTTTCCATTCCCACCGTCTCCTCTCCCCAGCTGGAGTAAGGCTAGCGGTGTCTCAGGCGCTGGGAACCGCTGCCAACAATATCACGTCGGTTCAGCGGGTAAAAACAGGCTTTGCGCTAACAGCAATGGATGAACTCGCTCGGAAAGAGCTCCTAGATTCCTCCACATCACGGAGCGAATCTCGAATCAATCTGGAACCTGCATCAAATCTGGTTGCCCTGCAAATTGCAACCGTGCCGGTGAAAATTAATATACGCAAGGGTTCCGTTTCCATCACGGAAGAGATGGCCGCCGACGAAGTCACGTGAGTGACGAAATCGGTTCCGTTTCTTGTTCGTCCGCACGGGAACTGCAAGCTTGGGGCGCCATACGAGAACTGGCAAGCTCTCCTTCCTCGCGAGTCCACGCCCCGATCTGGATTTCGCATCTTCAATGACTCCGGAGCTACAAAACTCTTCCAACCTCGTCGACAAGTTGAACAGCGCAAGCGCTGTATGGGCTTCCACGCCACCCGTGGTTGTTCCCGCGCTCCAGCCTACTGGAACTACGGATCAAATATGCACTTGGAAGCCAAGTGCAAGGCCCTCACTTAGTGTTACAACTGTGGGGGACCCCATCGATCAGATTCTCGGGCCTACCAAGCCAGACCCAAGAAATTCGGACCGGCAACAAAAGAGCTGCTTGCGATAACTCGCAAGGTCGAGCAGAAAAATCTCGCAGATTATGCTCGTATCAAAGCTGCAGCCGAAGTAGCCATTCAGGCGAATCACGGCGCGAAAAACGACGTCTACATATCAGACGGATCGGGGTTTGGAATTCTGGAATCCGAAGAGAAGGTTTGAGGTTGTGGTCAGCCACAGTGAAATCGTCGAGGCTCCGACATACTAACAGCAGGACACCAGATGGAAAAAGGGTGCCTGCGAGCTCATCTTCTGCTCTCAGCGAAGGTCAAAATTTTTAACGTGGAAGATTTGGCAGGATAAGGAACGGGCGAGACGCGCGGGATCTGGACATAATTGTGATTTCTTCTGAATTTGATTTATGTTTTTCATTTTTGTTTATGATTTTAGTTTTGCTGTTAGCACCTCTATTTATACCTCTATTTATGTGGAAATTCACGCGGTTGGAATAAGTTGGGTCTGTATACAGTGATCCTTACCGGCTTCACCTGTCCTTGACCCACTGTGGAAAAATTAGCATTAGCTTAGGACAAAAACAATAAAACAAACAGAACAAACATAAGGTCTCATGTTGGCCAGCTCAGTCTACACAAACTACCCGAAGTTTCGATACTTTTAAATAAGCCCGGCATGTTATAAATGAGCTAAGGCCTACCTGCCATGCACCCCGAACTATCGAAAGAAGTCAAAAGTTCTCTCCAGCTGAGACTTTTATATTCTAATACAGTAGAGAAGATAGTTATGTATATGAAAAGGAAAGTTATCCATCACCTAGACCAGAAGTCTTTTAATCTGAGCTCTAGCAAATACAGGCCAAGTGTTCATAGTTTGGAGTACCATTTAGTATTGTTATTGCATGCTTCAAAAAAGCATGTTTCATGAAGCCATTTACTAAAAGCTATGGCTCCTTCAGGTGAGCCTAGGATCCAGCGAATTCTCGTCGTTGGCTGTTTATTTCCGCTGCAACGGCGGGACCGACCCTGATTGAGTCTACAAAAGAAGAAGTGCCCGGGAGAATTTTCTAGCCCGCAAGCACAGATGAGAAGGGCGTCCGAGTGATGAAAGCGGCGGCGGTAGTCAGCAAAGTCTTCATGACCTGAGCGAGATGCAAGAAGGCGACCAAGAGCGTAGCGGTTAAGGCTTTTGAGTTCGGGGGAGGTGCTACACTATATGATATACTCTACATAGTCCGTGTGACTCCACAGTCATGTGAATTTACATGTCAGTTGTTGCTGGAACCGCTGATAATTCCCACATTCACGCTTTCAGCATGAAAACGCCACCCTTACCTGCTCATGCGGAGAAGAGAAGCCCCCCGACCACTTTTTCTATTGCAACCTCGGGCAGTACTAGGCAGAGCTCTTTAGGGCTCAAAACTTCAATCCTACCATATCTTGGGCTCTTGCTATAGCGGAGGGAGCTCATGCATTCAGTAGCTGGGTGCATGATACAAGCTTTTTTCGAAAAGCACAACAAATCTGACGAGAATGAAGTCATTTAATAAAAGCGTGAGAACTTTAAAGCGACGCAACTAATTTTCTCGTTACTAATTTTATTTCTTTGCTTTATATTCTCCATGGAATAACGTCTGCAAATCATGACAGACAACGGGATACTGATATTCATTTTTAATTAAATCTTCGAGGACAGGATAATAAAATCCTAGTTTTCATTTGCTATGTTGGGTCTATGTGGGCGCCAACACGTCAGGTAATGGTACATAGACTGGGATAACCGGTACGTGAGGAGCTCACGTGCTGTGCGCGGGCACGACGTTAAATATTATAAACAAATAAATAAATTCCCACATTCAGACACCCACTTACAAAATAGAGCTGGCAAGCATCAGAAAGGTATTTATTGCTATACATGGATTATAGAAGTAAATAGGACGACCTACTTCTGGCTTTGCTTAAAATTGGATGTATATTCGGATGCTTACATATCGAATAGCCCGGGTAGGCTTAGTAAGCCCAGCAAGCAACGAGTGTAGTCGTACTCTCTCATAGCACATAGTGGAAAATAAATTAACCAAGTTTTATTTGAAGAATATTTTTTAATCTATGTCGTTCTGTTTTAAGCTTCGCCAGTAAGCTTTAACCTTATATTTCAGGTACTAAAGGGCGCTAGTCATGGTTTGAGTCTTAGCCTAGAGATATTAAGCTTCAGATAAACATCTATTGACGTTGTAACCACTTAGTTCTCACAGTAAAGATACACAGTATTATGTACTTCAAGAATGTAGTATCTTTTATTTAGGATATAGGACTTTTGGGTAACAAATCAAGGCGTAAAAAGAGATGTCACGTCGATTACTTGATTGTTTGCAAAGTAGTTATCAATAATTAACTGTTTTGAAAAAGTACTGGTTCCAGACCATGGAATGGTTACACTTTGGCAAATTAAAGAGTAAAATCAAATTCTCGAAAGGCTGCCTTGAACATTCGTATATCTCTTTTCTCTTCATCTTCCGACTGAACACAGTCCCTCCATTGAATTCGCTGTTCAAGTCCAAGAAGCTTTGCCAGCACAGTTCGTCCATATTGGAGAGAGAATTTAAAATCTTGTTCGAAGAACATTGTGATACATTTGGAAGTTTCTTCAATTTTTTCTCCATTCGGTGGCGCCCAAAGCCATAACCGAAAAAAATTTCCCTCGTGTAGACCTAGCCCGAGATCTCGGTCTAAAAAGGCCGGGTAGGATAGATTATCTGCTTCGACTCTGAAGGCCGCTTCAACTAGACCCTCACGGACCAATTTTTCTGAAATAGGAATTAGCTGCCAGTGTATATGAACACCATTTGTTTTGCTTATTTCATAAGTTATTGTGCCAAGTTTATTTCCACTATTACTTGCAATCATATTCTGTATTGATATCCTGAATCGTGTCATCTCTGTGAAAGTCTTCTCCCTGGCATTTTCCTCTTCGGGAATGGATGCAAGATTAGGCGAGTGAGCAAGTGGGACAATTAGTACGTGTGCTGGAAAACATATCCCAAAATGAGCATTCGTAGTGGATGTAGTCAGGGGGCCTTTTGCGATCGTAAGGTAAGAATCTTCACCAATTGAAGAAATAAGGTGAGTTGCTATTGAAGGGTTTGAAAGGCAAAAAAAGCACTCTCCAGGTCCAGGAGGTTGAAATTTATTGTCCCGCTGGCTCCTTGAGTGCGTACCCCTATTCCTCTTGATACTAGGCTGACCATACCTAGAAAACGGGTCTACATCTGATGCCGGTCTTTTTCTGATGCATCGTTCCAAATTCCATGGTGGATTAGTGACTCCGGTGGGAGCTGGTGAGCTAGAATTTACCGGTAATGAGAGATTAAAGGCGTACATAAACTTTTGTTTCGATGTACCATATGAAGCCAGCGAAAGAAAGCGAGTAATCTGATTGTTACCTGGAGCATTTTGAATAAGGTCTTGGTAGAACGGCTCGCGTTCAAAGAATAAGGAAGGAGAGACGGAAAAGTGGTATCGGGGCTTAATGGCGGCACAGAGGTCTGATATATGTTTGTAACCTACTGGCAACATAGAATCATTTGCGACGGGAACTCTGGAACCATTCCTGATACCAGCTGGCCAACAATTTGTGAGAAGTATATCTGCTGAGGTGTTACCGTACAATGCTTTTGCATCAGCTACCGTGTGGAGTGGTAGATATTGGTCCTGGGATAAGCCACCGACTATTGGGTCGCCTGGTTTCCCTCCAAGAGTTACAATCTTAACACCATCACTAGTTGTTGTGGTACAACGCTTTCCCAAATAATAAAGGTTCGGGTAAATCTTTTCAAGGTCAGTGGATTTAGTTTAGAATTAACTTGTGACGCACTTCTTCGTTTTTTTCAATTTTATCTACAATTAATTGCGGTAGAGGGTTACTGCCAACTGTGAAATACGTTGGAAATGGTATAAAGACGTTGCCAGCGAAAAGTTCTGTCGTATGTGCTTGATCTTCGGAAAACAAATTCCCCGCAATAATAGCAAGATTGAAATTATTTTTAGTATGTAGTGCAGCTAGTCTGGAAAATATTGGGTGTAGCTGGCCGTTTACATCCCCAATGACAATGCTGAAAAAGTTAGCCTCTGAATAATATCATTTGTCCACAGTTTGTATCGAATTACAGCAGTCGAAGAATCCTGATTGAGGGCATGTAATATAAAGAAGACTAACATCTTGCAAGTCATTGCGAATCTGTGGACTGGTTGCTGTTGATCGGAGTTCAAGCGGTGTTCGGATTATCCGTAAGAGTACTGACGCGCCCTTGTCACAACTCGGCTGGGCCAAAGGCGCATGGGTGCATAATTTCTACAATCATTTAGGTCAATCGTTCTGATACAATTAAATTCGAATTAGCCTACATCACAATCGCGATGCCGGCTAATTCTTCTCAGAGAATTGTGAAGAAACGAAAGGTCAAGTCTGGAACTTTGCATCAAAAAAACCATAGGTGGGAGTCTTTCACGACGAAAATCTCAAAACTCAACTCTCTCGATCCTCTTCGAAAAGTTCGCCGACATGACAATGAACCTGGGGATACCTCTACAACCGTCTCTTACTTCAGAATAGGTCTAGAAAAATGGTCAGAGCTAAATATTTCAGAAAAATTTGTTTCTTTTTCACATGAGGTCAATCCGATATCCCAGAGCCTACCGCAAATAATTCATTTTGAGGACAAAATTATAGAAATAATTATGTTGTACATTGGAAAACAAGAAAAAGACTCTCTTGAACCTATACTGGAATTAATGACTGATCTTGCACACGATCTTGGTCATCGGTTTGAAAAACACTTCGCCAAAATTCTGGCTGCATTAATTTCGATCGCAGAATCGTCCCAGGATGTTTCTGTTATTGAATGGTGTTTTAGTAGTATGGCATTTATGTTTAAATATCTCTCAAAATTATTAGTTCCTGATTTACGGGCAACTTATAATCTAATGGCATCTCTACTTGGAAAGAATCAGCAGAGACCGCACATAGCACGTTTTGCTGCTGAGGCATTATCTTTTCTTGTGAAAAAATCCGGCGCACCTGCCCACCGAGAAAAAGCTCTACCGTTGATAATGCGACACATAAAAACTGATCTATCTTCAACGAAGGATTCGAAGCAACATACATTGTATTACCACGGTGTGATGAATTTATGTGCAGAAGCAATTAAAGGACATGGCTTCAGTATTCATACTGCAGGACCAGAAATATTTAGGGAAATGTTTCAGGCTCTTGATGAAGACGATCTACTAGCAAAGAAAAGTTCAATATGGATGAACGTAATATGTGGAGTTCTTACGAGTCTATTACACCATACTAGCCATGAGACCTTTGGAGTTATCATAAATGTGATAGATGAAATGTTCATTAAACTTGAAACTGATCATAAAGAAGCGAGAGATCCTTGTAATCAACGTCGAGCTCTACTTCTAGTGCGACTTATCGGTATTTATGCTGGTGTACGTAAAGGTAATCGAATACAAAATTGGCCCAATACAATCAAAACTTTGTCTGGAATTTTGCAGTTATATGTGCAAAGCCCAAATACCAATTTAAGGAGTGCTGATAACGATGAAATATGGGACCCATTGGTTTTTAGCACCGGTGTAGTAATTCAATATGCACCGACAGAGTCCCTGATCGGTTACATTTCGTCCATATTGGATACTCTTACAAAGAAACCGCTTGCAGAACACTTTCTAAAATTCTGTTGCTATGTTTCTGAAACTGTGCCAGACAGGTTCAATAGCATAGTATTACCATATTTCCAAAGGTAAGAAATTTTGTTGCAAGAATCTCAAGATCCGATTTAACAGGCTATCAGATTTATAACTTCCTATTGGTCGGATGACAATAATGAGGATTCAATATCTATTATCCTGCCCAGAATGTTCTCATCGGGAACATGCTCCTCAACCATTTCTGGAAAGAATAGTTTGACTCTTCCGCAGTCCTGGCAGGACCGAATTGTTAGCAAGTTTGAACAGCTTGAGTCCTACTCTAACACCGACGGTGAAGTCTTAACAGCAAGTTTCTCCGAAATACTTCCGCATTGTAATTCTATACTTCAACTTTTAACGATTACCACGATTCATCCTTCTACTACTGCTAAAATTGCAGATATTCTTCTTCGGAACTTAAAACTAGCATTTGCGCCAAACCCAACTATCCCACAAGTTTTAGCAAACTTTATGGTTGGGAAAGGATTTAATGCCTTCATTAAGCTAACTAAAAATACTAATAGGGTGGACAGCACGTTAGGGATCTTAGCACTCGAAGCTATTCCACGCTATAGCCGCCTTCCCGATTTCCTTTACGCAATGCTTGAGTATGAGCTGAGCATATCAGAGATACGAGGAAATGGGGATCTCATACTATCTATAAGAAAAGACACTGAGACCATCACGCTTCTCACCAAATCATTGATCTCTAATTTTCTTACAGAATCTCATGAACTTCGGTTACTTTCCTCGCGACTTTTGGGTAAAATTTACCAAAACGGTGGCGAATTAGACAATGAAATTCTTTCCACAATGATAATGATCGAGGAAACGTCTCCTAGCTTACTAACAGCTCGCTCTAAATCTATGCAGATCCGAAAACTAGGAAAATTCTACTCGAATCTGGCCTCTGATTCATGGCTTCGAGATGCAATACTAGCATTTTGTTTTGGTACCTTGACCGTCAAATTTGCACAGGTTTGGGAAGATACATGTGAAACCCTAAGAACAATAGCTCAGGTAAGGGGCGGTGAAGAGGCTATCTCGAAGATAGTCATTGTGTGGCTGGAGAATCCATCAATCGTCAATGAATTTTGCGATAGGAGGATCGAGTCACAATCAAATAATGGCCTAACCGACTTCGAGTGCTCAAACTATATTAATCTACTCCATCTTTCTCAAGAAATCGAATCAATTGTGTCTAGCTCTAGCGATGGTATCATTAAAACATTTTCAGATTCCCAGAAATTAATTGCACCTTATCCTCGAGTAGCTAGAATGCAAGCCTTGCGCGTGTTAACTACTTTACCTAGCATTGCTGAGAAGCACTCTCGCCAATTAGTACCAATGTTTTTGTCCTGGGCTCGTCCAATTTCCGAAAATGATAATGTTGAAGAAGCCAAGGGCGCTCTAGTCAGTGACTGGACGAGAAAGGATCAAAAATCTCTTCTCGCACTGTTCGCACACTTTGTCAACCCAAAATCTCTCTACAAGTCTGAAATCGTATACGAATCGCTTCTAAAGATGCTTGAAAATGGAGATATTGAGATCCAACAGTCTGCCTTACGGGCGATATTCACGTGGAAATTTCCAGAGATCAAACCATATGAAGAGAATTTATTGAATCTTCTTGATCAAGCTAGGTTCAAGGAGGAATTGGGGCTTATTTTCCAAGAACAAGGTTTACTACAGCCTGGACATAAAACAAGAGTTATGCCTATATTACTGCGCATATTATATGGCCGATCAGTATCCCGAAAAGGAGCTGCTAGCGGACGCCAAGGAATGGAAGCTAGAAGACAAGCTGTGATTCGAGCACTTAAGCCTGAAGATGTCAACCAGTTCATTGAAATTGCGCTTGGCGATTTGAAAGACCTTCAGCTAATACAAAATGGTCAAATTGATGATGCTGTTTTGGATACAGCAAGTTTAAGCTTTAGAAAGCAAGCTGGACTTGTTCACATGATTGAAGGGGTAATTAAGGAGCTTGGAGCACAAGTAGTGCCCTTTACCCAAAAGCTGCTGTATCCAGTCCTTTTCTGCATTGTCTCTAGCTCTAGGTGGATTAAGTGTCACAGCCAAGAATTCGATGAAATCTATGAGGGTAATGATAAGGTGTCGTCTCAGAACTCTCTTATCAAGAGTGTGCGTCACATCGGATTAAAATGTTTAGTCCTTTTATTTTCAAATTCACCAGTATTCGACTGGTCTTCTAGTTTTAGCACAATCAACTTGGAAATTATTGTTCCAAGGTTAGAAAGACTACCGATTGAAAACTCCCAGGGTATTTCTATCATGATGAAGCTCTTTTTTGCATGGTCAAGTCATGTAGAGACTGCACAGTTTCTTGGTATTAACTGTCAAGTTATTCCTAACATTATTGAATGTTTGGTATCAAGCAAGACCAAGATCGAAGTCAGACTTTACATCCTAAGAATCATAAAAAATATTGTTAGACTAGTGCACGAAGATTCAAAGGAACAAGGTATTCTTGGGTTAAATAACAAACTGCTCGCACCGAATATGGATACCCTTTTAATCAAAATTGGCCATATCCTACGAAGCCAACAAGATTTGAGCAAAAATCTACTTGAAGCATGTGTAGAAACTGTCACGGATTTAGTTCCCTTTGTAGATTCATCTACAGAAGGCAGAAATCTTGTTGAAATATCTGTATTCTTGCTTGATCAGCCTTCTCGTCGTATCAATCCCAAAATCAAGGGAGGCTTACTTCTTATACTTGAAAAATTTATTCCATTGTACAATCTTCAAAGGGACCTTGAATTGACGGAAAAGGTTTATCGGACAGTATCTTCACTTTTCGGATTTTTTAAAGATAAGGCCTCGAGAGAAGTACTATCTCGTGTCCTGAAAGTCTATTCGGTTAACGACACAATCCTCAATGATATTGCCTCTATATGTATAGATTTAAACTCTTTCATAGAAGGTCGTCTAGATGAGCCAGATTTTGACAGGCGATTAAAAGCTTTCCATGAAATCGAAAATATTAGCAAAAAGCACATCACCGCTCGTCAGTGGTCGCCAGTCATATTTAATTTGTTGTATTATATAAGACAACAAGAGGAGTTTAGTATATTGTCTGCAAACTCATCGGATTGTCTTTGCCGGTTTATATCTGCTGCTGCAAACACATCTGGAGAACATGAGAGATCCGAATTTGAACAGATTCTTTCAGACACTCTTATGCCAGCTCTATTTTCTGGAATGCGAGAATCTTCAGAGATAATCCGAAGGGAATATTTGAAAGTGATGGCCAGTCTTGTTCATAATTTTCCTGAGTGGGCCGAGGTTTCAGACATGCACTGCCTTCTTGCGGGTGAGAAAGAATCGGAGGATTCTTTCTTTAGCAATATTATCGCAGTCGGGAAAGGTCGTCAATCAAGTGCCCTGGGTCAGCTTGTTAAATTTGCGGAGAAGGGAGAGTTAAGCAGCAGGAATGTTAGTCACTTCTTCATCCCACTCATTGAGCACTTTATTTTCGATCGTGCAGAGGGAAGCGATGCGCATAGTCTCGCAGCTGAAGCTACGAATACTCTCGGGGCTCTTTCAGCACTACTTGAGTGGCCTCAGTATCGTGCGATGCTCAAAAGGTTAATTGGATATATTGAGCAAAAGCCCGAACTTGAGAAGCAAACTATTAAACTTCTTAGTAAACTGACTAATATGCTGGCTTCCGTTGCCAACACACAAGCTATAACAAAAGCTGATATAAAAATATTTCCAATAAATAATAAATTATCTTCAACTATGCCCAAGCAGCAGAAGCTCGCAGACGATTTGACATCCCAAATACTACCTTCTTTGATGAAGTATCTTCATGAAAAAGACGAGTCAACCGTTAGTCTTCGAGTTCCTATCGCTATTATCATAGTTCAGCTGTTAAAGCTTGTTCCCAAGGATTTAATGAATGAAAGATTACCAGCTATACTAACGGATATATGTCATATTCTTCGGAGTAAATCTCAACAATCTCGGGACTTGACCCGAGAGACTCTCGCAAAAATATGTGTTATTCTGGGACCGTCATGTTTTGGATTCGTGCTCAAAGAACTCAGAGGAGCCTTGGCAAAAGGTTATCAATTGCACGTCTTATCGTATACAATACACTCGTTGCTTGTGGCAACAACATCTGAATATAGAGCTGGAGATTTAGATTACTGCATGCCGTCTATCGTCGCGATTATAATGGATGATATTTTTGGTGTTACTGGCCAGGAAAAGGATGCTGATGAGTATATAAGCAAAATGAAAGAAGTCAAAAGTAGTAAAAGCCATGATTCCATGGAATTGATTGCCAGGACGACATCACTCACTCGCATAGTAGACCTTATACGACCTATTCAAGTTCTCCTTAACGAAAAGCTAAATATTCGGATAGTTCGAAAAATTGATGAGCTCCTTAATAGAATCAGTAATGGATTATTGAAAAATTCTGCCGCCGCAAGTAGAGAGAGTTTAGTATTTTGTTATGAAATCATCCGAGAGACATGGAGCTCTCAAAAGCCCGCAAAGAATAACAAGGAAGACTACCGCCTTAAGAAATATCTCATTCAATCGGGCGCTAAAAAGTCTGGCGAACGAGGTAGTACGACAATATACACATACAAAATGGTACGATTTTCTTTCGACGTCATGCGCGCTATTTTTAGGAAGCATGATAGCCTTCGAACTCCAGCCAACATCTCTGGATTCATCCCTATCCTAGGAGATGCTATCGTATCAGCTGAAGAAGAGGTGAAAATCTCAACCTTCAAATTACTCGCAACTATTTCCAAAGTTGATTTGGTAACAGAGAATGACGGAAACGGCCTTTATCGTATAGCTTTAAATGAAGCAATGAAGGCTGTTTTGGCTAATTCTTCGTTAACCTCAGATATTTCCCAGGCTGCAGTAAAACTTATCTCGGTCATCCTTCGTGATCGTCGAGATATACCAGTAAATGAAAACGCTATTGACAATATATTAAAGAGAATGAAAGATGACCTCACCCAACCTGAGTGTCGTCATATAACTTTTAACCTAATCCGTTCAATTCTAGACCTTAAAGTTCAAACTGCGATTGTCTACGATACTCTTGATTATGTCGGAACGGTGATGATTACCAATCCCGACAAAGATACAAGAGATCTAGCCAGAGGTGCTTACTTTCAGTTTCTGCTAGAATTTCCTCAGAAAAAAAATCGATGGACTAAACAACTCAATTTCATCGTTGCAAACTTAAACTACGATTACGAGGGTGGACGACTGTCTATTTTGGAAGTTATTCAACTCTTACTTACAAAATCTGGGCCCGATTTTGTCCAAGAAATTTCCTCTATAACATTCGTACCGTTAGTCTTTGTTTTAGCTAATGATGAAAGTGAAAAGTGCCGCTTAATAGCTGGTGAAGTCCTAAAGACCATTTTCAAAAAAGCAGATATCGAAAGAATGAGTGCATTTCTTAGCCTACTGCGATCATGGGTAAAAGATAGTGAAAATCCCTCAGTAACTTGCCTTGCCTTTCAAGTTTTCGGCATTTACTTCGAATCCCGGGACTCTGATGACAAAGATTTTTCAATAATATCTGAAGCAATTTTGAAGACTTTGCATTTAGCGGAAGTGAAAAGTACAGACTGGGAACAGATATATTGTGCACTCCAGTTAGTGATTATCCTTGTCTCCAAATTTCCGGTCATCTTTTTATCGTCTAAACAAAAAGGTCTATGGTCACTAATACGTGCTTGCCTGTCTTTTCCTCACGCTTGGATCAAACTCTCTGCTGCAAAACTAATAAATGTTTACTTTTCCGACTTTGCTCGGCTAAACTTCGCAACAAGTCTAAAAGGTTTACCTATTAAAGGATCGGGCCAACTTGAATTAAATATTAGGGACATCGTCGATTTTATACGAAGACTAGTCGAAATTTACAAAACCCCCGGACTCTCCCAACTGCTTGCGGATGAAGTAGTCAAAAATCTAGTATTTTTAGCAAAGGTTGCCAGTGTAAACGATGTAGAGTTGCAGATAACTTCTCAAGATCTTGACGATGAAAAAGACGATAATTCATGCGGAGAGGAGCACGCAACCGAAAGAAAAACAGCTTTAGGCTTCCTCTTCAGGCGTCTTAGCTATATCCTTCGAAGAGAGACCGTTCCACCCCGGTCTTCTGCTTTGGTACCAAAAATTAGCTCTATGCAGCTTCTTCTTCATCTATCCTCTATACTTTCAAATGAATGTCTTGAACGCCACCTAGAAGTAATATTATTACCACTATTGAATATCACTGATCCTAAAATTCCAATTCCATACTCCACTGAAGAAGATTTCCGTGCTAGATATGAGGACCTAAGATCAAATGGGGATGAAATAATGGAAATATTCAAAAGCAGACTAGGTACTCAGGTTTATACTTCAGCATTGCTAAAAGTTAGGGAAGGTGTCAAGGAGAGAAGATTGAAGAGGGGAATAAAGAGAAAGGTAGAAGCTGTCAACATGCCTTCAAAATATGGTGAGAGCAAGAGGAAAAAGGGAGAGAGGAAAAAAGAGCGAAGGAAGGAGAAAGGAGCCGATCATGCAAGAAAGAGGAATCAGTTGTGAATAAACTATAATTTCCCTTCCAAAATGGGTTCATCTGGCGGAGTTAAATTTTTAAAATTGAATCAAGCAGTTAGTATGGAGTTATATTGTGGGTGTCCGGCTATTCCTCATGCCAAAGATAGCAATTGTTCAAGTTTCCTAATTATAGGTCCGAGGGTCTTATTTTACATTGTTTGAGTAGATGTTACAGTAGTTTAAGTAAGGATCGTAAATGTCAGAGAAAGTAAATTCCATAATTCATGTGTCAGCTCTTGGATCTCCGTCAGACCATACCTCAACTGTGCCATCATCGCTGAGAATTCCTTTTTTGACTCGTTGCCCTTGTTCACGCATTATATC
This sequence comes from Blumeria graminis f. sp. triticale, assembly GCA_905067625.1. Lineage (NCBI taxonomy): Eukaryota > Fungi > Ascomycota > Leotiomycetes > Helotiales > Erysiphaceae > Blumeria > Blumeria graminis. The sequence continues at coordinate 7,604,141 of LR898475.1, read as the reverse complement.
TTCGATAGTTAGATCTTTATCAGTAAAAATCTGTATTTTTTCAGCAATACAATCGTCTTTGCTACATGCGTCGAATGCTTACTCTCAAGTGGTCACTAATAACATGCCGATTTTTGCAGCCAGGGCATGTTGCAAGAACAGATCCGTGATGGTAGCCTTGCTTAGAGATACGATGAGTTGAGCGTGCCTCACATTCCTTACAAGTAAATATCAATTCATACTCAGGTCTCGGTGAAGAAGGCGTGGTGGAACTATCTTCACAATGATTACTTTTTCTAGGAAGACTAGTAGAATTGTCGTTGTTAATGCGATGTCTAGCGGTCAAATGAAAGTGCGACAGTAGTGAGTGTGAATTTTGCAGCCGTAATGATTTTCGAAAGATGAAAGGAGAGACAGTTCTAGAGGGTGGGCCCGTAATTATTCTCTGTAAATTAAGAGCGTCTCTAAGAGTAGGGCGTGTTCTGATAAATGCGCCCATGACTGTGAGCCATCGATGTAATGAGCCAATATTATTAGCCAGGTCACGAGATCTGATATGCCCCTGGAGTTAACGTTAAACAGGCTCGTTAAGTGACTCAGATTGATGTCTATATCAGATCAGAGCAGTCTGAAGAAAGACTGGATATTTTGTGATCATCAGAGTTGGTAGATGTTATATGATTAGTTTAATTTGATGAAGAACTTACGTCTAGTGCACAGGTTATTAAGTGGGTCACATGCTGGCCTGCCAAAACCCGCTTCAAGCATCCCACGCGCAGCAATAGAATTGACCTTCGGACGGATGAAAACCTGTCAGTAGTGTCCACTACAAACCTGTAGTTCAGAAGTTACCACGACGCTGAGATTAAGTCACGACATAGTTGGAGGTGGGAGATTCCGTCGAGACGGCCCTAGGGAGGAGTGGTGCTGGCATGTTTTGGTTGAAAACCTGACCTACAGATTTCATCACACCACAAATCATCGAATTCTGCCATATTCATTTCAAATAATAACCGTAAATAATCGCAAAATTATCTGATATTCGAATCACATTGAGCTAACACCTTTTGCCTAATTCGTTTTCCTGATAGATCTATCTTGGCTAAATTAAACTTGAGGTCCTCTTAAAAATTATCTCACCACCAACCAAAGTAATTCAAATTCAAGAAGTCGGAATCATATCATAAAATATCCGAAAAGATCACGCTTGATGAAGGTAGGGCCGGAGGGCAAGACTGAACACCTGTGCGTGGTGTCCTTTACGAAGCTGGGAGTCAAATATTCTCTCAGAGCCAAGTTAGGCAAAATTTCGCAATACCGAACAAGCTGGCCCACGAGGCAATGATTCAAATTACTCCACCATGTCAATCTTTCACTCCCAACGAAATCGAATGCTACCTAAGCCTCATCAAGTCTACAAGTACGACCTAGTACATCCTCATTCCAATGACAGCACGTCTTGTCGGCTCTCTCTGGCCTCAGCTGGTCGCTAGATACACACCCACGCGGACGTTTACACCCAACTGAGGAAGCAAAGCGTGGCGCAGAAATCTGGGAGACTGTTTTTTGAGATTGGCGTGAGAGGATTCAGGACAAGTTTATAAGATGATGTAGGGGATGGATACAGTCTCGACGGGTGTGGAATTTTGAATATTGGCAACGAGTTTTTACAAATTAAGCTTTGTGCGTGTCAAGGCTTCGGTTGCGAGAGCGCAGGCGACACTGTAAACACAGTTATGGTTGGATGGTGTGGTGGTACATCTTCTAGTACAGTCTCTCATGCAAGGTCTAGGTGGCTAGGACACAAGTTCTATTCAAGAGAGGAGATAGCCGCTTCGAATCCGGTAAAACACAACCACATTTTTGCGGCGCTGGTAAACATGGATGACGAATGCACGCTCGGATAATCAAAGGTTTTGAATTTCACTTTGGTGGGTACTTGCGGAGGAGGGTCGACTGTGTGTGTGTTTATTGTGCTACTTGAGTCTATGACTATCTAGCACATTGGGCTCCTCTCTGACCCAGGCCACACCTTGTACAGTGCTCCTTGCCTCTCATGTTTCTCTGAAGGTCATTGATATATTGCGAGTGATCAATAGCCATTCAGCTCAGTGTTTACCCATGAAATTCGGCCACCTTTTCCACGGAACCTTCTACCCAAAAAAAAAAAAAAAAAAAAAAAAAAAAAAAAAGGTTGCAATGGAAACTGCGTGCGCGGGAAAAAGTCTCGAAAAATCTGCAGCCCCAGCCAGGCGAGGCCTAGACACCGGGACCACATGAGGTGCGCATGTTCATCTATATCGCCCTTCTTTGTAACAGTCGACGCCGACTTGATCCAATTCACCATCTCCGTATCGGGTGCTGAGTTCGCTCCGGAAACTTATCGAATGGCTTTTCCTCCATGATCAAGTGTTGGTGATGAGTAGGGCTCCGACCCTACCATCTGATCTGATCGTGGTTAGCTTCATGATAATGGTGATAGGAGGATGTGTTGAGAGATGAAGACGATACAGACGGCGAAAGCGATTGGGAACCCTTATCGAAGTAAGGACTTTGTTACTCAATCTCGGCTTCGCAGACTCTACAGTGAGAGCTGGAGGTTCGTAGGGGACACCACTGACAGATGTTGAGAAGAGTCCTCCTCATGGTATATATCGACCTGGGGCACCGTATCAAAACTGGCATGCCCTTTTTACGCGGGACAACGCCCCTCGTGCGGGCTCCCGCCTCTTCGACGAGTCTGGTATGGCTACCATTCACAAGCCTCGTCGCCAAATTGAACAGTGTAAACGCTGTTTGGGCTTCCACGCCACTCGTGGTTGCTCCCGCGCTCTAGCCTGCTGGAACTGCGGCTCCAACATGCACTCGGAACCCGAGTGCAAGGCCCTCACTAAGTGTCGCAACTGTGGGGGACCCCACCGATCGGATTTTCGGGACTGCAAAGTCAGACCCAGATAGTCTGGGCCGGTGACAAAAGAGCAGCTCGCATGGATACGCCACCTCGAGCAAGGGAAGTTCGTGGAGGCGGCTCGAGCTAGGGCTGCAGTCAAAAAGGCCGAAGAGGCGATCGTCGCCGCGGCGAAGGATGTGTCAATGGCTGAGGCAACTGGTTTCGGAGTGCTGGGATCTAAAGAAGAAGTTTGAGGACACAGCAACCTCGACGATGTCCCCTTCTGGGGCATCCACTAACAATGAGCAGGATACCGGCTGGTTCAAAGGTGCCTGCTGACTCATCTTTCGCTCTCAGCAAAGGAGTAAATTTGTCATTTGGAAGGTGTGACGGACGAGGGAATGTGTGAGGAGCACATTGACTGGGTCCATCGTGGAGGATTTTCTGGTTTTTTCGGAGTTGTTTTGATTTTCTTGATTTTTCGTTTCTGTTTAATCAGCTGCACTTTTGGTAGCGATTCACGAGGTTGGAACGAGTTAGGCTGTAGGAAAGATTACAGGGAACCCTGCCGGCTCCGCCTGTCCTTGACCCAATGTGGAAAACATAGCTTTAGCTTAAGACAAAATAAATAAAACAAAACAGTGCTTTAAAGCCCCATGCCGGTTAGCCCAGCCTATGAAGGGCTACCCGACGCACCGGCATTCCCATAACAAAAACCCGATAAAGACCCCACTGCTCCCGGTCCGCATGGTCGCCAGATCAGTCAGACTCTTCTTAAATTGATATAAATTATATAATTAAAAGCGGAAATTAAACTACATGTAGATGTTTGTATTTAGACAGCAACGCTGTCTAAATAATTAGGGCTGTCCTACAAATGTAAGTGCAAACAGAGCTTCCCCCATTAATGGTACCTTTGAAACTCTTCGAAAAAATAGAGTGGACTGAAGCCAGTCTCGGAACAAGATAGCTGCTTCTGGTGAGCTTAAAATACAGCGAGCGTCTGGAAGACGGGGGCGATTGGCTCCACGAAGCCGCGCCTGCAGTAGGCCATGTTGACATGTCATGAAATGCTCCGGCGATTTATCATGTCCACAGGAGCATGTTAAAGGTGCGCTGTTGTGTGCGAAACGACGGTGGTATGCTGCAAAATCACCATGGCCAGACCGCGCAGCGAGAAGAAGGCCGAGTGACCGACCATCCATACTAGCGAGCTCTGAGGTGATGCGGGAGCTTGGCCCGATTCTGAGCGCTCAATACCGGTCAGGGTTAAGACAGCCTTATCAATCATACTACATAGGCCAGCAGTGGGCAGTGTCACCATCCCTCGTACTTGTCAAGGGATAGAGTGAATTGAGGGAAGTTACTGACACGTGATATAACGCGTCGGATACGCGATTCACGATGTATATATTTTTACAGGACTCTACAGGAGTCTACCTCCTTCTTTGTAGACATTCTCAATCACCAGATTAGACCTCGTCAATCTACTCCATGACCTTCCCCTGACATATTATCTACCAAATCACCTTTAATTACGTCCCTCGCGCGTAATTCCTATACCCATACTGACAAATTGATTCAAATTCAAATAGTACCAAAAGTGTAATTCGTACTAAATTTTCTGCATACCTATCACAGAGATGCGCCCAAATTAAAATATATGAAATCAATAATAGAATGGATAGAAGTTCTCGAAATTATGACCTACCTAATGACGACCACACCTTTCAATTCAAAGACCAGAATATAGACTTCGTTCACATGTACCCTCTCCTCAACTCAATCCTAAACCAAGAATCTTTACTCAACGCTATGCAGGGACGCAACGCTGTAGTTAGTCCTATTTTACTCAGTAATGAAATCGTTTCCCTAGCAAGCTCATTCAGAAAATTGGAAAATGAACACCGCCATTATAAGAATGACTATGACACATTGCCTGAAAAGAATTGTGAATTCTCTGATGTAGTCTCTGATCTAAAGATAAAAGCAACTACTACCGAGAGAAATATTTCAACACATTGTATCTACCGCTCTGCCCAACACCCTGACCCAGATGTCTTCTCTGCGGATAACATTGATATGCACAAAGAACTTCCTCAATTTATCCGGAAAATAAATATGAAGTTTATCGCAAACAAGGACTGGTACCCGTCTGAAAATACTAAGATACTTTATCTAATTTCTCGCCTCAAGGGAAGAGCATACTCCACCATTTCTCATGGTATAAACAGAAATGGTTCTGTCAAATACACATCTGTTGATGCTATTTTTGTCCTCCTTGAACAAACATTTGGGGAGATTGAACCATGTAATGCAGCTCGTAGGAAAATACTTACAATTAAACAAGGACAGAAAGACACTGCCTCTCACCTTATTGACTGGTATGAAGTTGCTCAAAAAACGGAGCTTTCTGATGACGCCTTAATAAACCATCTATACTATTCTCTCCACCCCACTATTTTGTCTCATCTTCAAAATCGTGTAATGTTGCGCCAAGAATTACCGACAGACCTCTCATCATATTTAATCGAAGTTCGCCACATTGATGCTGTTCTTCGCTCATCTGATCCAGATTAAACGAAATTCCGTAATGTCCTATCTACATCGTCGAGAGAATTGACAAACCCGAGCATATCTAAAACCACTCCACTTGTCACTCGATCCCCAACTGACACTGCAAATTACCGAATCCCACGAAATTATAACGAAAGAGGAGCCAGGGGTAAATACTGCTTTGAAAATAAAAATTGTAGCCGGTGCTGTGACCCTAGCCATCACGCTCGAGTTTGCTCCAAAGCTCACTTGAATCAGGATATGAGAAGGTATAAAAATAATAGAATTTCCGATCAGGAGAAAGAAAATGGGGTAGAGATATCAGAGAAAAAACAGGTTTTCATTAATGACGGTGAAGAAAGGACACAAATTTTGTCTCTTTCAGCACCCCACAGCGATCATCTTCTGCTTTCCTGTAATGTTTTTGGAAAGAAATTCAGCCTCTCCACTCAGGTATTCCCTTGACTGTGTTGCCACTGACAAAATTTACGATTTTAACTCAGCAAAAAGACGAAACCTCCCACTGAAAATTCTTCCACAGCCTCGTCAACTCTATCTTGTGGATGGTTCGCCTGCAGCTAAAAAACCCCATTCAACTACTATTAAATTAAACATCAAAGGCCATGAGGAATTATTAACCTTTTTTATCACAGATTTGGGAAAATACGAGTTGATCCTCGGACGAAAGTGGCTCAGGAGACACAACCCCTCGATTAATTGGTCAACTGATTGTGTTTCTTTTAGTTGAGATTATTGCAAAGAAAACTGCCTCCCAACCGGTATTAAACAAATAAATGGATCAATTGTCAAATTTAGAGCTCACAATCCACCATCCAAATACGACATAATCAAAAGTGGGCGCCCGAGGAAATTTGGAGCTGCAGCTTTTCATGCCCTCTCAAAGTTAAACGGTGTCGAGATGTTTTCTCTATCTCTAAACGAAGTTGATAGCAGGTTAAAAGAAATGGGGAACGAGCCTGCTGGCTCAGCGCCAATGACTCCTCCAACTTCCCCACCTAATCAAAAAATGTTTCTGGAAAAATACCTGTCAAGTGAAATACTAAAAGAGAAGTCTAACTCTTGTTCCAAAGCTGCGGAGTCAAATTTAGTAGGATTTTCACTTGAAGATATTCAGATTGCCCTCCAGACAAAAGAACGACCCAATCCTCCAAGCAAACTTCCACTTCACTACCACCACCATCTACCTGTTTTTTGTCACGAAGGTGCTGAGTACCTTCCTCCACATCGTGATTGTGACCACAAAATTGATCTTAAGCCAGGCACAGTGCCCCCCCATGGTCCTCTATATAATATGTCTATCGATGAACTGAAAGTGCTACGCAAATATCTTGATGAACAACTAGATAAAGGTTTCATTCGTACTAGCAATTCACCAGCAGCAGCACCAGTACTCTTTGCCAAGAAACCTGGAGGTGGTTTAAGATTTTGCATTGATTACCGTGGATTAAGCGCTATAACCATTAAAAATAGATATTCCCTCCCCTTAATACAAGAATCCCTTGCTAGACTTAGTAATGCCAAATACTATACAAAGCTAGATATTATTGCGGCATTTAATCATATTCGAATCGCCGAAGGCCAGAAATGGATGACAGCGTTTAACACACGATATGGTCTATTCGAAACACTAGTAATGCCGTTTGGCTTATCAAACGCACCAGCCACTGTTCAAGCTCACATCAACAACGTCTTGCGACTATACCTTGATGTTTTTTGTACTGCATATATCTGTCACGGACGAGGACGAAGACTAGGACGAGGACGAAGACGAGGACGGAGACGAGGACGAGGACGGAGACGAGGACGAAGACGAAGACGAGGACGGAGACGAGGACAGAGGCCGATAATGAGGACGAGATATTTAGATTAATAATTAGAATCTAAAACATGAGTAATTTACAAGACAAAAAGCTACAGTACACATTCAGTCCTAGAGCTTCCTTAAGTACACGAGCTTCAATATTATAACCAAGGGTGTAGTAGTTTACAGCCATAACACAGTAACTAACTAGTACTCTGAATGGCAACTGTTGCTATCACAACACTGTAACCATTACAATACCTAAATTGTGTTATTGTATGCACGTCATAACTTGGTTGCCTGGGTGCGACACGACATCCCAGTGATGGTTTGTGACAATATCGACGATATCTTGATTTATTCTGACGACCTTCAAACGCATCGAGACCACGTTAATACTGTACTTGAGGCACTTAGAAAAGTTGGATTACATTGTGATATCAAGAAGTGTGAATTTGAGGTTCAAGAAGTGACCTACCTTGGAATGATAATCTCTGTAACAGGTGTCAAAATGGACCCCCAAAAAGTTCGCTGTATTTGTGACTGGGAACCCCCCTCTTGTTTGAAAGATGTTCAAGGCTTTCTAGGATTTTCTAATGTTTACCGGAGATTTATCAAAGACCTCTCAAAGATTGTAAGGCCCCTTGTCTCTCTTACCCGCAAGGATGTCAAATTTGTCTGGTCTGATGCCTGCCAAAATGCTTTTGAACTCCTCAAAAAAGCTTTTATCTCAGCACCAGTTTTACATCATTTCGACGCCTCAAAAGAGATTATAGTCGAAGCAGACTCTTCAGACTTCGTTTCAGATGGTGTACTTTCTCAAAAAGATGATCAAGGTGAGCTACATCCGGTTGCTTTTATGTCAAAAAAGTTCGAAAATGCGGAGTACAACTATGAGATATACGATAAGGAGCTTTTAGCCATTGAACGCTGCTTTCAAGGTTGGCGAGCTGAGCTTCTAGACTCATGCTATCCGATAACCGTCCTCACTGATCATCGAAATCTTGAATACTTCATGACAACAAAAGAGCTATCCCGCCGCCAGGTTCGTTGGAGCGAGTTCTTATCTCAATTTGATTTCGTCATTAAGTCCAGACCAGGAAAAGATAATGCTAAAGCTGACTCACTTACAGGACGCTCTCAAGACCTCCCTAAAAACGACTCTAATCCTCGAACTCAACACCAAAAGCAAACTCTCCTACCTGCTAATAAACTTCACGAATCCATAATCGAAGATTTAGCGCAGAGTAAATATAATCTTCCATCCAATACGACCAACTTTCATCACCTTTCTTCCGTTTCCCTCTCTAACCCTCAAGATGAACCCTCTGACCAAAAAATCTCCCGACTACTTGACCAAGGCTACCAGGATGAGACAGACCAATGGCTAAAAAATACTGTTGCCGAGTTGACTAAGTCGGAAGGAATACCACATTCAAAAGAAATTTCACTTTCTGAATGCGAGCTTTGGGGAGGCCGACTTTATTATCGTGATAGAATCTACGTCCCAGATAACGAACTAAGACCCATGCTCATTCAGATGGCTCACGATAGCTGTGAAAAAGGTCATCCAGGAAAAAATGCATTGTATCAAGAAGTCTCTAACCATTACTGGTGGCCCAACCTCTCGAAGCAAACTGATCAATTCGCAAAAAACTGTCACAACTGCCTCCGAAATAAAGTCTCTCAGCTCAAGTACCAAGGAGCTCTAAAACCCCTTCCCCTTCCATTACAGCGCTGGCGTGATATCTCAGTAGACTTCCTCGGTCCTTTAGCAGAATTTAATAACTATAATTGCATCATGGTTGTGGTAGATCGCCTCACCAAAGAACGATATTACTCACCTTGTCATACAAAGATGAATGCAAAGGACCTAGCTAGACTTTTTGTCCGTGATATTTGGCGACTTCATGGACTATGTGACTCTATGGTCTCCGACAGAGGTCCGCTTTTTGTTGCAGAATTTTGGAAAGAGGTTTGTAACTATCTGCAGATCAATTTATCACTTTCTACAGCTTACCATCCTGAGACTGATGGACAGACAGAAAATACCAACGCCTTTATGGAACAATATCTCAGACAATACATAGATTATTCTCAAGAGGGCGTCTACGAATGGTTACCAATGGCTGAATGCGCTGCGAATAATGCAGTAAACGCCTCTACCAAAGTCACTCCATTTTTTGCAAATAAAGGGTTTCATCCACGTATGAGTTTTAGTCCTCCGCGAACAGTTGAGAGGAATTCTTCAAAAGTCTCAGGAAACAAATATCAGCGGGTACTGACTTCGCTTCTAAAATGGCAGAAGTCCTCGAAGTACTGCTCGCAAACCTTACGCACTCCAGAGATAGGCAAGAGAGTGCATCTAGTGCAATTCGATCACCAGCACCAGCTTATCGAGTTGGTGACGAAGTTTTTCTAGATGCCCGCAATATCACGACTTCCCGACCAATCTCGAAGCTAGATTGTAAATTTATAGGACCTTTCAAATTTATTAAAATTATTAATTCTCATGCATATAAATTACAGCTTCCTTTCGAGTTTAAAAATATGCATGATGTTTTTCACACAAGTTTGCTCAGACCGGCACCCGCAAACCCCTAACCAGGCTAGACCAACCCCCCATCACCACCTATTGCCCTTGATGAGTCAGGCGAAAAGTTATATGCCATCGAAGCTATCTTAGATTCTAAGCGTAGCAAGAATAGAAAGAACTTTCAGTATTTGATATTGTGGAGAGGTTATGATTCAGAAGACCAAACATGGGAACCTCTCAAGAACGTTGTAAATGTCAAATCATCCATTAAAGAATTTGAACAGCGCTTCCCACATAAACTCAAGCCATCACCGCGAGAGATTGAGGCAGCGAAAAGGCAAGCTAAGATATCCGTAACGAAAATTGCGCCCAAGATCTAAGACATTCGGAGTGAGAAGGGACCATGTGTCAAGGGATAGAGTGAATTGAGGGAAGTTGCTGACACGTGATACAACGCGTCGGATACGCGATTCACGATGTATATATTTTTACAGGACTCAATAGGAGTCTCCTTTCTTCTTTGTAGACATTCTTAATCACCAGATTAGACCTCGTCAATCTACTTCATGACCTTCCCCCGACAGTACTGTTGGGCGTCTAAGGCCAGGCCACCAGACGTCATCTCCGTACGTTGCGATTGGGACGATATATGTGTCGATCGCTTTAACCAACGGCCCAGGAGCGGCTCCTCGGTAGGCTGTATTGAAGCGACGCATGTGCTGTGCAATTTTCAACGCTTTGCCACACCAAGTTTTGACGTGGTGTTTGAAGTTTAGTTGAGGATCGAGGTACACACCAAGCCAGCGGACATTTTGCGACGGTTCTATGAGGGTTCCGCTGACATAAATTCCAACCGATGTTTCGCGATATCGTCCGGGGAATTGTACGACTTCGGACTTGTCTGTATCGAAAGCGACGGCATTATTTCGAGCCCAGTCTAGTAGGTTATTGACCTCGTCCTGTGCTGCGGCTGCAGACTCTGCAATCGTCCGGCCAAATCCAAGGATACCAATATCGTCGGCGTAGCTAAATCTCAGACCTGGGCTTCCAGCTCGCATGGGCTCTGCCATATATAGAAGGAAGAGAAGTGGCGAGATCGGTGAGCTCTGCGGAACTCCGCACGCTAGCTCTATCTTGGTAGTGACTCCCCCAGAGTATCGCACTTGAACCATCCGATTGGCGAGGAAGGAGCTAGTCCATTTGAGAATAGACTCCGGCCATCCCTGCTCCTGCATCTTCCTCACTAATCGATTATGGAGTACCGTGTCGAATGCTTCTTGAACGTCCAACGTTACAAAAGTAGCTGCCCATCCTTGTGAATTTGCCTCTTCGATGTCGTGGACCACATATGAGACCAGATCCGTTGTTGAGCGCTTCGGCAGTGCACCAAACTGTTGCTGACCGACTACATCATGGATAAATGCAAGGTGTGCCATCCGCTTAGCTAAGAGCCTTTCTAACCCTTTTCCCAAGCATGGGAGAAGAGCGATTGGTCTCCAACCCTTGATTGTCGTTGGGTCTCTATCGTTCTTTTGAAGGAGGACCACCTCGGCTAATTTGAAACACTTTGGATGGGTGCCAAGCAGAATGCAAGCTCGGAACAGTTGGGAAATCCAAGGCCCAATTGTATTCCAACACGCCTCCAGCAGGTTTACGGAGACTCCGTCTGCTCCTGGGGCCGTATTTCCGCAACCAATGGTACAGGCTCGGACCTCTTCATCTGTTACGTCCTCTTCCCATGGTATCCGACTGCTGCTCGCGACTGTGCATGGCAACAAGTCGTCTGATGCCTGAAATCGTGCCAGGAGAGAGTCGCGAAGGATCGTGGCCCGTTTTAATGGATCTGTTATCAACGTTCCATTGTGATTCAGTGACGGAGTGATACTAGCCTGTCTGGAGTTATCCATTCTCATTAGCTTGAATACATCAGTCGGCGTAGTAATTGATTCGACCTGTTGGGTTTTGAACTCCTTTTTCGAGGTCTTCACAACTGATCTGAGCTTTTTCGCGCAGAGTGCCCGTTAGCTGGGAGTTATCGCGCTTTTGTACTCGGCAAATGCTGCCTTGCACTCTGGGGTCCACCACGGAGCAGATCTGCCGTAGCAGGCTTTTGGTCGTGTTCCTACTGCATTGATAGCATTAGTGAGATGGAAATAAATTTCCTCGGCATACTCTTCAACCCTCTCGATTGCGTCAAGAACTGGTGGTGGTCGAGCCCACTGTGCAATTACTTTGGCGTATCTGGGTAGATTTTCCTTTGTTACTCGGAGTTTTGTCTTTTCGGGTCTCATCACTGAGTTGTGAAATGGAATTTGTCCTCGGATAGGGAAGTGATCGCTGGTGACACATCCACCACGATCTACCCAAGCACGGGCGCCGTCGGCATTACTCCAAACTAGATCTAGTATGTTTCCAGCTCGGTGAGTGGGCCCCCCAACAATATGGCAGGTCAAATGGTGTTTGTCTGCCCATTTTTCGATCATTTCTCCTTGTCCATGAGGACGTTCCACGCCAGGTTTTCAAGCCCAATATACAGAGTTAAAGTCCCCAGCAGCGACGGAGTTTGGCAGTGGAATCCAGTTGATGAGAGGCTGTATAGCTGTCGAGTCATTGGGTGCCTTGTAGACGTTGAGAAAAGTAATACCGTTCACTTCAACCCAGCAATAGTCTCCTGTAGACACAACATAAGAAAAGATCTGTGTTGCCGATATCTTTTTATCTCTATCCGGGTATAGGTCACAGCCCTCGGCCTAACATTTTCGCCGCCGTTAGGCAGATGATAGGTATATCCTGGATGATCCTTTGTTGTGTTCTTTTGTTTATTCCACAGAGGTTCTTGAACAAGAACCACGTCGATACCCAGCTCAAATGCTCGGGAAAGCGCAATATTTTGCGTTGAGCCCCCTCTACCTACGTTTATTGACATAAAGCTTAGAGTAGGAGAGAGGCTTGAAGAGACCCGTGGGGTGCCCTTCACAAAGATTTTTGCTGATTTGATGCCTCATCGACCTCGGCTACAGTTGCTGTAGCATCGGACATGAGAACTTCAAAACAGTTGCTCGATTTAAAACCTGGCTGGTTAGTATTTGACGCTTCTGCGGCTGCTGTCATCGCTGCCACTGCGCGTCTGACAGCTGCTTCGGCCCGAGTAACTGCCGCGAATTCGTGTTTGCTAGCCTGCCTGATGGTCTGTAGGTTTTCCTTGGAGGCCGTCCCAGACTTTGTAGGGCGAGCTAGAGAGTCCCGACTATCTGATCTGTGTGGACCCCTGCAGTTGCGACACTTGGTGTGTGCCTTGCACTCCGCGATGGAATGCATAGTCGAAGTGCAATTCCAGCAGGCTGGGGCTCGCGAGCAGCCCCTTGTGCCGTGGAATTGTAGGTATCGTTTGCACTGGTTGATGCTTTGACGAAGCTGGTGGCGGACTGCAATCCTAGAGTCGTCGAAAAGTCGGAAACCTGGCCGAGGAATCGATGCTTTTTCAAAAAGGGCTACCCATGACTGGTATGGGGCGCGAGGTCGGCTTTTCCCGCGTGGGCGAACTTTTATCTGGACAGCCTTAGTGACCCTGACTATCTCGTCGGCCACCATCTTTTCTGTGATGAGAACTTTGCCCATTATTGTGTTAATTGCGACTGGGACCGTCGCTATTTTTAGGGAAGCCAAGTCCGACGCTTTCTCCAATATCGCATCCTGCTGGGCGAAGGATCCAGCTAGGCTAAGCATCAGCGCGCGTGCCTCTTGGTTTTCGGCTCTGATTGCGAAGCCAGTTGGCACACGGTAGACATGCTCAATTTTTGTTTGGGGGATTTCGAGCATTTGCGTAATTGGTTCTCTAACACCGAAAGGTGAGAATGTTCGCCAGGGATGTCCTTTTTCGAGGCGGAGAAACAAACGTTCGTCTTGCACGGCCGGTTTTGTTGGCCTGGTTGAATTTTGGGCCATTCGAGTCGAGTTTGCCGCCTTGGGCATTGTCTGCGCGACTTTTGTAGGTGCTGGGAGCGTCTGTAGACCATTACGGGTGATCGTGGCCCAAGTGGTTTTGGACTGGCGCACTTCGGCTTGAGCCGCTTCGCGTTGTGGCTCACTTTGCTTACCAGCAGCATATTCTGCGGTCTTGCAACTAGTAGCCTGGCTTTCGGGGCGTGGGGGAAGTGATGGGAGGACTGTACCTGGTCCCGCGATCATAAATTGAGCCATTGCAGCTCTAATGTAGACTTTCATAGAGTCTATAAATTGAACACTCGACCCTTTGGATAGGGGGGAGAGAGCATTCTCGACACCGTTGATTGCAGCGGTGCAAATTTTTACATTTTCTGCAGTTTTTGCGGCCCGGTGTTCCTCAGCCTCAATTAAGGCTCTGAGTTCGGGGGCATTCTTCCGTCTGCCTGCCTTCATTTCCACCGTGAGAAGAAGGATTCTCTTCTGTGGTTCCTGGTGTATGTTCCAGGGGGTTTGGGGTAGATGCTGCACCTTTTGCCTTGTTAGCATCTGCAATCGCAGCCCGCCTCATAGCTGGCACAGCGACTTCAATGAGAGGAAGTATATGCTGTCCGGTAGTCGCTGTCCCTAAAAAGTTGCGACTCGTCGCTGCATTTTCAGCACCGGTCGCATCTGGCTTGGAGTGAATTGAGTTGGGTAGTCTTTTCAGATTCTTAAGAATCTTGTCAATGTCAAAGTTGCCAACATCTATCATATCGCAATCTATGGTACTTTCGTCAATTAATTGGTCGATGTCCATCTCTTGAACGGCAGTCAGTGGACCAAACTTGACGCTTGCTTTCTGTCGAGCAACGTGTTTGAGGTGCTTGCGGTTATCTACGATGTCTTTCGCCCGCGATGGCTTACTGCGAACTGGGGGCATATTGGTAGCCTGCCAGTCGCTCACAAATTTTGAAGGGTGTACGATATCACAATATCGAGAGAGGGAGGAAGAGGGGGAAAATAGGGATATTCGAAAATTCGAATTTCAGAAAATTGTGTGGGTTTGTGTGTTTATTGTACTACTTGAGTCTATGACTATCTTATCGACATTAAAGTTGTTGTCGATATTTTATATGTATGTCTGATATCACAGACATTGGAAATAATTCATGAGATTGCTTAATGAGCGGCTAGATTTGATTCCGATATAATGTTGTAGAAGACTTGTCCCAACTATCAGAGGGCTACAACGTCTTTATCTATCTACAGGTAACTTCCCCATATTCCAACCACGCTAGCCATACAGGACGTAGCATGTAAAGCTTGATTCGTATCATCATTTTGAGGTTGAGGTTTACCGTGCATATGCTACTCGAGTCGCATGTCTGACTACCATGCAACATGCTTAGGTATCAATCTAACAACCCACACCAAATCGAAACTATTCACAACCTGATGATGATCCCATGAATAATTAGAACAGTAGCTTGCAACATAGCACAATTGGAATAGACATCGTTGACCAGGACCTAATCCGAACACTATCTAGCACATTGGGCTCCTCTCGGACCCAGGCCACACCTTGTACAGTGCTCCTATCATCTTTTGTTACTTGAAAGATCATTGATATGTTCCCCTTGATGAATAGCCATTCAGCTCAGTGTTTACCCGTGGAATTTGGCCTACTTTTCCACGGAACCTTCTACCCAAAAATTAGAGCGGCAGCAATATCAACTGCGTACGCGGGAAAAAGTCTCGAAAACCCTGCTGCCCAAGCCAGGCGAGGCCTATACACCGGGACCATATGAGGTGCGCATATTCATCTATATCTTCCTTCTTTTTGATAGTCGAGGCCGACTTGATCCAATCCACCATCTCCGTATCGGGTGCTGGGTACGCTACGGAAACTCATCGGATGGCTTTTCCTCCATGATCAAGGATTAGTGATGAGTAGGGCTCCGACCCTACCATCTAATCTGATCGTGGTTAGCTTCATGATAATGGTGATGGGGGAATGTGTTGAGAGATGAAGACGATACAGACCGCGAAAGCGATTGGGAATCCTCATCGAAGTGAGGACTTTGTTAATCAATCTCGGCTCTGTAAGCTCTACAGTGAGAGCTGGAGGTTTGTAGGGGACACCACTGACAGGTGTTGAGAATAGTCCCCCTGGAACACACAGGTTCACCTCCATATATATATTTTATAGAAAACTGTATGGGTTCTCAGGGCACCGATTAGTACAATTAAACAAAGTACCAAGTTCAATTGAATGGGGTATATATTTCACTATTTGTTTTTCAAGATTCTATCATTTAATTTTAACCAAATATCCCATTAGCTATTTGTAGATAAATTACGCCCGGACCCGAGGAGTCCATGGGAAAAAATACTCTGTACAATATTATATGGAAATGTGATGATGAAAGAAGTCTTGATATTTTATAACTAGAGGAACACTGGACTTACACATACATCTAAGGGAGATATTCCTACTAGTCTCACGTGCCTGTCAAACCTAGTGATGACCAGATACCTCTTATCTACTAAGATAAGCTAATGTACACTGCAGAACGTAAATATCCAAATATATATGTAATAATGGGTGCGATTAGCGTATTCGGGACACGTGTGGAGAGAGTCGATCGTGCCAGGAACCTCAGATGTAACAGATAACGACTGAGTGCAAAATTCGAGAGTCTGAATTTCCAACAGAACCTCTTATTTCTCCTAAAGAGTAACTGTTTGTTTGATCATAGTCGCTACATCGATAGTGTGGAAGCAGTGCACCCGGTACTTTCGACATATTTTCTCAGTTACTACGTATCCATATATGGCCTGCGTTCCGTTTGCTAGAGATTAGAGGCAATAAAATTCAAATGATACCTCTAGATGCGTATAAAAATGAAGACCTATGGAAACACTGCTGCTGGAGGGGCTGTGAATGAAGCAGATGCAAGCCCCGGTGTGTAAACAGGAGCTACCTACATTTTTTCACCAAGCCAGCTTCATTGGTAATTTCCCAAATCTCATGACATTATAAGCACTGAAATTCACGAGTATGCTAGCAGTTCAGCTTTTTAATAGATTCTGTATTCCACATGCTTAGCTTTGAGCGCTTGGACGCCATTATCCCTCACGCTTGTCGAGTTACCGCCGAGAGCGGAATAAGGATCAATTAATCAGAAGACGATGTGTGTCTCCCGACGCTAAGTGTACTTCCTAATATATAAACTATGGATTCCCCAGATACTTTGGAGATCAGCATCCTTACCTTCAATTGTTGGGGTCTCAAATATCTAGCCAAGTTTCGCAGCGAACGCCTAGCAGAGATTGGCCGCTGCATCGCAAGTGCAGATCCTGTGCCGCAGATTGTGGGATTACAAGAATGTTGGACTCACCAAGATTATCAAAGCATACGACGAGAAACCAGACACATTTTACCTTTTGGAAAGCTTTATCATAGTGGAATATTCGGCGCTGGATTGGCAATTCTGTCTAAATGGCCAATTGAGGAGACTTCTATGATTCGTTATCCACTCAATGGGAGGCCAACTGCTTTCTTCCGAGGTGATTGGTTTGTAGGAAAGGGCATAGCGCATGCAAGTCTACGATATGGCATCGACGCAAGTGAAATCATAGAGGTGTTCAATACCCACGTGAGATACGCATCTTATAATCTGAAAGTAGCTGAAGCTGATGAGAATAGCTACATGCACCCTACGAGCGAGAACCTAATGACTCCTATATTTGTCATCGAACGGCTCAAGCATGGGAGATGTCGAAACTTCTTCGTGGTGCCGTTAAAAGAGGACATCTCGTTGTGGGGCTAGGAGACTTTAATATGCTGCCTAACTCTCTAGCTCATCGTCTTATCACAACACACGCTCCTGTCTACGACTTATGGCTTTCCTCACATCCAGAGTCTGCTCTTGGGGCTGCTGGAGACGAAGCTGGGATAGCGCAACGAAAACTATTTCCAACGGCCGAGTCTAATATCGTTGAAAACGGCACAACGTGTGATAGTGTGTATAATACATGGCGGTGGGAGAAGAGCCAGCAAAAGCTGCTAGGCCCTGACTGCCCGTTGATAGAAGTACCCAGAGATAAAATAGATCTCAAGGCAAAGCGGCTCGATTACATATTTGCTAGCTCGATTAGCAGTTCAATTAGCCCAACAAATAATAATTTATGGTCGATAACTTCTATCAAAGTTGGGATGATGTCGAGACATCCAATGCTACAATGCTCCCTCAGTGATCACTTTTCGGTGGAGGCAACTCTTAGCAAAAAGCGGAAAAATGCCAGTTTAGAAAACAAATACGGGACGAAGGACAAAGATAGCGCTTTACCTTCATCACTCTCCAACGAAAACTACGCTTCTAATGAGTGCAAATCTTTTCTTCCATTGAATGTGTATGATGAAGTTCTTGGATTAATAAGCCAGTATCGAATCCGCGAGAGACGACAGCGCAAACTCCGTCTCGGCCACTTTGTTTTTTCATTTCTATTGACACTTATTTGTCTACTTGTTGTTTGGTGGGCTCCTCGGAATTTTGTTACCTTTGTGCTCTTGCTCGTGAGTACGTTTGGATTAAGTGCTGGCGTGATCGATGGTTTAATTGGTGGACTGTTTATCGGCAGTGAAATCCGTGCCTTGAAAGAATTCGAATGGGAGATTAGTAATGCGCGGGCTCAAGCTTGCGGTGAAGTTCATTTCGTCATGGATGAGAGTATCATGGACTGGTAGAAGATGAGCGAGTACCATTTGGAGTGGCAATCTTTAACAACAACAGACACCATGATATAGCGGTAATAAGTATCTCGCCATCTAATCTGTGAATAATAATTTAAATCCAAGAGACAAATTGAGATAGAAACAAGCAGCCATTAAGTTGATTGTAGTCACAAATTTGATCGAGACGATTTCTCACGACATCCAAGAGATGTTAGGCTCAGGGGGGTTTTGTAAATGAAAATTCCTGTTGGGAAATCAATTCTACTATTCGAACAAACTAGCCATATTATTGATACCAACGAGAACGATTATTTTAAAGTTTTCTTCAATGCTCAGTAGCTTAAAATAGATCATCCCATAGTAAGACTAACAAGTATAAAATCTCATGACCGACCGGAATATCAAGGCTCGCTTTTTGGTCAAAGAAGGGGCAGGAAAGAAAGAGAATTGGCGAACCCATTTCACCATGCTCTAAAAATAACTCCATTGTGAAGGGACTTCATATTTGTTGTCCACAATTATGGGTCCAAATCACGAGGTGGGAGAATGGTAGAGAGGCTATGAAAGGAGGAGTAACTACAGCGAGATCTATTTACATGGGGTGTAGGTGTTTGCTGAGTAATGCCAAGACTAGATTGGCATTTATGTCACGTGTAGGTGTTTCATGTTCAAGCACCTACACTGCCTTGCTCATTGCGTGTATGGAGCCCAGAGGGCGTAATTGTCCAAAAATGAATTTATATTTTATCTATTGAGGAGGATATCTACGACGCGCGCACAAAATGTTTTTTTCCAATCGAGCGCGTTTTCCCGTGACATTAGCGCGCTTTTTTCATGGCCGGAGCCGGATAGTTTCGGACCCACATACAGGGCTACAGACTGTAACAGCCATAACATCATTTATCACTGAGAAATACGTGAGCTCGACCTGAATCAAGGTCGAGGCTAGTTCCAATACATGATATGACTGTCAAGCCTCCCCTCAGCCATCATGTAAAGTCATGGGCATTAATATCAACTTACAGGTCACTATTGATAGGGCAACCTTAAAACTTTACTACTAAATAAAAATACGCTTTCTGTAGATGGCGTTTGTATTATAATTGATATATGATTTGGGAATGTACACTTGCGCTGGAACAGCTAAGACAATTTGTGGAGAGATATCTTCATTTATATGCGGAAGTGAAGTTACTGAGATGATTATCATGTTACAGATTGGGTTAAGCTCATCCCTTATCCCCTAGCTTGTTCGCTCGTAGACCGATCACGTGACCAGAAAGATGCGCAACAAATTGTACTCCCAACTGCGCATCTACCGTGGTGCCACGATTTCAAGTTTTCAGTGGATTTATATGGGGCGCATATTCGCTACAGGGTTGCACCCATGTTAGCTCCAATTTCGACAGGTCACATAATTCCTGTCCTGTATTTCCAGGCCTAAACCGAGGGCACAATTTGATTTCATGTCACCCTCAGTTTTAAGCAAGTCCAACCCGTTCTCTAGTTCTTTACCATTGCTTTGCTGAGCGCCGACCGCTAAGAAATTACACAGCTCTTCTCACCTTGTGCTTGAGATACAATAAAAATTAGATTTCTCAAATACAAAGTTATTTATTCAGAAGACACATGGCTTTACTCGATAATAACCTTATTTTATAGATGAATCTACCTCAAACCCCACCTTCAACACCTCGAATCAAACAATTATCCAGAGATCAAAACATTTTAGTAAGTAGAAAATTAGATATGAACAAATATAAATTAAAAGAAAAATTAAGATTTATGGGCTTCATGAATCTGGCAAAAACCAGACGCAGATTGCCGCGCAACTAGGTATTTCTCGGGGACAAGTTAGTTATTCATTGCGCCGCGGAACTATCTCCCCCAAAAAGAGAAAAAAAACATCCTAAAAACTGAAAGCAGATGATGTTGATCAGATTATATCTTACGATGAGTCTTCACCTGCAAACCGCCGCAAATTTTTTCTGGAACTCGCCTCTGGCCCCTTTAGACATCTTGGTGTTAGCGAGCGGGTAATACAAAGAGAACTTAAAAAAGAGGATATTAGCAATATGTGGCTCGTCTAAAGCCTCCAGTATCTCAGAAAACTATGAAGACACGCAGAGAATGGGCCGAAGCTCATCTCAATTGGACATATGAAGACTGGACGTCAGTTTTATGGACAGACGAAACTTGGGTAGAGGATAGAAGACATTCTAGAGAATGGGTGACATAAAGTGTTCGCACATTCCTCAATAAGAAGATGGTAATTTGATGCTCTAACATTATGAGCTAGACTTCCCAAGAATACAACGCTGATTGTGTTGGAGAAAAATCGAAGAATAGGGTCGGATGGATGTTCTGGGGTTGCTTCGCAGGGCCAGAAAAAGGCCCTTGTTTGTTTTGGGAGAAGGAATGGGGTTCCATTGACTCCCAAAAATATTGCGAGAAGATAGTTCCTCTTATCGATGGCATGGTCTCGATGAGACCTTGGCTTTCCGTAATGCAGGATAATGCTCCTGCCCACACAGCCGCAATTACAATGCAAGATAAGAGCCAGCGGCTCATTCAACCGATTTTCTGGCCGGCCAACTCACCTAATCTTAATCCGATTGAAGCTATTTAGAATAAGATGAAGGATTATATCCAGCGTCATCATCCGAATCTGGGTTGCGGAAAGCAGCGAACTCAAGATAGTCTTCGCAACATTGTAAAGGAGGCATGGGATTCTGTGTCTTCCGAAGATTTTGTGAAACTCATTCAGAGTATGCTGGCAAGGTGTC
Source organism: Blumeria graminis f. sp. triticale (assembly GCA_905067625.1). NCBI lineage: Eukaryota > Fungi > Ascomycota > Leotiomycetes > Helotiales > Erysiphaceae > Blumeria > Blumeria graminis. The sequence goes on along the minus strand of LR898475.1, from coordinate 7,582,910 downwards.
AGGCTGTGGTAAATGCGGATGGGGGATTGACCAGATATTAAGGCCTGAAAATATTCCAGCCACATGTTTAGATCTAAGGTTAGGATAAGACTGGCTCTATTTTGTAATTTGTAAACCTTTGAACTCTTGTAAATAAGGAACAAAGTCAAGTAGCAAAAATGCACAAATGTTATGCAGCCGATCATTATACAAATTAGGTTTAGTACGAAGGAAAGACCCACTGCAAACTATGATGTCCAGATAAATACTGCGATACAAAATTTTTCGAAAATTTGCACAAATACGGGGGCTAACTCCAATGTGGAAGGTGACTATGTCTAGGGCGTCTTACAGTGCCTCTAGGTTCCAAAAGGTAAAACTTCAAACTGGGTCGTTGAAGGGATTAGCCCTGTAGGTGCAGTTGGGCTAGCTCGTAATAGGTTAGTATATCTCTCCTCCTTACCCCGCTCGCCATGAAGTATGGTCCAATTGTCTTCTAATAATTGCTTAGAAAAGCATATTTTCAACAACATTTTTGGCTGCCAAGCCTACACAATCTCTGAAATTTCTCACCACTATCAATTCATCCTCTATTCCGGCAAACAATGTCTCTCGAAAAGTCTGCTTCAGAAACTAAAGTTCGCAAGCATCTAACTCGCGATCAATGTATAGAAATAAGAGCAATAAGAAGACTTGGCTTGACACTTCAAAATATATCCGACAAACTTGGCTTCACAATAAGACAAGTACAACTTGCGTGTGCTCGAGAGACTGAGAATCCTATGTCTCGCAAAGGACCCTTACCAAAATTAAGCGCGGAACAAGTTGATGAGCTTGAGGCTTTCGTCCGGGAATCTCCTGAAAATCTACAGATGTGCTATTTGGAACTAGCCATGGGGCCCTTCAGCCACTGGGGATGCAGTGAACGGCTAATTTCTAATGCACTCGGAAAAAGAGGTTACAGCAGATGCATTGCTCGGAAGAAGCCCCCGTTAAGCGCGATGAACAAGCAGAAAAGATTGGAGCTCGCCCAATTATATTTAGATTGGAGCGATGAACAATGGAGTCGCATATTATGGACTGATGAAAACTTGGTATCGGGTGATTGTCATATGAAACCTCGTGTCATTAGAAAAGTACATATAAATGCTATCAAAATCTTCCTCGTAATAACAGCAGATTTTAGCCTGATGATGAGTTTGATGAGACTTGTATTGTGGTTCGCCATGCTCATGGCAACAGTTGGATGTTTGGGGATCATTTTATGGATCATAAAAAGGCCCATTCCTAGTCTGGAAGAAGGATTAGGGATCAATGATGGCCTCATACTTTTGTGAAAGGATTTTGCCACTTTTGAATCAATTTCACTCGGAAAATCCAGAAATTCTATACATGCACGACAACGTACCATGTCATAATGCGTACTCAACAATTGGGGCGCTGCGTGGAGTTGGAATAACGCCTATTAGATGGTCACCTTGCTCTCCGGATTTGAACCCGATCGAGTCATTGTGGAATATCTTAAAAAACCACATTAAGGTAAATAGTCCTGAGATAAATGGGGTCAGGCTTGTGCGCTCTGCCACGATGAAGACATTGCTACAGGATGCATGGGATTCTATACGTTCAGAGGAGCTATTGTCACTAGTTGGCAGCATGCACGAAAGATGCGTAGCAGTGATAAAGGCAAATGGAGGGTACACAGAGTATTGGGATGGAGAAGACACAGAAAACATGTAGTACGCTTTCATTTTAGTTGCGAGCCATACGGAGGGCTTCGATGTAGACTTTTGTAATACAGAGCAATAATTTTTGAAATAGATGTGCATTTTATGAGACTATCAACTGACTTTTTTCAATTTTGAATTTCAACTTAGGACTATTGTACTTTTCCCATTGAGTTCAAAACCATCCCCATAATTTAGACTTTTACGGAATGTCATTGGATAGTGCCCCTTGCTTGCATAACTAGTCGAGTAACTAGACATGGGCCTGCATGAAGATCATACCGAATAAGGCAAAATGTACAGGGATCTAAACCCAGTCATTTTGACAATTTTACTTTTGTCACCCATAAGAGACTGTAGTTAACACGGTAAAAACCCTACCAAAGCCCCACTGCAAACTTGACACCGTGGCACCACGGTATGCCATTTGTACTATATCAATAACTCTTCTCTCATGCTGCACACATTACTACTTGTAACGTCGTGATGTAGAGACTAGATCTCCTTCATGCGCCATAATAACTAACTATGCGCCAGCCCCTAGATCTACCATACTACAAAGCTGAGCATAACAGAAAGCAGCTGAGAAGGAGCCATCTGCGCGACCAATTGACTTGTATCAAAGTTTTGGAGGTATTCGGAATGATAGAAGTGAACATTGATCGTCGAGTCATTACTGCAAGGATCGTAAGATATCGGGAATTTCAGGATCTGAGATGACAGATTAGGATCAGTGTTGTGTTATCCATGTAATTTACCATGGTACATGCTTTAGGTCACGTCATAGCAAATGCACGTGACTGTATAACTAGAACGTGGGGTGTTCAGTGTGTCTTGTCTTGTCTTGTTCATTTAAGTGCTAGGTAAAGTGATTCCCGTTGCACTCGTACTGGAGCTTAAGTACGGGTGGGGCCGGGCTGGATCAGGTTAACTACCATTAAGTACATCTACCTCGTCCCACCTAAATGACCGGACCACCTCAGACTTCACCCATGTGTTGAATCATGTCAAGCCCAAGCGTCCAGAGAACCCCCTTTTGTTTGTTTTTTTTTTTTTTTTTTATTACATTTGGTCCTAAGCTAACGCTATCTTTTCCACATTAGGTCAAGGACCGGTGGAGCCGGCAAGGATCACTGCGTACAGGCCCAACTCATTCCAACCGCATGAACTTCTACTGAAATTGTAGAAGTTAACAGCAAAACTAAGATCAAAAACTGAAATCAAATTTGGAAGAAATACTGTTTGGTCCGGATCCCGCGCTTCTCGCCCGTTCCCTTTCCTGCCACATCTTCCAGATGACTTTTTCTTATCTCCGCTGAGAGCGAAAGACTAGTTCGCAGATACCCTGAATTCAGCTGGTATCCTGCTATATATTTTGAAGCTTTTTGTAGACTTCACCGAGGGTTGCTGTACCCTCAAACTTCTTCTTCGGATTCCAGGATTCCGAAACCCGATCCCTCGGCCATCGAGACATCCTTCGTTGAGGCCATCATTGCCTCTTCGGCCCTTTTGGCTGCAGCCCTAAATCGAGCCACTTTCGCGAACTCCCCTTGCTGGATCTGGCGGATCCGCGCGAGCTGCTCTCTTGTCACCGGTCCGGACTTGCTGGGTCTGGCTAAGCAGGCCCGGGAATCTGATCGGTGAGGTCCCCCACAGTTTCGACACCGGGTGAGGGCCTTGCACTCTGATTCTGAGTGCATATTAGATCCGCAATTCCAGCAAGCTGGAGCGCGGGAACAACCACGGGTGGTGTGAAATTCAAGACACCGTTTGCATTGTTCGATTTTGCGACGAGGTCGGAAGAGCTTTGCAGCTCCAGAGTCGTCGAAAAGGCGGAATCCAGGTCGAGGAGCGGATTCTCGGGGAAATAGCGCTTGCCAATTTGAGTAGGGCGCCCCTGGTTTGCTAGTCCCATGAGGACGAACCAGAAAGGGAACCAACTGGGTCACTCGCGTGACTTCGTCGGCAACCATCTTTGCCGTCACGGCGATTGGGCCAGCAAGAGTTCGAATTGTCTCCGGGACGGTGGCAATTTGCATGGCAACCAGACTTGATGCTGGTTCCAGTTTGATTCCAGATTCGCTCCGTGATGTGGAGGAATCTAGGAGCTCTGTTCGAGCGAGTTCATCCTTTGCGGTTATTGCAAAGCCGGTCTTTACCCGCTGAACCAACGTGAGATTGTTGGCAGCGGTTCCCAGCGCCTGAGACACTGCTAGCCTTACTCCAGCTGGAGAAAGGAGACGGTGGGGATGGAAATAGTCAAGGCGCAGAAAAAGTCGTGAATCGGCTTTTGACCTCGAGTTGGCACTCTTTGCCTTGGGGGCGGGTGGTGCTGCCTTTTTTGTCAATGGCCCAGCGCTGCGGGCTAGGCCTACCCGAGCTACGGTGGCCCAAGTTGTCTTTGGGGCCGGAGCCTGGGTTGTTAGAGGGTTAGGAACCCTTATTTCTGGTGCCCTCGGCGGAAGAGGGTTGGCGGGGCGAGCAGGGAGAACTGGTGGTGTGCTCCCTGGGCCAGATTGTAAGAACTGGCCGATGGCTGCTTGAAGATAGACTTTTATACCGTCTACAAATTCTTTATTTTCGCCGATCGAAAGAGGCGAAAGTGCTGCTTCAACACTGTTTATTGCAGTCGAGCAGATGGCGAGGCAGGCCGTAATTTGCGTCGTACGTCGCTTTTCGGCCTCCATCACGGTTTGCAGCTCTGGTGGAAATTCTATTGCTGATGTAGATGCTACGCCTTTAGAGGCTGGCACAGCATTCTTTCCTGCAGATGATACTGCACGTTCGGTTGTCTCTTCTCGAACAACTTCCTTTCCTTTCCTGGAGCTGCTTGCCAAAGGGGGCAGTTCGACGGGGGTTTTGGTCTTGGGACCATGGTTTTCTGCTCTGATCGGTTCAGAATCAGTCATCTCTTGATCGGGAAGATTTGTGGACTTCCCTGGGACAAAGGCCTCACTCGCAAATAGGCTTGATAATTTTTGCGCGAGGCCAGTAGGTTTTGGACACAATGGTGTCCGTTCAAAGCCGGCTGAAGTTGTCGGCTTTGGGCGATTTTTTCTCACCGGAGGCATTTTAAATACCTCACGACGGTTAACAATTCGAGAAGTCAAGCACAGAAGTGGTCATAGGAATGGAAAAAGTGAAATAGGGAATTTTCGAATTTTCGAATTTCTCGAAATGTGCGTTTGTTTGTTCATTAACGTGCTAGGTGAAGTAACTACCGTCGCACTCCTACTGGAGCTTGAGCACGAGTGGGGTCGGGCCGGATCAGGTTAACTACCGTAAAGTACAAGTGCCTCGTCCCACCTCAATGACCGGAACCATGCCGAAACGCATCTATGTGTTGAAGCATGACGAGTACAGCAGCCCAGAGTTGAAAACAAAACAAAAGAAAACTTCCACGCAAAGTCCTGCATTACAAAAGAAAAAACTTTGACAATCTCCCTTCCATCGTTCCGCCTCGGCCACCACGCGCCCGAGCCTCGATTCCTATCCCTACTTCCATGCCAGATCACCTAGGCTTTCGTTCATCACCTCCGAGTCACAGGTATCCCTGCCATCCCCCGGCTAGCCTCCGCGTATATTCCGCTCTCCTGGACATAGTCCCTGAACAGTTGCCACCCGCTTGATCCGAGCATTGTTTCTATAGCTGGCGCCCTTCGCCTTCCGCTTTTCAGCCGCCATGTTGCCAGTGCTTTTCGACACTGGACAAGGTGACCAATTGATTTTTCCCTCCCACACTCGCAGTGAAGTGTAGCGTCAGTGTGGTTGAAGCGGCGATGATAAGCCGCGAAGTCTCCATGTCCGGTTCGAGCGGCTATTAAGCGAGCGTAGACTGCCCTTGGTAGTGCTAGTTCTGGCGGTTTCTTGCGTCGCATCTCGAGTTCGAGGTCTGCATAATGTCTGGGGCGATTCGAATGCCACCAGTCTGTAACCATCTGTCTGGCCAGTTCGCGAGCTTTCCTTCCGGAAGAGGCGAGGGTCATCACCCCATGTGTCGTCCTCGTATCGTCCGACGAGTTAAGCTCTCTTCGAGCGAGCTCATCAGCCATTTCATTTCCTACCAGCCCTTCGTGGCCCGGGATCCATCCTACTTTAACAGGTGCTGCTGCTCTAGCGACCATTTTGCAGAACTTTTGAATCCTCCAGGATGATGAGCTTGTTGTTCCCGTTAGTAAGGCCTGGACAGCCGCAGAATTGTCGAGCAGAATATAGATGGCGCTACGGCCACGATCTCGCTTCCTGCTAGTGATTGCTTCAAGAGCAGCTAGAGCTCCATGAACCTCCGCGTCGTAGACCTCCGCATTGGTTATTTTGCCTGAGCCGCTTTGCTCAATTACCCTGCCTGTGCCACTGATAAAAGTCACAAAGGCCCATGACACTTTGTCGGTGGACGCCCCAGAGCCATCACTGTACACGCAAAGACAGTCGGGTGGGAGAGTAGGTAGCCACTCTCTTATAAACCTAGCTGCTTCTTTCTTGCTTGTCCAGCGGGGAATTGGCTGAGGGGGGGCCGGAGGTCGGAGCGTTGGAGGTAGTTCGGCCTCTGGCAGGAGTCGATACATCCTCTGGACCCTTGAATCATGCACTCTGTCGAAACCAAGTCTGGTTTTGTTGCATGTCTTTAGGCCGAGTCGGTGACGAGCGCTGTCTGTGCTTTCCGTGGCCCGAAGTCGAAGCGGATGGTACTCATCTAGTGTCCGGATTCGTGCGGCAGTCTTGAGCCTGCGTTACTCGAGCAGAATTTGTGCTGGCGGAATACCAGTCTCTCTTCTCAGTGCTGCAACAGGCATCGTGCGCCAGGTTGGTAGAGCCACGCGGATTCCGAAGGCAGAAGTTTGGTCGATGACTTTGCTCTGTCTCTTGTAGGAATTACGCGTCACACCTCGATAAGTTTCCCTGGTTGGCCCCGGGCACCAGACCTCCGCTGCATGCATCGCGATTGGCAGAACTACCGTGCGAATGACTGTGGTTAGTAAGTCAGGCCTTGATCCCTGGGTGCACTGAGTGAGCCGTCGGAAGTGCTGCACTAGCCGCATTGCTTTGCTGGTCCACTTTGCGACGTGACTTTCGAAGGTCAGACCGCGATCAAGGTGTACTCCGAGCCATCGGATGTCGTCGGATGCTTGTACATCGCGAGTGCCTACCCTTATAGCCTGAAGTTCGTGTCCCCTGGATCTTGGGCCGACGAAGTAGACTACTTCGGCCTTATCTGGGTCGAAAGAGACGGCATTATCAGCGGCCCACCCTAGGACTGCATCGACTTCTCTCTGGACAGCTACTGCGGCTTCAGTTGGAGTTGAACCTATGCCGAGGATGGCAACATCATCTGCATAGCCAAATCTCCAACTACTGCCTCCCACGACTTCGGCCATGTAGAACAGAAAAAGAATTGGGGAAAGAGGCGATCCTTGTGGCAGCCCGCATTCTAGGAATACCGGGTCTGTGACTCCGTCTTCGTGTCGTACGCGAGCAGATCGTTCTTGTAGGAAGGACTTTATCCAGGTGATAGCTGGTTTAGGCCACCCCATCTTGTTCATCCTCTGCAGCAGCCGTCCGTGGAGTACAGCATCGAATGCACCCTGAACGTCCAAAGTGACTAGGACTGCTTTCTTCTGCCGTTTCATTGCATGTTCTACATCGTGAATGACGCATGAGACGAGGTCGTTGGCAGACCTGCCAGTGAGTGCTCCAAAGAGTTGCTGCGGGACTGCCTTGTAGGTGAGGGCGGTGTAAGCCATTCGCCTTGCAATCAGTCTCTCGAGACCTTTACCCAGGGAGGAGAGAAGTGCGATAGGCCTCCATCCTTTAGCTGTACTGAGGTTACGGCCGGGTTTGGGGAGAAGGATTACTTCCGCTAGCTTGAAGGCCTTCGGAAAGTGATTCAATCGCAGTGAGCCCTCAAAGAGTACTCTCACTGCGTGACCAATTGATGGCCAGGCTGTCCTAAGAAGACGAACAGAAATCGCGTCTGCTCCAGGGGCTTTGTTTTGGCAGGCCGTTGTAACCCACTTGGCTTCCTCGTCCGTAACGCTCGAGACCCATGGGAGGTTTCCGCGTCCTGGCTCGAAGTCCTCAGCGTCGACGTCGTTCTGACTGGTGAACCGGCTGAGAAGGAGGTCGCGCAACAGAGTTGCTCGCTTTCCTGGATCCGAAACAAGACCATCTGGAGTTTGGAGTGGTGGAGCAGCTGATGTAGGTTGCGGCTTAGCCCAGCATGCCATCCGATACATGTCGACGTCGGTTGTTGCTTCGGAGAACTTTCGCCGCCAGTATTGGCGTTTGGCACTTTTGACTATACGACGGAAGTCCTTTCTGCTCTCTTCGTCCCTGAATATCCTGTATTCGCGTTTGGCCTGTAGGCACTCCGACGTCCACCAAGGTGCTGTCCTACCCTTCTTCACACTCCCGCGTCTACCAGTGACCCTGATTGCGTTGCTAATAGTTTGGACCAGCTTATCAGCAAGATTGTCCACCGCGTCTACTGAAGCCATCGGCTGTAGCTCTATTCCTTGAGCCCAACGGCCTAGCACCTTTGCAAAGTCTTCGAGGGCGTCGTCTGTCACTCGAAACGGTTGGCCTGTTTTGATAACAGCTCTAGCTTTCGAGTTCGGACGGGGGACGTCTCCTGCAAGAGTTCTGTGGTCCGATGTCGAGTCAAGCTCTATCGAGACGTCTGCAAGGGCTCCCGCGTTAGACCAGACTAGGTCGAGTGTGTTTCCAAGATCGTGAGTCGAGACGCCCGGGGTCGAAGATAGGTCCATACCGTGCTCGGACATCCATTTGGCGAGCACTTGGCCGTCACCGTGTAGCCTGGTGGCCATGGGCTGCCAGTCAGGGTGGACGGTATTGAAATCTCCACCAACTACTGTGGGCCCAGACGGGGCCCATGATAGGAGCGGCGAAAGGTCTGCTCCAGGAGCGCGATACACTGAGACAAACGTGACTCCTTCAACCTTTACGGCGGTAAGATCTGGTGATGCCTCGCAGATTGCTAGTTGTAGGCACTTGGTCCCTTTTCGCGTATAAATGAGGGATCGTGGCCTTGCGGGGTTGGCTGTGACATGGGGGGGCAAGTGCTTGTCGAACCCAGGATGCGACTTGGTGAGCCAGAAGCCGTCCTTGTGTTGAGTCCAGGGTTCCTGGATGAGTAGGACATCGGTTCCTGAATCCCAGGCGGATTGCAGGATGATTTCTGTAGCGGGGTCTCCTCTGCCCAAATTAGCGCAGAGGAACAAGATCGTTGTTGCCGTTGTGTGCAGCTCGGTAAGGTTGTGGTCCCTTACGGGCATTGAGCAACGTTTGTAGTTTCGTTTTCAGCAGTCGCCTCAGCGGCTTTCTGCTTTGCTTCCAACTCTCGGATCGAAGCGTTTCTTTCTTTTTGACCTTGTTCCCGGATCACCGACAGCTGGTCTCTTGTGCGTTGCACAGTCTTTCCGCCGGTCCGCGTCGGCCTGGCCATGCAGCTAGGCTCGGTTGCGGCATGCGGCCCATGGCAATTGATGCACCTTGGGACGAGCTGTTTGCACTCAGTAGCCTTGTGCTCAATCGATCCACAGCGAGAGCAGCGCTCTGCTCGTGAACAGATCTTAGTTGGGTGGTGTCCCCAGCATCGGTTGCATTGCGAAATTTTGGCTTTACGCTGAAGTTCGTTTAAGCGACCGCTCTCTTCGAAAAGTCTTTCTCCCAGCTTTGGCTTGCCGGTTGCAAAATGCAACACCCAGTCGGTTGACGGCCTAGCCATGCTTGTTGCCAAGGCACGAGCCGAGGTCGGTCTAACGCCTGTCTTTAAGGTCGCTTCCTCCATTACCATCTCCGATGTTACTGGCGTTGGTCCTTCTAAAGTGAAGAGTCTGTCTGGTACATTAGGCGCCAACACTGAGATCCAGTTGGAAGCAGCTTCCAGTTTCATTTCCGTGCTCTCCAGGAGTATGGCGCCTGAGAGGAGCGCGTTTCTTGCTCCGTCTCCTTCAGCTAGTATCGCAAACCCTGAGTTGACGATGGTAACCTGCTTAATTGCAGAGTTAGCTAAGCGCAGCTTGCTTGCGAGGCTCATTTTGATGTAATGAGGAGACATGCGTCTCCATGGGTGGTCGGGCTTGACCCGCAGGAAAACACGCTCGTCTGGGCGAGCTAACTTGGGAGCTGAGGCAGTAGGCCTCGGAGTTTGTGTGGGCCCTGTCGCTTTTGACTTAGGCTCGCTGGCTGGTTGCGATTTTGTCGCTGCTGGTGGTGCGGCCTTAGTCTTTTTCCTCACTACCTGAGTCCAAGACCCCTCAGTAACGGTGGGGGTTTGTTTAGAATCGATGTCGATTGGCCTAGTAGGCTTTGTCGAAGCCGGCTCTTTGCCTTTCGCCTGGCTGCTTTCTCTCGTGAGTATTTGCACTGGTCGTGAAGTGCTCGCGCTATTCTTTCCTCCCGACCTAGTAGCCGACGTAGGGAGGGTTGTCGTCTTGCTGCTACTGGCAGCCTCTGATGGCCCACTGGATTGGGGCTCGGGGTTTCCGCGCAGGATGTTTGTGATAGTGGCCTGTAAAGCCTCTCCATTCTTTTCGACAGCTCGTCGGAGCTGTTTGTCGGTTGTGGCCGCCAGTAGGTTAATGTACCCACTGACGATACGCTCAGCCTCTGCAAAGCGTATGTTAAACGCCCTCGCTTCATCTGCGAGGAAGTTAGTCAAGGAAGCACCCATTGACTCGGGGGGGTTTGGGGGCGAGTATTGGCAGCTCGCCTCGCAGATCGGTTCTGCGTTTGCTTGTGTGTTGTTGTGGTGGTGGCTAGGTGGCCCTGTGAGGACCATTTCGACGTCAGGACGCGTCGAATTTACGGGTGGGAGAGGGGGCCAAGAGCCAGCCTCTGCGGAGGACTGGGGCGGCATGGCAAGGAGCAAATCAGAGAAAGCTGAACAGTAGATAATCGCGTGTCTGGCGCGTCGAGACAGTTCTTTTTGGGGGCGGACAGCTGGGGTTGCTAGCAAAAGAAAGGTCAAATGTGTTGTGTATGACTGTGAACCCCCTTTTGGCGTGCCGAAGCGCAAATTCCTCCTCAGCCTCAGCCTCGGCCACCACGCGCCCGAGCCCTTGACACCTCCGCGATCTGTAACTTTTCCCTTCTATTCATTCGCAGCTTTGGCTCATCTCAGCATATCCTCATCTCATCCAGGGGTCGTTTTCTTTACTGGAGGCCTCATCCAGTCGCCCACCAAGGCCTCCTCAGTTTTTGTTCCCTTTTGGTTCCTTCATACAGCATCCCTCTGTCCTTCAGCCGATCTCGTCATCCCAGAATCTTTGTAGAATGTCCACCCCTCCGGCCTTGCCTCGTCGCTGCCGTACCCCTAACCGTGGAGATCGAAAACGCGACTGAGAGCTCAAGACCGAGGCACCGGTGCCCCAGCCTATGTCGAACGCTCTAGTTGGTGTGCCGGCGATATTTCGTACGTATTTCGTCGGTGGCGATTCGTCGTAGGCCGAGTTGTTGGTGCCCTTGGCCGAGGTGAGGACGCATTTAAGGCCGGTATTTCGACCGTACCTTCACAGTGACTTGCAGTTGCAGTTGCGGAGGGTCGGAAATCCTCTTGCTTCTTAGTTGGCGATTTGGCTTTTGGAGGTATGGGATTGCTTAGGTAGGTGGTGAGATGATTGTTGAGAGGGCCGCGAGATGAGTTTTGCTAGGAGTAATTTTCCAGAGAAATAGAAAATAAGATGTTGAAGGTGTCGGTTTTTGTAATACGAACGTTAGACAGGTTATAGGCGGTCTGCGGTTCGTATCTGGGGTATAGATGGTTGATTTTGTTGAGCTGTGCAGTCGTGAAATCTCTGCAAGTCGGATTTTCGACCAAAAATATGCCATCACCACTCCTCCCGATCGCCAAGTCGACGAAGCTCTCAATTTCACCCTTTGTCGTGACTGAATCTCGGCTCTGGGAGAATATTTCACTCCCAGGTTCGTAGAGGACACCACTGGCAGGTGTTCAGCCTTCGTCCTCCGGTGTTCAGTGTGTAACGCATGTGTGGGTATTATGGACCAAACTAGAACTCGATAGAATAGAGATGATGGAATCAGCGAGAGACCGATGGACTGAGGGAGAACGAGCTGGTCATTTCTCGTAGGAGAGAAATGATATCACAAGGGAATGTTCTAGCGCTAGGCTGTGAACAACACAGTAAGTCTGGAGCAAGATATAACGAGGTCTTAACCTCCGTCCATTCACTGTAACTAAGTTTCCTTTATACGAGAATATAGATTCAAGTCTTACATATCGAGAGAACGCACTCGATAGCGATTAACGAGACCTACTGTGAGCATAACTTCCCGAAGAGTATCCATCGTCCTGCTCCTATGTAGCCTAGTTGATATAACAATCAGTGAGGTATGGGTTTATTGAACTTTTCAATAAAGTATTAAATATTAATGTACTACTCATTATCTATGTTCAACCTCGCTTGGGTAAAAATATTATGTTCTGATTGCGTGATGGAACAATTTACCCACCGCCAAATTCTATACCATCCGAGGCCCCACCCAAGCTTGTAGCGATCGAAGATTATAGTGGTCTTCTTCAACTTCGAATTGCGTGCAGTTCAGTCTGGCAAATCGAAGTTTTTATAATTTGCCCCCTGAAACTTCTGTACTACAACTTGTTCCACTAGCCGCCTACAGAGACCAATAATGATAACATCCTGCCAAGCTTGGGAGTCGCATGCTGAGAATTTTGCAAGGCGATATTTTAGGGATAGTCAGGACTCAGGCTAGCCAGTTCCAAATTTGTATTAGATAGTTGTCATAGATCAGATATAAAAGCGATGGGCATTTGTGTAGAAGATGATAGTTTATATTTCGACGAATGTTGAGCTATTTAGGAAGTCGGACATGTATTTATACATTCCTTTTCATACTACCCTCGGTCTTCATCCCAGGAATAATCACGGCTTACTGACTTAGATCCTTCTAGTAACTTCTCGTTTCGTCCCTGGAAGGATATTTCTTCATTGCTAGAAGATTCCCACTCTTTCTAGGTGAAGCTCGATCAACTCTGCTCTAATCTCGAATGTTCTACCAGAAAAATATGCCAGGTAAGCATATCTAAGAATCTACAAGAATATTCCTGATCATACCTCACAGGAGCCAAGAACTGTCTGCGCTAGCTAGCGTAGACTAGAGGCAATACCCGATTTACTAACTGTCATAATAGTAAATCTATGAAGCGTGGTATATATGGTGCGTGAGCTTGGCCACACATCACTTCAATCTTAGGTAGTGTTCGGCATCCCGAGTCAGTGAGTGGCAGGAACCAAGTCACCAGGGCAGTAAGCACGAGCGTCCATCTCTCTGAATACTTCAGCGGGCCCGGCGCTGTAAAGGACTAAAATTAGGAACCAGCAAATCAAAAAACGAGAAATAAACCCTCAAAGAACTCCATCTTTCCTCCATCGGGAGCTGACCAGGGCCCAAATTAGCATAGCCACAATAGTAAGGAACAATCATGGCGAATTCAGATCCTATTTATATCAATAAAAGACCCTAGAGTTGACAGTCCAAGATTCCAGGGTATATGTACGTGAGGAGGGAGGAGGTTCCAAGAAAGTCAAGAATAGTTTCATGGTTCCTTTCATGACTCTTCATATTAAGTTGCAAATATACTTAAGCAACGGTGATAAGATTTGTTGCCATACTAACATGGCGGTTCGGGAAGGAGTAGGGCCGGTGTTGTAACTAAGCAGTATCGAGGTAGTACGAGAAAACAATTGAAATTAGTTCCGGAGATTGGAAGAATTACACACTAGCCTCGAGTTTGATTAAGAGATACGATAAATGTGTTTACTATACGAAGAAGTTTACTGATGTTTAATGGATAGTTAATTGTGATTAAATTGCTATAATTCTATATGTGTGGCAAGAAGTCCCTCTATATACATGAAAGCGGGGTTTTCCGCACACTAGTGTGAACTCCAACATACTTCCTAATCTAACCTAAACGGGAAGGTTGTTGGAGATCCTGAAGCCAATGTATGCTGTCAGGCATCTGTTAGCTAATTACTATTCATGCCAGTGAGTGATGATATGGGTTAATCATATCTCATGGCGGCAGTGCATATTATTCTAATATGTACTATTTGTCTACTGCAGTCATGTTGCTGCCTTAACTACAACAAAAACATTCAAACTTTGATCCCGATGTATAGGGGAATGCGCCATTTTTTGGATTTCTACTGTTGAGCGGATAGGTTTGCAAAAGCTTGTGGCTGTTAGGCACAGATTATATCACTTGTTGAAGCCATTGGGAAAATAGAGGAGTCTGTAAATCTATCATGGAGAGTTGTTAGGTACCGCCACTGATACACAGAGTGAAATATAAAGTATGTTCTGGGAGGGCAAAGACTGAACACCTGTACGCGGTGTCCTCTACGAACCTGGGCGTGAAATATTCTCGCAGAACCGAGTTCAGTCAAATTTCGCGATTCCGAAGAAGTTGGCCTACGAGGCAATGATCCAAGACTCTCTACGAAATCAAACTCTCCCACTCAACGATATCGATCCACGCCAAAACCTCATCAAGTTTACAGGTACGACCAAGAACATCCTCATTTCAATAATCACATCTTTCGTCGATTATTCTCTGGTCTAAGTTGGCCACCAAATATACGCCCTCGCCGATACTCAAACCCGACGGAGGAAACAAAGCGTGCTGCACAAATCTTTGAGATAGTTCTTTGGGATCGACGTGAGACAGATAAGGACAAGTTTACAAGATGGCACAGAGGATGGATACTATCTCGACGGGCTTAAATCCAAATTTTGGAAGATTTTCACGAATTGAGCTCAGTGCGCGCCAAGACTTCGGTTGCGAGAGTGCAGCTCACACTATAAAAACAAGCAGACGATGGAAGGTGTAGTGATCCGCCTCCTGGTGGTGTTCTCTGGTATAGTTTGAGTAGCCTGGGCACCTACTCCACTTGGGAAAGAGACACCTCAGACCATATTTCGCGCGGAGAAAAGTTGAAAGATGATGGAGGCATGTCTGGATAACTCAGGGTTTTTGAGACGTTCCCCTGGGTGGGTATTCACGGATGAGGGTTGACTTGGGGTGAAGAAAAAGCCACCATAACTTCGCAGTGGTACTTGCAAATGAAATCTGAGGCATGAGTGCTCTTCCTTAACGATGAATCATCTATTCTGTACTTTTCTTTGATATTGTGTCATAGCTAGATAGCTGCATACGCAATTAAAACCTGATGCAAAAAAAAAGCAAACGATGGAAGGTGCTATGGTAAGCCTGCTAGTGGTGTTCTCTGGTATAGTTTGAGTAACCTGAGCACCTCTTCCATACGGGAAGGAGAAACCCAAGACCATACCTCGCTCGGAGGAAAGATAATGGATGCCGGAAGCATGTCTGGATAACTCAGGGTTTTTGAGACGTTCCTCTGGGTGGGTATTCACGGATGAGGGTTGACTTTGGGTGAAGAAAAAGCCGCCATAACTTCGCAGTGGTACTTGCAAATGAAATCCGAGGCATAAGTGCTCTGATTTTACATTGAGTCATTTGTTATTTAATTTTAATCTGAAATTGTTTCATGGCTAGATATCTGCATACTCAGTCTGAGTCTGATGTAAAGAGAAACAATGGAATAGAATTCCCAAAGGAGTCTAGCGATGCGATTAGGAAGTGAGCAGATGGGAATCAATTCTTGTCTATATGGAAGAAAAGTGCCAGGAGTCTATAGTCCAAGCTGTCCATGTGGCTACCAATCGCTGAATCCCAAGCATATGATTAGGTCCTACCCTCGATGGTCAAACGGTAGAGCTGAGATCTGAAGATAAGCCAACGATCGATCCTATGAAGCCATGTTAAACAATCCTGGAGACATCAAAAGGATAACACAATGGATCCTAAATCACGGTTGGATAGAGCAATTCCAGATGACATAGCCGGTCGAAATGCTGCTGAGGGAAAGGAAAAGGTCAAATAATACTTGGGGCAGGTAGAGATGATCTGGTTGGTTTACATGGATGGCACCATAGTGTTGAGGATCCAAGGTTGAAAGACCTCCAGATTATTACGAGGCTCTCATAAATTGTAATGCTTATGTAATGTTGTTCACGTTGGAGTCCGGGCGCAAGATAAGGAATACTGTACTCAAATAGACGATACCCTGTATTAATAGAAAACCAAGTTACATCTAGTCTTAAGCTCTACTATACATATTAGTAGTTTGGAGCCACGAGACACCCGTAACCTACGCCATCTTAAAGCTAAGCTTATCTCACTTTTCATACATACTAATCCATCAGGAACCTCAGTGTAACTGCGCTTCCTGAAAAAAATATGTGAAAACTATAGACAACAACTAGAAAGGTGTGGGAGGTTCTCACTACAAAGGTTTCCTCCCGAGTAAATATTATAGACTGTAGACACCTGCATGGGCCCATAGGGCGCCAAATCAGAACAATAAAATCAAACCATGTAGAATAGAATGAAGTCCAAGTCCCTACTGAGTCTATGAAGATGAAGGACTAAAAAGAAACAATCACTGCCGGCAAGCACAAATTCTTCAAACAACATTAGTGCCGGTTCAATCACTCAGTTCGTTTTGCACATCTAGGACAGCCAAGAAGAATTGCATCTGGATCGAGTTTGAAAGCAATCATAAGCACATCTATAATCGACAACATCTCGTCAATACTGGTCTTGCCATTCTTTCGCGAGTCCTCAATATCAATCTTACTACACCACCTCGTCTTAACTACTGATAAAGGCGTTACTCCAATTGCAAACAAGACCTTGCCTCATTAATTACCGGCACCCACTACATAAGTAGTCAAAACATCAAACCGAGTCATCATCGTACATAGTCGCCGGGGAAGGACCGGCGACTAGGGTGGGGAACGATGGGGGGTAGAGGTAATCGATGAGCATGATGGAACTGCCGTTTTTTGAGAGGTTTTTGAATTTGGAATGTTTGTGGGCGCAAAGAGCAAGATTTCGGCTAGCTAGCCAGGAGGACTTCTATTTTCGTTGAGTCCATGGCACTCTCTGGTACCCTAGACGGCATAATAGAGTTGGGCTGAGCTACTTGTCGGATGACCTAGTTAGTCAATGATCGTCATTTTACTCCCTTGGAAATGATGACTAATAGCGTTGACGAGTAATGAGGTACCCATTCATGAATGGTGTGAGGAGAGAAGAATAACTTCTTTATCTACATATTTCCTGGAGAAGAGTAGCGACGAGAATCAAGGTATATGTCTGACAAGAATTATAATCTTCTCTCCACTTGATAGGGGCTAAACCTCTCGGGAATGTTGAAAATACATGATTCAGGCTACATTCTCGGGAAAACTTGTTGTGGACTCAACTGACTTATTTATCACGGGACAAGTCATAACAGTCATAAGTGTGTATCCGGCTTCGATGAAAGCCCGATCGTGCACAATGTGGCCTGTTGATCGACCCACGTGGTATGAGTTTTAGATTTGATTTCATTTAGCCCGTTCAGGTACCCTATGGGCCCATGCAGGAATATCTAGCTATAATTTTTACACAGGAGGAAACCAAATTCGGTAAAAACCCGTCAAAACTGTCTGTCTCGTGTCTATTGGTTTTCTGAGGTTTCCTGCAGGAAGTTTGTTTACGCTGTTTATACAGTGTTAATTCCGTCCTATCCTTATCCACATCATCTCATGTTTTCGTCCAATGCTATTTCTACTTCTCTTGCAAGCTGGAATTGTTCAAACCAGTCTTTTCCCAGTATCCATTTTGTAATTCTCTCTATATCATCTGGGCTGTTCATCATTGCCGCAAATGACCTATCTTTTGCCTTTCGAAGCACCTCTCCCCTTCCTATTGCCAACTGAGGACACGCCAAGACCATATTTTTGACATTTTGAGACGTATATCCACACTGGCATTTTGTATTAATCACTTCGGGGACTTTCCTTCGATACAGATAAGAATTGAGACCAATGTGCTCACTTCTTATCTGAACTGCAATACTGCTTTTGGCCCTACTAATCTTTGGGCGGATATTTGAGGATATTTTTCTATATGTAATCCATTTTCTGCCTATTGTCTCAATTGTAATGTGGTATGGGTCAATAATTAAGTGAGTTGATGATCTTGTATACAAATAGACAAGGTAGAACCAGGTTTGGCTGTAACAGGCTTAGAGTAATGCTAAGCTACTGGTGTAGGACAACAAGGATATCAATAATACCAGAGAATAATGGACGAAAGATATGGTGATTGAAATGAGGATGTTATTGGTCGTAACTGTAAACTTGATGGGGTTTTGGTGTGGATCGATCTCGTTGGGTGAGAGAGTCTGATTTCGTAGAGAGTCTTGGATCATTGCCTCGTAGGCCAACTTCTTCGGAATTGCGAAATTTGTCTGAAATTGGCTCGGGGAAAACATTTCACTCCCAGGTTCGTAGAGGACGCTGCGTACCGGTGCTCAATCTTTATCCTCCTATGATCATTTTTAACCCAGAAACAAAGATGCTGAGGCGTTTGGAGAAGTTATGAACCCTGTATTGGTAGTTCCTTATTAGCGTGTAGATGAGCCTAGCAGCCGTAGGTAAGCAGGAGCTGGGTCAAAGCATTTCTAGAGAGTGTAGAGACTGCAGAAAATCACACGTTTTATTTGACCACTTACTATCACAACTGTAATTCCAGTATTCCTGAATCGGTTGCATGAAGGAATTATCATCTATCATCGTCCTGCTTACCGAAGCTAATTATAACAATATATGTTGCCAAGTAGAAATACCAAGACTGCACTACTGGTAGCTGCCGTAGTGGCGCGGAAATTGCTGTTCAAAAAGATCAAACCCGTAGCGCCCTGGAGCTCCTTATTTTTTTTAATATATCATTTAATATGTATTCAGATATCTAGCATTGGTACATGACCATTGATATATATATATATATATATATAATGATTGACTATTTTGAAGTTAGAGACACTCATATTCTAGATTTCAATCGCAAATACTGCCATGAGGTATGTGTTGCAAGCATGCCCCCGCCATCCCAGTTCAAGTTCGAAAGGTCTCCAAATTATCTAGACTCTACTCGAGATACCAGCGAGGATGATCTTTCACTGTATCTTTCTAGCGTGACCGTTTAAAACTGTCACCTGTACTCTCTTGAGGGATGTGGTGTATCGCACAATGCTCGATATAATAATCACCCTTCCAAAAAGGAAATCTCATCCCTTCGAAGATTGAATCCACCCTCAGCATCTTTCTCATATCCATGGTCAAGATCTGCCTCCCAGATTCTTTAGCCAAGGTTTTTCTCCTTCTACGGCTATTTATACTGTCACTGGCGTGTATTTAGAGATCGGAAATCTAGTTGATGCGGAGAGTGCTGATTTGGGTATCGATATACTGGGTCAAACTTGTAGACTGAACGAGGCTTTGGTGGAAGACTATGTTGATGATGTGATGTTTTCATTGTAATTCTTGAGTCTATGACTATCTCGCACATAGGGCTCCTCTCCGGCTCAGGCCACAACTTATACAGTGCTCATTGCCTCTTGTGTTCCTTGAAAGATCATTGGCATATTGCCCATGATTAATAGCCATTCAGCTCGGTATTTACCCGTGGAATTCAGCCACCTTTTCCACGGAACCTTCTACCCAAAATGGAAGACTATCTTATTGGGAGTGGAGGATGGAAGTTTTGCACCCTTGTCTCGGGCCAACTTATTCGGAAAAGCGAAATTGGTCTAGAGTCAGCTCTGGGAGACCATTTCATTGAAAGGTTCGCATAGAAACTACTGACATATGTATAGTATTCATTTGTCACTCTTACCTTTCCTCCTGTGCCGTAAGATGATCGATTAACTTAACACGAGTCATAGGGCGTCAATGAATCGAGACAAGGAAGCGCTGTTGGCAAACTAAATACTTGAGCACCATTTCTGCCAACATCATCTGGCGTTCTACAATTCTTACTCTACATACATACAGATGCAGCAAATTCAGACGGTATTGGCTTGATCCTTAGCTAACCCTTCCAAATCCATACAACGAGGAGTTTTGGCAAGATCGCACCTCAACCCCATCCGACAATAACTTAAGAATTGAGTTGATCTATTGCTATCCTATCAGCATGAATTGTATTCTCGCATTTCTCTTTTACATAGCAGCCAATGTTGAGGAAAAAAAGAATAATTCTTTTCCCAACACTCAAACTTTCGAAAGCCGAATAGTGTTCCTGAGCTCGCGATCCTCTGTATCACACTATAGCGTCCATAATTTTAAAAAGACCGTCGCATTCCCTTCATCCCGGTACTCTGATATATTTGCAACTCAGACCAGGTTGGATGATCACAGAGAATTAAGTAAGGACAATCCTCCTAGCGGTACGTACGTTAAGGCATATTGCTCTTTTAAATATGAGGGTTTCGAAATAGCAAAGATAATCAGCAGACCTCTGAAAAATTGGTCCGCCAGTACCCATATTCATTTTGGTGTTCACCCACAGGAAGCGGAGCAATGTCTGAAAAAAGCCAAACCTATCATTCCTAAAGGGACAGCAAGGACCCCTATTTCTCTAAAAAGTCTCTTAAAGGAGAGAGTTTGTGACGAAAATTTAATAGCTTACCTAGCCTATGGCCGTAAAATCGTGGTAGGTGGAAGATTTAAAGACTTTGCTCCAACTATTCAAGGAGAGGAGCTCGATATTATTGCCGATGTCCCATTAAGCATGGAGAACGTAATTTACCAGAAAGAAATCTTAATGGAGCATGAGACCGACGATTTTCATTCGGGACTTGTTTGGTATCAAGGTCATTTGCATCTGTTTAGATTAAATTTAAGTGGCAATGGGTGGTTTGCCGAAACTGACTTAACCAACGAGATGGCAAATGGAACTCCGATAATTGAGCATGCAATGCAAGCCCATGAACAATTAAAACAGCTCAAAGACCTATGGGAGCAATTAATTATCGTAAATGGAGAGGGTGGCTCATCACAGAGTCCGAGGGACTCGTACCTCGGGCCCAAAGAGTCGAACAAGAAATTTCGTGATCAAATAACAAATACTTTGATAGAAAAACTTGAGGCTAGAACGGCGAAAGGAGAAATTTATGGAACAGCCCAGTGGAAAAAACGTTACGAGGGTTATATTCTAGGGTACATGGGTTAATCGGATCCCCGGGTACCGATCATCAATTCAACCTCTCAACCAACTCAAATTATGCATCCAATATTTATCGAAAAATTGGATTTACTTGAATTTCACCTCTAAATTTATCCTATTCATTTGATGAATTTCTTCACTATAACGGCTTACAAGCCTCAGTGTCTAGAGCAGTTGGAAGTTAGCTGACTGATGTTGAAGTGGAGCTGGGTTTATAGATTTTCAAATGATTGATGATGATGATGATGGCGACGATAATTATGTTTTTTGTTTTTATGTTATTGTCGTGTAGAGTCTGGTTATTTAAGGGCGTACAGATCATTTCTACATACAGGCCTGGAGTGTCTATGCCTCGGGTAGTGTTCTCTGTTCTTTGTCTCCCTCACAATTTTTTTCCTGCAGTAATACTCCCATAGATCTTCATTTGAGTACACATTTATATGATTCGCTAACCCTTTATTGTATACCCTATTCGACTAAAAAAAGGTGACTATTTTTCGGTTTTGCCGAAGGGGAAAATCAAAAAAACTACTAGGTGCGGGGCTCTCCTAGTACTGATATCAAGACTAAGCTCTAGAACATAGCTACCCTTCTGAAGCGTCCCCGGAGGCCGGCTAGCTGGAAGCTGAAGGCCTGAGTGTTCCTTGGAAAGTCTCATCCAGCCTCCTCACCTTCTATTTTAATATGCTACAAATTTTGTAGCAGTTTGAGCTGGACGAATGGGTATGTGTGTACTGTTTATCGCCTGATGTGGGCCAGGCTATTATCCCATAGGGATATAGACCGTGTGTTGAAAATCTAGGAAATAAAAGCCTCCAAGCTTCAGTAGGGTCTAGATTTTCTTAATATAGAAGTTTAAGCCATCTAGTTATGTCAGATTGAATAGTTAGGAGCGCATTCACCATGACCTTAACATCACGGGCCAAGGGAAAAATAATGGAGAATCCTATGCAAAAAAACATCGGCTATTCTTCCCATATTTATTTCGACGGGCTGCCGCAATCCTCTCTGAAATAAGCCATATAGGAGTCTAACCTACCGTCTCTAGAAGGCACAGCCATCACTTGACTACTTATGCTGACAGCTTATTACAAGCGTTGTTGCCACCGCCTAGATTCTTTTGATTAGTTGAGCTCTTTGCTCCACTTCTTTCAGAGAGTCATGGAAGCTCTTCGTGAAAGATGTGCTGAGGATGAGAATCCTGGACATATTCGTCCGGGGCACAGGCCAGGCGGATCACGGATGCACGCACACAGACAAGCTTCGGCTTTCTAGTGACCTCACACGATCACGACAGCATGTCACTCTAGAGTTGAGGGGTAATGAAGGATTGATATAATTACACGCATAGATACCCTGTAATTAGGAGGATAAATTATTCACGTACTAGTCTCAACTTTTGGACAAGGTGTGTCGTAGTTAGAAGCCACCAGAAACCATGTGATCAAGTTTACCACCTCTTAAAATCCGAGATCCTGTGACCCATAGGACTTTGGAGCTTAATCTTAGCACTTTAATGAGTAAGTATACAACATGGGACGACTAGGGCCCTCTTTACAGGCAGAGCTGTCTAAATTATCGGTGCTGAGTAATCATGAACGAGGGTGAGCAGTTCAACTTTAACAATCACACCACTGCAGCATCGCAAATAAGATCCAGAGGGCGACGAAGGCTTAACATCTATCCACAGAGTCCCCCACGAACCTGGGAGTGAAATATTCTCCCAGAGCCAAGTTTAGTCAAATTTAGTAATCCGAAGAAGTTGGCCCACGAGGCAATGATCTAAAACTCTCTACCAAATCAAACTCTCCCACCCAACGAGATCGATCCACACCAAAACCTCATCAAGTTTACAGGTACGACCAAGAACATCCGCACTTCAATAAATACACCTCTCGTCAACTTACCCTGGCCTCAGCTCTTCGCAAAATATATGCCAACGCCGATATAAATGACTGTCGGAGGAAGATAAAGTGGTTCCCAAATCTATGAGATATTCCTTTGGGGTGAGATGAGATAAGTCAGGGCAGGCTTACGAGATTATACAGAGAATGTATACAATGTTGACGGGTGAGATTTTCAATATTGAAGAACATCGCACCCAAGCTTTCGAATCTAGGAGACCAGGCGATACTAGATAAACAAGCAAGTGATAAGGTGGTCTACGGTATAGTTTAAGTAGCCTGGGAACCTACTCCACTTGGCAAGGAGACGCCTCAGATCATATTTCGCGCGGAGAAAAGTTGATGGATGATGGTGGCTTGTTTGAATAGCTCAGGGTCTATGAGAAGTTATCCTGGGGGAGTATTCATGGATTAGGGAAAACTGAAGAACTGATGTGTGTTGTTTATTTTACTACTTGATTCTATGACTATCTAGTACATTGAGCTACTCTCTGGCTCAGACTACACCTTGTACAGTGCTCATATCCTCTTTCGCTACTTGAAAGATCACTGAGACATTGCCCTTGATGAATAGCCAATCAGCTTAGTATTTACCCGTGGATTTCTGCCACCTTTTCCACGGAACCTTCTACCCAAAAAATAGACTGGTAGCAATGGAAACTGCGTGCGCGGGAAAAAGTCTCGAAAAACCTGCAGCCCCAGCCAGGCGAGGCCTAGACACCGGGACCACATGAGGTGCGCATGTTCATCTATATCGCCCTTCTTTGTAACAGTCGAGTTCGACTTGATCCAATTCACCATCTCCGTATCGAGTGCTGAGTTCGCTCCGGAAACTCATCGGATGGCTTTTCCTCCATGATCAAGTGTTTGTCAAGTGTTTGTGATGAGAAGGGCTTTGACCCTACCTTCTGATTTGATCGTGGTTAGCTTCATGATGATGGTGAAAACGAGATGCGTTGAGAGATGAAGACGATACAGACAGCGAAAGCAATTGGGAATCCTCATCGAAGTGAGGACTTTGTTAATCAATCTCGGCCCTGTAGACTCTACAGCAAGAGATAGAGGTTCGGAGGGGGCACCTCTGACAGGTGTTGGGAAGAGTCCGCCTGTTGCGCCGGATTCGAACCAGTAATCTCCTGTCTCGAGTGGGACATGTGTAAAAGCTATCCAGAGCTTATTTTGGAGAACATTCAAGACGATGTACCACCGAACCAACCAACCATAATGGTATTTAAAGTGTCGCTTGCATTCCTGCAAATTCGTTGCTCTTCGTGGAGCGATGGGCCGAAAAAACTAACACCATGGATCTAGCTAGGTGTGGGACGTTGGGCCAAGGTAGGAAAAATATTCCATTAATTATACTCATCACCAATGCAGCTTTCTGGAACCTTAGCAGAGACCAAAGCTGTACTGCAGTTCAGACAGAATAGAATTAAATTCAAGTCCCTACTGAGTCTGTGACTATGAGGGACTGCTAAATGCTATTGGACGATTATTTGTTCGAGCATGGTTTTTAATTTCAATATTTTCCAATTAAAATTGAGGGTCTAGCCCTGTAAAATACAGATAATAAGTGAGCATATCAGTCTCAATTCTTGTCTTTATCAAAGGAAAATCCCCGGAGTGTTTAATCTAAATTGCGAAAGTAGATATCCGTCCCAAATTATCAAGCATATGGTATTGGCATGTCGTCAGCGAGCAAGGGGAAGAAGAGAGGCACTTCGCGGCAATGATGAATAGCCCAGATGATATGGAGAGGGTTATAAAATTAATCCTGGCTAAAGGCTGGGTTGAACAGTTCCGACTCGCAGGAGAGGTAGCGATAGCAATGAACGAAAAGATGAAAAGATGTGGACAAGGCTAGGATGGAATTCATACTGGATGAACAGTGTAAACGCACTTCCTATAGCACATCCTTTGCACTCCTCCAAGTGTAAGATCGAGTGAAGATTTGTTGGAAATCTAGACTTAGTAAGTATGAAGGTTTAGATTTCGAAGTATGATCATCAAGAATAATTGAATCGATCCGATTGCATATGGTTAAGCTTCGCTGGGCGACATGAGATTCAGTGGCGTCTGGAATTCAGTGGCTAGGAGATGCTACCTTGCGATAATTGAGTAGCTGGTTGTTGCTAGATCACTGGGAGTTTGGGATCACTACAGCCTTGGGAATCTGTATTTAAGGACAGACTTATTTGTAGATATTAAACTAAGTTAACGGAATATTATGTATTATTATTCATATTAAGAAGAGAGTTCGATATCCTATACGAATATCAATAAATTCTTGTCCGAAATTGTAAACTTCTTCTTCGAGATATTTCTTCCCAAAAATCCTTGACAATTTCTAACAAGATTTGTGAGGGGTGGTACTGTTTGAGGGGAGCTTTATGTGAGGCACAGGAAGGGATACACTGCTGGCATAGGAATCCTTGACCTGTAGGTAGAGAGGAACTACAGGTCCTGTATAGTCATAGACTGAGAAAGAACAATAAAATTATAGTAGTGTTGGAAGTCCCGAGAAAACCAATAGATAAGAAACAGATAGATTTGGGGGGTTTTACCGAATTAGTTTCTTCCCTTGTAAATAATATAGCTAGATAAACCTGCATGGGGGCATGGAGTACCTGAACGAGCTAAATAAAATCAGATGCAATGCAGCTTTCTGGGCAAACCAAGCCAGCTGTAGCGGCAGCGATGGATCCTCTCGGATCGCGTACCCATGTCATGTCTCCTGCATGAAGAACTTTAGCCATGTGCACAGACTTATCCACCTTAATTCCGTTATGCAAGGGCGTGTCACCTCATTCATAGCCCTACTGAATTTAGAACCGAAGCCCACTACTGGAAACCAGCCTTATTCATCCATCATCCCGCCTAACTACCTAATTTCTTGTCGAGTAACAATTCATATTTCCAATCATCGCACTCCAGAGTTTAGCTTTTGCATCCAAATTGGCTCATTTTCCGGTACGAAGTTTCCTTCATGCCATTAGAGCCAAGGTTAAAGATATAATATGCTTCTCCTCAGCATAAGATAGTATAATAGATGATAATTAATCGGGCCAGAGGCTCGGTGGTTTTTCCCAACCAAACCTTAAAATACCATTGGTTCTATCTCTTGGCAATGTTGTTGCCAATACTTTTTTTAGAAACTGTTAATTGCTCATCCTCTTTTTCTGTCTTTAAAAGATCAGTTTGTCCCGCCTCGATCGTAGGCTGTCTAGGAGTCGGGATTCGTAAGTCAAAACTATTTTCAGAGCAAACCCCCCGCCACTCAATCAGAGACAGCTTTTGTTCAATTCCTTGACTTACTTCATCCATTTCTCGCACTTTGTAGACAAGAGACGATGCGATATTGATTGTCCCGGAAGAAACAAAACTCAGCTTCACAAACCTATTTAGACTAGCACTGTTTCCTAGTTAGTTATTCGTGAACTGATGGCTTAACAAAATTTACTGAAATAAAATAGAGATTTACTCGCCATTTGATATGATGCACTGCGTTCTGGCATTCCTTCTGACTTCGAATTTTGGCTCGAAGCTGTTTCATCGCATTGCCTTGGTAAGCGATAGTCCTGAAGGATTCGGGTATGGCGTCTGCCAAAATCCAGATGGAAACAGCTTCTCTTTCCCCAGTCAAGACCCTGATATTTTCTCTACAACCGGCCCAAAACCTAGCACAGGTACAGATATTCGGGCTTATTGCTCAACGAAATGGGGGGGTAATGAGATATTAGCTCAACTCGCGAAATATCTGGGCGATCGAACCCACAATTCTCAAGGTGGGCTAGCTGAAGAATATGAAGTGGAAGAAAAATGTCGCCGTTCTATTTCTTCATTAATTCAAACGCCACCCAGATTAAAGCACGCTTCTCTGACAAAAATTTTACAGATTGGTCAATGTGATGAACAAATGATAGCTAATCAAGCCGTTCGGGGATTCATCAAAGTCATTGGAGAATTTAGACGATTTTCCCAGTCGAATGATGAAAGTTACTACATCATTAATGCTGATAAACCGGTCAGTATGGGTAGTGTGGTGAGCAATGGTGAAATATTCATGGTCACAAAAGTTGAGGAAGGGTTCAAGGCACTAGCTTGGTATCAGGGCCACTTGCATCTTTTTCAAAGAAATTTAAATGATGACTTATGGCACCCGATTACCGACCTAATTTCCAGCCAAAGAAACGGACAAATTATCAGTCAATATGTTTGGGCCGCTCATGACAGTCTCTCGCAGATCAAAAGACATCTGGAAAAAGTCAGAGATCAAACTGAGTCCACTTTGAAAAAAAATATACACCGGCTGGAATCTGGAAATATAATCACAGAGAAAAAATTAAGTATTATTATTAAGAATACACACTTAAAAAAACTAGTAGCAGATCCAGCAAACGGCAGGCTGGGTTGAATGGAAAAGTCTCAGTACCTCAAAAAACGCAAACCGAATAGAGATTTATGACAAAATGTGCTGGGACCTTACAACATATTTCACCTTTGCTTTTTATTGAAATCTAATGGTTCCGGGTTTCCATATATTGAGTTAGGTTTGCGGTATTGAATGATTATTGTGGGGTTTTGGGGAAAGGTCTCTGTTACGGATTAACCGTTGTCTGAGTTTAGGACGATACCTAAATGACTTTGAGGATGTCTGAGATGAAGCTCAACGGGGAGGGACAGGCAAAGATGGATGAAACAGCATTACTAGCCAGAAGTTGATACAACTTCAAAGCCTGGTGATTCCTGATAATACTTTATTTTATAACAAGATTAACATAGGAAAAATCATGAGTCGATAGATTCACGAATTTGGTAAATTTTACAAGTACCTATCAGTAGTAGGTATAAGTCTCTTTCCCCTCATAGTTTGATAAATCGACTTAATCAAAACTAACTCGGTTCCCATCACAGTCTTGAAGGATTACTGTCGGTTTATCTAAGATGTAAAAGTAGATGTGTCATCATGTGGAGATGACATGATGACCTCAGCATGGATGCGCTAGCCAGGATCCACAGTATAGCTGTGAATCCTGTATTGCATAGGCAAGATAATGATAAACACTTAGACCAACACAGAATCGTACAATTCGAGAATCCCAAGTTGCCCGTTCCCTCCCTATTATCCATCTCACCCATTATTTATCGAGTCGCATCGTAATTGTTTGCCATCGGCGGCATTTTAAAATGCCTCCGACGCGTAAATCGCACAAAAACGCAATCAGCGGCACAGCCAAAGATCGTGTCAACAAACCGTACCAATGGACTCCCGCCATTCAAAACCACGCGAGAAATATGCTGACAAAACGAGGACTCGAGTCCAACATTCAGAATATGAACACCATCGCGGCTGCTCTCCTAGCTAAGGAGAACGATGTCCCCGAAGCAGACATGGTGGACGCAGAAGTCGAGAAGATGAAAACCCTCGCCGATTCAATGTGGGCATCCTCCAGCCCAGAAGACGTGGAATAAGTCTTGAATCCCACCGAATCACCCATAATAACCGTCATCGCACCCGAAAAGCGCGCTACGGTTCCAGCACTACCGCGACCCGCAGAAGTGAGGCCCGCGACAAGGGCCGATATATCCTCAACCAAGGCAGCAGGAGACGAAAACTCTTCGCTGGCCTCACCGCCTACAGCAACAGAATCAGCAGGCAAAGAAAAAACATACCCTCCAGAATTGCTGGCAGCGATGGAAGCGGAGGAGCGCAGGGCAAGACAAAAAGCCGCTCAATTTAACATCTGCTCGACTGTTATTAGCAGTGTCGAGGCAGCTCTTCTACCGCTCTCCACCGGTGAAGATAAAAATTTTGTAGACTCCATCAAAGTCTACTTGCGAGCAGTAATCGCAAAATTCGTGGCATCCGGTCCAAGCACTGCTCCGCCAGTACTACCCCAAAGACCAAATGTCGCGAATCCCCCTGCGACCGTCATCCCAGTAGCCATTCCTCGGAATATTACAAAGGCTACTGCAGCTCTCCCGCTCAGAAGCACCTGGGCCACTGTCACCAGAGCAGCTCACCAAAAGTCAGGAGCACAGGCTCCTGCAAACATCACCTCGGTTTCGGCTGTCCCATCTGCCAGGAAACCGGAGAAGAAGCCAGCAGCAGCAACAACAGCTTCGAAAGATGACCGACTTTTCCTACGTCTGGATGCAAACCACGAGTGGAGACAGCTCTCTCCGGCTGGCGTTCGCGAAGCCGTGGCTAAACAAACACATTGCACCCCTTCTGATGTCGACCAGGTGCAACGCGTTCCCACTGGCTTTGCCATCCGTGCCAGAAACCCGGATGCAAAACCCCGACTGCTGGAGGCCTCCAGCACCTTTACACAAGTGAAGGCAAAACTAGAACCACCAAGCGATCTAGTTTCCCTCCGGATCGCCACGGTTCCAGTTGCAGTTTTCGGCTTAGAAGGACGAATCGAAGTCACTGCAGAAATGGTGGCTGCCGAAATCCTCAGAGTGACAAACTGCACTCCAGACCGAGTGAGGATACACGGAAATACTAAGCTCGGTGCTCCCTACAGATCCTGGGTGGCCTTGTTTCCCAGGAATGCTAGCCCAAAGCCTGGCTTCCGACTCTTTGACGACTCGGGAGTAGCGACAATCCAACGAAACCGCCCTGCCATACAGCAATGTAGGCGATGTCTCGGCTTCCACGCCACCCGTGGGTGCTCTCGCGCGCCAGCCTGCTGGAACTGCGGATCCACCATGCACTCGGCATTCGAGTGTAAAGCGGCCTCTATGTTACGGCTTGAGTTTACAGATGATAGGTTTATGGTATCACGTGATGTGGAGTCTGGTTGAGTAAGCGTTGGTCCCGGAAGCGAGCTGGTGGAGTTTTCAGCCCAGCGAGGCTGCAGACCTCTTTCTCTCCTTGTCTTTTCTTTTAGTTATCGTGCGTAGCTTTAGGTCCAAATACAAAGCAATTACTCTTTTATATTTCGAGGGAGTCTTCTAGTGTCAACCTGAGGTCGGTCGTAATACTCTAAATGTCGAAACTGCGGAGGCCCCCATCAATCTGGCAGTCGAGACTGTCTAGCTCGTCCCAACAGGTCTGGCCCAGCTACCAGGGAGCAACTTGTGACGATTAGACAAGCTGGCCAACGCGAGTACCAGGCCGTCGCTCGAGCCAAGGCTGCTACAGCTGCCGCTAGATCGACACGATCGACTTCTCGAGGTGCTGTTAAGGACATATCATCAATAGATACAGCAATGACTGAGGGTTCGGGCTTTGGGGCCTTGAACCCTGAAGAAGCTTTGTGAAGGGCGCCCTACGGGCCCCTTCCCGCCCCCCTCCTACACTAAGTTTTATGTCAATAAACGTATGCAGGGGCGGCCCAACTCACTATATCGCGCTCTCTAGAGCTTACGAACTAGGCGTGGATGTTGTGATGATTCAAGAACCTTGTTGGATCAAACAAACGAACGAAACCAAGTCACACCCAGGTTACCTCTGTCATACACCGTACGGAGGTGTGGATGTCAGACCGAGGGCGGTGACTTACACTCGGAAAAACGAAAAGGTGATATCGGCAGAGCAGATCTTCCCTTGTCATAGGCTGACTGGGGACTACTGCTGGGTACTGGTCAATGGAATCACATTTCTCAACGTCTATAAGGCCCCTAACGACCCGACTGCAGTCCGCACGCTTGTCGACTGGAAACCGTCCGCGAGGTGCATTGCAGCCGGAGACTTCAACTCAGTGCATTCTGCCTGGCATCCGGGAGCAACTCGGCTTTATGGACAGGGTGATGAGATAGAGAGGTGTGCGGAAGACCACAACCTCTCTTGTCTTATAATTGGAGAGCCGACTCATAAAGCTGGCAATACTCTTGATCTCGCTTGGACTAACATTTCTGGAGCCCGTGCTTGGGTCGATAGAGAGGAGTGTATGACCAGCGACCATCTTCCGATCCGCGGAATCGTACCTGCAGCAACCTTCACCGGGAACCCGGGCCCATCGAAGATCAGAGTGCCCAAGAAAAATCTGCCAAATTTTGCGCGTGCCGTTGCGAAGTGGGTGCATCCGCCGTTAGACTTGAGTAAAAAAGAGAAGGTGGATGAGTATGCCCAAGAGATTTGCTTCCATCTCTCGGAGGCCATCAAAGCGACAGGAACCCGGGCCAGAAAAGAAAGCGGCAAATCTGCGCCGTGGTGGACTCCTATGTGCAAATCTGCACACGCCGAATACCGAGCCACAACGACACCGAAACAGCGGGCCACTTGTGCGAAGAAGCTTCGTGCGACAATCTCAGCCGCCAAGAAAGAGTATCAGACAAGTCAAGTGGAAGCAATGATAGCACCGTCTGACATATTCAAGCTGATACTTTTGGTAAACCATAGACAGGCCAAAGCCCCTCCGCCACTCAATCACAACGGAAAGTTCATCACGGACCCGTTAGAGCGAGCTACCATTCTCCGAGACGCCCTTCTTGCACGCCACCAAGAATCGGACGACCTTCCGCCATGCAACACTCTAAGCGATAATCGAATACCTTGGGAAGGCGAAATCTCAGACGAGGAAGTGCGAACTTGCACAATCGGCTGTGGGAAGACAGCACCAGGGGCAGACGGAATCACGGTTGAGCTCCTCGAGGCTTGCTGGAAGACGATTGGACCGTGTATTTTGCAGCTCTTTAGAGCCTGTTTACGGCTGGGCACTCATCCTATTTGCTTCAAGCTGGCAGAGGTGGTACTACTGGAAAATCCAAATAGGGGCCCAGCCACAATTAAAGGCTGGAGACCTATAGCCCTCCTCTCGTGCATAGGCAAAGGGTTAGAAAGACTACTGGCCAAACGAATGGAGTACCTCGCAATCACCTGTGATGTGGTTGGCCATCAACAATTTGGTGCGCTCCCAAAGAGATCTGCAACGGACCTGGTTTTCTGCGTAGTCCACGATGTCGAAGAAGCATGCTCCCAGGAATGGGCCTCAACCTTCGTAACTTTAGACGTCCAAGGAGCGTTCGATGCTGTGCTCCACAACCGCTTGGTTAGGCGCATGCAAGCTCAGGGATGGCCAGACTCAATCCTCCGATGGACGACTTCATTCCTCACACATTGGAAAGTTCAAGTGCGTTTCTCCGGCGGAGTCACCACCCAGAGAGAGCTGGTCTGGGGAGTCCCCCAGGGATCACCTATTTCGCCATTACTATTTCTTCTGTATATGGCGGAGCCAATGAAAAGTGGTACCTCGGGATTGAGGTTTAGCTACGCGAACGACATTGGAATTCTAGGGTTTGGACGCACAATTGCTGAACCTGCCGCTGCTGTACAAGGTGAGACAGATCATCTTCTCGAATGGGCGCGGAATAATGCTGTCGACTTTGACACGGAAAAATCGGAAGTTATTCAATTTCCGGGACGACGCCGAGAGGAAGCAATTGGTGTTCATGTTAACGAAACCCTTGTTGAGCCTGCGGAAAATATTCGCTGGTTAGGTGTGAATTTGGATCCACGACTCAACTTTAAACATCATGTAACTACGTGGTGCGGTAAAGCGGTAAAAGTTGCCCAGCACATGCGCCGTTTCAACTCTGCCTTTTCCTCACTATCTATGAGAAAATATTGGGAATTAAAATGGTTGAATTTATCGAAATTTGTATGCCTCTTTCATTTAGAAGCTAGAAGTCCTCTATAGTCGTAGACTCAGATAGGACTATAATAAAAATCTAATTCAACTCTGCCTTTCGGGGAGCAGCTCCTGGGCCATTGGCTAAGGCAGTAGACATGTGCGTTGTTTCGCTCGCAACTTTTAGATCTGATGTCTGGTGGCCAGGGTCCAAACGCCCAACTATACGAGGAACGGTCTCGTCCTCAACCTCCAACCTCTGCGGCATGATTGACAGAGCGAACCTGATGGGATTGCGGGCTGCACTTCCAGTAATGAGGACAACACCAAATGTAGTCCTTCACAGAGAAGGGGGAATCCCGCCGGCAAAGGTCATACTTGAGGGAAACCGTCTCCGGCTTTCGGCAAGGCTTGAGACCCTTGACGATCGACACCCTTTGAGGATCCGCGCTTCCGTGTGCCCGAATGTCGGCACCCGAAAATACAAAAAGTCTGCCAAGTCCTCAGGCAGACCGGAAATTCAGATGTCACGATTACAGCGTGCTTACCGTGAGCTTCCGGAAGCAGAAGCCCCTGAAAGTCTGACGCCGGTGGTTTACTCTAGGAAATTAGACTCAAAGTCGATGGAACGCGAAGGTTGCGTTAGAAGGATTAGCGACGTGCCAGAAACGGACATTTGCGCATACTCGGATGGGTCATCGGAAGGACACGGACGCTCTGCCTGGGGTTTCGTTCTGAAAAAGGATGGGAAACTTATCGGCAAAGGAAGTGGCATCAAGCACGGGGGAGAGGTGCTGGATGCAGAAATAATTGGAGCAAGGAAGGCTCTGGAGGCCGCACTGGAATTCACGGAGGACGAGCAGTTCAGGAAAGGTGAAGGTATGTGGCAGATACACGTGTTTCTAGACAGCCAGCAGGCTGTAAACGCATTAACGACAGGCTCGTCCTCAACTAGCCTAGAAGATGTACGCAAATTCCGTGCGTTATCTAATAAGGCTGAAATATCAGTGAAGTGGGTTCCAGGGCATGCAGGAATCCAAGGAAATGAAGAGGCAGATGCTATGGTCCGTGCCGCCCTCCGAGAGTTACCTAGCCAGGAGACACCACCAGGATCATGTACTCTAGCATATCTACGTGGTCTCATGAATCGCAGACGACAGAGGCTGCTAGACGACTGGTGGGAAGAGGCCTGTCCGCCTAAATACCGCCAACTCAACCTACAGGTGCGGAGACGCAAACCACCTGAACTGTCTCTCTCTAGGCACCTCCTCCGGGCACTAATCGCAGCACGAACGTGTCACGGCAATTTTGCGGCATACCATCGCCGTTTTAATAATCCACACGCCCCTATGGAGTGCTCTTGCGGGAAGGAAACTACTCCAACCCACTTCATCCACTGTAGCCGTCACGCACAACAAACGCGCAGGCTCAGAAAGTCAATGTCCCACACTGACTTTATCAAAAAGCTTCTCGGGCCCAAGTGCCACGATAGCTTCAAAATATTTGCGGAGGAAACCGGCTGTTTTGATAGCCAACCTGCCCACTCATCCACTGCTTTCAGCGGGGATCAGATAAACTAGTCATTGCCACAACGCATGACACGAAAGGGAACGAGGCGAGAAGTGTCGATTCTCTGAGAAAAATTTTCTGTACTTGGATTTTGGGTTGAAGGATGGAGTTTCGATTTCGGAGTCGGAGTAGGTGGTGTCTTCTGAGTTATAATGTACCTTCTACTTTTTCTGTAGCGGGTCTCGCGGTACGAATGAGTTGGGCCTGTAAGCAGTGATCCTCGCCGGCTCCACCAGTCTTGTACCTATAGTGGACCTAGAGCTTTAGCTTAGGACTTTAATATAAAAAACAAAAACAGAATCGTACAACTCTTTACTGAATTTATTACGATCGATCGTGAAACCACACCGTAGTAATTCCAACAATAACCTTGATTTGCATAATTAGGTGCTCGAGAAGGTAGAAGATAACGCATCCAGAATAGTTACACAACGAGACTTCCTTCAATTATCGGGTCCAGGCCATAGAAAATAAAAAGATATGAAAAGTCTACACTGCGCTCTATCAGGTAAACATGAGTGATGACTAGACAAGCCCCTCGAACTCGTGGTACAAATAAGATTCTTTGAATATTGGTAATATAGGCTCACTGCTTTTTTTGATCATGTATTCAATTTAAGGGTCTACTGGGCTTTAGCTGTGATTGTTGAACTATCCCCATGAGAGCACAGTGGCAGCTGTGACCTAATTTATCTAACATGCCGTCGGGAGCCAAAAGGCCTTGAAAAACTCGCCGAGCTATTGTGAGCGCTGTACAGCACAACTCTCATGAAATAAATCCGATAACAAAAATAGGATAGATTTTCGAAAAGAACCAAGACTTTTCATGTACAAAAGAAAACGCCTTGCGCAATTGGAGATGCTGAGAATAGAATCGACTGTACCCGGGCTTCGACGGTGATTAGTCAAGGCCAGACTTGTTAAGATTATGAGCACATATGGGTTGAATCTCTACCTTGGAAGGATGCTATATGTGTTCGTAGAACACCAACGTAGATATAGAAAAGACTTGTGTTAACTGAGGAACGCTTGTATTCAGATGACTTTTGCTTGCTCCTACCGCTAGGAGATAAATCTCATAATATACATGTCCTAGATAGCCGTATCACAGTTCCTAAACTATCCAGTACATTCCATTCTACTCTATACTATTCGATCCCATACCATTCCATTACAGCACTATGATGCCCTAATTATGGGTTGCCCTCAAGTCCATGTCCTTGGACTTGCATGAAATATTGGCATGCATAAATCTGCACAGATCTGGGATCTCTTGGCAGATTATAACAAGACTCTCTCAGACAAGGGAGCTTAAAAGTAATTGAGTTACAGACTTGTTGCCTCCGCAGGAACAAGTCAAGGAAGGATGTTCACAATAGAATATATGGTGCTGAGGACGAAAATCACCGTGTCCACTTCAGCACTGAGTACGATGTCCAAAATTATGGCGAGGGCTCGACTCTCGTCAGGAGGCTTCTTGGCAGACCGGCCAAGACGGTGTTCCACCGCACCATCCAACCATGACGATGGTTACAGTGTCGCCTGCACTCTCGCAACCGAAGCCTTGACACGCACAAAGCTCAATTTGTAAAAAATCCTTGCCAAAATCTGGAATCATGCCCGTCGAGACTGTATCCATCCTGTGCATCATCCTGTCAACTTGTCATGGTCCCTCTCACGTCCATCCCAAAGAACTGTCTCAAATATTTGTGCGCCACGCTTCGCTTTCTCCGTCGGGTGTAAATATCGGCGTAGGCGTGTATTTGCCGACCAGCTGAGGCCGGAGAAAATCGACAAGAGGTGTGGTCATTGGGATGAGGATGTACTAGGTCGTACTTGTAAACTTGATGAGGCCCAGGTAGGAATCGATTTCTTTGGGTGTGAAAGATTGATATGGTGGAGTATTTTGAATCATTGCCTCGCGGTCCAACTTGTTCGTTATTGCAAAATTTGACTGAACCTGGCTTTGGCAGAATAATTTGCTCCCAGGTTGTTATGACTAGGTCATGAGCAAATATAGAATGGCGTATAAGCTAGCGATAACAGCGAATGAGCAGAAAGAGATAATCGGACACTGAGAATGTGAGACATGTTGAAAGATAATTATTCTAGGTCCTGTAGATAGAACTGTCTTGTCTTGTTCATTTAAGTGCTAGGTAAAGTGATTCCCGTTGCACTCGTACTGGAGCTTAAGTACGGGTGGGGCCGGGCTGGATCAGGTTAACTACCATTAAGTACATCTACCTCGTCCCACCTAAATGACCGGACCACCTCAGACTTCACCCATGTGTAGAATCATGTCAAGCCCAACCGTCCATAATCCCGCTGTATGTAGGGCGCAGCGCAAATTCCTCCTCAGCCTCGGCCACCACGCGCCCGAGCCCTTGACACCTTCTTTTTTTTTTTTTTGCATCAGATTTTAATTGCGTATGCAGCTATCTAGCTATGACACAATATCAGAGAAAAGTACAGAAAAGATGACTCAGTTTATAATAGGAGCACTCATGCCTCAGATTTCATTTGCAAGTACCACTGCGAAGTTATGGTGGCTTTTTCTTCACCCCAAGTCAACCCTCATCCGTGAATACCCACCCAGGGGAACGTCTCAAAAACCCTGAGTTATCCAGACATGCCTCCGTCATCCATCAACTTTTCTCCGCGCGAAATGTAATCTGAGATGTCTCCTTCCCAAGTGGAGTGGGTGCCCAGGCTACTCAAACCATACCAGAGAACATCACCAGGAGGCGGACCACAACACCTTCCATCGTTTGCTTGTTTTTATAGTGTCAGCTGCACTCTCGCAAGCGAAGTCTTGGCGCGCACAAAGCTCAATTCGTAAAACTCTTGCCAAAATTCAAAATTCCACGCCCGTCGAAAACGTATCCCTCTTCTGCATCATCTTGTGAACTTGTCCTGATTCCTCTCACGTCCATCCCAAAGATCTATCTCCCAGATTTGTGCTCCACGCTTTGCTTCCTCCGTCGGGTATAAATATCGGCGTGGGCGTGTATTTGGTGACCGGCTGAGGCCAGAGAAAGTCGACGAGAGGTGTGGTCATTGGGATGAGGATGTACTAGGTCGTACTTGTAGACTTGATGAAGCTTAGTTGAGAATCGGACTCTTTGCGAGTGAAAGATTGACATGGTGGAGTAATTTGAATTTTTGCCTCGTGGGCCAACTTCTTTGATATTGCGAAATTTGACTGAACTTGGCTCTGGGAGAATATTTCACTCTCAGGTTCGTAGAGGACACCGCGTACAGGTGTTCAGTCTTGCCCTCCCCTTGACACCTTCGCTGTCTGTAACTTTTCCCTTCGATTCATTCGCAGCCTTGGCTCATCTCATCATCTCCTCATCTCATCCAGGGGTCGTTTTCTTCACTGGAGGCCTCATCCAGTCGCCCACCAAGGCCTCCTCAGTTTTTGTTCCCTTTTAGTTCCTTATGAAGGACATAGTGTTGCACGGTAAGTTTATCTTGACGACTAGGTCGATGCGCAGTCATCAGGCATTAGCTTGGTACCAAGGTGACTTGCACATTTTTCAACGAGAATTGCCAACGAATATGTGGTACCCACTAACAAGTCTTGATGATACTGTAACTAATGGTGTTGATATCATGCCAAGTTTATCCAGAGTCAAAAATCTAGAGCCTCTCTTCAAAAAATTGATCTTTCATCCACTACCGGATCGTCTTCCGACTACTCAAGTATCCCACCCCAATAGCTTGCATAACAACGACTATACTTCAAGCGATAGAGCGTCCCAGAATGTGATAAGCATTCGCTTTACCTTACTTTCTCTGTTTGATGCGCATGGCGAAATAGGCCAGGCCAAAAATATGGTCCAAAACTATATACTATCACCAGAGTGAGGAGAGTGGCCCGCAGAATTGGTCATTCCCTAGCAATCAAGCTGGATTTTTTCATCTCTATACAAAGCACCCCGGGAAGATAACTTTGGAATACTATCGATATTAAGAATTCAGCGGCTTCTTTTTCTTTTGCATCACATTTTAATTGCGTATGCAGCCATCTGTAAACTCTAGTAATTACGTAGGCAGAAACCAGTTTAGTTAGAATCTTTCACTACTATACTTCTAGCTTTATTCAACAAATATTGTTCCTCAGGTGAGTAGTCTAAATCTGTGAGGTATAGTAAGTATTTCAGTCCGCTTTCCCGCTAAACTTACTACGTTTTTTGTAGAAAATTAGTCGAGTTGGGTAATCACGCAGGTCACATGAAGATCTGAGATAGAGAACCTGTCAGTGTTGTCCCCTACGAACCTTCAGCTCTCACTGTAGAGTCTGCAGAGCCGAGATCGAGTAACAAAGTCCTCACTTCGACGAGGATTCCCGATCGCTTTCGCGGTCTGTATCGTCTCCATCACTCAACACAACCTCCTAGTACCGTTATCATGAAGCTAATCACGATACGATCATATTATATTGTCAAATTCCTAATCATCACCCACCCTTGGTTACTGAGGAGAAACTATCCGTTTGTTTTCCAGAGTACACGCAGCCTCCGACACTGCGATGGTGAATTGGATCAAGTGGCTGAATTCTACGGGTATACACTACACTACATAGCTATCTATCATGGGCATTGTATCATATATTATTAAAATTATACGCAGTGGGTCGATTGATATCTCATAAGCTATATCACATTAAACACTACAATTACAATCACATATCTTGATAGGGCGATCCTCGCTTAGAGGATCGACCCTGACTTCATTTGATAACGTAGACTTGACCTCAACTTGTTTATTACAACAGATTTATTCTTCACGTCGGGTAGTTTAATTTAGACTGGGCTAACCGGTACGCGAGGAGCTTACGTGCTGTGCGCGGGCACGACGTTAAATATCATAAATAAACAGATTTCTTCTATTTTCATAACAAAAGAGAATTTGGACACTGTACGAGGTGTGGACTGGGCCAGAGAGGAGGCTGATGTGCCAGTTAGTCATAAACTCAAGTAGTAGCGTGAAACCAACACAGTTTCCTACTTCCGACAGATCGATTTTTATGCTCACATAAAATCAACATGTCCATTAAAAGTCTTCGCAAAAGATTTGTCTGGACTGTAGATAATACTTTTTTTGCACCGTAGCTAGTGGATTAAATGATCACATATTTTAATTAGAGCCTTTGACAAAGTAAACAGTGAATAAAGTATAGCGTCGAATTAGAGTTTTTAAGATAACTTGGCGAATCTCAGTCATCTCAAATTTAGATTGCTATAGTAGCGGTCCTATCCATTAAATTGCAGTAGATCCTACTGACTCTCTCCTTTCATTCCTTCAATTCCCCATTTCGGACAATACACAAGACTACATTCTTATCCTTTACACTTGTCTATGCTGAAGAGTAGCCAGATCACCTTGATTATCTTCTGACAAGTCCGACAACACATCCTATTGGCCCACGAAATAATTATATACCTTCGCCGGGTGTCATTTGATAATTGTATCAGTAAATTATACTGGCAGGAGAGAGAATCACATTTTAATTTATCACAATGCACTGCGCTTTCGCGTTCCTCTTACACACTGTGCAAAAATGGCCAGTGCCAAATCGCTTAGCTATAACGTCTAGTTACGGTTCGGAATCTCGTTACGGTATTTACCGGCCGAAACCGGGTGTCCTATTTCCGCAGCCAACTGAGGATCTCGGGATTCAAATGACTGAGAGCCATGTATGCGAGCCTGGCACGTATATTACGGCATATTGCTCAAAAGAGTACAATCCTCTTGAAATTTGGGACAGTGTTATCCATGGACTCGATAAAGTCACGGATAAGTCCCAGCTACAATTTAGCAAAACTTCTTTCAATCGAAACAAATGTCTGGAATCCATTCATTTGTTACCTTCAACCTCGACGGAACCAAATAGATTTTACCTCTCAGACATAATCCTTGAGAAGATATGCACTGAAGAAGATATTGCCCACTTAGCCTACCATGAGAAACTGTCAGTAGAAGGAAATTTCGGCACCTTTTTCTCGTCGCAAACTTCTGCCGGGCCAAGAGTTGTGGCAGATCGAGCAGTGTCGATGCGAAATATTGTTCTAAACGGAGAGATCTTCAAGAGAATCGAAGACGCAGGATTAGAGATGGCACTTGCTTGGTACCAAGGTCATTTGCACATTTTTAGTAGATATAATCTCAGGAAATATTGGTGTTTAGTCACTAGCATAGATGATGTCTCGAAAAATGGTGCTCACATCAGCAGGTATGCAGTCTCCTACTTAAATCTCTTACAAAATACACTACATATTCCTAAAACTATAGCCACACCAAATAATTTTTTAACAATAAAATTATTACCATTACTCAATCAAATCAGAGATATTTGCACGTATTTCGATCGCAATTCAAAGAGAATTGATCCAAGCAAGCTTGTACCTCGAATTACCATGGAGAATCTTGGCGGAGTCTCTCAATGTAAACAAGGCTCTCAGCCATAATCTAGTTGAGCTAAAGATTTTCTTGGATAACCTACTCCTAGCTGTAAATCAAAAGTTTCGCATCTTAAAATAAAACATATTAATCTGCAGGCTATGCTCAATGATTCAGCACTAAGATCTATTTGTCCTTAATCCTCACGAAACGAGGAGACTGATTATTGTGATGTAACTGTCATAGTTGGTATAAGTGCACCCTTGTCCGAAGTACAAGTGCTAATATGCGATACAGGGATTAAAAGGTCCCAGCACGACTTGTTACGATCAGCCCTGAGGGGGACGAAGGCTGAACACCTGTCAGTGGTGTCCTCTACGAACCTGGGAGTGAAATATTCTCCCAGAGCCGAGATTCAGTCACGACAAAGGGTGAAATTGAGAGCTTCGTCGACTTGGCGATCGGGAGGAGTGGTGTTGGCATATTTTTGGTCGAAAATCCGACTTGCAGAGATTTCACGACTGCACAGCTCAACAAAATCAACCATCTATACCCCAGATACGAACCGCAGACCGCCTATAACCTGTCTAACGTTCGTATTACAAAAACCGACACCTTCAACATCTTATTTTCTATTTCTCTGGAAAATTACTCCTAGCAAAACTCATCTCGCGGCCCTCTCAACAATCATCTCACCACCTACCTAAGCAATCCCATACCTCCAAAAGCCAAATCGCCAAC
Source organism: Blumeria graminis f. sp. triticale (assembly GCA_905067625.1). NCBI lineage: Eukaryota > Fungi > Ascomycota > Leotiomycetes > Helotiales > Erysiphaceae > Blumeria > Blumeria graminis. The sequence goes on along the minus strand of LR898475.1, from coordinate 7,541,863 downwards.
TAAGAAGCAAGAGGATTTCCGACCCTCCGCAACTGCAACTGCAAGTCACTGTGAAGGTACGGTCGAAATACCGGCCTTAAATGCGTCCTCACCTCGGCCAAGGGCACCAACAACTCGGCCTACGACGAATCGCCACCGACGAAATACGTACGAAATATCGCCGGCACACCAACTAGAGCGTTCGACATAGGCTGGGGCACCGGTGCCTCGGTCTTGAGCTCTCAGTCGCGTTTTCGATCTCCACGGTTAGGGGTACGGCAGCGACGAGGCAAGGCCGGAGGGGTGGACATTCTACAAAGATTCTGGGATGACGAGATCGGCTGAAGGACAGAGGGATGCTGTATGAAGGAACCAAAAGGGAGCATAAACTGAGGAGGCCTTGGTGGGCGACTGGATGAGGCCTCCAGTAAAGAAAACGACCCCTGGATGAGATGAGAAGATGCTGAGATGAGCCAAGGCTGCGAATGAATCGAAGGGAAAATTTACAGACAGCGAAGGTGTCAAGGGCTCGGGCGCGTGGTGGCCGAGGCTGAGGAGGAATTTGCGCTGCGCCCTACATACAGCGGGATTATGGACGGTTGGGCTTGACATGATTCAACACATGGGTGAAGTCTATGGTGGTCAGGTCATTCAGGTGGGACGAGATAGATGTACTTAATGGTAGTTAACCTGATCCAGCCCGGCCCCACCCGTACTTAAGCTCCAAGAGGTGTGCAGCAGTAGTCACTTTTTTTTTTGCATCAGATTTTAATTGCGTATGCAGCTATCTAGCTATGACACAATATCAAAGAAAAGTACAGAAAAGATGACTCAGTTCACAAGAAGAGCACTCATGCCTCGGATTTCATTTGCAAGTACCACTGCGAATTTTTGGTAGCTATTAAAAACTTAGCCCTTGTATTGTGTAATGATTACTTTAAGGAGTTCTAATATAAAACATGGAGGGTAGACTTGTCTATGAAATCAACTCGTTGGAGGTATAAAAAAATCATCCATAAAAACGGATCCAACACTCGAGATTTACATCTTGAGTGAGGGTCCGTGCACTCTAACAAAACAACCCAATAACCACGTGATAAACAAGCTAATTGTACAGGGTATCTTGCTCTCCGATTCTCCTAACTCCTGGCTATACTCGCTTGACGCGTGATCCGCCAGACGTTAAATAAAGATAAATAAATAACTCCTGGCTAATGATGCCAACTCAGACCCATAATAAGGGTCATGAGGATCCTGGAATTGCAATGCATTAGACTTATTTCTCAACAGTAGCTTTTTCTTCAACCCAAGTCAACCCTCATCCGTGAATACCCACCCAGGGGAACGTCTTAAAAACCCTGAGTTATCCAGACATGCCTCCGTCATCCATCAACTTTACTCCGCGCGAAATATGATCTGAGATGTCTGCTTCCCAAGTGGAGTAGATGCCCGGGCTACTCAGACTATACCAGAGAATATCACCATGAGGCGGACCACGGCACCTTCCATCGTTTGCTTGTGTTTAGAGTGTGAGCTACACTCTCGCAAGCGAAGTTTTGGCGCGCACAAAGCTCAATCCGTAAAAGTCATGCCAAAATTCAAAATCACTCGCCCGTCGAGAATGTATCCCTCTTCTGCATCACCCTGTCAACTTGTCCTGATCCCTCTCACGTCCATCCCAAAGAACTGTCTCAAATATTTGTGCGCCACGCTTCGCTTTCTCCGTCTGGTGTAAATATCGGCGTAGGTGTGTATTTGGCGACTAGCTGAGGCCGGAGAAAAATCGACAAGAGGTGTGGTCATTGGGATGAGGATGTACTAGGTCGTTCTTGTAGACTTGATGAAGCTTAGTTGAGAATCGGACTCTTTGGGAATGAAAGATTGACATGGTGGAGTAATTTGAATTTTTGCCTCGTGGGCCAACTTCTTTGATATTGCGAAATTTGACTGAACTTGGCTCTGAGAGAATATTTCACTCCCAGGTTCGTAGAGGACACTGCGTACAGGTGTTCAGTCTTGCCATCCTAGTAGTCACTTTACCTAGCACGTTAATGAACAAACCAAATCAAGCCAAACCAGAATTACATATGAAATATATTACGTGTGTTGAAGATCAAAAGATCTCAAGTAAGAGCTTTGACTACCCTGATAATCTTGATCATCCTGGTCACCATATCCCTAGTGAGATATCAAAGCTCAAGTAAGTTAATCCGAGATGTGTCATCCCAATATCCAAAGATTCTCATTACCTTATTCAGTAGGCTCTAAGCTATCAGATGTTTGACACATCTCCTAGCTACTGAATTCCAGACGCCACTGAATCTCATGTCGCCCAGTGAAGCTTAACCATATGCAATCGGAGCAATTGAATTGATCTTGATGATTATACTTAGAAATCTTACCCTTCAGATATACTAAGTCTAGATTTCCAACATCTTGTTTGTATCTTGTCCCGTGACTTCTACTTATATACTCTCTCTCCCCGTAACTGTTGACCGTTGTTTGAGTCTTGTAGGAAACCTATCCGTTTTGTTGGGGATAATTACGGGAAGAATTAATGAAGAGGGATAAGTCAAGAGGGATAAAATGGCTGTAAAAGCTAGGAGGCCGAAGCGATGAAATGGCTTGATGATGAACAGGTCAATTTGTTAACCGATATGGGGAGAGGAAAGGCCTCCCACTAGTACTAACGGTTACTTTTAGCGGCTGATCTACTTCGTGAATCTGCTGAATAACTTTCCTCTAGGATTAATATTTGCCACTTTGCTGAGCATTATCAGGTGCCAGCAACTCGATTGCCGTTACGTGCACACAAAGTTGTTAACAAGGATTTACGCAGCTCACGAAAAAATTAGGTGTCCACTATTATAATCCACCGTGTGAATGTGATGCAAACATTTATCTCGGGAGCTTCACGTCTACTTCACAGTTAATTTGGTGTTACTGTGGGAGGCGGCACATCACAATAAGATTACTACTACGTAGCTGCATGGAGGTGTTTTAGAATACTTCAGCCCATCAATTATTTACTGACATAACAAAAGTAGCAATTCCACACAATGATGGGCCTAATCCGGGATCGAACCGGAGACCTCTTACAGTTAGGAGGACCCAAAGCAAGAATTCTACCACTGAACTATCAGGCCGCTGCTTATTTCTCAAATACATCACTACTTATACATAAAAATAGTCATGTGACACCTGAAGAAGGAGATGGGATTATAAAAGGCTTTCGTAGGCTGAATAAGCAATTGAAAGGCGGTTATGAATGAATGAATTTTTATTCGTGAGGGGCATGAGCTCTGCCCTCAAAGAGTATGACACGGAGAAGACTAGCTTCTCCGGCGACTATATACGACGACAACTCAGTTTGTCATTTAGACTACTCAATTAGTCGGTGCATTCGCTGATACCGCTCGAGATCTCGGTACTCAGGACTTTCACCCTTTCCTCAACCGTTAGTATCCACCAAAGGGAAAACAGGAAAAACCTTTGGCTACCCTGACATGCCTTTGCCGTTTTGTATATAGGCGCCGCGCGAGATATGGCTTCACAGTCCTCCCTTTCTCGAGTGAGGTAGGTGTCCAGACTACCCAGACTTTAATTCGGGGAGATGACGACCAGGAAGCGGACCAAAACACCTTCCATCGTTGCCTATTTTTAGAGTGTCGGTTGCACTATCCAAAACCGTTGTCTTTGTATTATGGTTATACTTTATGGGTTATAATTATGATACTTGAGGTGACGTGCTGGCTATAGCATGTGTGTGGGTTCGAGGAGACGCGATGAATAACTCACGCAATAAATGGAGAAAGGTAATCTAGGAGTACGTGGGGATGTGAATGTAGGTATGTGGAATAGTCTTAATGACAGGTGTGTGTGTGTGTGAACTATGTGTACTACTGATCACGTTCTAGGGAAGAGTAATGTATTCTGTACTACGGTGGTCGAGCCAGTCTCTCTTCTCTTTCCTTACAATGATGATTTTATTTATCGTGTCAGGCTTACACCCTCCCTCCAATGGACGTGACACGCATGGAGGACATCTAGAATACAAGTTCCTCCATTCTCCAGCAAAGCCCATCCGGTGCCTGACTTTTCCAAATACGTCTTTCCTTACAATTTTGAGCCTAAAATTATCATGCGTACCCCTGACTGTCCACAATAAGACTAGTGTGCTTCCATTTCATAACAGGAAGCTTAATCATCTGGACATGAACACGTGTATGTAAATAAATACCTCCAGCCATCTTCCTCTTAGTGGTTTATTCCCCCTTTCAGACAAGCTTATTTACAGGATTCGACCTAGTAAATCTCCTCCAAATCCTCTCCCTTGACAACAATGAGAAGTTATGGGCGACTAATTGAAACGTGCCGGAAGTTTTCGATGTACATCACTTGGAAATATACGAGGTTGGGAGACATAATATTTAACATAGGCGAGAATCTAATATTAAATGTCTTTCTAGTTTGAAAAAGTATTTATGGTATGACGGGCGTGATGAAATTAGAAAGTAATTAATACTTCTTGAAATAAGAAGTGAAGTCTTATTGGTTCATTAGGTTCCACCTACAAAAATCCGAGATAATTCATTAATAAGTAGCCGAAAAATCTCATTAACTTTCTCCAGTGATCTTTCCTTCTACCAATCAGTGTTGGGCGAAGAGCCAAAGATGCCAACTGCAGGTATCAGTGGCAGTGAACAGACTTCAGTATCCAAAATGGGTTTAACTAATGTTCGGAAAGTATGTTTTAATTCATTACCAAAATTATTAATTGAACCTTCAATTTGATTCTTATTTTTTTTTCCGTATGGCAAAATTTCCCAATGTTTTTTGAGCTCCCAAAATTGAGAGTTTCCAATTAAACTTGAGACAATCTGATATCCATTATCTTGCTCTTTTCCGATTTTGGTATTCAACCTCCAGTTGTCTGAAGCGATCGATTTTTCAAAAACGTGCAAATAACCGTGATACCATCCAATTGTCGACACACCCCGTTCATCGGGGGTTTGCAAGATAAAATTCCCGCCCAACAAGACATTATTTATCTCTAATGGTCTATCTGCTGTGATATAATACTTAGCAGAACTCTCTAGCGGAGCAAAGTATTTAAAATCTCCGATTACTTTTACTTTTTTCCGATAGGCCAGGCTAGCTATTTGGGCTTCACTACAATAACTTTGACCCACAAGGGATGTAATTGAAATTGGATTTTCTCCCGACATGTATTGTTGTGAATATTGAATGTTCTTCAGACATTCAGTTTCGGGATATTGATTTTGGGTTGACTCTAATTCGGAAAATTCGTTCACTTTATCATAATGTTTGGCGACAGTTTTCTTGAGTTGGTTGGTATACAACACATCTGAGCAGTATGCTGTAATATAATCGTCATAACCATAGACCCAGGTCTTGAGCCGATGTATTTTAGAATCCTCACGGAATGTAGGGAACAAATCTGGCGAACGAGTTTTGAAGATGAAATAGTTACTAGTAAGAGATTCGGTTACCATCACTATACCAGTCGATCGAAACAAATTTAGCGCCTTAGGTATCGTGAATAGCAGAACACAATGCATTGTGATGGATTATCAAGAAATAATACCCTTTCTCGCCTGTAGTTGATGCTGATACGCTTATGAAATGGTAGCTAATAAGGATATAAGATCATTTCGGGGGTCAGTGGAATCCGTTATTGGATATGTTGGGAGACAATCAAGGTGATATTTCGGGAGTCTCTCTCATAAGTTGGAATAAAGTAAATTCTGAAAAATAGATCCTCAGTCTTTATAAGACTTTTGGTCTAGAATTACCGTACTTACGGTGTTGCTTAATTTACTTGGCTTCTTTCGTACCCAATGACTCGCGCTGCGTGATTTGGCTAGCTTTTCATAAAGATAAATGAGAAGAGTACTCTTACTCCCCTGTGAAGTGTATGAAATGAGAAATTGAGGGAATCAAAAATTAAACTATTAAGATGTGTCATGATTTGCTAGATAGAAGTACTGATAGATTAATTTCAGTTTATTCGTGCTGAAATCTGCCAAGTTGTGGCTTCATTTGCCTGGCTAGTTAAAGCGCACCACAGTATCCCTTTAAATTCATAACATTATTATCTATGAATGATCACTTTACGATGACTCGCAGATCGTATTTACCATGGGCACTATTTAAAACATCCTTCTTGCAACAGTAAAGCTTATATCATGTTACGAAATGTGCCTTGGGTCACCGAGTAGCCCAATACACTAGATAGTCAGTGACTTAAGTATCGCAATAAAAACGAACCAATTAACGATAAGCAATTTCAAGCAATTAAGGACTCAGTGGTGCAAGGTACTGAAATGAGATAGCAGGGAATGTCTATAAATTATTTATATCAGGCGTGGGAGATTGAGCGAGTAGTAATGAATACATCGTGAGTGCTTTCGTTACTCTGAACCTCTCCGGGTATCCCAATCCAACTCCAACTCTGTGTCCGTACAATACATCCTTAGCTACTCAATGATGATTATTCAATACAGAGATGTCTTTTGTTACTTTTATATCCAAGTTAATGTAGGACTTCATGTGCTTTGTAAGCTACCACGATAATGAAGAAATTTGAGATATTAAAGCCGATCTCTACAACTTGTAGAAGTAGAGAAGAGAGAATATAAACCCTATACTTGTATTATACATACCAAGAAGCCTTTTACTTCATCATGAATGGGGATTATTAAATTGGCATGACTCAATATCAAGGAGCCTTCTCATGGCGACATAAGTTAGCAATGAAGAGATCGGAGTGCATAACCTAAAATTACTCCCTCAATGTACGGGGAGTCAATTTACAACTTACACCGTGGTATTCTAATTGTGAAAATGTGCGAAGAAGCCTGTCGCCAATTGTTCTGAAAATAAAGCACACGTAACAAAGGTTCAGCAAAGCGAACAGGATGACACCCAGCAAAACGGCATTCTCAATTGCGGCAGGTGTATGGGTAAACAAGAATCTGATTGCACTATCAGACTGCAAGACATATCTCCAAGCCATCCAACTCCTTCTTTGCTTTCACGACGTAAAATCTACCACCGGTCAGGTGCGACAGTTAGCCTCCCGTATCGAATTTGCAATTTATTTTACCAATTATTGTGTTACTGTACAGTGCCTCTAGCATATAAAATTTTAACCTCAAAACTGGGATGTTTAAGAGATTAGCCCTGTAGGCGCAGTGAGGCTAGCTCGTAATAGGTTAGTATGTCTCTCCTCATTACCCCGCTCGCCATGAAGTATGGTCCAATCGTCTTGTTCTAACAATTGCTCAAAGAGACACATTTACAACGACATCTTTGACTGCACAACTCTTCATCATCAACACCACTATCAATTCATCCTCTATTCCGGCAAACAATGTCTCTCGAAAAGTCTGCTTCAGAAACTAAATGTCTGCAGGCATCTAACTCGCGATCAATATATTGAAATAAGAACATTAAGAAGACTTGGCTTGACATTACAACATATATCCGACGAACTTGGCTTCTCAAGAAGGCAAGTGCAACTTGCGTGTGCTCGAGAGACTGAGAATTCTATATCTTGCAATGGATGCTCACCTAAATTAAGCGCGGAACAAGTTGATGAGCTTGAGGCTTTCGTCCGGGAATCTCATGAAAATCGACAGATGTGCTATTTGGAACTGGTAATGGGACCCTTCAGCCACTCGGGACGCAATGAGCATTAACTTTCAAACGCCCTCAATAAAATGGGTTACAGCAGATGTATTGCTCGGAAGAAGCCTCTGTTAAGTGTGGTCAACATGCACAAAAGATGTATAGCGGCAATAAAGGAAAATGGAGGGTACACAAAGTACTGGGACGGAGCAGACTAATACAAAACATGTAGTACGCTTTCAATTTAGTTGCGAGCCACACTGAGGGCTTCGATGTATAATTTTATGATACAGAGCAATTATTTTTGAAATAGATGTACTTTTAGATAATATCAATTGATTTTTTTAATTTTTAAATTTAAATGAGGACCATTATACTTTTCCTTTCGAGTTGAAACCGTCCCCATTAATTTTGACTTTCACGGAATATCGTTGGATAGTACCCCTGCTTGCAACACTAGTCAACGAACTAGACATGGGCCTTCATGAAGACTAAGCCAATCTAATCAATATGTACAGGGATTAAACCCCAGTCATTTGTAGAATTGGACTTTTGATACCCTTAAGAGACTGTAATTATAAATGTGGGACTGCCAAGCCAGACCCAGAAAGTCCGGACCGGTGACCGAAGAGCAGCTCGCGTGGATCCGTCACATCGAGCAAGGGAAGCTCGCGAAGGTGACACGAGCTGGGGCTGCAGCCAAAAGGGCTGAAGAGGCGCTCATCGCCGCGGCAAAGACGAAGTATTCACCTTTCAGTGGTGCCGGTGTAATCGCTCAGTATGCCCTGCATATCTGGGATAGCCAAGAAGAATCGCATCCGAATTGAAGTCGAAAGCAATCACAAGCACATCTAAAATCGACGACTTCCCGTCAATAACGGATCTATCGATCAACCATACATCGCAATACTCATTACCCTTATTTACAAGAATCTTCAATCGGTGCAATGGCCCCAGCTGTTGCATCGTCATCGACAACGCCCTCCAATCCAACAGGGCAACTTCACCCAAACCTGCTTGGCATTGTGAATACGATGCAAAAAGCAGAACAATAAAGAAAAGAAAGATTGGACACAGCCCAGGAATTTCTTGAACTAATCGACTCCTGGACTAAGAGTAAAGGAGAGAAGCGAGCAGCAGCAGTTGTCGCGACTCTGCTGGAAAACATCACGCCTGTTATCACTGCCTTCGCAGTAGATCAAGCAGAAGCATCTAACTTTCCAAGTAAGAAGCCCCCCACCATGGCAAGCACTCCAAAACCAGTCGCGCCTAGGAAAAATACAGCTGTTGAGGATCACAGCCGCGCTCTATCACCAAAGCCTCAAGACATCAGCTCGCCCTGGGTGACAGTAGCCCGCAAAGCGGCCAAGTTACCAACACCACCAAATGTGCAAGTTCCGCTAAGGCCTGCTCCATCAAGCCACCCGAAACCACAGACAACCCAAAATGAGGACAAACGCCTGTTCCTTCGATTGGAGAAAGATCACCACTGGCACAAGCTCTCGCCAGTTACGATCAAGAAAATAATAACTGACAAGGCTGGGATAGCAGCCTCAGCCATCACTTCCATGTACTCAGTCAGGTCGGGGATCGCTCTCGAATGCGCATCAGATGCATTGAGAGATACAGTCAAGAGGGTTGCACATTCCCTACAGGAAGACAACACCGTGATTGAGAAAGCGTCCAAATGGACATCATAGATCGTACCTCATGTGCCATTGTACATTAGGACGCTTGAAGGCAGCATCCCAGTCACCAACGATATGGTGAAGAACGAGTGCCAGGCTGTATGCGGCGCCACACCAATCCAGGTACGGCCCACAGAAACAAAACTTGGCCAATACTCCACGAGCTGGATTGTTCATTTCCAACAGAAACCAGCCAACACCAAGTACCGTCTCTTTGACGAGAGCGGACCAGCAATTCCCTTCTCGCGCCGAAGACCAGTCGAGCAATGCCAACGTTGCTGGGGATTCCACACAACGCATTCATGTACCCGGAGCCAACGATGTGGGAGATGTGGGGGAACCCATGAGATATCAGAGTGCCAGGCAAAGGTGTCAAAGTGCTCTAATTGCGCCGGACCTCACCACTCAAATGAGGGCAGCTGTATGGCCCGGCCAAGACGACAAAACGGGATAATTCTGCCCCGTACCCCGGCAGAACTTCACATCATCAGAGAACGCGGACATCGTGATTATCACGCTGCTCTAGCGTACTCAGAAAGGAAGGGTAAGGCGGTTGAAACCGTCATTGCCCAGGACTCAACAATGTCGTGTTAATGTTAGGAAACCCCTCAACAAAAGCACCAAAAGACAAGTACAACACCGTCCACTTTCACCAAGTGAATGTCGGAAGAGAAGGGGAAAACACGGATATAGCATTGCAGCAGGCATGGGATGCCGGTGCACATGTAGTCATGGTACAGGAACCATGGACAAGAAAGAAAGAGGGGGGTTTTATAACAAAAAGTCACCCTGGCTACAATAGCCATATACCATTCGGAGGAACAGAAATCCGGCCCCGCGCGATAACTTTCACGCGCAAAGGTAGTCATGCGACTCAACTATTTCCACCGTTGTCAGGCCCGACATCTGACTACTGTTTTGTAAATATGGGCAGCCTAACCTTTGTCAACGTATACCGTGCCCCAGGCACTATTGGAACCTTGGAGCCCCTACTCCGGTGGGAAATTAAAGGTCTAGTGATTGTTGGAGGCGATTTCAATTCTATGTCACAGCATTGACAACCGCTAGCAACAAATCAGTACGGCAACGGTAACCAGATTATGGAATGGGCAACAGCCCACGACATGGACCTAGTTAGCATTGTTGGAGAGCCAACGCACAGGGATGGGAACGTCCTAGATCTAACGTGGAGCAACACGGCCGCTATAGCATCCGTGTCCAACCGCTACCACTGTACCTCAGATCACTCGACCGTCGAAGGTACCGTGCTTAACCCTACAGTGTCAGATCTCTCTGGAATTGTAAAGAACATTCGTGTCAGCGACGCCAACTTGAAGGAATTTAGCCGATGCGTTAGCTAATGGACCAAATCTGGCCCTCTCGACAGTGTTGTCAACATCGAAAACTTCACAAATGATCTCCTGCAAGCACTTGGAGACGCGCTCAAGATTGCAGGGAAAGTTCCAGCCATCGAAAGCGGAAGAACTGGGCCATGGTGGACCGCTGAATGTCGCATAGAATGGCAAGAGTACAAGGCAGCGAGAGACAACCCTGATCTCGCGAAAGAGGCCCGCAAGAGCTTTAGAGCCGTGGTACGAAAAGCCAAGCGAGAGTACTGGAAGAGGCAAGTAGAGGCAGTGACTACTGACGCACAGGTATTCAAGCTCATAAGATGGGCTAAGCCTCGACCAGCTGCTGAGTCCCCTCCTCTGCAGATTGACGAAAACCGGTGGCTATCTGACCCGCGAGAGCGAGCTAGTGCGCTACGAGACATTCTCTTGGCTAGGTTTAGCGGCGAGAACGACATCTCTATCTGGGAGAATTGACCGGAAGAGCGCATTCCATGGGATATGGAAATATCACTTGACGATATGACAAGCGCCACTATCTCTGTCAACAATATGGCACCGGGAGCGGACAAGATAACGGTACGGTTACTGAAAGCCTATTGGTCCCATTTAGGACCTCTCGTGAAAGATCTTTACCAGGCTTGTCTGAAAATCGGCTACTTTCCCACGGCCTTCAGGGTGGCAGAAGTTGTGCTTCTTCCAAAGCCGGGTAGAAATCTGTCAACTGCCAAGGGTTGGCGAACAATCTCGCTGTTGTCGAGTTTAGGCAAAGGACTTGAGTGTCTAGTTGGTAAGGGAATGGCATGGCTGACGATAAGTCACCAAGTTGCTCACCCACAACTATTCGGCTCCGTACCAGGACAATCTGCAGTCGACCTTGCATCCTGTGTAATCCATGATGCTGAGGCGGCCATGAGAAGTGGTAAGTGTGCGGCTTTGGTCACACTCGACATTCAAGGTGCATTTGATGCAGTTCTTCACAACCGACTGCTCAAACGCCTTCAAGAACAAAGCTGGCCACGATCCCTGTGCCGGTTTATTCAGACATTTCTTTGCCAACGAAAGGTTCAGGTCAAATACCGCGGTGGAATCACAGAAGAGAAGATACTGGAATGTGGAGTACCTCGGAGCTCGCTACTATCGCCATTACTCTTTATGCTATATGTCGCAGTGCTATTTCAAGACCATAGTCTCACGAGCAGGTTTGGTTATGCTGATGATATGGCTATCATCAAAGTTGGAAAAACCGCGGCGGATGCTATCTCCGCAGCTCAAGACGACCTCAACAGCCTTATCCTTCTCGCAAGAGAACACAGGATCGATTTTGACCCAGCAAAGTCAGAACTTCTAGTAACCGGAGGAGGGCCTAGAAAGAAAATCAACGCGGCTGATCTTTCCATCTTAGTGAAAGATCGCCGGATCGAACCGTCACCTCACATCCGGTGGCTAGGAGTCTGGCTTGATACGCAGCTAAACTTCAAGCAACATGTACAGGAATGGACTGGAAAAGCTAATCGTCTAGTCCATTTCTTACGACATATAAACGGAGTTCAACGTGGGGCAGCACCCAGACCTCCGATTCGTGCGGTACATGCATGTGTTCTGAGCACAACTCTATATAGGGCAGAAGCGTGGTGGCCGGGTCTCACTCAAATAACCACACTGCGAGATCAAGAATTCAGCACTGGAGTAAGCTGGCATATATCTCTACTGGAAAAAACGATAATGAAAGCTATCAGAGTAGCACTCCCAGCGTGGCGTACCACTCCCAATGGCGCTCTTCATCGTGAAGCGGTAATACCCCCGGCATCGATAATTCTTCAGCAAAAGATGCTGCGGTCGGCAGCTCGTATGCGAAGAATAGATATCTGGCACCCTCTAGCCCTTCGGGAGGCTGAGGATCCGAAAGAGACAATAAGACGCTTAGGTCTTAGATCAGGACAAAGAGATCGTTTGTTCAGACAACCAAAACAGTACATGACATGCCTACAAATGAGTGTGCGTTGAGTTCCGACAGCCGAAGGCCCTGGAAAGCTATACATCCCACGTGGCACTCCAGCATCGACTCCATGTAGTCGAGAAAATGGAGCTAGGTCCGGAAGCATAAAGCGGTGGTTAGCTTCCCGTCTAGCTAACACAGTCTTCGCTTTCTCTGATAGATCATCATCGGGTCCCGGAAAATCATCATGGGGGTATGTAGTATACCAAGGAGGCAAGCTAGTTGCAAGTGTCTCCGGTCCACTTCCCGGAGCAGAGGTATTCGATGCAGAAGTTGTAGGTGCCATGAAAGCCTTGAAGGCTGCAATAGATGTAGGAGAAGACTTACTGATCTGCATTCTTCTGGACAACCAAGCGGCCACCCAGGCGCTCGAAGGAGGAAGATCTAACTCCTCGCAGCCGGCGGTGGACAAGTTTTCATCGCTGAGACGCAATAAGCGTGTGGAAATACGCTGGATACCCGGGCATGTGGGGATTCAAGGCAATGAAGAGGCCGATAAGCTGGCCAAATCAGCCTTGGGAGCTTCCAATAACCGGTCATTAACCTCAGCTTCGCCCATTCTAGAAGATCAAGATCTAAAATTTGCGGCATTAGGAGGGGTTAAACAGCGCAGCCAAGAGCTCGTGGAAGAGTGGTGGCAGAAGTTGTTGTAATCCTAGTCCGTGCTAACATAACGTAGAGACGTGCATGGTCTAGGTCATGGATTAATATAGTCGCTGTGCCTACACAATTGAGGTAAGCTACGTAGTGGTTGTAGAGATCTGTTGAGGATCAGGATGTTGAGAAGTGATAGCAGTGCACGGACCAGCTTCTCATGTATTTAGACAGGTGGTCAGGCACTGCCCCCAAAAGTGTCCAACACAGATCACACACTTTATCCATTATACTTTAGCAAATAATAATCCCTTCTAAAGTCTACAACTCAGTTCTCTAGCACTATATCACAACTGTCTCTAAGTCTATCCCAAGAATATCTCCAGTGCTCATCATTCATAACAGGTTATGACCCCGGCGTTTTCCTCTGCACAAGAGTTAAACATGTCCAAAAACACTTCACTCGTTATCCTCGGCGAAACAGATTCTTTCAGCCGATGGGACGCATCACTTCGGGCACGATTGGCCAAACGCGACCTCACCGGCCACGTCATCCACGATGATCCCGACGTCGATCCCATCTTTCGACCAAGCGAACCAAAACGTGAAGACCAAATAACAAATGATGCCTGGGAGGAGATATGGAGGACTCACCGAAGAGCAGTCTTGACATGGAAGAACCATGAGACAGAGGCGAGGAATATAATCCTCGAACGTCTCAGCGAGAAAGTCTGGCCCAGGGACCACATAAGACTTTCCGCCAAAGCCCTGTACGACAGCGTCTCTTCGCCTAGAAGAGAAACGTCCTCGGCCACCTACATCGATGCGCTCCGACAATTCCAAGCAGTCAAGTTCACCAACTCAATAGAGCGGTACTGCAACGAATTCCAGACTGCTTACCAGAATATAATCACCGCAGCTGAAGCCCTTAGTATGTCCGATGACAAACCAACCGAATGGGCCATTTCTGAGGCCGCAGCTGCGGGATTCTCTTTAGTCGGGACTATTCACGTCCCCTGGTTAAGCTCCTGGAGAGACAACAAAGCCATCGATGCTTCAGACAGACCGACATCCCTAAGGTCAATGATGTCATCACTTCGCACTGTCGCTGCAAACAATCATAGGCAAATCAACACCTATGAACCCATCCACAGCGCTTCCGCAGCCAAACCAAAATCATCACCAAATCCCGACGCCAGGTGCAAGAGATGTAAGCATATACATACTAACAAAAAATGCTTCAAGCAACATCCAGAACTTGCAACTGGTCAGAAAGGGCAGAAATGGAAGGAGAATATCCAAAAATATGGTGAAAGATCGGGAAAAGGGAAGGCAATCGCTGAGGCCAGCGACAGTGAAGATGAGGAGTATTATAGGAGTCAAATGGAAGCGCTGCTCAGCGAGCCCCGCGACGGGAAAATATCAAGCGGAATAGCTGCATCAGCATCCAGATACAATAAACTACCTATAATCTATGACACGGGTGCTTCGCACCACTTTTTGCCTGATAGATCCGTGTTTGCTGAAATATACAATCGACAAAATCCCTTTCGATTTGACCAAGCCGTAGGCAGATCATCGCTAACTGAACAAGGAAGCGCAACTATAAAGATCGGGCAACAACAATTGATTTTAAATGACTGCCTATACTCACCCAGATCGGCCTCTGGTATTGTCTCCGCAGGTAGACTACAAAGAATAGCAGGGGTGTTCCCTGACTTTGCCAAAATGCTCCTAGTAAAACATAATCATGAACAGAGTGACGTGCCCATTGCCCGACTAATTCTCCACAACGACGTCTACTACATTCATCCACTGTTACATGACAAGCGCATCAAAGATAAATCCATCGCAGCACCTGGGGTAGCGAGGATTCAGAAGACCAGCAATGCGCAACGCTGGCATCAAAGACTAGGACACATTGCACAAAACATTCTCAAGAAGACAAAAGATCACTCTTTAGGACTTGAAGGCATTGACACAAGTGATCTTAAAATACGCGAAACATGCCATCTAAGCAAGGCTCAACGACATGTGTCGCGGGACCCAAGGCCAACACCGTATGAGCCATTGGACGAAGTATTTGTGGACACCGTAGGTAAACTAGTCCCATCTGTCGATGAAAAGCAGTACGCCGTAATAATCACTGACGCGAAAACTCGCATGCATTGGGTACTCACCAGCCAAAAAAAAGACCAAATCGCCTCATCATTAGTGCAATGGGTTAAAATCATGCACCATATTTATGACAAACGAGTGCGAACTATCTTTAGAGACGGAGGATCCGAATTCTCTAAGACAAAAGTCTTTTGTGAACAACATGGAATACGTACCCATACGTCAGCTCCCTACACACCAGAACAGAATGGAGCATCAGAAGCTGCCAACAAAGTAGTTCTCAGAGTAACGAGGTCCATCCTTATAGATGCAAATATGCCTCCATGTTACTGGTCCTACGCGATGCAACATGCATGCTTCATTCTCAATAGGTTATACTGCTTACGAACAAAAAAGATCCCCATCATCGACTTCTTACAAAGCCTACGACAACCGCACATGGACAAAATTGATCTCAGGAATCTACCACGATTCGGCTGTCGAGCATACAAATTAATCAGTCCTAAACCAAGCAAATTTGAACCAAGGGCAGAAAAAGGGTGGTTCCTAGGCTTCGAAGTAAACACTTCCAAGAACTTCCTCATACTCCATCCACACAAAACTCCAACCAAAGGATGGAAGTGGATTGTCAGTTTCACTCCACACGCAACATTTAATGAAGATGTTCTATTGGGAGATGAACTAGACCAAATAAATAAGGAAAGAGCCACAAACTACTGGAACAACGATCAACCAATCACACCCACATTAGGCACAGACCAAAGTCCTTCATTGCCGCACAACAAACTGCCCAACCAAGATGCGTCAACATCAGATCCTAACAATCTGCCATTAAACGCATCACCGCCAGATCTGAGTCAATACCCAGGAAACATACCTCAATCTGAGCTAAATAACGACCCAATACCTGCAAATAAACCTCCGCCACCTAACAATACATTTATGACGCTACCTTCTCTTGAAAAGAATGACAAAACTTACGTTGATCAGCCTCCAAAAACCCCTCCGGTGCCTCAATCAACCTGGCAGCATATGAGTCCCAATCCCTTGGCATTAATCAATCCGCAACCGGACCCATCGGAGTCAGATATAAACTCAAACCCTGACATAAGCGATCCAATCGAGCTCAACTCTCCTGAAAGTGATTCGGAACAATATCCAAACATAAAATCACCAGAAAATCAGGAAGCCCAAAAATACGATCGTATTATGACAGGTTGGGACCCAATACCATCAATAGCTGGGCACAAAAGGCCACATTCACCGGAGACTGGGTTAATACAACAGAAAGGTAGCTCAGAAATAATCAATATAAACAATGGGGCAGATATTGGAAAAGTTGACATATCAAATATCTCTCGCAACCAAACAGATAACGCAGAAAGTTCCGAATCAGAACTACAACCAAATGATTCCATCATGACTGGTTGGGATCCAGTCAAATCCCTAGCTGGCCAAAAGAGAGCCTGCTCGCCAGAGGGAGACATGATGCGTACAAAACGTGGACGAGCAGTAAAACGAGTTGACAATTATCGCCTCCATCATGGAAAGTCAGCACTTGAATCAAGTGACCCAAAGACCTGGGAAGAAGCGATGTCCAGCCCAGAGGCTCAAAAATGGAAAAAGGCTGCAAATGAGGAAATAAAATCACTCATTGACACAGGAACATTCGACATAATTAAACGCGAAGAATTACCAAAAGGTCGAAAGCCAATGAAATGCAAATGGGTCTTCAAAAAGAAGTACAATGCGGATGGAAGTGTTGATAAATGGAAGGCACGATGCACCGCAAAAGGATTTACTCAAAGACCCGGCATCGACTATCAGGAAACCTTCGCCCCTACCCCGAGGCCTGAAACGGGTAGGATTTTGCTAGTAATAGCCCATTACCTTAAATGGTACAGATGTCAAGGTGATGTTCCAACAGCCTTCCTCAATCCAGACCTCAAAATTGATCTATACATGGAGTTACCAAAAGGATTTAAAGAGGGAAATCATGTCATCCGCCTAAGGAAAGGCCTTTACGGCCTCAAACAAGCAGCAGCCCTCTGGTACGATGACGCAAGAGCAACCCTAGCAACACTTGGCCTTCATCCAACAACATCAGACGTGTGCTTATATTCAAATGCGCAAAATGATCTATTTGTACTCCTACATGTAGATGACTTTCAAGTCATAGGACCAAACAATACAAAAATAGAATTATTAATGCGAGCATTAAACAAAAAATATAACCTCAAACGCGTCAACACAAACTTATTTCTTGGCATACACATCAAGGAAAATGAAAATAAACTCGAACTTTCTCAGGGCCAATACGTCCGCACCCTTCTAAAGCGACATGGATTAGATGACTGTAAGCCAGCAAATACACCAATAGAAAGGCTAATTGAACCCAACGGTTCTCAATGTTCAAGGCAATCACAGCTAGAGTACAATTCGATCATCGGAGGTCTCCAATACCTAGCAAATAACACACGTCCTGACATTGCCTTCGCTGTAAATCACCTTGCAAGATTCTTAAACAATCCATCCGCAGAGCACATCTCAGCTGCCCGCCGCATCCTTCGCTACATAGCCAAACATCCGGATAAAGGCATCACATTTACCAGAAGCAACGAGAAACCAATCCTCGAGGCATACTCAGATGCAGATTTTGCAGCCGATCCCTCGACCAGTCGGTCGACATCCGGGACATTAATCAGGCTTGCATCTGGACCCATCTTCTGGAAATCACATTTGCAGCGAGAAGTAGTTCTCTCAACAACAGAAGCAGAGTATCTTGCAGCCACAGAGACCTGTCGACAACTGCAATGGATCAAATCTCTATTTGAAGAACTCAAACTCACAAAGCTCATAGAAGGAACGGAATGTACCAACCTGTACGTCGACAACCAATCAGCACTGTCTCTGATCAAAAACCATGATAACCATAAGCGATCCAAACACATAGCACTGAGGAACCACTACTGCAGAGAACAGTACAAAAATGGTCGCATAAAAGTCACATATATTCCATCATTAGACCAACTAGCAGATCCACTAACAAAAGCCAAAACCCAAACACAAATCCACTGAGAAACAGTCACTTCCGTGTCACAATCGCTCTGAGCCAGCACATCGACAGAGGGAGTGTTGTAATCCTAGTCCGTGCTAACATAACGTAGAGACGTGCATGGTCTAGGTCATGGATTAATATAGTCGCTGTGCCTACACAATTGAGGTAAGCTACGTAGTGGTTGTAGAGATCTGTTGAGGATCAGGATGTTGAGAAGTGATAGCAGTGCACGGACCAGCTTCTCATGTATTTAGACAGGTGGTCAGGCACTGCCCCCAAAAGTGTCCAACACAGATCACACACTTTATCCATTATACTTTAGCAAATAATAATCCCTTCTAAAGTCTACAACTCAGTTCTCTAGCACTATATCACAACTGTCTCTAAGTCTATCCCAAGAATATCTCCAGTGCTCATCATTCATAACAGAAGTATCGACCGAAACGACACAAAGATCTGGACCTATTCATGCGCTGCAAAAGACCACCGGAACTAGCTTTACCAAGATGGGCGTACCATCGTCTTATTACGGCAAGAACAGGCCACGGGGACTACGCCGACTACCATCGACGTTTCAACCCCGAACATGAAGATCTGAAATGCGTTTGCGGCCGAGAGAAAAGGCCCTGGCATTTTTCAGAGTGCCAACCTGCTTTGCAACGTTGGAGAAGCTGTGAGAAATTGGCCCCGCCTGGAGCCAAGAAGATGATTGGGGAGAGGAGATGGCAGAAGTTCTTCCAATTCCTAACTACAAGCAGATGTAACAGTTTGCCGAAGAATAAACAGTGTGGGAGTTGATCACGCTGAGACGGATTCCAACTCGGGAGGAGATGGGGTTTGGAAGATAGGGATGCGGCGCAGGGCACCGTAACTCAGATATATACTTTTCATTTTTTTTCATTCTTTTCTTTTGTCGCTTCTGGCTCCACTGCCGGTCATGTAGGTAATAATGAGCTTTCAGAGCCCATCTACCCGTGTCACGTCTAAATAGGTGTTAGGTTCTTCCTGTCACGTAAAAGACTTCAAATTCAAATTCAAATAACGGATCTATCATTCTCACGCGAGTCCTCCATCTCAACCTTACTACACCACCTCGCCTCAGATACCGATAATGGCGTTACTCCAATTGCAATCGGGCATTTGCCCCATCCAAAATCAGCCATCTCCTTCTACACATTTACGACACTATGTATACCCGCGAGGAGGAAACTAAGTCACAATCTACAAAGCTCGGGTCTTGGTTTATGGGGGACCGTTGCTCTAATCGGGCTTCACATCTTGAGGAAGGACAGGCAGCTGGGACGTGGGACTAACGAGTGAAGAGGTCACAAATAGGCATGCTGGGATGCACATTTTTCAAGTGTTTTTGACTTAAGGGTGTCTGTGGGCGCATAAGCAACGATTTTGGATAGTGCAACCGACACTCTAAAAATAGGCAACGATGGAAGGTGTTTTGGTCCGCTTCCTGGTCGTCATCTCCCCGAATTAAAGTCTGGGTAGTCTGGACACCTACCTCACTCGAGAAAGGGAGGACTGTGAAGCCATATCTCGCGCGGCGCCTATATACAAAACGGCAAAGGCATGTCAGGGTAGCCAAAGGTTTTTCCTGTTTTCCCTTTGGTGGATACTAACGGTTGAGGAAAGGGTGAAAGTCCTGAGTACCGAGATCTCGAGCGGTATCAGCGAATGCACCGACTAATTGAGTAGTCTAAATGACAAACTGAGTTGTCGTCGTATATAGTCGCCGGAGAAGCTAGTCTTCTCCGTGTCATGCTCTTTGAGTGCAGGGCTTGTGCCCGTCACGAATAAACTTTCATCTTCTTTAGACAAGACAATAAAGTGAATTAATAATCGCCGCGGCAAAGGATGTCTCGATGGCGGAGGCAACAGGTATCGGAGGGCTGGAATCTGAAGAAGGAGCTTGAGGGAATAGCAACCTCGATGATGCCTCTATAGGCATTCACTAACCAATAGCAGGATACCGGCTATATCAAAGGTGCCTGCTAACCCATCTTTTGCTCTCAGCGGAGAATGGGGAAATTTGTCACTTGGAAGGTGTGATGGACGACGGATTGTACGAGGAGCGCATTTCCTGGGTCCAATGTGGAGGAATCTTCTGTTGTTAGGAGTTGCTTTGATTTTCGTGATTTTTCGTTCTGTTTAATCAGCTGCACTTTTGGCAACGATTCACGAGTCTGGAACGAGTTAGACTCTAGGAAAAGTTACAGGGAGCCTTGCCGGATCCGCCGGTCCTTGACCCTATGTGGATAAAGAGCTTTAGATTAGAACTTATTCACAATTAAAAAAAAATAAAAGCTGTCCGCCACTCTGCTTTCCATTTTAAATATAGTAAATTTCCCTCTACCCGAAACTTCACTGTTTTTTTTCAAGTAGTTTTAAATTACACCCGCAGAACAAGAAGATAAGAATAAATTCTTCCATCTAGCATTAACCCAGCACCGGATCGTAAAATTTCACTTGGAAACATCTAATGGGCTCTGGATTTCGTCGTAGAACTTCGTTTACTCAACCCATTTTCCGAAGGCGAGGGCACCTTTAGGCGTGCCAGGTATCCATTTCTCCGCCGGGGCAAGAATGACGAGGTCCACCGCGAAGACGGGCACGGTTTCTCCCTGTACTGCAGATGAAAAGTCATTAGGGCATCTTCGTGTGCGAAACGTCGATGATATGGGTCGAATTCTCCGTGTCCGGAACGAGCTGCGATGAGCGCTCCACATGTCCGCCGATTTAAGCCTTTCAGTTCTGGGGTTATTCCTGATCTAGGATCAGTTCCGAGTTTACGGGAACAGGTTTATTTATTTATAATACTTAACGTCGTGCCCGCGCACAGCACGTGAGCTCCTCACGTGCCGGTTAGCTCAGTCTAAATATGTCATATAGACATGATTCATTCATGAGTTGATATTGTTCAGACGATCATGACTATATCACGTCATGTATAGACAAGATTCATCGTTTGTACCTGTTGTATCAACCATGACTATGTCTCAGTGATAGGAGAAACATCATTGACTAGTTACTAGAAACCTAATCAAGATCCTAAACACACAACTGAGACTAGGAGAATTTTACTGAGTAAGTAATTATTCTGATGAATCTAGATCTGGAGGAACATAATTTGGTTGCTTGGCTCGAGGTATATGAACCTGAGCATATCATATATAATAAACAATATAGAAATCTATCTCAATCACAATCATTATCTTAATTCATGTCACCATCAATAGCTGCAAAGGACAGATTAACCATTTCCTCATAAAATAAAACTACCCAACGTGTTGGCGCCTGAACAAACCCAACAAAGCAAATGAAAGCCAGGATCTCATCATCCTGCGCTTGAGGATTAAATTATACATGGTTACCGGTCACCCTTCAACTCTCATGTATTCAGATGGTATTGAATGAAGAATAGATTAAATAAAGAATATGGAAGGGGGAACTTAGTTGAATCACATGATTCCCTCTCGGTCAGACTTATTGTGCTTTTCCAAAGAAATTTGTGACTCGTACCAAGCTATTAAATGCGTGAACTACCTCCGCGGAAGCGAGAGCCCAAGATATGCTGGGGCTAGGATTTTGTGCTCTGTGGAGCTGTGCCTGGTACTACCCAAGGTGGCAATAGAAAAAGTGGTTGGGTGACTTTTCTTCTACACATGAGCAGGTTAGAATGGCGTTTTCGTGCTGAAACCGTCGGTGGTAGTCTGAAAAATCGCCATATCTAGACCGTGCAGCTAATAGATATCCTAGTGTGCGTCGCCCTAGAAAGGCGAGCTCGATAGTAATCTTAGTATTAGGACCAATTCCTAATTATTTATATCTAGATGCTGAACTTTCTGCCCAGTAAAGTGCAACAGAAGCCTCGTACTGGGCTTTGACTTCCCTTCTTGCCCTCGCAATAGAGAATACCGAAGGTAGAGCTGGAGCCGCAAAAGCGGCTTTGGCAAGCGCGTCGGCTGCTTCGTTTCCCAGAATACCTGCGTGACCCGGGCACCATCGGATGGCCACTTCCCTAGGCATTGTGTTTTAGCCGCGTTACCTTCTTTTCCAGTTTGCTGCAAGCTTGCGAAAGATTAATATTTTTGCCGAGCTGGACGCTGTGGGTGTATCCAAGAGCAGACGGATGGCAGCCTCCTGGTTGTCAAGGCAGACAGTGACTTTAGAGGCATAGAAAGCCAGTGGGTTGAGGAGTGCTGCAGTAAGGCCTTCCGTGGCCCCGGCAATTTCAGCATCATAGATCTCTGCCGAGTTTCCGAGCGGGAGTGATCCTCGCCCAATCTCCTGCGTAAGGCCTCGATAGATCACGTACCCCGCGCCTGCTCGGTCTGCTATGAGAGCTCCATCTGAAAATACGAATAAGTCTAGAATGGGTCGAGCAGCCTGCTACTGTTTGAAGGAATTTGATCCCGAGAGTCTACCTACTGCCCCAATTTCGATTAGCTTTTCCTCACGGGGTGCCGACCATGGTGGGGGGATGGTATCTTCGGAAAGTTCTAGTGGAATCCTCTGGCGGATCCAGCGCATGCGGCTAGTGTTCCAACGCCTACGAAGAGGGTGATAGGGGTCAGCTGCAGCAATTCGAACCGCTAGACGGCTGTGAATTCTGTTAAGCCACGTCTGAGCTGGGCCCCAGCCAGCTTCACGTAGAAGTGCTGCTATTGGTGTGGTACGGTAGACTGGAAGAGCTGCCCGTGCCGCGTCGTTCATCCTATGTTGGACTTGCAAGATAATTTTTTGGGAAGTCTGTTTATAGTACCAGGTTTAGGCCCCGTAGAAAAGGGTCGCAAAGGCAGCACCTTGTAGAGCTTGTCTTAGAAAAAGAGGGCTTATTCCTCGAGTGGTTGTGGACAGTCTTTTCATGTGGCTCGTGATAGCTAGAGACTTCCGGCAAGCCTGTATAGTATGATATTGGAACCGAAGAGCACGGTCGAAAAATATTCCAAGCCAGCGAGTGTGGTCATTTGGCGTTATAGTTGTCCCTCCACGGGAACAGGTTTGTTACACTTTTATTGTTACCCAGCTTGCGAAGTCCCGTGTTGCCGATAAAAGACCCGCCAACACGTTTATTCTTTCGCTTTGGATCTAACTAAAGTTGTCTACCACCAAACCATTTAACTTGAACTTCAATCCGCCGTAACGCAGAGGTTGGGCCTACACTCAAAGGTATGGATAAGGACATCCGATTATATGATCGCCTAGCTTCTTTAGTCTGAGAACATCTGTAGCAAAGGAGCTAACTGCATCTAGGACTGTGAACCAATAAGGTGGCCGCTGTTCCCCCCATTCCAGAGGATCAATTTTGAACATCATGAACAACTCGCAGTTTCGCAAGTTAGTTAACGAAAATTATGCTCCGAAATCTGGCTCACCCGTGCGGCGGGGACCAAGTTTGATCGTGCAAGATGAGAATAGGTCTTCAACACTGGGCTCACGAGCTCGAAACTCGTTTCCCATGACACCGTATGATACCCGAAACCTTGGGCACAATACCTAACTTGGATTCATCTAACATTCTGGCTCTTTTCAGAAGATCAGTCGCTGACTCAAGTTATTCTACAATAATTAGCCGTCAGAGTTTACAAAGGCAAAAATCACCAGTTAATAAAAAGTTTCGCTCTTCGGAAGCACCCAAGGGTAGCAAATTACCCGAGGGCTACGTTGACAGAACTAAATCGCGAGTAAATAATAATGAACATGAATCTATAAATGATAAGGCCGAGCGCGTCAAATCTCTCGAGGAGGTTATGAAACTAGGCCAAATCGACGAGCTAACGTTTGTTAAGCTCCGAGACGAAATTTTAGGCGATGAAATTGGTATGGAAAGAGCAGGCTTAGTTAAGGGATTAGACTGGGGACTACTGAAAAAAGTGAAGATGGGAGAGGTTGACGCGCAGGATGTCATAACCAAATCGGGTTTGAACAAATCAGAAGATCGTGAGCAGAAAATTGATGATGGTTTTGACGAGCTTGAAGCGAAACAAATCCAACCCCTCATCCATAAATCGTCTACAAAGAAAGGCGTAATGGCTCCATCACTATTGACAGGAAAGAGGAATCGTAACCAAATACTAGCCGAACTTAAGGCTTCCAGGGAATCTACACTCCAAGCTACCACATCTAGACTTGGATGTAGATTTAAAAGGGTAGGAGAGCCACGACCAAAGACAAAGATCGAAAAAGATAGGAAGGGGCGAGATGTTATGATTAGCATTGACGAAAATGGGAACGAAAAAAGAAAAGTCCGCCGAACACAGAAAGAAGTAGCTGAAAACGAAAGGAGTACTGATCTCCTGATGCCAGATAAAAGTGTGAAACCCCTAGGAATGGAAGTGCCCGAGATACCACAAAATATGCAGTCGGAAGAATGCTTGGATATTTTTGAGGATGTCGGAGATGATTATTCTCCTCTCGCAGAACTAGATGGAGATGATGAAAGCGATACTGAAGAAATTGGGACACAGATATATCCAAATGCAGATGCCACCAAAACTCAGGCTGAGGACTCTAAAGTCCAGCCTTCGAATGAAACTCTAACTCCTCAAGCTATAGTGCGAGACTACTTCAAAGCCACCAATATGGAGATAGTACCAGCCGACAAAACTAGTGCTTACAAGACCCCGGGGCTTCTTGATCCAACAATTCTTGCGACACTCCAAAAAGCATCGAAAATAAGCTTAAGAGTTGCTATTGATGGCAATGATGAAGATGAGGCCAAAAAAGTTTCTGCTCTCCGCGAGAAAGAAGAACGCCACAAACGTATGCTTATGCAAGATGATCGTGATGACCAGGATATAGATATGGGTTTCGGGAGCAGCCGGCTAGAGGACGAAGCAGATGCATGCGAAACCGAAGTCCAGCTATCAAAATGGAGTGAAGATGATGTTCTCGATGGTTCGAATACTGACAATAGAAAGAAGAGAAAGAGGAGGTCGAAAAAAATGAATTCCGCTGTCAAAAATTAATATGGTATTATGTCTAGATAATAAAAACGGGTTAATTATAGGGGTAAACATCAGGTGTTATGGAGTAACAGCTTAATTAAAAGGTTTATTCAAGAGAATGTATGAAACATCAGTTACCAAGAGTCCACAAATCTAGGTTCACATTGCAACAAGCAGATGATTTTAAAATTTTTAACAGATTTCTACCCAAGCAAAGAACCATGAGATCCTATTCTTCACAAAATTTTAGGTCTTCGAAGATGATTC
This sequence comes from Blumeria graminis f. sp. triticale, assembly GCA_905067625.1. NCBI lineage: Eukaryota > Fungi > Ascomycota > Leotiomycetes > Helotiales > Erysiphaceae > Blumeria > Blumeria graminis. The sequence continues at coordinate 7,516,199 of LR898475.1, read as the reverse complement.
TACTCCGATGTGGTACATTTAAGTCGTTGATATTTTCGTAGATCACACTCGTAGTGAATGTCATGTAGGGACATGATTTATCGATTGATCAATCTTATCCTAACTCTCATGAATATCTCTAAGTGATAATGGAATGATTATTTCCAACCCAAAGCAAAACTAGCCAAAACCTCCAACCAACAACTGAGACAAGAGGATTTCACAAAGTAAATAAATAATAAGAATCTAGGCCTGAAGGGATACAATCTAATTATCTGCTTTTGAGCTATCAAGGGTAGTCTTATCATGTTGAATAAAAAATATGTACATCAATCTCAATCGTCATATGAATTTATGTCACCATATTCGGCCGAGCAGGACAGCGTTTCAATTTTCTGATAGTGAGCACCTAGACTTTCACTCTTCTTTCAACCTTGAATATCAGGCAAAATTAAGCTGCAGATGAAGCCAGCGAAGATATCAAGTACGCAGTACCTCGGGGACCTTATTTTTTTCACAAGCACAAGCACAAGCTCTAAATTAATACACCTGTGGCTGTCAAGGATAATTTTTCATGTTCCAATGGTGCCAATGTGATCGCTCGGTGTTCTCTGCTCATCTTAGACAGCCAAGAAGAATCGCATTCGAATTGAAGTCGATAGCAATCACAAACACGTTTACAATCGGCGATTTCTCATCAATGTCGGTCTTGTTATTCTGACGGGAGTCCTCTACCTTAACCTTACCACACACCCCTCACCTCAACGACTGATAAAGGCGTTACTCCAATTGCAAACAAAAGCTTGCCTCATTCATCACCGGCCATCACCCAATACTAAATCTACGACACTGCGTATACCTGCAAGGAGGAAATAAGTCCTAATGAATAAATCTTGGGCTCTTGGCTTATGGGGGGCTGATACTCTAATGAGGTTATTCGTCTCGAGGAAGGACAGGCGACTGGGGCGTAGGATGAGATAAGACGGAGACTTCTTGTGGAACTGATACCTCAGACATTTTCGAGGCATTTTCAACTTTGGAATGTCTGTGGGCCCCAAGGCCAAGATTTCGGTTCCTAAGCCAGTAGGGTTTCTATTGTCGATTAGTCAACGGCACTCCCCAGCGCCCTGGACGGTACAAAAGAAGTTAGGCTAAGCTACCATACAGCAATCACGCTCTGTCAAGACCTTTCTGACATTTCAGCACGACCTTCGGGAAGGAGTTGGAAGGAGGCTAGAAAGGCAGAGTGTGAATTTCCCGAGGTACAAACAAGTCTGCAGTGCCTAGTTGGCCGGCCTCTTCGAACGCTTCAGAAGGGGCAATATGTCTTCGGATTTATTCCTAATGTCGGTATTATAAGAGCGCCGCAACCAGTGTTTTTTACGATATTTCCTGGCTACTACATACCCAAAATTAGCCATCGTTTGGACGGCTGAGGAGGGTGAGATGAAGGGCAAAGGGCTCCTCTTAGTGTATGATCAATTGAGGACTTGTGAGGGATGGTACTGTTCGAGGGGAGCTGCATGGGAGGCATAGGAGGGGATATACTACTGGTATAGGTCTTCTTGTCCTATAGGCAGAGAGGACCTGCATATCCAACATAGTTATAGACTGAGACGGGACGAAAAAAAAAATAATGTTATGATTTTCGATATTGAGTCGAAGATGTAATCACACTGGTTCAAAATAAGGTCGAATCATCACGGCAGCAGACTCAATTATTTGGCTCATCAGGGGTATGCCTCGATTTCTGGCAGTCCTCCCTCTCTAAAACTCTTCTTCCAATATTAGACCCTATAATTGTTTCTTTCATGTAGGCTAAACTAACCTACCCCAGGAACTCTATTGGCAGAGTATATCCAAAACTATTTTGACTCTAACCTCTTCAGTTTTCCGGTCTAACTGTGCTTATAAATCATCAAATCAAATCAACACTATTTTACTCTTTTTGAATCATATCATAATGTATGAATTTAGCAAAACATGTGATAATTATAGAGAATTAAATAAATTTCTTTTGCGGAATTGCACGTAGGCAACTCGCTGTAAAAATTTGGTCTAATTCTTTGATGTTCTTGATGAAGTCTTTAGCCATCTGGTTGAATTGATAAATAAACAAACAGTGCCGTTTCTTCGTTCAGATCTAGGTTGATGTGGTCCTTATCATGACGCCAATCTAAGTATGCTTGTCATCATGAAAAATGTTAGGGCAAAATCTGAATTAACTATAGCCGTGTTTGAGGTTTTAGTTGGCTATGAGTCAAACTTTGCTAGTTCTAAAAAATTTATTCTAGAAAATTTATACGTGTACAGCTTTTTGAGCCCGTAATAATTACTAATATAGAAGATTGGTATAATTTCATAGCAGTGATTTGTTTGTTATCAAGTCGAGTAATTGAAATATTTTGTATAAAGTTTCATCTAGTGAATTGGGAGATGGTAATCTCTCCTGTTCTAATTTGAACTTGCTCCCTGTTTTATTTCATCTGATAATAACGCGTCGCCAATTAGTGATTGAGATAATTTATATGAAACCATACTTTACAACTTCTTTTTGGGTAGGTTACATTAGGCACAGCAAAATCTGACGTGAAACACACGAATGGTAGTTTATGATATGGTGTGAGTATTGCTAGTTCCTTTCATATAAGTGGACCATCTGGTGGGCCACTATCATTCGTTGAAATATAATCCTGTTACTAGTAGCCGAGGCTTCGAAACGACTTTGACGCAGATTTGGAGTTATGGATCGACTTGCAACTCAATCTAGAAGAAAAGACGGCATTTTACACCAAAATTTAAAGGATTAGCTTGTCCAAACCGCTTAGTTCCGACTTTCTTGACTCTGTAACACGACTGACTTCATTGAAGGATGAGCTAAGTGAAAGCTGTACCATACAATTAACATACTATTAACCTAAAATCTTTTGAATTTCAAGTCCAGTCAAAGAAAGATTTCTCTTCAGGCCATGGCGAGTAAATGGCAATGTATTCCTTTTTTTTATGCTAAAGCAAAAAAATGGAATCTATGCTCATGATCCAATTGAAGCCTAATAATGGTTGCATAAGACAAATTATACTCCCAGTAGGAATTCTGATATTGATATGACCTTCTGAGTATCCTGCTAGTAGCAATTATATAAATTACCAAGGGAGAATTATTTAGTCATCATCATTTGAAAACACTATCACAAATGCGGGATATCTGTACATCTGATGTAGATCTATAGTTATTTAGTACTAGCTGAGAGCTTGATTCCGGATCATAACTGACCATAAATTGAAAGTTATTAATCTTTATTTTCTTTTATTGTAAAATTATTTTCTTCATCATTGTTCAATCCTAATGCTTGTAGTTCCCGTACCAGCTCGTTGATTTTGATGACTTTTGCTAGCTGCTCAGGCAATAGAGATGTCCCACCATCTTTCCTTTCTCTGAGTTCTTTCGCTTGCTTTATTTTCTTTCTTAGATTCTTTGCCTTCTTTTCTTTTTCTACGTTGACATCAATTGAAAGCTCAGATGCTTCAGTTTTGCTCTCCTTGGACTCATTAACTACATCCTTCTCCTTTTCTGCTACCTCCCTGGCTTTTTTTCTAGCTTCTCTTCTCTTTGCATTTTTATTGCTGATTGCAGATCCCTCGGCGTGATCTTCTTTTAGACCTTCGGCTCCTGGTATTTTACTGCTTCCACGATCTCTCCATATTTCTGCGGAACGGTTCTTATAAACTTCCACATCTTCTGGTGGCTCATAACCGGGTCTTATCTTTATTTCTTTCCTTTTTGTACCGTCGGCACGAGTAGAAGATGGTATATGACGTTCACCGTTGTTTGATGCGATAATACCCGCCTTTGATGGTGCTGGGGGCATGATGAAAGTATTTTAAGATTAAGCTGTGATCTCCCAAGAGTAGAGCTTGGATTTCCGAGATGGATGGTGTATGTAACTCTAGCAATCTTTCTAACTCCTCAGATAGCTACGTCCTTTGTGCACAAGTGGGTATCTTATCAAAATGGAAAGCGGGACAGGTAGTTGGCTCTAATCTTACTGGAACGTGTCACGTGACAACAGAGCTAATCAGACTTTATGGCACGCGAGTTACTTGACACATCCAAATCCGAACAGTGTTAAATAATTCTAGATGGTATGGAGATCTCTCCACAACTATATTGAGGAAAATACAACTCACTAACTCTCCGTCGTTGTAGGCAGCTTCCGGTGCTCTTTACAAGCAAGTCTCAACTTCATCTATTGTCGATCATCGTCTCCCGTTTCCGAATCTGGAATAATTTAGGCTATAGTTGCTAACCATGGCCCAGCCTCCTATTTCGAAAGAACTATGTCTTTCTTGGAGTTGTGTTTGCTTCTGCGTTCGCATTTGAGATGTATGAACGCTCTCCAAATCTTGTGAATAGGCAAAAACTAACAATGATATAGAGGCTTTGACAAATCAATTGATAGAATTTGGGATAGGACTAACGCCGGTGTAAGTAAAATATGAAGGCTTGGATTTTTATGACAGCACGCTGAACTAGAGGACCAGCGTCAATGGAAGGATATCCGATCAAGATATGTTCAGAGCGCGGAGGAGGATGATGAGTGATTAGCTTCAATTGGCAGATGGAAACACAATGGCAGACTCCATGAGACCTTCGAATACTAGATTGGGTTTTATAACTGTAGGCATTCAAATATCTATCCAGAATTCGTAGGACTTTCATCTAGGCTTTCACAGCCATTAAATTTGTGAAGTAGTGCCAAGTCTACAGTTTAGTAGTGACAAAGTGGCAGGTGATCTCGAAGTAGTTTGATTTGGTCATCATGTCGAAATCATTTCAATAATTCGGTACACGTTAACCAAAAAGTCTTTCTTTTAGACTATTGATGAGTTCCTACCAATCTAAGTTCGGATAATTCCTTATAGTTTGTCAACACCCGAGCCTGTTGAGAAAGGCATTCAGGTTCTATGCTTATCTTTATATATTTATCACTTACTAACTTTTCTACGTAAACAATAGTATTACAGATCTGAATAGTAGCTATGCAAAGAGAGAATTTACCCGCATGATGGAGGAAATTTCCACACAAGAACAGCAGCTCTGCAACTTTCTCAAAGATCTTCCCCGCATTCACAAAAATCGATACACGAAAGCCGCCGAGAATGAACTACTGCAAAATCTTTTCTGGTCCCTAGCTGGAGGGAGCTCTGACTATTTGCGACTCTTTTTTCCAGAGCATGGTAGACCTTTGCCGAATACGACGTGGAAGCTTAGAAAAGCTCAAGGTGGCGCCGATGGCGACGAGTTCACTGAAGCGGCTAGAGGAAGAGCATGTGGGCATATATTTAAGTCTGGAGAAGCTACTTATCGTTGCAAAACTTGTAGTGCTGATGAAACGTGTGTACTCTGCAGCAAATGTTACGACTCATCCGATCATACTGGGCACATGATTTATATCGGTGTATCCCTAGGAAATAGTGGATGCTGCGATTGTGGTGACCTTGAAGCCTGGAAGATACCAGTTAATTGTGCAATACACGCATTGTTAGATGACGATCAGAAAGGTAAAGATAAGGGCAAGTCTCCAGCCTTACCTCATGATCTTATAGAGTCTATACGAATGACTATCGGAAGAGTATTCGATTATATCTGCGATGTAATCTCGTGCTCTCCTGAGCAATTAAGGTTGACGAAATCAAAGGAAAACATCATCCTGGATGAACAGATGTCTAGGCTAACTTCCCGGTTCTATGGTGGAGATATTACAGAAGACAAATGCGAATTTGCTCTACTATTATGGAATGATGAAAAACACACAGTCTATGAAGTACGAGATCAGGTTGCAAGGGCCTGCAAGGTCTCCATACAGGAGGGTTTAGACAGAGCACATGAAACTGACGATATAGGTCGAAGCATCGTTAAGTACGGGTATGATCTAGATGATTTATTAAAGGTTTCTGATATAATTGAGCAAATTAAGGTGACTGTTACTATTCGATCAGCAAGAGATACCTTTAGAGAGCAAATGTGCGGTACAATTATCGAGTGGCTAAGTGACATATCTGGATGTAGTGTCGGGTCTGATCACGACATTCTACGCCGAGTTATTTGCGAAGAAATGTTAAAGCCCTGGAGTACAGGAAGTCAAGCAAGCAATGCAACTATTGGTGTAAGAGGTATTGATGATCACGAAAAAGAAGACCCTGACGAGTACCGCGATTATCGACTTGGCCTTCTTGGACGGCAAGAACTCATACTTAGAACCGTGGCAACAGCAGCCAATCCGGATACTGAATCTGAGGGATCAGAAGCCCCTGACCCTGAGGAAATAGAAAATGATGATGTAGACGATGATCTAGATTCTATCGACATATATCAAGTCGAAAACCATAGAGTACCAACCACTAGTGGTGGAGATGAATCCCGCTTTTATGTTGAAGAATCGGCTTATGATACGGACCCTCAGTCTCAAACAGCTGGAGCATCTGAGACAGATAATGACGGTGATACGGACATGAGAGATCCTGTCGATAGTTCACCGATGGAAGATGTAGAAACTACATTAGAAGGATATCCGTCGCTAACGGCAACTACCCCACAGCCCGCTGCGCGAGCTACTCGAGATAGAGATGTTACTCCATCAGACTCAGATGCCGCTGAAGTCCAGCCTTTAATCTCAAGTACTGCATATGTTAAATCTAGCGTAGTTCCAAGGACGCCACGTATGAATGTCATGCAAGAGTTTCTTTCTAGGCCACCACGATACTGGCTTGAGACACCTGTGGAATTTATCGAAAAAGACTACTGCTCTGCTCATGAAAATTTATGGAGTCATCTTCGGTTAGATTGGATGATTCTTTTTGACTTGAGGATGTGGAAAAAAATACGTATAGGTCTCCGCGATTTATACATTTCCACAGTAGTATCAATACCAGAATTCAAGCGTATTCTTGGGTTACGTTTTGCTGGACTCTATACAACACTGGCACAGCTTTATCTCATTGCTGATCGAGAGCCAGATCACTCAATCATAAATATTTCATTACAGATGTTGACTACTCCATCAATTACGTGTGAAATAGTGGAGAGAGGCAATTTTCTCACAAATTTAATGGCTATATTATTCACTTTTTTGACCACAAGACAAGTTGGACACCCTCATGAAATCAATCCAAGCGCCACTCTCGCATTTGATACAGGTTCCGTCACAAATCGACGAATGTATCATTTTTTTATGGACCTTAGATACCTCTTTGGTTCTGACTATGTCAGAAAAATATTGAGCGCGGAAGAAAGATATACGATGCAATTTTTGGATTTAGTAAAATTACATCAAGGAATATGTCCTAACCTTAAGGCCGTTGGTGAACACGTCGAATACGAAACAGATGCTTGGATCAGCGCTTCTCTAATTACCCGAGAAATAAATCGCCTCTGTAGGCAGTTTTCGGAGGCTTTCAAATGGAATCTTGGGGATGATTTTATCTATATATCCAAGGCCATTAGGATAACGGCTAAAGCTGTGATCCTCAACTCGCTCGGAGCAGAGCGAAAAAGGTTCTCGCAGAATGAAATTAAGGACGAAGTTAAATTCAAAAGAGTTGGTGATTATGAATTTGATACTACTGATAACCTAATTAGCGGGCCCCAACATTTAATCGTTAAATTTAATTTCGAGTCACAGCCTATCAGCTTTCATCATGCCCTTCATTATACGCTTTCATGGCTTATCGAGCATGGTAAAAACATGACACGGGGGAAGCTAATTGAACTTTTATCCTTCACTAACAGTGATCTATTCCAAAAGCCCAAGGCAATGGGCCAACGATTGATACCGAGCCAAATTCTAACTCCAGAAGATCATCTTTTGGCAGCGTTTGATTATCCTTTACGAGTTTGCGTGTGGCTTGCCCAGATGAAGGCTGGAATGTGGGTTAGAAATGGAATGAGTCTACGCCATCAAATGAGCACGTATCGTGGAGTCAACCAGCGGGATGTTTCTCATCACCGTGATATATTTCTACTTCAAACAGCTATGGTTGTCTGCCCCCCCTCTCGAGTACTGGTATCAATTATCGACAGGTATGGCCTCGAATACTGGATGAAAGGAATATATGAACAACAATCTGATGGGCAGGAAGATAACCAAGTTTTAGATGTGGTTGAGGACTTAATTCAACTACTAATAGTTATCATTAGTGATCGAACTTCGCTAACCAATAATAAAGATGAGCCTAATTCTCATGTCCTTGCCATGCGTCGAGATATTATTCATATTCTCTGTTTTAAGCCACTTTCTTTTTCCGATATATGTAACAAACTTCCAGACAAGTTCCAAGATCAAGAAGAATGTCAGAATATCCTTGATCAATTAACGAACTTTAAACCGCCCGAAGGTCTTTCTGATGTGGGTACCTTTGAGTTAAAAGAACAATACCTAGAAGAAATTGACCCCTATATTGCCTATTATCATAAAAACCAAAGGGAAGAGTCAGAAAATGCGTACAAAGCATGGGTTGCAAAAAAACAAGGTCTCCCAATATCAGAAATTGTGTTTGAACCAAAGCTAGCTCCAATTCAATCAGGTGTTTTCTCAGATCTGGCATCATTTACGAAGACTGGAATTTTTGCACAAATAATATATTACTCGCTTCTATATCCACTAAAAGCTAAGCATCTCACGCCTACAGTTCCTACCACAAGAATTGAAGCATTTTTACAAGTTGTTCTGCATCTTGTGCTAATCGCTATTTCTGAAGACGATACCACAGAATCTGAGGCCCCAGGGAGGCCGATGCAGTCATTTGTTCACATCTCCTTAACAAGTCTTGCTCGAAGCAATTTCCTCCGAAATGCCCCAAATTCTAGAACTATTGTTGCTATTCTAGAGATTTTATCTCGAAGGGAAGAATTCAAAGCCTGTAGCCCAAAAATTTCACTTATTCTCAAAAAAATGAAGCAGAAGAGACCGCGTGCCTTTGAGTTGGCCTTTGCACGTATTGGTGTCCCGATTGACCGTGTCTCTACAGCATTACCATCAAAAGATAGCACTATGAAAGATCGTGAAATGAAGAAGCAAGCAGCTCTTGAACGTCAGGCAAAAGTCATGGCTCAATTCCAACAACAGCAAAAAAACTTCCTGGATAACCAGGGTGATATTGATTGGGGCCAAGAAGATACGGTAGTTGAAGATCTTGAAGCAGAGAATGAAAATTCAGATCATAAAACTTTCTGGCAACATCCTTCTGGCACTTGTATTTTGTGTCAGGAAGAAACTAAAGATGGTAGACTTTATGGTACTTTTGCTCTAATGATGAATAGCACTATCCTTAGACAGACCGATTTTAACCACCCAGATTTCATGCGCGAAGTAACTAATATACCCATAAATTTAGACCGTTCTGCAGACTCTATTCGTCCCTTTGGTGTTGCCAGTGAAAATCGAGAGAAAATTATAAAACTTAACGCTAGGGGAGATACGATTGAGAGTGAGCGATACTGTGTTGGAAAAGGATTCCCTGCAGAATCAACGATCACTGGCCCAATATCTGTTGGTTGTGGACACATTATGCACTATAAGTGTTTTACCGTATATTATGGAGCTTCCCATCGTCGCCATCAACATCAAATTTCTAGGCATCATCCTGAAGAACTACTACGAAATGAATTTGTTTGTCCGCTATGTAAAGCCTTGGGAAATGCATTTCTTCCGATTCTTTGGTCACCAAAAGAAGAAGTCCCCTTATGCCAATTTAAATTAGACGTATCTTTTGAGGAATGGTTAGATTACTCAGTTAAATTTCCTACGCCGGATACATCCGCTTCGACCACTTCAGGTGTGCAGAACAGTCGAGCAACTGAATACTTTATGGAGTACAACAAACAAGTTTTGGCTGCACCATTGGAGGCTCGTATGTCTGAGCTTTTAATCGAGGCTTGGAATCAAACTACATCGATTCCAACTCATCAGCATTTAACGCCTGAAGATTTGAGAATAAATCCTCCTGATTTGGTTAATGCCCCGATAACCTGGCCTTCAAATCCAACTCAATCAAACCCAGCTATCTCCCCAATGACAGAGCTTGTGGAATCTTATCGTCGTCTGACGGATACTATGCACCGAAATAGACTTCCGACTAGACATATACATGGTATACACTCACCATTTTCAAATGATGATAGCGTAGACATAGTAGGAAGTGATACCTTGGCAAAAATTCTTGCTTTTTCTGTATCATCCGTCGAAATACAGCAACGAGGGATCTCGTCCTCGCCCGGGACAACATTCCTTGATGTTGTTCCGCAACAAGCTCTCATTCATTTAAGAATCCTCTCCGAAACAGCAAGCTCATTTATATCCATATGTGGCATTAGATCTGCTGGGGATAATGCTGTGACTAAAGAATTCAATGCCGACTACAAAGTTCAAGCGGAACAACTTTTCCTACGTCCAAGATCCCGAAATTCACCCAACGTATATCTTCTCAGTCATGATATATTCGTATTTTTGACTGAGTGCTCTTTATGCTTAGTTCCGGTAGAAAAAATGGATATTATGCAGGTAATTCGTCTCTGCTATCTAGCCGAACTTGTCAAAGTCATCATAAAACTGACTTATCATTCCGGAAACGAATCTTTCTTTAAAATCTGGCTTTCAAACCTAAATAGTAAATCTCTACGTTCCAGGAAGAATGATGATCCATTACCAAGCACTAATTTTCAGAAATTTTGTCTCCAGATATCTGAATGGTCTAAAAACATGGAGGACTGGACATTTTCGGAAACGATTGCAATAAACCAACCATGCTTTAGCCAAGAAAGCTCATATGAATCATTTGTAAGAAAATATGCCCTTGCTTTTCTACGCAAGGTAGCCCTACTACTTCATGTTCGTCATGGGGTTTCACTACAAAGCCAATCAGCAAATCTATCAAAAGCCGATGAACTTGATCGTCTTACAGATGTACTTCAGCTTCCATCTCTGGACCAAATGTTTTGCATTGAGAATAACCCTACCTTGATATCTCTAGTCAAGGGATGGATCTCACAGGTTCCTCCTGTCTCAAACAAATCTAGCGGCTTATTACCAGTATCACTATCACATCCAGCTATATTTGAGCTTGTTGGGCTCCCAAAGAATTATGATACCCTCATGGAAGAAACAATGAAGCGCCGATGTTTGACCACAGGGAAAGACGTCTGCGATCCAATGCTTTGTCTTTTTTGTGGAGTTATTATATGTGGACAGAGTGTTTGCTGTCTAAAGCAAGGAGAACGCGGTGGACGTATCATGGAGATCGGCGGAGGTCAACAACACATTGAAAAGTGTGTATTAACAAATGTTGTGAATTTTTCAGCTAACGTTAGTTCTATAGATGTCAAAAAAACATTGCCTTGTTCCTCAACATCCGCAAATGCTGTGTCTTTTATGCGCATAACACTTCGGGTTCGTGGATGGTCGCACCATATATTAATCAGTACGGCGAAGTAGACCCCGGCCTTAGACATTCAAGACAACTATTTCTAAATCAAAAAAGATATGATGCTCTTTTGAGAAATGTGTGGCTAAGCCATGGGATTCCTAGCATCATAAGCAGGAAATTGGAGATGGATATCAACAATGGGGGCTGGGAGACAATCTAATTTTGATTGGTGTCATTTTCCAGCTCAAATTATTCCTAGAAAAGGTGGCAAGATTATCGGCCCGCGCAAAAAATCAGATTTGACATGTGTTCATTAGAAAATGTGCTCATGTATTTCGAATCTCTATTATGATGGGGTCAATGGATATTAACCCTCGTTCGGGACCTGAAGCAAATAGAATCTATGTCTCTTTTTGGTGGAAACCCTGGCGTCGGTCTAGCGAGTTATTGTTGGCAAGAAACTAAATGGTCTGAATAAGCTTTATTGTTTATGCCACAAAGATGGGGCGTGCAACTAGCGAAGCTACAATTATTTAGCAAAGTACTTCAAGCGTGGAAAGCAAGCAAATTTCAAGGTTATGATGTAGCTCGTATGATGTGCTCTACTCTCTATTAAAATTACTGTTCACTAGCGAATAGAAAAATCGCCCTCGTTTTCCCCTCTGACAGTTAATTTTGTGGATAGTTTTGCTACTCTCGAAATATTTCCAGCTGCGCCTGGCATGCCTATAAATACATACAATTCTTTGCGTTATCTTTCAAGTTTTTCATGATAACCAAAGTTGATACATCTGTAGGAGAATATTTGGCTTGAAGGCCAGAATTTAAGGCTACCTGGATGAAAAGGCTAACAGAACTTGGTGCATGTTTATCAAGTAGATTGCATTATTCATTAAACTAGTCACGAAGATACTTTCAATGAAACAACTAAGAAATAGAATTTATAGTATAATGGCATCACAGTGCCTTAATATTACAAATACATGCATTCGCATTTCAAATGATATAAAATACGTAGGTTTATGTAGCTACCGTGTATAAAGATCTGTTGTGAGGACAAGGGCCTGGGCACGTCTGTGAATCACTGACTCCAGGATATGTTGAAGATGAGTATGTACAGCTTACGGGGTTTGTGCAGTAAGCTTAAACAACAAGTTTATTTCCCTTTTTTGACCCATCCCTCCACGGCGTTTCGAGTCGCACTAACTCCCTCATTCACGATATCGGAAGCTTGTTGACTGCGCGCCCTAGCAATCATCCAGGTCTTTTCGACTGCTTCTCTGCTGCGAATATGACTTTCAGCAATAACTGGAAACTTTTGCTCATATTTCCAGGCTAGATTTGAAATATTTTGTAAAGAATTTGGCAGTAGTGCCCATCCAGCAGTTAATCCAATAGCCAGGGGTAGAGTAGCTCGTAATACAATATTCCGATTTCGGGACACTATGCTTCCAGCCATAGCCGCGACTACAACATAGAGTAAACCTGGCATTATTCTTTCACCTGTGTGTGGCGCGGGGACCAAAGATGAGATTGTGCTGGTGAAGTTGTCTTCCAGCTCAAAGGCAGAGTCCATGAAGTCGTTGACTTTATCTTCCATTCTTGCGACATGAGAATAGAGGAACAACCTAGCTACACCAACTTTTTTCGCAAGAAGATCTGTAACAGACTGCGATCTTAATCCAGGAGTTGTCTCTCTCCTCTCTATTGATGAGGTTACGGAGGTCATCGATTGAGCAGGTGCATCGTCATAAATTGGTTTCCTTGACTTTTTAATTTAGTGAGAGAGAGAGAGACCAAGGAGGGAAAATAAATACATTTGCTTCTTGTGGTGATTCAGCATGTAATGTGTTCGTTGGATAGAGGGTGATGCCCGCCATGAGGGCTCCAGTGGCAATCGATGCAACGTGCTAGACTCATTAGCTGTGGTCACATCAATTGGCCATTTCACCCACCCGCCGTATCAAGAATTGAGTAGCCATGGTTTGGAGAAATATTAGCGAGTGAATTATTCAATTAGAAGTTACTCCTGCACAGTATGTGCAACGTTGGAGTTTCGGCCTCGCAGCTAAAGCCTATCGTGCCCGAATAGTTGGCGCAATCGGTCGGCCTCGGGACTACGACCATGCTCTCATTAGCAATACTTCGCTCGGTACACTCAGTGCTAGAACCTCACTAATTTGCCAAAACTTTTTGACCTTCAGGCACAACTAGATCTCGTGTGATGTTCCGAATTGCTGCGTCACCATTGTGGACCTGCAAAAAATGCCTCTACAGACAATTTCAGGTTCGAAGAACTCTTACCCATCACAAATCACACCAGAAATATGAGAATAGTGGCCAAGTATTACTGCCCGTCAGCCACTCAGCTCCAGGAATTAAAAATGACGAGGTAATTTTGCGGCAGATGTTTGATTCCCCCAGATTTTGGGAGGAGTACTCGCAATGTTCAAAATCCGGACTCAATTACGGTCTCTTTCAAAACAGATATCTTACCAAACCAGAGGGCTTTATAGAATTTGCCAGGACAAGCTTGGAAAGAGCCCAGAGACTAGTCGTCAAAGTATTGGCAGCAGCCTCTGAAAAAGAATACCGTCATGTGGTTGTTGATCTAGACAGACTGAGTGATCTTCTCTGCCGTGTCATAGATCTTTCGGATTTTGTACGCTCGACACATCCCGATTTCAAAATGCGAGACGCGGCTACGCAGGCCTATTTGGATTTATACGAGTACATGAATGTTCTAAATACTACCACTGGCCTAGCCAGACAGCTCGACATCGCCATAGATAAAGCATCGTCGCTGGGTTGCCGTGACGAAGAAGAGATTGTGGTGGCTAAAATATTGAAGAGAGACTTTGAAAAGTCGGCGATTGATCTGCCACATACCCAGCAAAAACGCTTTGTCTCTCTCTCCCAGGAAATCAGCAAAAATGGGCAGCAATTTGTTGATGATATGGCTCCCAAAAACAAATTTTTAAAATTCTCTAGTAGCAGGTTACGAGGTATGGATCCAATGCTCGTTAGCCGACTTACGATGTGGGGCCAGACTACGCTGCCCTCTGTTGGACCTTCGGCCAGTGCCGCACTACAGACAGTGCACGATGAAAATGTCAGAAAAGAAATCTATATATCTAGTAGATCTTCATCACAAGAGACAATCGAAAGATTGCACAAGCTGCTGCGTGATCGGGCTGAGTTGGCTCAGCTCTCAAGGTTCAAAACTTATGCACACATGATATTAGAGGATAAAATGGCAAAATCACCTGAATTAGTCTATGCCTTCTTACGAGCTCTATCTCATAAAAACAAAAGTTTGGTTACGGCAGAGCTAGCACAGCTTTTGAACGCCAAAAGACAGTCTACCAATACTACTCATGTATCCTTTCATCCATGGGACAAGGAATATTTTATGTGTCAAGCCATGTCATTAGCTCGGTCCAAGCTGAGAAATTCTGACTTTTTGTCGTCATACTTTTCATTGGGTAGAGTAATGCAAGGGCTATCACGCCTCTTTTCTCGACTCTATGGTATCCGCTTTATTCCTCATGCAGCTCTTCCTGGAGAAACATGGAATGCCGACGTTCGAAGACTGGACGTAGTATCAGAGAGCGATGGCCATGTTGCAGTTCTATATTGCGATCTTTTTTCGAGACCGGGAAAGTCACCGAACCCAGCGCACTTTACGCTTCGGTGTTCTCGGCTCATCCGCCAGTCTGAAATCGAAGAATTCTCCACTTCAACAAATTCTATTTTTGATAGCGCTGCCGCCGCAGCCAATGATGGTATGGCAATATCTGCCACTCCAGAAGGTGTGATGCAATTGCCAACTATTGCGCTTATTTGTGATTTTGTGCCCAACACATCTCAACGACCATGTCTCCTATCTTTCTCCGAACTTACCACCCTTTTTCACGAAATGGGCCACGCTATTCATTCGATTCTGGGGCGAACAAAATTCCAAAATGTCTCAGGAACCCGTTGTGCAACTGATTATGCCGAGTTGCCTTCGGTGTTAATGGAGCACTTTGCTGCTGATCCTCATGTATTAGGATTATTCGCTGAACATTATGAGACGGGAGAAAAATTACCGTTCAGGATTGTTGAAGAAGCGCTGAATCTCAACAGTATGTACGAAGGTTGTGAAGTAGAAAATCAAATTATTTTAGCGCTTTTTGATCAAGATTGTCATTCAGCATTCCCGCTGGCATCGAATTTTGACAGCTCAAAGGTTTATCATAATACTCAAGCGATGCATGGAGTCTTGCCTCCAGATCCTGAAACGACAAGCTGGCAGGGATTTTTCGGACATCTCTTCGGTTACGGAGGCATGTACTATAGCTACCTCTTTGACCGAGTTTTGGCCAAAAAGATTTGGACTGAAGTTTTTGATAACGGAAACTCTTCAGTCTCGCGTAAGAATGGAGAGCGATTTAAGCAGGAGGTTCTGCAGTGGGGAGGCTCTAGGGATCCGTGGCAAAGCTTAAGTGCCGTCCTCAATGACGACAGATTGATAGGTGGCGGTGAGAAAGTCATGAGCCTCGTTGGTGGTTGGGGTATTCAGGGAAAGAGGTAAATTTGTAGATGTACCCAATATGCGGTACCATTTCTCCGGGGTCCTTGAGAGATTTTATTAATCGATATCTACCTTCTCATGGAACCTTTTGGGCTTCAACTACACTTATGGCGTTATTTGAATTCTGTCAAACGCTTAAAACAGAAAGGAGGTAAACCATCGTGCTTGCACGGCGAATTTGGAGATGCAAAAGTTTAACAGTTTTTTGGGAAGTTCGAGAGAATATCAGACTCATGTAAGATATCAGTTTAAGTTTCAGGCTGGCGTTGGTAGAATATTGGAAAGTGATAGTAAGAGTTCATTCTATAAATACAATATTTGTAAGTCTCAGTGGGTAAGTGCCACAACTTTTTTAATTTTGTTACCACCGAGCAGGTACGTATTATCAACCTTGAATCCCGCTCTCGAAACAAAGTTAGGAAGAACATATAAATATATTTGTGCAAATCTCAATCACATGCATACATTGAGGTATATGTTAATCTTGAAACCTAGAATGAAAAATAGCTATACGAGGTAAATAATGAATGAGTCATATATTTACCTGGCCGTTGGCGATAACTAGTTGAGTAGGGAATTTGCATCAAGTGTTAAGTTGAGGAAGATATAGATTATGTGGTATGAACTATCCTGTGTCAAAAAAGAGGCAGGAATAAAGATTGATCGTCTTTAAAGGATACAAGTAAAGATCACTTGTATTTGCTCTATAGAAATGGGTTACTCGCGGACTATTGATGAGATGTTTAAGATTGGAATAGTGTATAATATTTTTATTAGGTCTTTATTGATATCTGTTAGAATTTAGAATAATTGGGGTCATAGGGCTTGACCCTCACTGTCCATGAGAAAATAGTTGAAAATTGTAAAATTGTAAAGGAAATAATTTAGCTAGTATCTTATATATAGATTCTAGGAGTCCTCTACAGTCATTGACTCAGTTAGGACTATAATATAAATCTAATCTAACCTAATCTATTCTAGAATAATTGGGGCTATCAAGTGGGACACGTTACCAATATACACGTGACTGGAAATTCTGTACTTAGTCTCACTTCGGTAGTCAATCGAATCAATGCGCTCTACAACCTCAATGACTGAGGGGTCATTATTTCTTTAATAATATCTAAATATTCATTTCATCACAACAAGAAAAATGCCAGCCAATCCGTTTAGGAGCTATAGAGGGGATAAAATTCCCGGAACCTAATCTTTGTTGCCTGGATATATGCCTGTTAGCGACTTTTGTCTGGTACAGTCCAACTGAAGTCACAAATATCGACACATAATGCGAAGAGTAGGCTTTCAAGAGAATATTACAATGCACAACGAAGCTTAGAAGCAGGTAGAAAGGTAATTGCCGACTTTAACATGGACCGAATCTCCCTGATGGTCCATAGTTTGGGTATCTGTCTGATATATGTTTGACACAAGGTCTGGATGTTGTAACTTTGAAGCAATTCTAGAACTCTCAAGGGCGCCCCGCTGGCATCGACATGGAAATGAAACTAGGAAGATTCGCCGCGAGAGATTGCGGATAGAGAGGCCTTTAGCGAAATCAGCATGACACCATTCTTGACCGCTACGCTAAACTCAGGCACGATGCGACTACATGTCTTTCCAACGATTTCTAGCTATCTGGCCAAGACACTTGTACCGTGCCTTTGACTAAGAGCAAGTAACTCGGAGCTCAAGATTCTTATGCGTAGAGACCATTCTGGAGTGTCTTGACTCAGAAAACACAGTCAGGCCTTGCCCATGAGTATCCATCAGTAGATATTCTCAGGCCCTTCTTCCCTTCGCGAATAGCACTATCATTCCGTGAATCATTGCTGTGTTAGATTCTATGAGTCCTTATCGAGAAGAGACTCGCGGACTATTAGCTTGGGCAGAAGAGGCTCAAGCTAATCAGTCACTTCTTGGGGCACACAAAATTACGACGGGATAATTCTGGTAAATGGAGGGGAGGGGTTGAGAGAGAGACAGACATTAGCACTGACCAGAAATAATAGGTCGTGCATAAAAGAAATAAGTAATCTTTATGATTCCTAATGGAGCTAAGTAGTCTGCTACTCAAATCATCTATATTTAAAGTACAACGTAGTCAGCTATCCATTCGTTATTGATTAGAGGCCCGTCTCATACTAGTACTATTCATTCCCCTTGTGCTCCACACTCCACACTCCAGGCTAAACTTCTATTTCTAAATTTAATTGACTACAGATTATACGCGTAACTATTAAAGGCGAATGACCTACCCACATTCTACAATAACTTGATATGGAAGCGGGCTCTCCTAAAACACCTCTCACTAACCAACCACCAAGTGGAAACGAGATTTCATGGATAGAAATAAACTGCATGTTAATAAATAAACTTAAAAGTCCTGTGGCTTTGGAGTGAAACAACATAAGAGATATTTCCCCCCGTGATTTCTGTCAGAATTTTGCGCCAGTCGCACAGATTTGAGCTACAAAATTGAGGATATTGATCAGCAAGGTTGGTTTTAGATTAGAAAGCGAAAATTGTATCTGTTTTGCGTTTATTGGCCTATTGAGTCCATAGCTATACAAGGATATGAAGATCTTTTCTATCTAGGGACCGGGAGTGTTGTTGTTTTATTCAAGTCCTAAGCTAAAGCTCCAAATCCACTATGAGTACAGGACCGATGTTCACAGCCAGAACTACATCTAAGACATACCCAGCTTGATTCCACCGCATGAACCACCACAAAACCAGCAGTAAGTTAAAAATATACGCCGACGCGAACTCCTTTTCCCAAAATTGAAAAAAGAAAAAGATCAATTGCAAATAAGTTAGAATGGGAAGCAATACTCCTCGCCTCGATTCCCATTTTGTCAGGTTTAGTTTCCTGACGAGTTATATTCGATCTCCACTGAGAGTAGGAGATGGATACACAGGAGAATACCCATAACAATTGGTATCCTGCGCAAATTGTTTGAAGCTCTCGAAGCACTTAGGCCCGAGTAGCTTGTGTAAGAAGGCATTGTGTGACAATGGCCCTCTGATTCGACGCGTGATATTTGCGTTGAGTCGACAATGTATGAAGTGAGTAGGGGTGGTTTCCTCCCCACAGATGCACTCTGTAATAGCGTGCGGATTGTTGAAGCGACGATGGTACGCCGCGAAATTGCCGTGGCCCGTACGGGCTGCAATGAGATGTCGTAACTGTAGCCTGGAAAGCCCCAGTTCTGGTGGTTTGCGACGGCGCATGAGCAGATCTAGCTCACGATACCGTGACGGGCAAGTTTCATTCCACCAGCTGTCGAGCAAAGTCTGTCGCTGTCGATGCAATTTTTGGTGTAAAAATGCTGTCGTGGTGGTTGCTGGCTCAGTTTCCACGCTGGGAAGCGTTCGTAGGGCGGATTTGGCCGCTGCGTCTGCTTCCTCATTTCCATGTAGTCCCGAGTGTCCTGGTACCCACTTTATTCTTACCTGAGCTAGCCCAGATAATTCGCGAAACTTTCGTACTTCCTCGTGGCTGGTCGAGGACCTGCTCATGCTCAGTGCATTTATCGCATGTCGACTATCCATCAACACATTAATACACTGCGTCGTTCCCTTCGCCAGGTACTCCTTCTCTCTTAGGTGACCCAACGCTGCTTTAAGAGCTTCCTGTGCCCCCATAATCTCTGCATCTAAAGCCTCTCCACCGTGCTTTATGCCACTTCCTTTTTGAAAAGTTTTCCCATCCAGCTTTAGGACAAACCCCCAAGCTGAGCGTCCCATTTCCCTCCGATGCTCCGTCCGAGTAAGCACAGATTTCTGACTTTGGCACATTAGTGATCCAAAGTTTACAGGCTTCTACTTGGTCTTTTCTCGAACCAACCTTCGAACCCGGCCGCGGTTGATAAAATGGTGGGGCAAGAGGTTCCGTGACCTCTGCCTCTAGTAGCTGTCCATAAGCACGCTGAGCCCGTGACATTTGAATTTCAGGACGCGCAGATTTTCGATTGTGCTTTTTATATTTTCGCGTACCGACATTTGGGCAAACTGCAGCACGGATCCTAAGCGGATGGCGGTCGTCAAGTGTTTGCATTCTGGCAGAGAGGCGAAGTCGGTTTCCTTCGAGAATGATTTTCCCGGTTGGTATTCCTCCTTCCCTATGTAGTACAGCGTTGGGTGATGTTCTCATTACCGGTAGTGCTGACCTATGACCCATTAAGACAGCCTTATCTATCATACTGCATAGGCCAGCAGTGGGTGGTGTCACCATCCCTCGTACTGTTAGGCGTTTAAGGCCAGGCCACCAGACGTCAGCTCCGTACGTTGCAATTGGGACAATACACGTGTCGATCGCTTTAACCAACGCCCCAGGAGCGGCTCCTCGGCAGGCTGTATTGAAGCGACGCATGTGCTGTGCAATTTTCAACGCTTTGCCACACCAAGTTATGACGTTGTGTTTGAAGTTTAGTCGAGGATCGAGGTACACACCAAGCCAGCGGACATTTTGCGACGGTTCTATGAGAGTTCCGTTGACATAAATTCCAACCGATGTTTCGCGGTATCGTCCGGGGAATTGTACGACTTCGGACTTGTCTGTATCGAAAGCGACGGCATTATTTCGAGCCCAGTCTAGTAGGTTATTGACCTCGTCCTGTGCTGCGGCTGCAGACTCTGCAATCGTCCGGCCAAATCCAAGGATACCAATATCGTCGGCGTAGCTAAACCTCAGACCCGGGGTTCCACTTCGCATTGGATCTGCCATATATAGAAGGAAGAGAAGTGGCGAGATCGGTGAGCCTTGTGAAACTCCGCACACTAGCTCTCTCTTGGTAGTGACTCCCCCAGAGTATCGCACTTGAACCATCCGATTGGCGAGGAAGGAGCTAGTCCATTTGAGAATAGACTCCGGCCATCCCTGCTCCTGCATCTTCCCCACTAATCGATTATGGAGTACCGTGTCGAATGCTTCTTGAACGTCCAACGTTACAAAAGTAGCTGCCCATCCTTGTGAATTTGCCTCTTCGATGTCGTGGACCACACATGAGACCAGATCCGTTGTTGAGCGCTTCGGCAGTGCACCAAACTGTTGCTGGCCGACTACATCATGGATAAATGCAAGGTGTGCCATCCGCTTAGCTAAGAGCCTTTCTAACCCTTTTCCCAAGCATGGGAGAAGAGCGATTGGTCTCCAACCCTTGATTGTCGTTGGGTCTCTATCGTTATTTTGAAGGAGGACCACCTCGGCTAATTTGAAACACTTTGGATGAGTGCCAAGCAGAATGCAAGCTCGGAACAGTTGGGAAATCCAAGGCCCAATTGTATTCCAACACGCCTCCAGCAGGTTTACGGAGACTCCGTCTACTCCTGGGGCCGTATTTCCGCAACCAATGGTACAGGCTCGGACCTCTTCATCTGTTACGTCCTCTTCCCATGGTATCCGACTGCTGCTCGCGACTGTGCATGGCAACAAGTCGTTTGATGCCTGAAATCGTGCCAGGAGGGAGTCGCGAAGGATCGTGGCCCGTTTTAATGGATCTGTTATCAACGTCCCATTATGGTTCAGTGGCGGAGGGATACTAGCCTGTCTGGAGTTATCCATTCTCATTAGCTTGAATACATCAGTCGGCGTAGTAATTGATTCGACCTGTTGGGTTTTGAACTCCTTTTTCGAGGTCATCACAACTGATCTGAGCTTTTTCGCGCAGAGTGCCCGTTAGCTGGGAGTTATCGCGCTTTTGTACTCGGCAAATGCTGCCTTGCACTCAGGGGTCCACCACGGAGCAGATCTGCCGCAGCAGGCTTTTGGTCGTGTTCCTACTGCATTGATAGCATTAGTGAGATGGAAACAAATTTCCTCGGCATACTCTTCAACCCCCTCGATTGCGTCAAGAACTGGTGGTGGTCGAGCCCACTGTGCAATTACTTTGGCGTATCTGGGTAGATTTTCCTTTGTTACTCGGAGTTTTGTCTTTTCGGGTCTCATCACTGAGTTATGAAATGGAATTTGTCCTCAGATAGGGAAGTGATCGCTGGTGACACATCCACCACGATCTACCCAAGCACGGGCGCTGTCGGCATTACTCCAAACTAGATCTAGTGTGTTTCCAGCTCGGTGAGTGGGCTCCCCAATAATATGGCAGGTCAAATGGTGTTTGTCTGCCCATTTTTCGATCATTTCTCCTTGTCCATGAGGACGTTTCACGCCAGGTTGTCAAGCCCAATATACAGAGTTAAAGTCCCCAGCAGCGACGGAGTTTGGCAGTGGAATCCAGTTGATAAGAGGCTGTATAGCTGTCGAGTCATTGGGTGCTTTGTAGACGTTGAGAAAAGTGATACTGTTCACTTCAACCCAGCAATAGTCTCCTGTAGATACAACATAAGAAAAGATCTGTGTTGCCGATATCTTTTTATCGTCTATCCGGGTATAGGTCACTGCTCTCGGCCTAACATTTTCGCCGCCGTTAGGCAGATGATAGGTATATCCTGGGTGATCCTTTGTTGTGTTCTTTTGTTTATTCCACAGAGGTTCTTGAACAAGAACCACGTCGATACCCAGCTCAAATGCTCGGGCAAGCACAATGTTTTGCGTTGAGCCCCCTCTACCTACGTTTATTGACATAAAGCTTAGAGTAGGAGAGAGGCTCGAAGAGACCCGTGGGGTGCCCTTCACAAAGATTTTTGCTGATTTGATGCCTCATCGACCTCGGCTACAGTCGCTGTAGCGTCGGACATGAGAACTTCAAAACAGTTGCTCGATTTGAAACCTGGCTGGTTAGTATTTGACGCTTCTGCGGCTGCTGTCATCGCTGCCTCTGCGCGTTTTACAGCTGCTTTGGCTCGAGTGACTGCTACGAATTCGCGTTGGCTAGCCTGCCTTATGGTCTGAAGGTTTTCCCTGGAGGCCATTCCAGACTTTGTTGGACGAGCTAGACAGTCCCGACTATCTGACCTGTGTGGACCTCCACAGTTGCGGCACTTGGTGTGTGCCTTGTACTCCGCGATGGAATGCATAGTTGAAGTACAATTCCAGCAAGCTGGGGCACGCGAGCAGCCCATGGTGCCATGAAACTGTAGGCATCGTTTGCACTGGTTGATGCTTTGACGAGGCTGGTGGCGGACTGCAATCCCAGAGTCGTCGAAAAGTCGGAAACCTGGCCGAGGGATCGATGCTTTTTCGAAAACGGCTACCCATGACTGGTATGGGGCGCCCGGTCGGCTTTTCTCGTGTGGGCGAACTTTTACCGGGACAGCTTTGGTGACCCTGACTATCTCGTCGGCCACCATCTTTTCTGTGATGAGAACTTTGCCCATTATTGTATTAATTGCGACTGAGACCGTCGCTATTCTAAGGGAAGCCAAGTCCGAGGCTTTCTCCAATATCGCATCCTGCTGGGCGAAGGATCGAGCTAGGCTAAGCATCAGCGTGCGTGCCTCTTGGATTTCGGCTCTGATTGCGAAGCCAGTTGGCACACTGTAGACATGCTCAATTTTTGTTTGGGGGATTTCGAGTATTTGCGTAATTGGTTTTCTAATACCGAAAGGTGAGAGTTTTCGCCAGGGATGTTCTTTTTGAGGCGGAGAAACAAACGTTCGTCTTGCACGGCCGGTTTTGTTGGCCCGGTTGAATCTTGGGCCATTCGAGTCGAGTTTGCCGCCTTGGGCATTGTCTGCGCGACTTTTGGAGGTGCTGGGAGCGTTTGTAGACCATTACGGGTGATCGAGGCCCAAGTGGTTTTGGCCTGGCGCACTTCGGCTTGAGCCGCTTCGCGATATGGCTCACTTTGCTTACCACCAGCATATTCTGCGGTCTTGCAACTAGTAGCCTGGCTTTCGGGGCGTGGGGGAAGTGATAGGAGGACTGTAGCTGGTCCCGCGATCATAAATTGAGCTATTGCAGCTCTAATGTAGACTTTCATAGTGTTATATTAACTAGGCTATATGGGAGCAGGACGATGGATACTCTTGGGAAAGTTATGCTCACAGTAGGTCTCTATAGTCGCTGTCGCGTGTGTTCTCGTGATATGTATGACTTGACTCTATATTCTCGTTTAGAGGAAACTTGGTTACAATGAATGGATGGAGGTTGAGACCTACTTATATCTTGCTCCAGACTTACTGTGTTGTTCACAGCCTAGCGCTAGAACATTCCCTTGTGATATCATTTCTCTCCTACGAGAAATGAACAACTCGTTCTCTCTCAGTCTATCAGTCTCTCGCTGGTTCCATTATCTCTATTCCATCGAGTTCTAGTTTGGTCCAGTAAATCCACATATGCATTACACACTAAACACCCCACGGTTTAGTTCCCCAGTCACATGCATATGCTATGACGCGACCTAAAGCATGTACCATGGTAAGCTACATCGATAACACAACACATAGAGTCTATAAATTGAACACTCGACCCTTTGGATAGGGGGAAGAGAGCATTCTCGACACCGTTTATTGCAGCGGTGCAAATTTTTACATTTTCCGCAGTTTTTGCGGCCCGGCGTTCCTCAGCCTCAATTAAGGCTCTGAGTTCGGGGGGGCATTCCTCCGTCTGCCTGCCTTCATTTCCACCGTGAGGAGAAGGATTCTCTTCTGTAGTTCTTGGTGTATGTTCCAGGGGGTTTGGGGTAGATGCTGCACCTTTTGACTTGTTAGCATCTGCAATCGCAGGCCGCCTCATAGCTGGCACAGCGACTTCAATGAGAGGAAGTATATGCTGTCCGGTAGTCGCTGTCCCTAAAAAGTTGCGACTCGTCGCTGCATTTTCAGCTCCGGTCGCATCTGGCTTGGAGTGAATTGAGTTGGGTAGTCTTTTCAGATTCTTAAGAATCTTGTCAATGTCAAAGTTGCCAACATCTATCATATCGCAATCTATGGTACTTTCGTCGATTAATTGGTCGATGTTCATCTCTTGAACGGCAGTTAGTGGGCCCAACTTGACGCTTGCTTTCTGTCGAGCAACGTGTTTGAGGTGCTTGCGGTTATCTACGATGTCTTTCGCCCGCGATGGCTTACTGCGAACTGGGGGCATATTGGTAGCCTGCCAGTCGCTCACAAATTTTGAATTAAGGGTGTACGATATCACGATATCTAGAGAGGGAGGAAGAGGGGGAAAGGGTGAATATTCGAAAATTCGAATTTCAAAAAATTGTGTGTTTTTTGTTTGTTTTTAACTTTAAAGTCCTAAGCTAAAGCTCTAGGTCCACTATCGGTACAAGACTGGTGGAGCCGGTGGGGTTCTCTGCGTACAGGCCCAACTCATTCCAACCGCGGGAACCTCAACAAAAGTAGATGAAGTTAACAACATAACTTAAATCAAAACTAAAATCAAAGCGTAAATCAAACAAAAAAACTGAAATATACTGAAAAAAATAAATAATAATTTAGAAGAATTTCATATGTGGTCCAGATCCCGCGCTTCTCACCCGTTTCCTTCCCTGTCACATCTTCCAAGTGACTTTTCCTAATCTCCGCTGAGAGCGAAAGATGAGCTCTCAGGTAACCTTTGCTGTCGGCTGGTTTCCTGCTTTTTGTTGTGAAAGTTGTCGTAGACTTCACCAAGGACTGCCGAGTCCTCAAACTTCTTCTTCGGTTTCTAAAATTCCGAAACCCGATCCCTCCGCCATGGAGACGTCCTTCGCAGAGGCGTTCCTCGCCTCTTCGTCTTTTTTGTATGCAGCTTTGACACGGGCAAAGTCTGCATATCTTTCTTGCTCGACTCTGCGAATGGCTGCGAGCTGTTCCTTGGTCACCGGTCCATCTTTTCTGGGTCTGGCTTGGCAGTGCCGAGAGTCCGATCGGTGAGGTCCCCCACAATTGCGACATCGTGTGAGGGCCTTGCACTCCACTTCCGAGTGCATCTTTGAGCCGCAGTTCCAGCAAGCTGGAGCGCGGGAGCATCCGCGGCTGGCGTGATAGCCAAGACAACGTTTGCACTGTTCTAGTTGTTGACGAGGTCGGAAGAGCTTCGCAGCTCCAGAATCGTCGAAGAGGCGGAATCCAGGTCGGGACGTGGACTCGCGAGGAAAGAGGGCTTGCCAGTTCTCGTATGGCGCCCCAGGCTTGTAGTACCCGTGCGGAAGGGCAAGAAACGGAACCGATTTCGTCACTCGCGTGACTTCGTCAGCAACCATCTTTGCCGTGATCTCGATGGGACCTGCAAGTGTGTTTATTGTCACCGGTACGGTGGCAATTTGCAAGGCAACCAGATTTGACGCTGGTTCCAGTTTGATTCCAGATTCGCTCCGTGACATGGAGGAATCTAGCAGCTCTTTCCGAGCGAGTTCGTTCTTTGCTGTCAGTGCAAAGCCTGTTTTGACCCGCTGAACCAACGTGATGTTGTCGGCAGCGGTACCAAGTACCTGTGACACAGCTAATCTTACGCCAGCTGGTGACAGGAGTCGGTGGGGGTGGTTAGCTTTGAGGCGTAGAAAAAGTCTCGTGTCGACTTTTGTCCTCGGATTGGCACTTTTTGCTTTTGGGGCGGGCGGTGCTGCCTTTGTAGTCGACGGCCCGGCGCTGCGGCCTAGACCTGCACGGGCTACTGTGGCCCAAGTCGTCTTTGGTGCCGGAGCCTGGGTTGTCGAAGGGTTAGGTCCCCTAATTTCATGAGCCCTCGGCGGAGGAGGGTTGATGGGGCGCGCAGGGAGAGCTGGTAGAGTGCTCCCTGGGCCTGATTGTATGAACTAGCCAATGGCCGCTCGAAGGTAGACTTTGATGCCGTCTATAAACTCTTTTTCGTCGCCAATCGAGAGAGGCGAAAGTGCTGCTTCAACGCTGCTTATTGCAGTGGAACAGATTGATAAGCGGGCCTTGATTTGCGTCGTGCGACGCTTCTCGGCCTCCATCACTGATTGCAGCTCCGGTGGATATTCCGGTGCTGATGTCGAAGCTGCGCCTTTTGAGGCTGGCACAGTATTTTTTCCGGCAGGCAATTCTGCACGTTCGGTCGTCTTTTCTCTGACGACCTCCTTTCCTTTCCTGGAACTGCTTGCCTCGGGGGCCAGCTCGGCGGGTTTCGTGGTCTGTTGACCATTTATTTCTGTTCTGATCGGGTCAGAATCAGTCATCTCTTGATCGGGAAGGTTTGGAGACTTCCCAGGGATAAAGGCCTCACTCGCAAATAGGCTTGATAATTTTTGTGCGAGGCCAGGTGTTTTTGCAGGAGCCCTCGGGCGGACTCTCGCGTTGTCCAACATTGAGTTGGGGAGCTTTTTCGAACAGGTGGCATGACGAAAATGCCAGTGACTCCATTACAATTTATTGAAGGGATGCGATGAGCGCGAGAGGGAGGGAGAGGGGGAGAAGGGGAATATTCGAAAATTCGAATTTCAAAAAATTGTGGGTGTGTGTGTTTGTGTTTATTGTACTACACTAGTCTATGACTATCTAGCACATTGGGCTCCTCTCTGACCCAGGCCACACCTTGTACAGTGCTCCTATCCTCTTTTGTTGCTTGTAAGATCATTGATATATTCCCCTGGATGAATAGCCATTCAGCTCAGTATTTACCCGTGGAATTCAGCCACTTTTTCCACGGAACCTTCTACACAAAAAAATAAAAATCGTAGCAATGGAAGCTGCGTGCGCAGGAAAAAGTCCCAAAAAACCTGCTGCCCCAGCCAGGCGAGGCCTATACACCGGGACCACATGAGGTGCGCATAGCCATCTATGTCTCCCTTCTTTGTAACAGTCGAGGCCGACTTGATCCAATCCGCCATCGCCGTATCGGGTGCTGGGTACGCTCCGGAAACTCATCAGATGGCTTTTCCTCCATGATCAAGGATTATTGATGAGTAGGGCTCCGACCCTACCATCTGATCTGATCGTGGTTAGCTTCATGATAGTGGTGATAGGGGGGATGTGTTGAGAGATGAAGACAATACAGACCGCGTAAGCGATTGGGAATCCTCGTCGAAGTGAGAACTTTGTTACTCAATCTCGGCTCTGCAGACTCGACAGTGAGATCTGGAGGCTCGTAGGGGACACCACTGACAGGTGTTGAGAATAGTCCCCCAACGGACCGGGAGTGTTTATGCCTCGGGTAGCGTAAACTCTTCTATATCTTTTTCGCGGCTCCTTTGAGCGGTTTTATCACCATTATGTCCCCTATCAAGCCAACTGAGCGATGGCCATTGGCGGGTTTCGTTTCATTTGTTCATTAAAGTGCTAGATACGTGATACCCATCGTAGTCCTCCTGGATATTAAGCTCGAGCGGGGTTTGGCCGGATTAGGTTAACTATCATGAAGTACAGATACGGCTCGTCCCACCTAGATGACCGAACCACCTAAGTCTCCATTCATGTGTTGAATCACGTCATGCCCAACCGTCCATAGAACCCGTTTTGACGCGCCGAAGCGCAAATCCTTCCTCAGCCTCGGCACCATGCGTCCGGGCCCTTGACATTCTCATTAACTCCGAAATATAAATGTTACCCCATTTCTCATCGTTGCTCTAGCCTTGAAACTTCGTGTCGTATCGTTTCGTTGTTGTCGTCATTGGGAATCTGTATGATCCCATTGGTTTACACTCCCTTTTTTTCCTCTTTTGTACGCGTTATGTTTCCATCATAACTTTTCTCATTAGGGTGTGTGTAGATAGCTGATGTGACGAGTGTGGAGGTGGGTCGCAGGTGTAGGATCGACCGAGAATTGATTCTTCGCAAATATACAAGGAGTTTGAGAGATGTCGGATGTTTGAATACGACCCCCGAATAGACCTAGGCCTATTCGTGAATCGTATGTTGGTTGTGATGAGCTTTTGTTCAACTTTCTTGCTGTTGTGAAATCTCTGACGACTGATTTTTGGACCAAAATACCGAGTTTATCTCTTTCTAGCCAACAATCCATCAAATTAAATCGATCTCGCCCTCGTTTATGACTGAATCTCGGCTCTGAGAGAAAAATTTCACTCCCAGTTTCTCAGAGGCCATCACTGATAGGTGCTCAGCCTTAATGCACCTATTCGGAATAGTATCTCGGTACTCTGCTCGTGGGAGCGAGGCATGAGCACAACTATCAAACAAAATGCTATATTTAAGCCCTATATTTTGTTTGGCTACTCGCTAATTTCAAATCGTATGAAAAATAGAACATTAGAATTTCCCCTGTTTCTCTATTGTGTGAGATATACTGAGTTGGATTAGGGTCTTGTGGTGCAAACTTCGTAGATCATAGTTTTCTTTTTTGCATTAGATTCTAATTGCGTATGCAGCTGTCTAGCTATGATACAATATCAAAGAAAATTACAGAAGAGATGATTCATCGTAAAGGAGGAGCACTCATGCCTCAGATTTCATTTGCAAGTACCACTGCGTAGTTATGGTGGCTTTTTCTTCACCCCAAATCAACCCTCATCCGTGAATACCCACCCAGGGGAACGTCTCAAAAACCCTGGATTATCCAGATATGCCTTCATCATCCATCAACTTTTCTCTGCGCGAAATGTAATCTGAGATGTCTGCTTCCCAAGTGGAGTAGGTGCCCAGGCTACTCAAACTATACCGGAGAACACCACCAGGAGGCGAACCATAACACCGTCTATCGTCGGCTTGATTTTATAGTGTCAGCTGCACTCTCGCAAGCGAGGCCTTGGCGCGCACAAAGCCCAATTCGTAAAACTCTCGCCAAAGTTCAGAATTTCACGCCCGTCTAGAATGTATCCATCCTCTGCATCATCCAGTGAACTTGTCCTAATCCCTCTCACTTCCATCCCAAAGAAGTGTCTCCCAGATTTGCGCCCCACGATTCGCTTCCTCCGTCGGATGTAAATATCTGCGTGGGCGTATATTTGGTGGACAACTGAGGTCAGAGAAGGTCGAAGAGAGGTGTGGTCATCGGGATGAGGATGTACTTGGTCGTACTTGTAGACTTGATGAGACGAAGATAGGAGTCAAACTCGTTGGGAGCGAAAAAACGTCGTGGAGGAGTAATTTGAATCATTGCCTCGTGGGCCAATTTCTTTGATATTGCGTAACTTGACTGATCTTGACTCTGGGAGAACATTTCACTCCCAGGTTCGTAGAGAACACCGCGAACAGGTATTCAGTCTTGCCCTCCTTAGATCATAGTTGAGATAGTGGTTCGTTGGTACGAGAAAGGCCGGGCTATTTAGAATATGGATTTAAAGAAGCTCGTTGGTATTGAGAGTGTTGTAATTAAGGCAGCAACATGACTGCAGTAGACAAATAGTACATATTAGAATAATATGCACTGGCGCCATAAGATATGATTAACCCATATCATCACTCACTGGCATGAATAGTAGTTAGCCAATAGATGCCTGACAGCATACATTGGCTTCAGGATCTCCAACAACCTTCCCGTTTAGGTTAGATTACGAAGTATGTTGGAGTTCACACTAGTGTGCGGAAAACCCCGCTTTCATGTATATAGAGGGACTTCTTGCCACACATATAGAATTATAGCAATTTCTTTACAATTAACTATCCATTAAACATCAGTAGACTTCGTCGTACATTAAACAAACTCATCATAACTCTAATTTATCCTCATACTTGGTATGTCATTCTTACAATTTCCGGAACCATTCTAATTGAGAGTTGAGCGCAAAATATTTGGATTCTAACTGTGATCCCTCTTGCTCAACCTTTTGCTTGGGTTTACATGTGAGTGAATTTAGGAAAAATTTTAGCCGGCAGAGCTGCCTACTATCGTTTACTAGTAGACTGTTACTATTAATCCATTTAATTGTCCTCTCCGAGTCTACGACCATGCAGTACATGCAGGTCCTCTCTGCCTACAGGACAAGGATACTTATGCCAGTATTTTATCCCCTTACAAACCTTCATTCAGTGGGCTGTAACCGTTTCACAAAAAAACTTAGCCAGGATAGTTTATTGATGGTAGCTACAAGAGCCTTGATACCCTCTAGCTTTTCCTTCCTATATTAGCGCGAATATCGCAGTCATATCGTAATTTCAGTATCTTTACAAGCGTGTTCGAATGGAAAAGTCCGAAATCTAGAATTTTCCTCTCCCTCAAAGAATCTGCAAGGTGTACTTGGAGATAAGGCTCAGTATAATCTTATACTGATCAGTCTTCCATTTTCTCAGTAATAAACCGGGCTCTACCATCTCTATCTCTCATTCCGCCGAGAACTGAGGATGATGAAGTGTGACGACTGGAAGCTGATTTGTTCCTGTGGCAAATGTTTGCCAACATGAGCCTGGCCTGACGTAGGTGGCGCTTGATCGATTCACATCAAGGCGTGGATGTATCATGCCACTCAACCGAATATCAGGGCATTGGTATCTAGCTTGGCAGGGCAGCATTATTGGATCACATACTTATAACACGTTGAGGTGTTACAACAAGTAGGGTCAACGCGTGTGAAGAATACCATTGGACCCGAGACAGGGGAGAATCCTGCCTCATAAACACGGAGACAATGTACATATGTAGGCTTAGATTGAGACCGAATTAGTTCACCCAGAATGATAATTTACATGAAATCGACCACATAGTTGCTCCAGCACCTGTTCCTCGGCCCGTGACATGAAGTCATCTTTGACACGAATGAGAGAGGGGTGCTTATTGTATTATTGAAGTCATAGACTATCTAGCACATTGGGCTCCTCTCTGACCTAGACCACACCTTGTACAGCGCACCTTGCTCTTCATGTTTCTTGAAAGGACATTGATATACTGCCCTTGACGAATAGCCATTCAGCTTAGTATTTACCCGTGGAATTCAGCCACTTTTTCCACGGAACCTTCTACACAAAAAAATAAAAATCGTAGCAATGGAAGCTGCGTGCGCAGGAAAAAGTCCCAAAAAACCTGCTGCCCCAGCCAGGCGAGGCCTATACACCGGGACCACATGAGGTGCGCATATCCATCTATGTCTCCCTTCTTTGTAACAGTCGAGGCCGACTTGATCCAATCCACCATCGCCGTATCGGGTGCTGGGTACGCTCCGGAAACTCATCGGATGGCTTCTCCTCCATGATCAAGGGTTGGTGATGAGAAGAGCTTCGATCCTGCCATCTGATCTGATCGTGGTTAGCTTCATGATAATGGTGATAGGGGGGATGTGCTGAGAGATGAAGACAACACAGACCGCGAAAGCGATTGGGAATCCTCGTCGAAGTGAGGACTTTGTTACTCAATCTCGGCTCTGCAGACTCTATAGTGAGATCTGGAGGCTCGTAGGGGACAGCATTGACAGGTGTTGAGAACAGTCCCCATTTGGCGTTTGTTATTACAGGTTCCTCTCATGGTCGTTTTCTTGCTCTTCAAAAGCGACAGATGCAGAGGGGCCCCATCACAGAAGCAGAATAGACCGGTTTAAAAATTAATGCTCTAGACCGGAAAAATATGAATCGCACGGTTGGTGAAGAAAGCTTATGATACAGGGAGATTTCTGCAATTTCGGCCGTGTGAAATCCAGACATGTCACACTCAAAAACCATGGAGCGCCTTACATACTTCTCAGATGCCGGGGCACGGGTTATAATAGTCCTGTCTCTTCTTAGCCGTTAAAATCTACACGGACGGTTCAGGGGCATCTTGATACCATCAAGTCAGTATTAAATCTTGTTAGTTCCTTCGTTGTTGTTGATCTTTGCAGTTAAGTCATAACAATGGCGTTGTAAGCGATAAAATTTACTATCCTCGTAGCTTCACCCTTCCATTGAGCCCGGCCACGCACATCTGGAATGATCTAGATGTTTGCCCTTATATCGAAGTACATCAAGGTGATCATAGGTGAGCTAAGGCATAGAACAGGTACGCCGCTTAGGCCAGTCTAAAGTAAGATCAAAAGTAGACGGATCTTTTTAAGAGGCTACCTATCTATGAAGCCTCTCTCCTTGTTGCGTCGTGCTCGCGAATCTTATGCGTTATCTACGGCAAGGGGTTCCTAGGTATGCGAGACCTCGAAGTCCTCTCCCAGTAGCGCATTTTTCTTATCTCAAGACTAATTCACCTGGTCCCATCCCGCTGAAGTTAGAGCAGTGCTATTCCAGACTGGCTTGGGTAGTCCTAGTGACGAAAATTGAGAGAATAGGTAACTCTTGTAACCAAATCCTCTAGCTCTCGCCCTCGAATATCGAGTAAATCTGAGCCCAGAGGCCACTGCCGCCGCAGAGTATCGACCACTATAGTGTTGCCTTGCGCAAGTTCTTCCTGAGTTGTGAAGCGAGGCTAGGTAAAACCTGGGCATGTTGACGATAACAAGGAGAACTCCCTCGCCAGCAGGAGCTTGACCCTCAGTATTCATCAGAAAATATCAACTGTATAAATTTTCATGTTTACCTTTGGACTTTGAAGCTATTCGGATACCTTTCACCGTCCTTCAAAGCCATAGACTCAGTAGGAAATTAATTTTATATCTATTCCCTCGCGGGCATCTGGCGTAAATGATGGGTTCCAATGATTTTGTGCCAAATAGGCCAGCTCTTTTGGACGGTGATTAGCCTCTGCTGACGTGGGCTTGGTGTCGTCTATACGTGGAGTAGAGGCGCGAGTCGATGCGTCATTTCGGAAGAATCTGAGATGCATCATCGGCCGGGTCGTCCCCAGTCATCTATCCACCAGTGGATACATTCGATTGTTAAACTGACCAGAGCGGGCATTGAATTGTAAATTCACGATCGGCGCCAGTGCTGCCCCGCAATTCTGCTTCATGATCTCTGATTATATCGGCACTAGTCCTGATTAGGTGGTTCCGGAAGTGTCGGGACACATTGACGGGCATGAGTCTGTTAGTACGGATATTATCCTATTGAGTCCATGAATATGCAATAATACGTGTGACTTTTCTGCCTACAGTACAGGAGTATCCAAGTCTAGGGAAGTGTACTCCCTCATCTACCTTCTTCGTGACACCTATCTAGCAGTAGTATTCCCGTCGATCTTCATTTGAGTAGACGTTTAGAGGATCCGTTAACTCGCCATTGTCTCCCTTTTCCAGCCAGCTAGACGATGGCTATTTCTGGGTATGTGTAGCTGAAAAATAAATATGAAGAATCACTGGGTACAGAGCTCTCTTAGTAACGACATTATGACTAGATCTGAAATTCTAATTAGCCTCTTGGCGCGTTCGAAGAGGCCGGCCAGCCGGCGGAGAGGGCAGCAAAAGTTTCTGGCACGGCCAAACTCAGAGTATCCCTGGCAAACTTGCTCAGCCTCGACCTACGGACCTAGATACTCTCTAGCACCGTGTCTAGGCTTTCGTGGGGAGGAGCGTCGGGAAGCGGCATATGGGGCGGGGCAACTCCGGCCAAATTCTATAGAGACGACAATGCATAAAAGACGGCAGAGTCCAGAGCCACGATAGGCGCGTGCGGCTACGAGGCTGGACGGCCAAGGGTTGAAGGAGTTGCAGGGCAGGCTGAGGCAAGCGACGGGTAGCGGCGGGGTCTTGCTGACCAGATCGCACGCATCAGCACGCGCCCCATACTGGCCCGCATGCTGCGACCTCGACTGCAAGGCCGCCCATCTCTTTTCGCCTGAGGATTAGTTATCCCGCGAGCCCGCATCGTCGCGGCGATCGGCTGACGAGAGAAAGAGATGACGGGCGCTGATGGTGCGTAAACTTCTCTAATTCTAGCGTATCGAGGCCATTGGCTAAGCATTCCAGGAGACGCTTGTAGCACAAGGCATATGCGTGTACATCCTTCGACTCAATACCTAGTTGTTGATGCAGCTAATTCGGGGTTGACGATCACTTGTGATATGAAATGGGTATAGATTTGGACATAGTATTCAGCATCGTATGTGTATAAATATTTTCTGACGGATGTTCGCCAACACCACGGCTAACGGTCCTCTCTGATCCACGTGCATCCATCTCATGGCTTCCGAGGGATCTTCATCGTTAAGATCTATTCTCAGAGCAACACCCTTTGCGTCAATAGTCAATTGTCGACGAAATTGAGACCCGGTTCCCTGGACTTGCTAGGCCTTTATTTCATTTGGGATCCCGACGCAATCGCGCGTAACGCAGCCCAGCCGAGCCGGTGGAGTCCCAAACTGCCCCGATCCCATGTCGCTGCCGGCCACCCCAGACCGGGATCCGCACCAAACGATGCGGCCAATCACGAGACGGTGCGCTAATGTCGCCAAGGCTCGCCCCGTGTCTGCAGAGCAGGCCATCCAGCCCGAAACCCCCCGCGGCAACGACGGCGGCGTACGCGAGGCTGTGACAGGCCAGGGTCTCTCGTGACGACGCGCACAAACCAGCTTGAATTTACTTAAGTCACGTGCCTAAGTTAAACGTGGCGCTTAGTTGGTTTGACTTTGGCTCAGTCGCTAAGCCAATAAATCACATGGCCTGGTACGCGCTGGGCCCTCGGAACGTGACCAAGTCCTCCTCTACAGCTAGTCCGCTCAACGCTTCCCAGTGGCCACAACCGATACCAACTTGGAAATCCAGTCCCCGATTCCATGGGATACCCAATACCAAGTCGTTTTGCCGTATCCGAGAGCTAGTTGACATGCAGGACCACATCTTTTGTTTGGGAAGACGGCTCCGGCCCCTTTTGGCCCGTGCCCTATCTAATGACCTCATCGCCACTTTAGGCCACAGACTTGGTGTAAGATAATTTAGGGTTTAGATGACAATCATTTCGTAGTCTAACGACTCGCGTCGCGTCAGATTTAATCCAGTTCTCGGCTACGAAGACACGTGTCACTCGAAAGAATTTCTCAAGGCCTAATTGTATTGTATATCTCCATGGTAAGAGACTTGTCCAGGTCTAGCCCATGTCTATTAGAGTGTACTTTTGAGTGCCATTACAAATATTTCGGGGCTCTCGCAATCGCGTCAGTGACCAACCGTTATTTCCTGCTGTCCAAAACCTGTGTCCGTCCTATCTCCATCGAATCTAGTTACAGCTAGCCTTATTACAAGTTCATCCAAGAATAAGATTAAACTCCTCCATGACTTCATCGAAATCGTCCTCACTGACACTGCCACTGGAGCTATCAAAGAGCTCGGGCGGTGACTGCAGTCCGGGCGAGACTTTTGGGAAGATATTTGCACTTGTACCGTTTAGCGAAGGTATGCCACGGTCGTTTGCCGCTAATCCAGACGACGGGATGCTATTCCATGGATTGACATAGTCCTGCTCGCTAGTCGTTAAAATCCAGTTTATTTCATCATCATCTATAGGGGTTTGGTTGGTGCCTTCTCCGACATTCAGCCCACCGAGGCATACCCAGTCACTACTGAAGGAGTATTGTCGGATTTTAACCTCAGAGGCGTAGTCCTGCTTAGAGCCCATGAGATTACTTCGGTAAGAATTTTCGAGTGGTCGAGTTGCCACAACGTCCTGCAGAGCGCTTCGCAAAGCGTCAACCTCTTCCGAAATGTGCTCTTCTCGGAGCCTTCCAGAAGGTAACTGATAGACCGTTCTTGTAGGACTCATGCCTATCAGAGGACGACCTGTTTCAGGTTCCGTTATTTCGGAAGGAAGACTCATATATTGCTTCACCTCTGCCGCAAAGCGTAATCTTTGTCTTAGTTTTCTAGCTGTAGCTTGTCGCGTATGGATAGGACGGCTTGGTCGAATTTCACTGGTAGTTATAGAGCCTCGCAACAAGAGAGCTGTTGGTGATGATTGCTTCAAGATGGAAGCTATTGGGCGTTCGTCAAGTTCGTTTTGTGATTCTGACAAAGGAACCCTCACAGTGGGGGGTAGTGAGTTCTTGAATGAGGGACTTTCTACGAATGGTCCGTGAAGCCAGGTATCGTCCTGATCCTTATACCTGGTGGAGTATGTTAGGATTGGTTCTTTGTAGAATTTAGGGGAAGTGAAATTTACCAGTTAAGCTTCTGCGGATCAACAGGATCTAAATTTAACCTGCCAACTGCAACAGCTCGCCAACATGCATTTTTGAGCCGCTTATATGTGTGCTCTTGTGAATGTTGCTTCCGAGTGACACGAAGATACTTGTGCGAGGCCCACAAGTCCGACTCGCATTGATGCCACGGAAAAGACAGGTAGTCAACGTTACGGACAGGCTGAGGCTTCAATCCACTATCGTCCCGGGTTTCTATCTCACACGACACGTTGGATGTGTTGCGTGCAGGGCACTTCTGTGTTGGTTTTTTTTCGATAACACAAACTTCAGGCTTTGAAAGGGTTTTTGAGGATAATTCTCGAGTCGAATCGACCGTTGGCAACCGGGACTCCGAAGGATGTACCCAGTGAAATTGATGGTCATCGTAAGGGAAAGACTTGTGGCTGGATTTTTCGAATTCCGTAGATTTGATCTGGTAATTATCGCTGTTGGAGACGTGAAAATAATCGGGGTGTTTGGAGGTGAAATGTTGGAGGGTAGGAACGTAGTCATCAGTTATGATATCTTCCCATTCAAAATAGTCATCTTGCGGAATAGCGAATGAAGCCATGATGCCGAGCCGTGAAGTCTAAGGTAATGCAAGAGATGGGGTGCAGAATGTGCTATATTTGTTAAGTTGTGGCCCTTTTCGAGTAATTGAGCTATGCTGTGCTCTGTGCTAGTAACCAGGGTTGGGGGGAATAAGAATCTTTATCCTTCTTTTTCCGAAGAGCCTAGGGGAGGAAATTAAGTCGAGGATTTGATAACCCTGCTGCTCATCTAGCCCACTTGCTCTTTGCCCATCAATCTGGACCAAAAAACGGCGTAGGTATGCGAGAGCGACGAGCAGTTTGACATATAGCAGGCTTTCTGGGCTTGCAAGGTCTTTCCCCGCGTGCATACGGGCGTCAAGGATAATTAGGCAAGATGAGATCAAAGACACAAAAGATCTGCTGTAAACGAATTCTTTAGCTGACACCCTCGGTCGAGTGCCCTAATATAGAAATATACTCGCATTAGATTGAGACGCTACTAGAGAAGTCAAACTAGCGAAAAAATTGTACTGGGGGTTAGGGCTGGTGAGCGGGCAGATCTCGAGGCGGCGGCGGCGGCGTCGTCGTGTGAGCCGGGAAGACCGACCTAACTACCACTGTAGAATCATGTAGGGTCGTAGAATACCCTTGCATTTGTTGTTAATATTTTCCTCGTAGTCGGAAATGTATCGGCCTAAATTGAAGCCTTTCATTGATCATTCCCATTTTTCTCTCTCCAATAATTGCTCCTGCCCTTACCGCTTTCCTGAACACATTGAAATCTTTATGTGCGCCGGGACCTGAGAAGAATTGGAGATTCATCGTACTTTTTCCATTACAGAAAGCTGAACACACTCATCCCGACAAGTATCCCGAAATCCATCTACACAAACTCTCTTCCAAAGCAACAGCCATTACATGTATTTTCTATATTTGGCCAATCGAATCATCGACCCTCACAGTTTTAGTTGTGGATCCACGGGACCTCCCTAGTCTAGCGGATCGTCAGTTTCGATCGGCAACATGTATGTGGCAAGCAATGACCCCCAAACCCGACCAACACTGGGATCAATGACGGCTGATCATATGCAGGCCGAGTGATCTTTTATGACATCTATTTTGGAACATTGTTGTCAGCTAGCTCGAGATATCCTTCACCTTCTCTGAGCCCTGAGTGCCGAAACTACTGAGGGTCTCGTTGTCCGAACTCACCCGAGTTCCTACTGCCGGTTTCGCCTTCAATTAAATTCTGATGGACTCCAACTTAACTGCTCCAGAGGTACAATGTAATTTAACCACTAAACATCCATGGCATTTGCAAGGCACTTTGCCCTTGACAACACAAGGGTAAGTTTACGAGCGGAGTCACATTCTGTTCATGAACCGGCAAGCCCTATCTCGTTATACACTTACAACTTCGAGTGACGTGAGTGTGACAGGCTGTCGGGGGGAACTTTTAGGGGATCGGCAGAAAGTATCCATTCATAACCCCTTGAGAGATGATGTACGTCTGACTCGCAGTGTTCACCACCATGTCCTAAGGTTAGAGGCAGAGGAATTGACTGAACGGGACGGAATCAAAGATCCGGATCTCCCATCGAATCAAGTTCAACAGGGCTACGGTCCTAGGATGTTGAGCGATAGGGGCAGGTCCGAGAAGCGAGGCTAAACTAAGGGCCGAGAAGCCATCCCGTCGAACATACCTCATAGGCCGTGCATCTATGCGCCAGGAGAGTTTTGTGAGTCTGAACACATCTAGACTATCAAGTAGTCACATAATTTTGTATGTGATGGCAGAACGCGACTCGATCTCTCCTGTTATCTTCATCGAGCGCTTAATGACGACAGATACATCTGTCACGCTTGACATCGCGTGGCGCGTGCGAGGTGTCTGCGAATTCTTCTAGTCAGAGACTTATTTTGCCTAGTTGCGGCTCGTTTGAGCTATGGCAGAGCGTCAAAGCAAGTAATGAGTCCTTTCTCATATACTCTTTTCAAGTCAGTCACCTCCAGGTTACCTGAGCATGGGCCGTCTCATTTACCTTACTACGTACATCCAGCAATGTTCCTTGTCAATTAATTTACAGTGCCTGCAAAGGACAAGTGTAGGAGATTGTTTGGTAGTCCCGATGGATCGTTTAGCACTATCCTTGTACCCACCAAGTGCCCCCTGATAACAAACTTTCAACTTTTAGAAATAGAGACCCACTTCAAATGGTTCATGTTCAATTGGCGGAGCGTGCGATTACACGTTTGAGATTCTATTCTCGTGGGGCTGACCACTGACCAGACACCACATCACGGAAGCCCGCATGAGATATATCACAACGTTCCAGCAACATTTTAAATCAATGTACGTCATGGCCTTCGATAATATGGTCATTGTTCGGTGTTTGTTATCCCCAGCAAAATGAAGTGCAGCCTTCTGATAAGGAGAGCACAGTGTCAATAGTACTGGGCTAATTATCACTCTACATGATCAGAGATAATTTCCCAAATTTATGGCATGTATATTGATCATCTATTTGATCAAAAGAATTTGCTGGATAATGGGATTGAAGATAGGTCCAATCGTGCTCCAATTTAGTGAAGCGATGCTCAACAGCCTCTACTCCAGCAGCTAGGCCGTTTTCTGGCTAGCTGATAATTTTGGATTGCTGGTATAAGTCAACCTGTTTGTGAATTATACCTTGATAATCATGCAACTATTTAGGATTTCACTCTCTAGGGTTGCCAAATTAATCGGATAAGATATGAATATGCGACTTTTTACTGATAGGGCTGCACTTTTGCGGCTTCTGATGATGTCGCTTTACGTAAGAAAACACCGCATCCGCGGTCGCAAGTAATACTTGTGATCGTCGTGGAGAGAAGCCCAGAAGTTGTGCGCTTAGCACGCTTGCTCTTGTAATTTGTATGAGCTCTAACATTTTCCATCACGGAAGAAAAAATACCTTTGACCGCAGGCTAACTTGCTGCGTTTTTTTCCTTGATGTCACGATCCAAAAAGCGATTTTGACCGAGTAAATAAATTGATGGGTACCCAAACAAAACATATATCCATCTCCCAAAGATGTTACCTTGGTGGGTCAGGTGCCCCGAGAGCTAGGGGCCTCCATGTCACGAAGGCTGAGGTGAGGAATGTCCGGAGAAGATTCAAAAAGACCTTATGCAATCTCAGAGTTTGAACGAGGTGGTAGAAGACCCACTCTTGAACTTGTGTGGGTATCTCAGGGTATTTTTATCTTAGTTTTTCTCGTCAAGTCTAGTGTTTCGCGAGTTGCTAAACGAGCTTCTCCACATGAGTGTTTTGAGATAAGCTACATTGTACAGCTCTAATTGGTGCAAATGTTACGAAAGAATTCCGAAATTTACAGGAAAAAACAGGGACCCCTCGTAACAGAGGACTTACCCAATCACATAAAGTTTACTGTCCTGAAGCCCTTATGATGTTGCTTTAGTGCGAAATATTCGCCATGCTCCAGTAAAGGTGATCTATGCCTAGTGTAGTCAGATCAAAGTCGGTCAGCCATTTTGTGACCTTGCACAACGGCGATGTCTAGGGTTGTGCTTACACCATTGCACGAAGAACTGAAAGGCAACGAAGTAAGGTTGCCTAATTCCTACGTGAGGGCGTCCAAACCTCTTAGCTCTTGTAAATAGGGGCAAAAGTCTAGTTACGGCGGCAATGAAGTTGCAGTAAATAATAATTAGCCCACTTGCCATGTTCCATTAACTGTTGGTTGATCAACCATAAAACCTTGTGGTTATTTACCCTTCCCTGCCGCCACAAATTTGGAGAGAGGGTAGTGCCGTTTATGCTGTAGACGGCATATTAACACCCTCTCAATCGCCAATTGTACAGGTTATCATCCTTCTAGAATTTCTTAAATCGTCTCAAAATCTAGCGTCAGTGAGGTCAGGGGCTTGTCCCTACAGCTCCTAGATCCATAAGCTTCCTCTAGCCCATACACACCGCCTTTACACCGTCTCTGTAGTGGTCTAAGTGTAATGAGGTGGCAAGGGAAATCGGACCAGCAGAAGGGTGACATTGACACACTGAAAGGCAAAATAATTGAAGGAATACACGTCTCGCATGAACCAAAAAGAGTGGATTTGTATAGTGAAGATGAGATGTGTGTTTGCGAGCAATCTCATTCTCCACTGACACTATACAGCAGAGGAAAAGCTGAAACTTGCTTTGTGAATCCTACGTACGCTACCAATTTGGGCGAAGGCACTGTGGCTCAATAGGCCCTCACATGGACCGCGATGAAAGGAAGGGACAGGAGTTACGCGAGCCTTTAGTCCTGTGCAAAGGAAGGCCCATTCGCACGGATAACATGCCCAACAATGCATATACCAGTGCTACTTGGCATGGCTATTGCCACATGGGCGAAACAGCCTTACCACCGGTTCCTTTCGCTACCTCTACAGCCGAAGTAATTCATTTCTCCAAGTTATGTTTAGCACTCTCGTGTAACAAGGCTGCCCAGAACTCTCTTGACAGCAAGCTGTCTATGGCAAACGTCTTGGAGAACCGAAAAAAACTTACCATCTTTCCTCTAAACACTTTTCGTGTCAATAATACTACCACACATATTCTTGACGGTTAGAATACAATGAAGTTTGGCGACCAGCTTCGCACGAGTGTGATCAAAGAGTATCAATGGTATTATATTGTGTACGATGAACTAAAGGATCAGCTTAAGACTAACTTCCTCGAACAACCTTCAAAAAACAATCCACGTGGAAAACGTAAGCCATGGACTGAAGAAGATGAGACCAATTTTTTGGCACGCTTGGAGTCTGAATTGGATAAGGTACACACAAAGCAGAAGATCAAGGCAATTGAAATCAGTAGACGTATTGCCACCAGCGAGCGAGAGGTAGGAGAGGTAACAATTAGACTCAATCGGCATGAAGATGCACCGTCAGAAGCTGAATTCATCATGCTGGAGGAAGATTTGAGCGATATCATCGCGGATGTTCATGATCTGGCCAAATTTGTGCAGCTCAATTATACGGGGTTCCAAAAAATAATCAAGAAACATGACGTAAGCACCTATAATAATTTGCTAGATATTAAGACTGATGGATTGAGAAACAAACCAGCTGGATGCTCAAGCCGGTTTTTGCGACTAGACTCAAAGCCAAACCGTTCTACAAAGACAACTACGATGCAGACATCATAAAACTATCCAAACTGTATGATATTGTGCGCACGCGCGGTAATCCAGTTCAGGGCGATAGCTCAGCTGGAGGAGCTCAGGGTAATTTTATTCGACAGACTACGAAGTATTGGGTACATCCAGACAATATAACTGAAGTCAAGCTCATTATCCTAAAGGTATGACCTGGTAATTTCAATAATAGAAATTTTGGACCAACTTTAGCCTTTAAACTTACTTGAACTTAGCATCTCCCTGTTCTTGTCTTTAATGCTAACAAAGAATTTGATGCCAAAGACTCTGCTATAACTTCTATCTACTATGATAACTATAACACGTGGGAACTTTACAAAGGACGGCTAAAAAAAACTGAAGGTGCCGAAGCTATAAGAATGAGATGGTATGGTAGCATGGATACCGAGACAATATTCGTTGAACGAAAGACGCACCGAGAAGATTGGACAGGTGAAAAATCAGTAAAAGCACGCTTCAGTCTGAAGGAGAAGAATATGAACACTTATCTCAACGGCACCCTTCTACCCGAACATATCTTCGAAAAGGCACGAAAAGATGGGACAAAACCTCAAAGGCAACTGGATGACGATGAACGATTGGCAAAGGAGATACAATATTCCATCCTAAAGAATAACTACAAGCCAGTTTGTCGGTCTTTTTACAATAGAACTGCATTTCAGCTCCCAGCTGACGCACGTGTCCGGATTTCGCTTGACACCGAGTTGACAATGATTCGTGAGGATAATTTAGACAACTGTAGGCGAGCGGGAGATA
The DNA here is from genome assembly GCA_905067625.1 of Blumeria graminis f. sp. triticale. NCBI lineage: Eukaryota > Fungi > Ascomycota > Leotiomycetes > Helotiales > Erysiphaceae > Blumeria > Blumeria graminis. The sequence continues at coordinate 7,472,966 of LR898475.1, read as the reverse complement.
ATTGGAGACGAATGGATATTGGAATTGATTATCCATTTTCCCAGTTACCCCCCGAAGATATTGAGCGTTTCCCCTACGCCGTCCTGGAAGTAAAGCTTCAGACGCAGGCAGGTCAAGAACCTCCTGAGTGGGTGCGCGAATTGATCTCAAGTCATCTAGTTGAGGCTGTCCCTAAATTTTCTAAATTTATTCATGGAACAGCTACACTTTTTCCAACTCGTATTCGCCTTCTCCCTTATTGGATGCCTCAAATGCAAATCGACATACGGAAACCTGTTACCCAGAAATTTGGAATTCGTCGCACACGTCACTCGGCACTTAGTTCTACGAGTGATGATGATGAAGACGAAGATTCTGACGAAGATTCCGCAACAGAAGACGAGATGGCCCACGAAACTCGTGATAGTTGCATCTCTGACCATCACGCTCACGGTAATAGCTTAGATACAGAAGAGATTGTTGGCCTACCTTTAGTGGGACCTGAATTTTCCATATACGAATCCGACGATGAAGACAACAAAGTAATAGATATGGAAGAGGCTCGTAGAATTGGCGGCTGGACGTACCAATTAAAGCTTCTACATGCTCGTGCTAGTCAGGCGATACTAGCTTTCTTGCAGTCATTTCGAGTATCACGGAAAAGGCCGGCACAAGCTCAAGCAAGAAGACTGGTGGTTGATAGCCGGTTTAAAGCCCCCAGCGGTAAAAAGATTCATGTTCCCATTAGAATCGAACCGAAGGTATATTTTGCAGCGGAAAGGACCTACTTGTCTTGGGTGAGTACTCAAATCTGAAATTCCCTCAACTTCAATCCAAATTTTTACTTTATCTTACAATTTTTCACTGATATACTCGCTAATGATATTTAGCTTGAATACTGTGTTTATATTGGTTATATATCTGTGACTGTCCTCAATCTAGGATCTAAATCCCGTTTGGCGGACTTCCTCCCTGCACTAGCCTTTATTACTGTCGCTTTGTTGAGCACAATATACGCTATGACAATGTATAGTTACCGATCCTATGCGATTCGCCATCGGAGGGCAATTCGATATCATGATCGCTATGGAACTACTATGCTCTGTTTCGTATTCTTCGTAGCCATAATGCTCAACTTTTGGCAGCAGCTTGGTGACCGAACTGGACAGGTGACACCAGGAATCCTGGTTTTTGGAAAGGAGTAGGCTCTATGATATTGAAAAATTTTGCTCTTATCTATTCTGCTCACATTCATTTGAAGAGAATTTGCAAAAGTAAATATTGTTCTAGATAAGGTTATTGCAACAGAAATTACGCTTAGTCGAGCTGAATCCCAACTTAGGCGTGGCTCATTCTCACCCGGAAACACGAAGACACAGTGCTCTGTGATAGCCTAACTTTGAATGACTGAATAACCTCCATGCTCTACCGGCCCTATCATCAGGGGCACTAATAAAACTATGCAGGGATGTAGATGATGTGCAACTCTCAACAGCTAATATCACATAACCACACTGAAGTCTAATCATTAGGAACTTCGAATCCGATTGCGCGAAAGATCCCAAGGTGCAATTCTTGTTAGGATTTTACACCACTTAAGTGACTAGTGTAATTGTAATATCAAGAAAAGCCCACCCGAAATTAAAGACCAGGTAATGACAGTATATTGGTTCCTCTTTAGGAGAGTTTGTCACGTAAAATGAGGATTTAGCACAATACGGAAAGTTGATCTTAGTTTATCTTGTACAGACTTGATTTCCTATTCCTTCTCATTCCATAATTCCGTCTTCTTCCTTGAAGACTAGTGCATGATGCCTACGAGCGAATCTAGAGTTTATCTATGAATTAACCTCCTTGTATTCGTATCCGGATAATAAAATATTATTTTTTAATAAATTATTTGCAAGTGTCAAAATGCGCTGGTTAGCTTCTTTGGTTTGCTCGAATATGGTACTCGATATTTTCAGGTTTGATTTGAAATTAGTTGAATAAGATAATCGAGTTGAGCAATTAAACAAAATATTCCGCCAGGAATAATTCCATGTTTGAAGATATTTAGAAGTTTTTAGCGTCCATAACTCGCCCGAAGGGAAAGTAGCTGATTTCTCTCAGCAGCTGGTAAGCTGTCAATAACTTCTTGTGGCATTGCTAGCACTTGCTGCATTAATTGCTCAGTATCTAGAGCAGCGGCGGTCGTATGTTGTGGTTGTGGTGTTTGTTGAATTGCCGGTGAGGCACGGATGGGCGCCACACCATATGTTTGTGGCAAGACCGGATATGTTTGTGGATGGGCTGGAGGAGCTCCATACGATGGCGGAACTACCTGCTGCGACTGGGCAGCTCCGTGATGATTTGGGGGCGCAGCAGCTGCTGCCTGCTCAACCACAGAACTAAGTGCTTCAGTAGATATAAGGTTCATGAGCAGAAGGGCCTGAAATATGGCATAGGAAAGTTGAGGGGCTTGACGAAGGAGTTCTGTAGCCTTTGCTGCGTCGGTAGTAGCGAGTGTCTTCATTTGAGAAAGAACGTCGAGGAGTTGTTGCGGTGGAAGAGTATTGAGTGTGCGAGAAATAGCATCTGGACATGTGAGACCTGGAGGAACATCGACACCGAGGGGGAGCGGTGGAATACTGGGTGCTACAGACGCTGAGTTTGTATGAGGGGCCATTGTATGTGCTGTTGTTGGTGGAGGTAGTCCATTGGAGGTTGGGAAATTAGGAAGACCGGACTAACGAGAGGTTAGATAAACGGTGATAAAGTGAGGAAAACAAACTGTGCCGTTATCTTCGTCGTTGCCATCGTTGGAGAAGTCAACGCGCAACTTTCGGTTCATAATTTCGTAATCATTAAGGTTACGCACCGCAGAAGAGGCGGAGTCTTTGTCTCACAGATTAGTATCGCATCACAAGCAAGTCTAACAGTTTTCGAACCTGAATCTGGAAATTCTACAAAACCAAATCCTTTGGGGCGTCCTGTCTCACGATCATACACCAAGCGAAAGTTAAGAACTTTCCCAGCGCTGCTGAATATGCGTATGATCTGTTCTTCTGTGAGGCCTTATTTACAGTCGTCAATATTTGTTTACGCTCAGTGACCTAGGCCCACATACCATACGGAATATTCCCCACAAAGACAGATTTTGATGGCTGCTTACTAGACATTTCGGGTACCTGCCAATGATAGAATCACACAAGCCTAGCCAAGTAGTAATGATAGAGTTGCACGTTGGAACAATGAGATTATAAAATTTGTGCGATTTGGAAGGGGAAATCGTAACGGATGGTTTAAACTGTTATGCCTCTACTTCAAGTCGATAGGAGTATCTTGAGGTGGGCGAAAGATTGTTTCTTGTTTAGCGGAGTTTCCAAGGCCATTAATATCCTAGTCGAGTTGTATCGATAAGACGTCCTATCAGTGGTGTTTATGACATGCCTGGCTCAGGTAGATTTGCGATGGAAACCTGCTGTGGTGTTCCTAGTAATATCGGTATCTCTAGCGTGTGTAGAAGGCGCGCTAACTGCTGTTAGAGCGTAGTTTTCCCTCTTTATCAGGCATTTACAACCCCTGTACTATTCTATCTTACAACGCGCAACGCCATCTACCACCATCATCCACACAAAAAATGTCAAGCCCTCAGGAAATATGGAGGCAGCTCCAAATGAAGGCTGCGGAAGCAGGTAGATCTGGTGGTCGTATGCCCAAAGGTGTCGGTGGTGCCGGTACAGCTGCTGTTCTGATTGGAGGAGCTGCTTGGGTTCTAAGTCATTCTATATTCAATGTTGATGGTGGTCACAGGGCCATAAAGTATACGAGAATAGGCGGAGTAGCCAAAGATATCTACTCTGAAGGTATGGCATTGCCACTGACCGCAAACTTTTGGACTTACTAGGATCCTAGGCACACACATCAAAATCCCATGGTTCGAGACTCCTATTGATTATGATGTACGAGCAAAGCCGCGTAATGTAGCATCTCTTACGGGTACGAAAGATTTACAGATGGTCAATATTACGTGTCGTGTACTCTCGAGACCAAGAATCGATGCTCTACCCCAAATCTACCGAAACCTCGGTACGGATTACGACGAAAGAATTCTACCCTCTATTGTCAACGAGGTGCTCAAAAGTGTCGTGGCACAATTTAATGCAAGTCAACTAATCACACAGCGTGAGAATGTTGCAAGACTAGTTCGGGAGAACTTAGCAAAGCGTGCAGCAATTTTCAATATCATGCTGGATGACGTTTCATTGACGGTAGGTTAGAATTATACATCACAAACAATGCTCTTCTAACCTGCACAGCACCTTGCATTTTCACCTGAATTTACCGCAGCAGTAGAAGCCAAGCAAGTAGCGCAACAAGAAGCGCAACGAGCTGCTTTTGTTGTTGAGAAAGCTCGCCAAGAGAAGCAAGCTATGGTTGTTCGGGCTCAGGGAGAAGCTCGATCTGCCGAGTTGATTGGAGATGCTATCAAGAAGAGTCGTTCTTACGTGGATCTGAAGCGAATTGAGAACGCCCGGGCAATTGCACAGATTTTGAATGATTCAGGTGGCAAGAATAAATTATTTCTGGATTCAGAGGGATTAGGACTCAATGTCTCTGAAAGTTACGAAAAAAAAGATAAGTAGTAAATATTTATTACATGAGATAAACTTTTTACTTCTATTGCGATAAAGCGGCTGTCTTAATTTAACGTTAAATTATAGTCTACTGTGTATTAAGAACTAGTTTATTCGCGAATCTGAAAATTTAACACCATCAATGCCTCACGGTTATGAAATTTAGATATCTCTACTAAGTATTTAGATTCCTTTGCGATGTGTTCAACCTTGATCAATTTTCTTCCGTTTCTAAAGCTATTAAAAAAAAGGCAAAGGCCTTGAGAATTGATGATGTAAAGGGTACACTGATGATGACAATCATTTACTCAACCGGTCTCCTACTCCACTGAGTTGCGGCCCGTTATGTGCGGCGCCTTCCGCATAAACTATCCCTGGTCCTATCCCTTGCGCTGAAGTTAAATGATAAAAAAGGCTTGCCTTCCCCAGTCCTATCATTTAGCTGCCTACGCAATCTAAAATCTGATGCAAAAATAAAGACCTACTATTTACTGTCTCAAATAAAGCTGCACTCGTGATAGTAAAACTCAGGCTCGATGCGAGAGTTGGGGTCCGCCTAGCACCGGACCACCCCTCCGACACGAAGACGCTCTTCTCATCTGCACGAAGCTGAGAAGTCTTTTAGAACGTCCAGAGCTAATAAAGGAAATCTATTCGGTCCCATCTGGCATCGCTCTCGTGGCTCCCTCCCCATGCCAGGCTCCAAAACCCCCTCAAATAGCTGTTGCTCCACAGCCTGTGATAGGAAATTTTCTGATTGAATGGCAGGAAAAATGAGCAAACTTGCTTTTCAGCCCGGTTCTGGAATATGGGCACAACTCATCCGGATTCCCTGAGGCTCTATCCGTTGCTGAAATCCGGCAGGAGCTATCGGCCGCGAAAATTGACACCGATTCTTTATTCTACATCTCCTGGACGCCCCGCTCGTAGGAATCTCCGGACTCGGAAGGAAAAATTCGTCTGTCAACTGTTGAAATGAAATCAAAATTTTTATATTAATAAAGACTTAATAAAATTACAATACACGTTTCCCACCTTGTATACATCATTCATAACTCATGAGTGATCCAGCTCCATAGAGCCAATACCAATGTCCTTTTCTCTTTTTTTTTTATAAATCATTTAAGTGCATTCAGCTTTAGAGCTATGACACTTGACCGGTGCTATGTATACATGTGGGATGACTCTTTTGACGTCAGAGACACTTATACTATGTATTTCATTCCCTAAACCTGTTTTAATTAGGGGAGCAACATGATTGCATTACAATAAACTGTTCATATTAGAATAAGGTGCACATGCGCCATTAGATATGATTTACCTAGATCTTTTTTTTTGCATCAGATTTTAATTGCGTATGCAGCTATCTAGCTATGACTCAATATCAGAGAAGTGTATACTAGATGACTCAATTAACAAGAAGAGCACTCATGCCTCGGATTTCATTTGCAAGTACCACTGCGAAGTTATGGTGGCTTTTTCTTCACCCCAAATCAACCCTCATCCGTGAATACCCACCCAGGGGAACGTCTCAAAAACCCTGGGTTATCCAGACATGCCTTCATCATCCATCGACTTTTCACCGCGCGAAATGTAATCCGAGATGTCTCCTTCCCAAGTGGAGTAGGTGACCCGGCTACTCAAACCATACCAGAGAACACCACCAGGAGGCTAACCATAACAACGTCTATCGTCGGCTTGATTTTATAGTGTCAGCTGCACTCTCGCAAGCGAGGCCTTGGCGCGCACAAAGCCCAATTCGTAAAACTCCTCCCACAATTCGAAATTTCACGCCCGTCTAGAATGTATCCATCCTCTGCATCATCCAGTGAACTTGTCCTAATCCCTCTCACTTCCATCCCAAAGAAGTGTCCCAGATTTGCGCCCCACGCCTTGCTTCCTCCGTCGGGTGTAAATATCGGCGTGGGCGTATATTTGGTGGAAAACTGAGGTCAGAGAAGGTCGAAGAGAGGTGTGGTCATTGGGATGAGGATGTACTAGGTCATACTTGTAGGCTTGATGAGACTCAAGTAGGCGTCAAACTCGTCGGGAGCGAAAAAACGTCGTGGAGGAGTAATTTGAATCATTGCCTCGTGGGCCAACTTCTTCAATATTGCGAAACTTGACTGATCTTGACTCTGGGAGAATATTTCACTCTCAGGTTCGTAGAGGACACCGCGTACAGGTGTTCTGTCTTGCCCTCTGTCGAACCTTCTAAGCTGGTTCGGAAGCTATAATGATTGAGACTAGAGATATCTGGAAGAATAGCTCGCACAGGAGCTTTTAATTGAAGTGAAATAAAAAGATGTAATTGTCTGTCTGTCTGTCTTCCTTCCCCTTTCTCTCAGCTTATATATCTATACATATTTACTACCTGACACATGATAATAATATCTAGAAATAACTTCCTTACATCGCAAGACACAACCTAAACATGTTGTAGCCAAGATGAGATCCTAAACAGACTCAATACCAGTCTACCAAGTCTGTTACACCGACGCTAAGTATTTTCTAGCTGAAAATTACCATAAAAACCAAGATTTTCTTTAGACAACCATAAATTATGTCAGTAGCCAGCATGGCGTTTTAAAAATTTGTTTCATTTACACCTGATTTGGCGCTTTGATGGTTACCCAGGTTTTTGTCGGGAAATATGTACCTTAAATTGGATGAAACAACTTATCATTTAGAACAATCACGCTCAGTTTTCATGTGTACACACCAAACGCGGTTAACCCTTGAGGCTCTCAATCTCTTACGCGCACAACAACCACAGGGAAAGGCATGAATTTCTTACGGACGTCAGAGCATGCATTCATTATCCGACAAGAATGATGTCCTCGCGAGAGAGAGTGGTGTGCGAGGGTTATTGGTTAAAACCGGAAATTATTAACTCGTATGGGGGTCCTTAAGTTAACAGGTATCTACCTAGGGTTATGGCCCGGATGGTGTACCACTGCACCATCCAACCCAGTTGGCACTATAATCTGACAGCAACTTTACAATCATGTTATAATAATGGAATTTACATGAATCACGAAACATTAATTCAGGAATACGAATTTCATCGGGCTCTGATCCTGGTCTGACACCCTCCGACCTAGATCATCACACATTGGTATGGCATTGTATTTACCAATAGATCCGTAGTGTATCTATTGGCGCAACTACATCTCACATCCTTCCTTTCTCGGGTATACAAGGAGATGTGTTGGAACATCCACTATTGTGCAGAAACCTCCTTATTCATGTATATAGAGGAAGGTCCTGTCACGCAGATAATATAAATAATTCATAAAATAGAAAATTTAAACAATCTCCACATTACTTACACACTTAAGAATACTTGGGAATATCCTCAAGCTCGTTCATTGATCCAGTTCCTAAGAGTGTAATTCATGAACTTCAATTTTCTTAAAGCCATAGCTACCTCCTTCCATACCTTCATCCTAACGGTACGTCCTCCCATCTCAGCATAGCCTTTCAATAAAACCAGCCAACAACATCTCGTTGTGGGAGTAGGTAACCTTGTTTATGACGACTCACCAGATAATCCGTTTTTATACACAAGTCTAAGTGGCCTTATAAAAGAGGCGCTTTCTAATTGCTTCAACTCAGTCTCCATTCGCGCCAAAGAAGCTGAGACTTTAATGGTGATATTTCAACATCAATCAACAACCTTTGTAGAGGAGCTGGTCGCGGTCCTCTCCCTGAAAGTCAATTCGAAGCTTTCAAAAATTCCTTTGAAAAGCTCGCAAAAATCGCAGCTCGCCATTTCGATGCCTATATTTATGATAAGCCTCCAATTGATGTCAATCCCGCGCTCACGCCCAGCTGAGAAACTCATGGCATAACTCGTCCGACTCATGATAACACCGCTAGACGTGCCCTCGAAAATCAGGAATCCATCAATCATAAAACGCTTACACCAATTAGACCCGGAGCTAAAAAGCAACTAAAACTCGACCACACAGATGACCGCCTTTCTTTACGCCTATCGGAGGGCGACAAAACCCGAGAGCTCCCTACAAACACTATACAATTCCATCTAAAAGCAAAATTAGAGAACGATGGCTCATTGCCCACCAACGCAAAGCCTGCAAGAACAGGATTTACCTTCTACCTCAATGGTGGAGATAGCAAAATTTAAAGAAAAAATAGGCACAGTTAGCTTTTTTGGGGACGCTCCATTTGAGAACGCAGACCCTTGGTTTTCTTACATAATTGAGAATGTACCCCGCAACTACGGAAAAATAACCCGTACCGATGAAGAGTGGAAATACATCCTGGAAACTGTCACTACTGAAGCTATGCACGAAGCTCTCTGCGCTGCTGCCGGTGTAGCACCGATGGCCATCATGGCATCCTGAAATAACGAGATAAACTCGGCATCATCTTCAACGGCCTGGATTATGCGTTCCCCTGAGGCTCATAACGCCTCTTACGCGCTATCTATATTTTCGGCTGCTGTACAAAAGCAAAAATTCTTGCTAAAGCCGCACTGTAGCCCAGTGTAATCGATGCTGGCCCTGGTACAACACCCGGGTGTGCGGCTCCAGCCCTAGATGCCGTCTCTACGGATCTATAGAGTATTCTGAAGACCAACATATAAAACCATGTACGGCTAATATCGCTGCATACACCTATCCCAGCCGTTGCATCCACTGCCACGGCCCACACCCGGCCGATGACAGCAGTTGCGAGCTAAGACCTAAGGCCTCGAGACCACCGTAGACCAAGGCATAGGCGAGTTTAGTTCGTAGCATAAACGCAGAGGTGCGCCTCCGTAAACAAGCCGAAGCTGGCCACGTTGTTAAGCGCAACCTTAACTTTACCCATTCAGCAACTAGCTGGATTGCAACAAAAAACACAAATCCAGCTCTTGTGACTTTTAACTCAAATAACCTCTACGAAGTCCTGTCAATAGAGGAGCCAAGCACTGATCAGATATTAATATCATGACCGACAAAACCTGACTTGGAGGTCAGTCAACTCCACTGAAAATAAAATCTGCAAACGTCAGCAGAGGCGCACTGGCTCACAAAACTGCTCTACATGAAGCTCATTTTATCTGAGCGGATATGCTTATTTATTCAGGAATCATAAATTTTTAGAGACTGCCCCAGGCGTATCACAAAATGCCATCCCTAATATACAATTTACTCTCCTATCGATGATTAGACTATAATCCGCCCACGCGTTATGTCATATGCACGGAAATATGCTTTCTTTCGCCAATAACAGAGATAAATAGCCCAATCAAGCGACCTACTCTTATTCCTACTTTCATCTCCACAGGGGAAAAAGTTGCAAATTATAAATATCTGCAATGAGTCCCAAAGCTCTACCGAAAGCTCTGTTCTCAATCTATAGACGAGACAACTGACAACTGTGGCAAAGTTAGCTGATCTTGAAATCGCACTGCGTTATAGCACGTCACCCGAACTCAACTTCATACTCCTCTCCTCTCCTCGCCACGATAGATTGGATCGAGAAGAATGTAACTCAACAGAAACTCAGGGTTGATACCTTGGATCTCGAACCTTTCAGCCGACTTTGTTCCATCACTATCAAGGAACTGGCCCTGTCACAGTTCGAATATAGAAATCAAATAGGCACTATTGTGATTGAAAGGTAAAGCTATAATTCATCTATGGAGAAGCAAACTACCTGCAAGTCTCCCGTGCAACTTATACACATCTAGAGGTATCTAAATCTAGCCTGAGTTTAACGTGGCACTGAAACTAACTCAAGGTTTGTTCTACCACACGGGTAACGCTTCCGATACTCTTGGTACTATTCTTTACATAGCCTCAGTGGTGATTTCGTGTCTGTTTTAGTCTACTGATAATTCTCTAAGTGGTGGAACATATAGGTTGCCTTGGATAGTATCACGGTTTCAGTATAAAATGCATAGGCAGTCTTGTAGGTACAAAATATTAATTATAAATCTCTGGCGAGGGAATTCCTCAATGTAAAGTCTACATATATATACATTCTAAATTACTGCCCTTCAAGATGATTCTCCCTGTGACCTGAATTAGTGAGACTCTTCGACAGCTACCTAGAAGGTTCTCGGTACACCTGTCATCCTCATGAACCTTCAGTATGTTTCTAAAAGATTCACTGAGAATATCCTTAGTTCCGTAGCTTCCGAAACCTTTCCCGAAGATTCCCTTTGTGTCATTTCCCACGCTAGCCAGCTTAGGCTACATGAATCTTTCGGTTTAACAGCCGTCATAGATAGCCATCGAAAGCTACAGGACATATCGGCTCACAAGCTATCATAGGCTCCACTCCCTCCGTCCTCAAACTCAGCCTCTCTAGATACACTCGCCTTTAGAATTACTGAATCCGTCCGTTCAGCATATTCTGAGCCAGCCCGATGCTCCCTAGGCCACGGAAAGCGCAACTCATGGTGGAATAAATACTGTAGGACTGCTTATCGGAAATACAAGTCGATCACCAAGAGACCCCACATAGAAGAAGTTTTCATAGAGGATAGAAAATAATACCACAAGGTCGTTAAAAAGACAAAAAACAATTTTTTTTTATCTTAAGTTAAAAAAGCTAGCACTGCCAAGGATATTTTAAACATATCTAAATGGCCTAAATCCAAAAACTCCTATGACTCTCCTCTTGTTAAGGACCCAAGATTTCCTACATAGTCCCCTGCGACCACTCTCGTTGAGAAGATAGCGATCTTCGCAGAGAACCTCCTGATCAACTCTGCTGAAGCTAGGGACATCCCCTTAGATGCCCTTACAGTCTCCACTTGCACACTATCTTTCTATCCGATAAACCACTAAGAAGTCCTTGACATCTTAATGAAGGCTGGTCTGACTACCTCGTCAGATAGGTAGGCTTTTCTACCACTGGTCGTCCAGTACGAATAAGATTTGACGGTGAAACTGGTCCCCAACAACAAGTAGAACGCGGTTTCCCTCAGGGCTCCCCTGTAACACCAGGTTTGCTTATGTTCTATATCTCTCCTTTTTTAGGATGGGGACTATTCCCGCAGATTTGGCTATGCCGAAGATGTAGCTTTACTTGAGACCCGAAAGTCACTCCGAGAAAACTGCACCTCCCTAATGGGAGCTTGGAAGAGGCTCTAGTTTGGGGTCAGCGGGAGGGGATAACATTCGACTCTAATAAGCCTAAACTGCAGCACTTCTCACGCCGCCGAGCAGACAAGGATAATAATTCTATGCCAGCTATCACATTTGAATAATTCTCAATCGCAGAAAACCCCACTCGATAATATACCCGGTGACTCCAAATCTATTTTGACAACTATCTTTTAAGTGGCATGCAAACATTCTCGCCAGCAAAGCTCCAAAGGTAGCAAGCACCCTCCGAAGCCTAGGCAATACATCCCGCGTGTCCACGCCAAACATTCTCCGTCAAGCGAAAATTGCCAGTATATTGCCCATAGCCTGCTATTGAGCTGAAACCTGATGACCTGGCCGACACAGAGCCGGACCTCAAAATCGTAATATCTCAAACCGAATCAAAGTCTGCTTATTCTCGAGGAGCGTGTATGCTATTTGTCCACAGGGTACAAGTGTGAGTAAATAGGGGGTCAAGGCCTTCCACAGGAAGAGATAGAGGGCACGTCGTGACCTGATACTAGTACGGGCTCGAAACGGTCTTGACATGGAAGAGATGAGTTATTGTCGGGATACTTAAACACGGTGCAAAGAACGTAAACTGTATGTCACGTTTCTGCGGTTGTGTTGGTGGATCTTGTCTATTCTCCTATTCTACAAAAAGATACTAATACTCATAATGAACGATGACTAATCTATGACTAACATTGGAAAGTGAGGTCAGGACATTTATACCAACAGTTATCTTGAATGAGAATAAAATTAAGAAGATGTTGCGTCAAAAAGGCAACTCGACTGGAGGCCACGCTTTATTATATACATCCTCGTAGTTCACTGTTACGTTACTTTTCCCTACTCAGGCCTGCAAGATTTGTATGCTAATAGTAAACCATCATTCTTACCCCTGTTATTATTCCGTGAAATTTATCCCTACTGCGCAGAGTAGTCCTCTTTATTATTATTATTGTTATTTCAATTTATTGTTGTATCTAGGTCTATGGCTATGTAGGACATGCAGGTCCTCTCTGCTTACAGGCCAAGGATACCTATACCAGTAGTATATCCCCTCCTATGCCTCCCATATAGCTCCCATCGAACAGTACTACCCCTCACAAGTCCTCATTTGATCATACACTTAGAGGAGCCCTTTGCCCTTCATTATCTCCCCTCTCCAGCCAACGAAACGATGGCTATTTGCGGGTGTATGGTAGCCGGGAAAAATTGCAAAAAACCACTGGTTGCGGGGCTCTCACAATACCGACATTATGTGATGGGCGATCAACAAAACAATATAGTAAAGGAATGGTGGCCGATTACTGTCTATTTTCTACATACATCTCGGAACTGTCCACCGAGGGGATGCTACTTAAGGTGTCCCAACTCCCAATGCGCTAACCTCACAATCTATTCTACTACATCATATCCTTGATATTCCGAGTGGGCTCGTCATAGCGAATCTGGGTCGTATCGGCCCATGATTCCATATGAGACTTGCTGCAACAATATCTTGTTTCCATATTTGTTGCAACCCTGTATTTGTATGGCCAAGTTGGACATCTCTCTAGATAGCAAGGCTAATGACGTAATAATGATAAGTGTCCGTGCGACAGTCACTAGGAGATAGGCGCAGCCTGTAACACATTAGGACTAAATACGTAGACATACTAACCCTCCTGAAGCGTACGAAGAGGTTGGCCAGCTGGGTGCTGCAGACTTGTGGATACCTCGGAGAATTCACACTCTGCCTTTCTAGCCTCCTTACAACTCCTTCCCGAAGGTCGTGCTGAAATATCAGAAAAGTCTTGACAGAGCGTGGTTGCTGTATAGCAGCTTAGCCCAACTTCTTTTGTGCCGTCCAGGGCGCTGGGGAGTGCCATTGACTTATCGACAATAGAAGTCCTACTGGCTTATGAACCGAAACCTTGGCCTTGGGGCCCACAAACGTTCCAAAGTTGAAAACCCCTCGAAAATGTTAGTTCCAGCATGGTCTTCAGAGACCTATTCCCCCTCTCGTTCCACATCTCAACCGCCTGTCCTTCCTCAAGATGTATAACCCCATTAGAGCAACAGTCCCAAATAAACCATAACCCAATATTTTTATATTATGACTTAATTTCCTCCTTGCGGGTATACGTTGCGTCGTAAATTTGAAGTAAGTAATGGCCGGTAATGAATGAGGCAAGTTCCTATTTGCTTTTGGGCTGATGCCTTTATCGATCGTTGAGGCGAGATGATGTTGTTGTAATCTAACGCTTTTCATCCTCGGACTTCATGGTGAGCAGTAGTTGTATAGCACGTGATGCCATGCGGGGGAGAAGGAAGAGGATGGCGAAAGCCGTTAGCCAGATCTAAGCGATCTGGCCCACTTGTAGATGAAGAAATCCTTTTTGTATATTGACAACACAACCCTAACTAGTACAACAACAATAGTAAGGAACTCATACATCCGCACCTCAGTTATCTCATACATCGTGACCCATAAACCTCACCCTCATATCTATCACTCCATAACAAAGCTTTAACAAATGTGTGGTTTGAAAGAGGTTGAGGACTCGGAGGATAATGGTAAGTGTTGTATGATTGAGAAGTAGTGCCGTGGTCCGCCTCCTAGTGGTGTTCACTGGTATAGTTTGAGTAGCCTGGGCACCTGCTCCACTTGGGAAGGAGTTAACTCAGATTACATTTCGCGCGGAGAAAAGTTGACAGATGACGGAGGCATGTCTGGATAACTCAGGGTTTTTGAGATGTTCCCCTGGGTGGGTATTCACGGATGAGGGTTGACTTGGGGTGAAGAAATAGCCACCATAACTTCGCAGTGATACTGGGGGACTGTTCTCAACACTTATCAGTGGTGTCCCCTACGAGCCTCCAGCTCTCACTGTAGAGTCTGCAGAGCCGAGATTGAGTACCAAAGTTCTCACTTCGACGAGGATTCCCAATCGCGTTGGCGATCTGTATCGTCTTCATCTCTCAGCACATCCCCCCTATCACCACTATCATGAAGCTAACCACGATCAGATCAGATGGCAGGATCGAAGCTCTTCTCATCACCAAACCTTGATCACGGAGGAAAAGCCATCCGATGAGTTTCCGGAGAGTACCCAGCATCCGATACGGCGATGGTGGATTGGATCAAGTTGGTCACGAATGTTACAAATAAGGGAGACATGTATGAATATGCGCACCTCATGTAGCCCCGGTGTCTAGGTCTCGTCTGGCTGGGGCAGCAGGTTTTTTGAGACTTTTTCCCGCGCACCCAGTCTGCATTGCTACCATTTTTTTGGGTAGACGGTTCTGTGGAAAAAGTAGCCGAATTCTACGGGTAAATACTGAGCTGAATGGCTATTCGTCAAGAGCAATATATCAATGATCTTCCGAGAAACATGAAGAGCAAGGAGCACTGTACAAGGTGTGATATGGGTTAGAGAGAAGCCCAATGTGCTGGATAGTCTAAAACTGAAGTGGTACAATAAATATACATCTCTCTCTCTCCATTATCAAACTTGAATTCATGACCGAGTCTTATATCTTACCTTTCTATAAACGCTCACGCATATCATTCAATTCAAATTTTTTTACTTAAGAGCGGTCATGTTACTCCTTTAATGCAAACTAATCTCTCTTCCAAAATATAAGACACCAGGACTCCTTTACGGGTCTTCTCGGCGTCTAGAGAATAAGAAAAACGAACATGCGTTTAGCTGACCTTAAATCTTGGTTGAAATCTTAAATCAAAATGGCTAAAACCTTCTAAGCATGATTTATAGACGAGGGTTAATGAAAGTTTTTGTAGTGATATTAATCAAAATTAACTATAGGTTAGTTTGTAAGGAAATCCGCCATACGCCAATTATATATTTTATTTTGTAAAGGATTCATCATGGCCACATACAAGCACTACTCTCAACATAGTCTGGCCGAACCCCAAAAAGTGTATTCATGCCATCTTTCCATATATCATCTGCCAATTGGCCTTCCATAACCGCACCTAGTTGCTCTCTTGTCATAGCTACATTCCAGCTGAATGGGCTATGACCTACTCCTGCAAAGGCTTCGGCCTTACTCAAAACCAAATAGTCAACCATAGCACGCTGATCATAGGTGAGCCGTTGTAATTGTTGGTGATCTTTCTCTTCTAGGAGGTGTTCTTTGTATGTTACAGCAATACTAGGCCCAATTGCTTTATCGTTAAATTTCTGAACATCATCTATATTTCCCGAGGCTACATAAATAATTGGTAAGTTCATATCATATGATAGTTTCAAGTAAGCCTGTGATTGAGTCTCATAATGTGAATATTGAATATCTGGTCGGTGACGCTCTTCGAGCAATGGATCGTTGGTATTGAGGTGAACGCCAAGAAAAGATGGTTTAAGGATGCCAGCATGTGAGATATTAACGGGTAGCTCATACCACTCAACAAGTGTATTAAGTGCTTTGGTTGCGAGTTCGCGGATATCAGCACGAAATTTCAGGATATTTCCAAAGATATGTGCGACAGCATGACCATCTGAGTGGGTTGGATAATGTAGGAAAGACTGGCCGAGATCGATAACAATAGGTTCTTTGGCATCAGGAGTGGAAGGAGGAGGTATATTAATCTCCAGCCAATCATTTAGACGTCGCGGCCACTCTTCTGGGTGTTCAAAGCCACTGGTTGGAATATTTGGAAAGAGGTTCTCGGGCTGGAGCCAGTGTCTTCTTTGATCAGGTTTTTGATCCAAATGTCTGATAAGAAGCAACTCGGGGCAAGATTGCCGCAAAGAGCTCGAAAAATGGTTCAGGTCAAACATGTAGTCCATGCCTTGTTGTTTGAGTAGACCTCTCCGGTTGATATCTGTGTTGCTTCCCATACCATCATTTAATTCTCGCAGATAGATTTGTGGGAGCACGAGACTACCTCCAGCAGCAATTGTTAATCTGACGCAATTCAGAATGGAATTGCGCACGTTTGCCACGCCACCGCGATTGTTATCACAGGTGAATATTAATGAACTATTCCAGTTTGATGCCGAGCAGATATTCCGAATCGCCTGCGAGTCGACTGGTAGAGAATTGAACACGTCTGGCTTTGAATTTGGATTCCACCCATGGTTGTAGACCCCCCAAACAAATTCTCGAGGTGAAATATCATTGCTGGAGGAGAAGAATACGATGATTGTCAAAATTATTGCTGCAAAAACAACAAACCTTCGGGGTACCAGTGCGTCGTGCATTTTTTTTCACTAGAATGTTGATGGTGGATGAGAGGAAATGCAGCCATTTTTACGGCTAGAAATTCAGCGGGATTGTGGCAGCGTTACAGGTTGACAAAGGGAGTGTAAGAGATTTGTCTCCCATCCAAGGGGTTATGAGGTGTCATGAAGGCCCGACAGTCTCGTTTTTGAAGATTGATCTTCCTCGATCCCCTGATGCTTTTAGTTACTAGACTGGATAGCCTGGATCTTCCGTCGGAGTATGAGAAGAGTAGTCTATTGACTACATGCACAACCAAGTTTCAAACTGAGAGTGGATACCTAGTGCTGTGGATATCCCTGCTAGATGGAGAATTCTACTGCAGGTCGCGCTCGGAAGTGGTGGGTCGGTCGGGATGGGAAGCAGGAGGGCCTTACCGGAGCTTAATGGTTGATCATAGTTTTCTCAAGAAGCGTATCGTTTATGCCTTGGTCCTTGAATATCTGAGACTGCGCAGTGCAAAGGTTGAGCAAGAATATCGGATACAAGCTAGCCCTGACGTCATGAAACTATGGACTGCCTGAACGAAAGTTTGGAGGGATTTGATCCCTCATTTTACTTTGTAGTTTTTTGATTTGGAAAAATTCAGATTGTGATAAACCCTTCTTCACACAATCAAAATTGCTCAGCTAGAGCTAACATACAAGCGCGCGAGAAATGAACATTTAGCTATCCACTTTTCCCCGAATTTAAAAGCTTTAGTTTACTAAGAAGCCGGCTACAAGATGATTAACACGGAAAGCTACTGATAGTTATTCAGTAGAAAGCCCAATTTGCAGAAATTGTCTTGAAAAACTTCTCACCTACATGCTGGGAATGTGGTTATGGAAAGTAAGATACAGAGTTGCTACATGATTATTTGTCAAAGTTTTCAACGGCTTCATCTCGATAGTCTTGTATCATCCAATTCATCTAAAATTTAGCATCCTGACGGGCACTCAGAGTTCGACCAGTTGAGGGCAATTAGACTCACGTGGTGCGAGGCTAATGGTATTCACGGAGCCATGGCGGAGCTACAAATGCTTGGATCGACCACTGATAGCTTAAGCCACGCCCATCCACCATCATCTTCCGTGCGCCACCTCCAAGTGTCACAATTCGTGCTTGAACTAATATTTCTTCTCCCGCTCCGATTCATTCATGTAATCACGTGATACGCGATGATCAGAATTACCCCTTGTACTTTGCGCATCTGTTTCATGAACTCATGCGTGCAGGCATGTCAGTGTATCATTTGAGCTATAGAGTTTGTGGCAGCAGAGACCCGGCTGTCAAGTGATATGCTAGACTCTTCTAAATTCTGGCACGTTGAGTACTTCATCTGGCTATGCACTTACTCCTTCGTAGCGTAAGATTAACAAACTCTAATCCTGTCCGCCAGGGAAGACCAAAAAGGAGGGCAAGACTGAACACTTGTACGTGGTGTCCTCTACGAACCTGGGAGTGAAATATTCTCTCAGAGCCAAGTTCAGTCAAATTTCGCAATATCAAAGAAGTTGGCCCACGAGGCAAAATTTCAAATTACTCCACCATGTCAATCTTTCACTCCCAAAGAGTCCGATTCTCAACTAAGCTTCATCAAGTTTACAAGTACGACCTAGTACATCCTCATTTCAATGACCACACCTCTCGTCAACTTTCTCTGGCCTCAGCCGGTCACCAAATACACGCCCACGCCGATATTTACACCCGCCGGAGGAAGCAAAGCGTGGAGCACAAATCTGTGAGACAGTTCTTTGGGATGGACGTGGGAGGGATCAGGACAAGTTTACAAGATGATGCAGAAGAGGGATACATTCTCGACGGGCGTGAAATTCCGAATTTTGGCGAGAGTTTTACGAATTGAGCTTCGTGACCGCCAAGGCTTCGCTTGCGAGAGTGCAGCTGACACTATAAAAACAAGCAAACGATGGGGAGGGCAAGACTGAACACCTGTACGCGGTGTCCTCTACGAACCTGGGAGTGAAATATTCTCCCAGAGCCAAGTTCAGTCAAATTTCGCAATATCAAAGAAGTTGGCCCACGAGGCAAAAATCCAAATTACTCATCCACTTCGTTATTTCGCTCCCAACGAGTTTGACCCCTATCTTCGTCTCATCGAGTCTACAAGTACGACCAAGTACATCCTCATTCCAATGACCACACCACTCTTCGACCTTCTCTGGCCTCAGCTGGTCACCAAATACACGCCCACGCCGATATTTATACCCGCCGGAGGATGCAAGGCGTGGCGCACAAATCTGGGAGACAGTTCTTTGGGATGGATGTGAGAGGGATCTGGACAAGTTGACAAGATGATGCGAAGGACGGATATAACCTCGAAGGGCATGAGATTCCGAATTTTGGCAAGGAGTTTTTCGAATTGGGCTTTGTGCGCGCCAAGACTTCGCTTGCGAGAGTGCAGTTGACACTATAAAAACAAGCAAACGATGGAAGGTGTTGTGGTCCACCTCCTGGCGGTGTTCTCTGGTATAGTTTGAGTAGCCTGGGCACCTACTCCACTTGGGAAGGAGACATCTCAGATTACATTTCGCGCGGAGAAAATTTGATGGATGACAGAGGCATGTCTGGGTAACTCAGGGTTTTTGAGACGTTCCCCTGGGTGGGTATTCACGGATGAGGGTTGACTTGGGGTGAAGAAAAAGCCACCATAACTTCGCAGTGGTACTTGCAAATGAAATCCGAGGCATGAGTGCTCCTATTATAAACTGAGTCATCCTTTCTGTACTTTTCTCTGATATTGTGTCATAGCTAGATAGCTGCATACGCAATTAAAATCTGATGCAAAAAAAAAAAAAAAAAAAAAGCAAACGATGGAAGGTGTTATGGTTCGCCTCCTGGTGATGTTCTCTGGTATGGTTTGAGTAGCCTGGTCACCTACTCCATTTGGGAAAGAGGCACCTCAGATCACATATCGCGCGGAGAAAAGTTGAAAGATGATGGAGGCATATCTGGATAATCCAGGGTTTTTGAGACGTTCCCCTGGGTGGGTATTCACGGATGAGGGTTGATTTGGGGTGAAGAAAAAGCCACCATAACTTCGCAGTGGTACCTGCAAATGAAATCCGAGGCATGAGTGCTCTTCTTGTTAATTGAGTCATCTAGTATACACTTCTCTGATATTGAGTCATAGCTAGATAGCTGCATACGCAATTAAAATCTGATGCAAAAAAAAAACTCTAATCCAAAACTCGTCAGTATTACTGCAAGCAAAGATTCTCTAGGCCCCAAGTCAAGGGCACAGTAGAAATTAAAGAAATTTCCTAGAAAATTGAATTAAGACCCACTCTTTTGGAATATTATGGGCCACGAGATCGCAATGCTTAATTTTAAATCATATTTTTCATGGTTTATGCCACTATATAGCTATAACACGATGAAAGAAAAAATAACAGAATAAATGTTCCAACTTAAACATAGAGTACTAGTGCTTCGGGTTTCATTTGCCAGTACTGACCGAAGTTTTAATGGCTTTCTTTTCATCCCAATTTAGCCCTCATTCGTGAATACTCAATCTAGGTAAATTATCAAAAACTCTCGGTCATATTGATGAGCCTCTATCATACATTGGATAGTCTCTGCGTAAAATACAGTCCCGGGCTTCTCCTTCCCATATGGTTCAGGAAACCAAGCTATCCAAAAACTAAGATGGCCGATCCGAATGATGTACCATTGCACCGTCCAGCCTTCATTCTAACTCATATGTCGTTTGTGGCTGGAATGTAATAAACTTAGCGCGTACAATGCTGTTCAATTTGAAATTTGAGATTGCAATTGAAAATTTTAACGTGACAGGAAGGATCTAATGTCTTTTTAGACGTGAAAAAGGTAGTTGGGCTCTGAGAGCTCATTCCTACCGACATGACCGGCATTAAAGCCAGAAGCGATTAAAAATAAAAAGTGCCCTTCGCCGCATCCCTATCTTCCAAACCCGGAGGGCAAGACTGAACACCTGTACGCGGTGTCCTCTACGAACCTGGGAGTGAAATATTCTCCCAAAGCCAAGTTCAGTCAAATTTCGCAATATCAAAGAAGTTGGCCCACGAGGCAAAAATCCAAGTTACTTATCCACGTCGTTATTTCGCTCCCAACGAGTTTGACTCCTATCTTCGTCTCATCAAGTCTACAAGTACGACCAAGTACATCCTCATCCCGATGACCACACCGCTCTTCGACCTTCTCTGGCCTCAGTTGACCGCCAAATACACGCCCACGCCGATATTTATACCCGACGGAGGAAGCAAAGCGTGGCGCACAAATCTGGGAGATAGTTATTTGAGATGGACTTGAGAGGAATCAGGATAAGTCGACATGATGATACGAAGGAAGGATAAAACCTCGACGGGCGTGAAATTCTGAATTTTGGCAAGGAGTTTTTCGAATTGGGCTTTGTGAGCGCCAAGACTTCGCTTGCGAGAGTGCAGTTGACACTATAAAAACAAGCAAACGATGGAAGGTGTTGTGGTCCGCCTCCTGGTGGTGTTCTCTGGTATAGTTTGAGTAGCCTGGGCACCTACTCCACTTGGGAAGGAGACACCTCAGATCACATATCGCGCGGAGAAAAGTTGAAAGATGATGGAGGCATGTCTGGATAACCCAGGGTTTTTGAGATGTTCCCCTGGGTGGGTATTCACGGATGAGGGTTGACTTGGGGTGAAGAAAAAGCCACCATAACTTCGCAGTGGTACTTGCAAATGAAATCCGAGGCATGAGTGCTCTTCTTGTTAATTGAGTCATCTATCATACACTTCTCTGATATTGTGTCATAGCTAGATAGCTGCATACGCAATTAAAATCTGATGCAAAAAAAAAAAAAAAAATATCTTCCAAACCCCATCTCCCCCCGAGTTCGAATCCGTCTCAGCGTGATCACCTCCCACCCTGTTTAGTCTTCGGCAAACTGTTACATCTGCTTGTAGTTAGGAATTGGAAGAACTTCTGCCATCTCCTCTCCCCAATCATCTTCTAGGCTCCAGGCGGGGCCAATTTCTCACAGCTTCTCCAACGTTGCAAAGCAGGTTGGCACTCTGAAAAAATGCCAGGGCCTTTTCTCTCGGCCGCAAACGCATTTCAGATCTTCATGTTCGTGGTTGAAACGTCGATGGTAGTCGGCGTAGTCTCCATGACCAGTTCTTGCCGCAATAAGACGATGGTACGCTTATCTCGGTAGAGCCAGTTCCGGTGGCTGTTTGCAGCGCATGAAGAGGTCTAGATCTTTGTATCGTTTCGGTCGATACTTCTGCCACCACTCTTCCTCGAGTTCTTGACCCCGCATTTTTACTACTCTCCCTAATGCCGCAAAGGTTACATTTTGAGATTCTTCACTGAGCAAAGCTGTGGTTAGTGACCAGTTGTTGAGAGACCTCAAGGGCTATTTAGCCAGCTTATCGGCCTCTTCACTATCTTTGATCACAAAATGACCAGGAATCCAGCGTATTTCCACGCGCTTGCTGTGTCTCAGCGACGAAAACTTGTCCACCACTGACTGCGAGGAACTAGATCTTCCTCTTTCGAGCGCCCGGATGGCAGCTTGGTTGTTCAGAAGTATGCAAATCGGTAGGTCTTCTCTCACTGTTAGGGGGACTATTCTCAACACCTATCAGTGGTGTCCCCTACGAGCCTCCAGCTCTCACTGTAGAATCTGCAGAGCCGAGATTGAGTAACAAAGTCCTCACTTCGACGAGGATTCCCCATCGCTTGCGCGGTCTGTATTGTCTTCATCTCTCAACACATCCCCCCTATCACCACTATCATGAAGCTAACCACGATCAGATCAGATGATAGGGTCGGAGCCCTACTCATCACCAACCCTTGATCATGGAGGAGAAGCCATCCGATGAGTTTCCGGAGAGTACCCAGCACCCGATACGGCGATGGTGGATTGGATCAAGTTGGTCACGAATGTTACAAATAAGGGAGACATGTATGAATATGCGCACCTCATGTAGCCCCGGTGTCTAGGCCTCGCCTGGCTGGGGCTGCAGGTTTTTTGAGAATTTTTCCCGCGCACGCAGTCTGCATTGCTACCATTTTTCTTTTTTTTGGGGTAGAAGGGTCCGTGGAAAAAGTGGCCGAATTCCACGGGTAAATACTGAGCTGAATGGCTATTCATCAAGGGGAATATATCAATGATCTTACAAGTAACAAAAGAGGATAGAAGCACTGTACAAGGTGTGGTCTAGGTCAGAGAGGAGTCCTATGTGCTGGATAGTCATAGACTCAACTAGTACAATGAAAACACACACACTCACATTCTCCCACTGTTAGTGCAGCCTCCAAGGCTTTCGTGGCGCCTACAG
Organism: Blumeria graminis f. sp. triticale; assembly: GCA_905067625.1. NCBI lineage: Eukaryota > Fungi > Ascomycota > Leotiomycetes > Helotiales > Erysiphaceae > Blumeria > Blumeria graminis. The sequence goes on along the minus strand of LR898475.1, from coordinate 7,449,725 downwards.
GCTCCACGTCGATACCTCTGCTCCGGGAAGTGGACCATAACCACTTCCAACTAGCTTGCCTCTTTGGTGAACCACATACCCACAAGCTGATCTTCCGGGACCCGATGATGATCCACCAGAGAAAGCGTAGACTGTGTTAGCTGACGGGGAAGCTAACCATCGCTTTATGCTTCCAGACTTAGCTTCATTTTCTCGACTGCAAGGAGTTGGTTTGGTTTGTTCATTAATTAATTTATTTTTAAAGGTCTACCGGGCTTCAGCTACAGCTAAGGCCCCATCCCTTGGGGGACATGGTGACAACTGCGTACCAAACTATGTAACACTAAATTGGGAGCCTGAAGGCCTTGAAAACTGAATTTGTTAAGGTGTTGTGAGCGCTGTACAGCAGGACTCTCACATGGACATGAGTCAATTGGCACGGATCAGCCAAATTTCCGAAAGGAACTTTGTCTTCTCCAAAATGGAAGAAAAACGCTTTGCACCACGGGAGGAGCCAAGAAGTAAATCCAGCTTCCCCAGGCTTCTTCGGTAACCAGCAGAGGCTAGCCTTTCTCGAACGAGGGGGCAGAAAACTAGGTGGGCGATTGACTTATCATACCTGTAGGAGCAAGTCAAGTGGCTGTCTACGTGACAGAAGCGATCGTGATAAGTGCGAAAATCTCCGTGTCCACTTCGGCATTGAATAAGGTACCTAAGATTGCGGCGAGGGAGTCGTAGCTCTTCGGGAGGTTTTTTGGGGAATGGCATTCCCAACTCAGAATAGGTGGAACGTTTGTTCATTAAAGTGCTAGGTTAAGTGACTACCGTTGCACTCCTGCTGGAGCTTAAGCACGAGTGGGGTCGGGCCGGATCAGGTTAACTACCGTAAAGTACAAGTACCTCGTCCCACCTAAATGACCGGACCGCCTCAGATTTCACCAATGTGTTGAATCATACCAAGCCTAACCGTCCAGAGAACCCCCTTCTGGCGCGCCGAGGCGCAAATTCCTCCTCAGCCTCGGCCACCACGCGCCCGAGCCCTTGACACCTTCGTCATCTGTAAATTTTCCCTTCCATTCATCCCCAGGTTTGGCTCATCTCATCCAGGGGTCGTTTTCTTCATTGGAGGTCTCATTCAGTTGCCCACCAAGGCCTCCTCAGTTTGTATTCCCTTGCGTTCCTTCATGTAGCATCCCTCTGTCCTTCAGCCGATCTCGTCATCCCAGAAACTTTGTAGAATGTCCACCCTTCCGGCCTTGCCCCGTCGCTGCTGTACCCCTAACTGTGGAGGTCGAAAACGCGACTGAGAGCTCAAGACCGAGGCACCGGTGCCCCAGTCTTTGTCGAAAGCTCTAGTTGGTGTGCCGGCGAAATGTCGTACGTATTTCGTCGTTGGCAATTCGTCGCAGGTCGAGTTGTTTGTGCCCTTGGCCGAGGTGAGGACGCATCTAAGGCCAGTATTTCGACCATACCTTCACAGCAACTGGCAGTCGCGGAGTGTTGGATACCCCCTTACTTCTTTGTTGGCGATTTGACTTTTGGAGGTATGGGATTGCTTTGGTAGGTGGTGAGATGATTGTGAAGAGGGCCGCGAGATGAGTTTGGCTGGGAATGATTTTCCAGAGAAACAGAAAATAAGATCTCTAAGGTGTCAGTTGTTGTAATACGAACATTAGTCAGGTTATAGCCTATCTGCGGTTCGTGTCTGGGGTGTAGATTGTTGATTTCGTTGAGTTGCGCAGCCGTGAAATCTCTGCAAGTCGGATTTGCGACCAAAAATGAGCCAACACCACTCCTTCCGATCGCCAACTCAACGAAAACTCACAAATACACCCTTTTTCGTGACTGAATCTTGGCACTGGGAGAATATTTCGCTCCCAGGTTCGTAGAGGACACCACTGACTGGTGTTCAGCCTTCGTCTTCCGCATGGATTCGGTACTGGTGTGCCGTGTAAAATGTAGAGCTTTCCAGGGCTTCCGGCTATCGTAACTTGACGCTCGCTCATCTGTAGGCGTATCATGTAAACTGTTCAATTTGGAATTCTCCTTGTTAATTTCATAAATTCCACTCTTTCGATACATATAGCTTTTTGCATCAGATTCGAGTTGCGCACGTAGCTATCTAGCTATGACACAATATCAGAGACGTGTATACTAGATGACTCAATTAACAAGAAGAGCACTCATGCCTCGGATTTCATTTGCAGGTACCACTGCGAAGTTATGGTGGCTTTTTCTTCACCCCAAATCAACCCTCATCCGTGGATACCCACCCAGGGGAACGTCTCAAAAACCCTGAGTTATCCAGACATGCCTCCATCATCTTTCAACTTTTCTCCGCGCGAAATATGGTCTAAGAATCTCCTTCCCAAGTAGAGTAGGTGCCCAGGCTACTCAAACTATACCGGAGAACACCACCAGGAGGCGGACCACAACACCTTCCATCGTTTGCTTGTTTTTATAGTGTCAGCTGCACTCCCGCAAGCGAAGTCTTGGCGCGCACAAAGCCCAATTCGTAAAACTCCTTGCCAAAATTCGGAATCTCATGCCCTTCGAGGTTATATCCGTCCTTCGCATCATCTTGTAAACTTGTCCTGATCCCTCCCACGTCCGTCCCAAAGAACTGTCTCCCAGATTTGTGCTCCACGCTTTGCTTCCTCCGTCGGGTGTAAATATCGGCGTGGGCGTGTACTTGGTGGTCAATTGAGGCCAGAGAAAGTCGAAGAGAGGTGTGGTCATTGGGACGAGGATGTACTAGGTCGTACTTGTAGGCTTGATGAGACTTAAGTAGGCGTCAAACTCGTCGGGAGCGAAAAAACGTCGTGGAGGAGTAATTTGAATCATTGCCTCGTGGGCCAACTTCTTTGATATTGCGAAATTTGACTGATCTTGACTCTGGGAGAATATTTCACTCCCAGGTTCGTAGAGGACACCGCGTACAGGTGTTCAGTCTTGTCCTCCTACCACACTACATAGCTGAGCATAACACCTACACCTTCTACCCTCTTCTCGAAGAACTTCTGATTGCCAGTCATTGTGCCAAGCATTTAAAATTAATTCCTTTGGCTTCACATTCACAAAAGAATGGAACGTAAACTTGTCACTTCTTGAAGCTGTCTTTTTTACTGCTCCTTTGCAAGCAGGTCAGCAATTCTAAGGTTCCTGATGGATTAGTATGTGTGAAAAGTGAGATAAGCTTAGCTTTAAGATAGCGTAGATTACGGGTGACTCGTGGCTCCAATCTACCAATATGTATAGTAGAGCTTAAGACTAGATGTAACTTGGGTTTCCATCAATACAGGGAATCGTCTATATAAGTACAGTATTCCTTATCTTGCGCCCGGACTCCAACGTGAACAACATTACATAAGCATTACAATTTATGAGAGCCTCGTACTAATCTCGAGGTCTGTCATTCTTGGATCCTCAATACGATGGACTCGTAGCACGGAGTTATCCATTATTCATTCTTGTATTCGCTCTCACCTTTTGAAGATTCACATGACTTAAATTCGAAGTCCTCTCTAGATTTTACAAATACCTTTTTTGAATTTGATTTCATTATCCTGATTTGGCGCCCTATGGGCCCATGCCGGTGTCTATCAAATTTTCTTATTTACGTAGGAAGAAACCTTGCAGTAAAAACCCATTTAGTTGTCTGATTGGATTCAGCGCCATTATAGTCTTACCTTTAGAAAGTGCACTCACACCGCCGTTGCCATTGTGGATTCCGTCCTTGTCCGGTGTTTCCAATTTTCTCTCTTCGCCTAATCAACGCTTCGATTTCTCCGGTCATCCGAAACTGCTCTGGCCATCCTTTTTTCCAATCCACTGTACAATTCTAGTCATATCTTTGACGTTATTTACTATAGATTCTAAGGATCAGGTCGTCAATTTTCGTAGCAGCTCGCCTCTTCCCTTTGCCCATCTTGGACAAGACATCACCATCTGCTTTATATTTTGGGACGGTTATCCACATTGGCAACGTGGTCTTCCTACTTCTGGCACATTCCTTCTGTATAAGTAAGCAATGAGCCCAATATGCTCGCTTCTTACTTGTGTGGTAGTGATACTCTGGGCCCTGCTAAGGTTATGGTGGAATTAGATGGTTGACTCTCTATGGTTCACTATAAGTCCACCTGTTTTCTTGTTACATTTGATACCTTATTAATTCATTTTTGTTGGAAATGGAGACACAGAGTGTTGTGGACGTACTGGCCCTCCATTTAGTCTAGGTTCCTGACAAGATCTTGTATGTAATTAGGAGGTTGGAATGGGTATTAGGGCAGCGCCTCAGGCTACCGAATGGATACATTAGCGACTGTATGGCGTGGGCGCAGGGAGGATATTGGGAGGTTTCTATGCCTTGATGGCGCTATAATTGTTTATGCTATGGCTTAGGCCATGTGTCGCTTACACTTGTACTTGTAGCGCACACTTCCCACTCTTACAGCTGTAATCCGAACATGAAATTCATTTGGTAAACTTCTACTTTCGTTCCATTAACATTGCGCCCATTTCATTGCGCGATATTTCTAATAATTTTATTGTCCTGTCTGAGTCTATCGCTATGTGGGACATACAGTGATTTGACACTTTAAACGTGCCAGGAAATCTGGTCATCAATTGGGCGTGACAAGAGTATGAGAACCCTTAGATTCCAAATCAAATCAAACCATCAGCCCTCACTGGCAGTGAGAAACAGAGAAAGAACCATACGAAATATTGTGGGTCACGGTGCCCTCCACCGTAATCTACTTCCCTGAGACACAAGATAATCATAATGGTGCGCCAGAGTTGAAGTTGTGGCGCGCATAATTCTCAAGCTAGATCCCTTAATTTTATCGATAACCTTATCTATCTCAAGCATCGTCTTATCTATATATCCTGTTATCTATTAAATCTATCCTACATACCTACCCCAACATATCTGTGCACCTCTATTTGATTCCTCCTGTGGAAACTCATCATGTAATGAGCATATGTTTGGAAGTAAGCTGAGACTAGAGACTGAGTTCACGAAATTGTGGTCATTGAAATCCGGAATCAAAAGATTTCGCTTGGAGGCTTGATGAGACTTTGGCTAGGATCGATTGAATTGTGAGCAAAGGAATTAAGTGGTTTTGGATGGCTAACTTGCCAGGAATAGATAAGATCTAGATATATCAGACGACTTACTTTCAGAGATCACCGATACTGTGAAGTTTATCGATGAGTGTCTTTGCTCTAGTGCACTTTGATCTGCCAAGTATATCGTGCCAGAAGTCGTGGCTCCAGTCTAGACTATGGCATGAGTAATTTTGGAAAGATAGAGTCTAGCTTACGTAACAAGTTCCATTAGGAGGGCAAGACTGAACACCTGTACGCGGTGTCCTCTACGAACCTGGGAGTGAAATATTCTCCCAAAGCCAAGTTCAGTCAAATTTCGCAATATCAAAGAAGTTGGCCCACGAGGCAAAAATCCAAGTTACTTATCCACGTCGTTATTTCGCTCCCAACGAGTTTGACTCCTATCTTCGTCTCATCAAGTCTACAAGTACGACCAAGTACATCCTCATCCCGATGACCACACCACTCTTCGACCTTCTCTGGCCTCAGCTGGTCACCAAATACACGCCCACGCCGATATTTATACCCGACGGAGGAAGGAAAGCGTGGCGCACAAATCTGGGAGACAGTTCTTTGGGATGGGTGTGAGAGGGATCTGGACAAATTGACAAGATGATGCGAAGGACGGATATAACCTCGAAGGGCAGCCGGCAAAGACGAATTCTTCACCTTCCAGTGGTGCCGGTGTAATCGCTCAGTATGCTCTGCATATCTGGGATAGCCAAGAAGAATCGCATCCGAATCGAAGTCGAAAGCAAACACATGTATATCTCCATTTGACGACTTCTCAACCATGCAGCACTCATCATTATCTTCTGAGTCCTCAACCCCGATCTAAGCACATATCAACTCGCCTCGCCGACCGATAGAGGCGTCACCCTAACTGCAAACAGGAGCTTGCCTCATTCATTACCGGCCATCACTCTCTACATATTTACGACGCTATTTATACCCGCAAGGAGGAAATCAAGTCGAAAAATACAAAGTTGGGGTCTTGGTTTACGGGGGACTGCTGCTCTAATGGGGTTATACATCTTGAGGAAGAACAGGCAGCTGAGATGTGGAGCGAGAGGAGAAAGAAGACTCTGAAGACTGTGTTGGGACTGACATTTTCGAGGAGTTTCCAACTTTGGATTTTTTGTGGGCGCCAAGACTAAGATTTCGGCTAATTAGCCAGGAGGGCTTCTTTTGTCGATGAGTCAACGGCACTCCCCAGCGCCCTGGACGGTACAAAAGAAGTTAGGCTAAGCTACTATACAGCAATCACGCTCTGTCAAGACTTTTCTGACATTTCAGCACGACCTTCGGGAAGGAGTTGGAAGGAGGCTAGAAAGGCAGAGGGTGAATTTCCCGAGGTACACACAAGTCTGCAGCGCCCAGCTGGCCGGCCTCTTCGAACGCTTCAGAAGGGGCAATATGTCTTCGGATTTATTCCTAATGTCGGTATTAGAAGAGCCCCGCACCCAGTGGTTTTTGCGAATTTTCCCGGCTGCCATACACCCGCAAATGGCCATCGTTTCGTTGGCTGGAGAGGGGAGATAATGAAGGGCAAAGGGCTCCTCTTAGTGTATGATCGAATGAGGACTTGTGAGGGGTGGTACTGTTTGAGGGGAGCTGTATGGGAGGCATAGGAGGGGATATACTACTGGTATAGGTATCCTTGGCCTGTAGGCAGAGAGGACCTGCATGTCCTACATAGTCATAGACTCAGACAGGACAATAAAATGAATTAATAATAATAACCTCGAAGGGCATGAGATTCCGAATTTTGGCAAGGAGTTTTACGAATTGGGCTTTGTGCGCGCCAAGACTTCGCTTGCGGGAGTGCAGCTGACACTATAAAAACAAGCAAACGATGGAAGGTGTTATGGTTCGCCTCCTGGTGATGTTCTCTGGTATGGTTTGAGTAGCCTGGTCACCTACTCCACTTGGGAAAGAGGCACCTCAGATCACATATCGCGCGGAGAAAAGTTGAAAGATGATGGAGGCATATCTGGATAATCCAGGGTTTTTGAGACGTTCCCCTGGGTGAGTATTCACGGATGAGGGTTGATTAGGGGTGAAGAAAAAGCCACCATAACTACGCAGTGGTACTTGCAAATGAAATCCGAGGCATGAGTGCTCCTCCTTTACGATGAATCATCTCTTCTGTTATTTTCTTTGATATTGTATCATAGCTAGATAGCTGCATACGCAATTAAAATCTGATACAAAAAAAAAAAAAGCCGAATGTGTCAGGGCTCGCAATACTGTTCATGTCGGAAGAAATTAATCATTGACAATTGATGAGGCGCTTCGATAAGCTCTTTTCACAGCAAACGCCCAGTCTACTTTGCTGGCTTTTAATCTAATCTTGCACTCTGACTCTTAAATGATGGGGATTTCAGTACCTAATATTACCACGTCAAGGGTTGGATGGTGCAGTGGTATACCATCCGGGCCGTAATCCCAAGTTAATAATGGGAAGACTGAACACCCACCCCACCTGAGACGGGAGAAAGTTGGTTAAGGTTCAGTAAAACCCATACACCATTGTCTCTCGCGCTGTCATTGTATTTGTGGCACGATGAAAGCACACTCTGATAACCATAAGTTTGTCACGCTTTTCCCTGTGGTAGGTATGCACGGAAGAAGTTAAACGCCGTAAGGGTTAACCTCGAGTGGTATCTGTAAATGAAATCTGAGTGTGAGTGTTCTAAACGGTAAATTGAGTCTTCCTACTGATTATACAAATCTCCCGATAACAAACCTGCATGGGTCTCAAGGCGCCAAATCAGGACAAATTACTAATTTATTAATGACCCAGTCAATGCACAATCTGGCTCCACAAGATACAATGTCTCTATCCAGTCTACTTTGAAGGCTGTTTTCGGAAGATTTCCCCGAGTACTCTGCGACTTGAAGACAGGAATAGAGTTTTAATGAGGGGAAACTCGAGAAATTTATTCGGCCTAAGATGACAACTGAAATGGGAATGGATGGACATTCAACCTAGCGTAACAAGTTCTCCTCTAACCCCGTTGCATGTAGCGATCATGTCTTTCGTCAATCAAGTTGCATGATATTATGGCCGTGCAATCTCTTGCGTGATATTCTGTTAACATGTATGTTGCCTGCAGGGAAACGGGTGGGTCACTTTTGGAGCACTTCAACGGCGATAACAGCCCGCATGATTTGTGACATGAAATAATCTGAATCCTGTGTTGAATCTTTAAGACAAATTAGTAATCTATGCCTTTGCGGCATGCAGTAATGCGCGAGATTAGTTAGACGGAAGACTCTATAGGTTGTAAGGATAAATCTATTAGAGGTGGAACCCTATGGCATAGCTAAAATACTGTTAGATCCACTCGTATTTGAAATAAAGCATTCAGGTGTGAAATGAGGCAATCTAAGTCCTGGCTCATAATTTACTCCAAGCATCCATGATGCGCTCTCTAGATTATTCACTTTCACCAACACCTATACCCTACTGCTGTGGTAATATTCGAAATTTATCAGCACGACTCAAGGAATATCAGTGAAATGTAACTTTTAGAACCATCAAAAAATGCTATTTAGTCACCATGAGCCGCATCTTTCCATTACACATTCAGCAGCTTTCATTCCTCAGCTCCTATCTACCGCTCTCTACACTTTCTGCGCTCATTTTATTGACACTCTCTTTCAAAGCCTAGATTAGCACTGCCGACTTGCTCTGAAAATATCCATTCTTGGTTTGTTTTCATTGAATTAATCAATGAATAGAAAAAATTAACGCATTACAGTAATATTTTTAAGCTTCTTTCACCATGCATTGTGCTCTTGCAATCCTACTGGCTACAGGAGAGAAATCGCTGTACACAGATCGTCTAGTTATCACCAATGATGCAACATCAAATTCACACTATGGCGTGTACAGTCCCCGAGGAAAAGGGTTTCCTGAACCAAGTGCAGACTCAGCTATTTTTATGACTAAGAGCAATGTGAAAATCAATGGCACACACGTCAAGGCTTATTGCTCCCTCAGTATTCCAGGTCACGAGATAGCTGAGAAAATGGCCAACGGTTTGACTAATATTACCAAACACGCCCATCGAAATTTTGGCACCACTCCCCAGGCAGAAGAGGAGTGTATGAATTCAATTAAATCTCTGTCCAAGAGGCTCTTTTTTACGAATCCAGTTAGCATGAAATCTGCAAAAGAAAGTGATAGCTGCTCTCCTGCGCTGATAACCAGTCTAGCCTATCAAGACAAGTTTAAAGTGCGACAAGGCTCGGTCGTTTTGAACTTTCCTTTTATTAAGAGAACTATCTCTGTTGTGCCGGATGATGATATACCCATGGAAAATGTTGTCTATGGTGGTAGCTATTTCGAGGGAAACGTCTCTAGTCCCAAACAAGTACTAGCATGGTACCTCGGTCATCCGCACATATTTACGCGAGATGAGGCAGACGAATGGCAGGCCATCACAAACGTTGGAAAAGAATCGGAAAATGGAGCGATCATCACCAAATTTCTGTGGAATAACGTCGGTCAGCTTTCATATCTCCGAAACTTTGTGGGCAACGTGACAACTTCGAGTGACCAGAAAACTGTCTTAGACCCGACCTACTCCACGGATTGCCTCGACACTAAAGTTCAAGAAGAAGTTGCTGCTGATAAAGTTCGCAAGATTTTCATTAAAAACCTCAGCACAAAACCTGCCATTTGCTCGCTTGCCCTAAAAAAATTGGGGACTTTAAATTAAGAGCATAACATCGGAGTAATTTGCTACAATGAAAGACAGGCGAGCAGACAACACTATGGCTCGAGTATTGTGTCACATGGCAGAGATAACGAAAGAGGTGACCGTTTCAGCGAAAAAATTAATAGGAGCTAATTACGAAAATAACAGAAGTATGGATAAGCGAGGAGGTTGAAGCTGAAGGCAAATGGAAGTGTTGGTATATAAACTAGTAGATCTGTTACGTGAAATGCCCGCAGACTCGTTAGTCTACCCGCAGAGGATAGACTGCCTTTATGTATTGTTCTAATTTTATCAAGCCGTATAAAATCCTTATCTAGATTTTAAGTCTAGCAGGTTGAATTGAATTTATTGTTTAACGTCCGGTTTAGTTACCAGTTTGTGGAATTACGCAGACGGTAAGCCGTTATAGTTAGGGAAAAGGATCTCAAGAAAACAAACCCCGCTATCCTGCCACTCTGAAATAACCCGCCCGAGGTCTCTGGAGTATTTGTAGGGTCGATCCAGTCCGCACTTCTGCCGCGGTGGTTGTTGGTGCTACTAGGGCTATGACCTCCTTCGGCATACTTATATTTGATTGGAAAGGTAAAAGATGATAGGTGTTATTTCTGCCATTCAAAAAAGCAGACAATGAAGCATCTAATCCTACACTGCATTAAATTTACAAAAGAACGTGAAAAAGCATTTTCTAATATACAACCAAGGATATTATGAATAATTCTAAGAACTAAAAGAGGAAGGGAAGCCTTACTACAATTTTTGAAAACTTCCAAGTGTATATCATCCTACAAAGGAGATGTATTAGGCACACAAATAATGGGACTGGGGAGCAATAGGAGAGTTAGTGTTGGTAATATGGGATATTGCTTGTATTTAAAAACTTTGTGTTTTTGTGCCGTTTTTAGGAAAATTGTCATAGCTCAATAGCTGAATACAATATGAATTAAAAAAAAATACCTCCTTCGGCGGACGCTCTAGCCTTTAGTTGATCATTCAATCTCCTCACTGGTTACCAAAGTACCTGATCATCAGTCGTTGCGGAAGTTCGTGTCGCTGCTATCACAGGCTACTCTTTCCATATACATGAGGTTCGAGATAGAAGCTCCATCCGAGCTTAGCGATACTTCTCCTGTAGACCTGAGAGGTTCGGTACACTGTTTCCCACTATGGATGGTGTTGTTAGTGCCAATTCGCGCAGGAAACCATTCTTCTCGGATGGTCCCGGATTTGCTGAGCTCTAGCGCACTCACCGCATCGCGCTGTCTTTCCATACGACTGCGTGTATTCCTGCTGGCTACAATAGAATCACTGCTTTGGCTGGGCCTGTGGTGACCACACCTCTACGATTAACAGCATGGCATTTATATCGAGGCCGTATCTGTCACTTTCGCTTACATTGCCTCCGATGAGAAGCTAGACGCGATCAATCATTAGTTTTAGCCATACGCCTTCAATCGCTCGTGCTTCTCGTGGTCGTGCAATCTTTATCTTTTTCTCACTTGCTTAGAAATATAAGCACCAGTTGCTGTTGTGACCTGAGACGATGAGGTAGTCGAGGTTGGGGTATGGCGTGTGACTCAAGGCCACAGCCTATGTGACGACGAAGGGTTGGATGGTGCAGTGGTACACCATTCGGGCCGTTCTCCAAAGTAGATACTGGGTAGCTTGAACACCTACCCCATTTGAGACAGGAGAAAGCTGGTTCGAACCCAGTAAGATCCACACACCACTCTCTCTCGCGGTGATATCGTACTTGTGGGATGATGAAAGCACGCTCGGATAACCACAGGTTTTTCATGCTTTTCCCTGTGGTAGGTATGCACGTAAGAGGTTAAACGCCTTAAGGGTTAATCTCGAGTGGTATGTACAAATGAAATCTGAGCGTGAGTGTTCTAAATGTCAAATTGAGTCATCCTACTTAAAGTACATATCTTCCGATAAAAACCTGCATGGGCCTCAAGGCGCCAAATCAGGATATATGAGTTATATATATATATATATATATATATCAGTGGTGTCCCCTACGAACCTCCATCTCTCACTGTAGAGTCTGCAGAGCCGAGATTGAGTAACACCTTATCAACTTTGAGCTGAGTTTTCTCACCCTCCGTCAAAGATACGCTTTCGATAACTCATAATACGACAAAGAGGATGATAATGATGCTAGGGATGAGGAAAGATGATGCGGTACCAAATGCTACAACGGTAGTCAGAGAAGCCCTCGTTATATCACAACATGTGCTACCCACCGGCAGGCGAACAAAAAGCCCAAGAAAGAAGATTTCGAGTCGTCAAAAAATATCGTCCCTTCTAACCTTAACTTCTGAATCTACTAGCCAGGAGGGCATCTAAAATACATGAGTTACCCGACGACCCCACTTTCATAACTACTATTGGATACTAGGCTAGGCTTCCTCACGACAGTCACTCTCGACCAAGACTTTTCTGACATCCTTGCACGACCTTCGATTTGTCCTGCGGTACGAATCAGGGGAGGAGTAAGGAGGAGGCTAGGAAGGTTGAGAGACGCTCCCAGGTATACACTGGTCTGCCGCGCCCGACTGGCCGGCCACTTCGAACGTATCAGAAAGGTCATCATGTCTTCGGATTTAGTCCTGATATCAGCACTAGGAGAAGCCCGCAACCACTGTACGCGGTGTCCTCTACGAACCTGGGAGTGAAATATTCTCCCAGAGTCAAGATCAGTCAAATTTCGCAATATCAAAGAAGTTGGCCCACGAGGCAAAAATCCAAATTACTCATCCACGTCGTTATTTCGCTCCCAACCAGTTTGACTCCTATCTTCGTCTCATCGAGTCTACAATTACGACCAAGTACATCCTCATTCCAATGACCACACCACTCTTCGACCTTCTCTGGCCTCAGCTGGTCACCAAATACACGCCCACGCCGATATTTATACCCGACGGAGGAAGGAAAGCGTGGCGCACAAATCTGGGAGACAGTTCTTTGGGATGGATGTGAGAGGGATCTGGACAAATTGACAAGATGATGCGAAGGACGGATATAACCTCGAAGGGCATGAGATTCCGAATTTTGGCAAGGAGTTTCACGAATTGGGCTTTGTGCGCGCCAAAACTTCGCTTGCGGGAGTGCAGCTGACACTATTGTTGTAATAATGAGGTTATGAGAAGTCTAAGAATTGTCACAATGGGTGTAACAGTCAACTTGGGTTGATGTAGGATAGCACTTTAAGTCTAACGTGAAGAAGACAGATATATATTGTAGATCTGCTATATTGATGACTATTGAATATAAGAGTGGAAAAGGTTGATCATATACAGAGGTCTAGTAGCGAGTATTTATACACAAAGACAATACATACAATATACCATCAATAGCAATAACTGTCAACCATTCAGCCATTCAACAACTATGCCATTAGATATACCTGCGTCATATTATCATATAATCATGTATGGTTGAGATACTGGTGTTGTCATTGCTGTGTGCCGATGACGTATCATTGACGCAGGGTCGCTTGTCCTGTTGGTTCACTTGCCCAGTACTAGCCATTCCAAGTTGTGTGATCTATAAGTGGGTCTGATCACAACAACTATAAAAACAAGCAAACGATGGAAGGTGTTATGGTCCGCCTCCTGGTGGTGTTCTCCGGTATAGTTTGAGTAGCCTGGGCACCTACTCTACTTGGGAAGGAGATATCTCAGACCATATTTCGCGCGGAGAAAAGTTGAAAGATGATGGAGGCATGTCTGGATAACTCAGGGTTTTTGAGACGTTCCCCTGGGTGGGTATTCACGGATGAGGGTTGACTTGGGGTGAAGAAAAAGCCACCATAACTTCGCAGTGGTACTTGCAAATGAAATCCGAGGCATGAGTGCTCTTCCTTTACGTTGAATCATCTATTCTGTACTTTTCTTTGATATTGTGTCATAGCTAGATAGCTGCATACGCAATTAAAATCTGATGCAAAAAAAAAGAAAAAAGCCCGCAACCAGTTTTTTTGCAATTTTTTTTTTGCAGTTTTTCCAAGCTGAGATACACCCGCTAGCGGCCTTCGTTTCGATGGCTGATGAGGGGAGACACTGAAGGGCAAAGGGCTCCTCTAAGTGTATGATCAAATGAGGACTTGTGAGGGGTGGTACTGTCAGATGGGAGCTATATGTGAGGCGCAGGAGGGGATACACTACTGGCATAGGTTTATAGGCCTGTAAGTGGAGAGGACCTGTATGTCCTATATAGTCATAGAATGAAAAATGACAACCATAAAGAGAGTAGATGACCCTGTCAATTCATAAATCTCGTTATGGGTAGATATGTTATCATTTAGGAATCACTCTGTCATCATATGTCGAGCTGGCCATGAACATGCCACTTGAGACCCACACTTTATCTGTAAGTCCTGGATGATTTACAGGAATGAAATCAGACGATAGACATGTCGAATATCAAAATTCTTATTCGATTGATACGATTGATCGATAAATTCGCAGTTGCTATTCTAACAGTAACTGCTAGAATTCAAAATAATTGGGGCTGTCATGTAGGCCGCGTTGTAGATACACACGTAACTGAAAATTATGTACCTAGTTTCACTTCGGTAGTCACTAGAATCAATGCGCCCTACAACCTCAATGACTGAGGGGTCATTATTTCCTTAATAGTTACCCTCTATTTGTGAATAATTGATTAACATCTAGTCCCGAGCTGAACTTAATAAACAAATAGTTAGGAGCTATGAAACATCCGGGTCACACCCTTAAAAAGCGAAGCTTATCTATGGTCTCCACATATACGAATCCATCAAGAATCTCATACGTTGAAACTCATGCACGTAGAATAAACACAAGAGACCATGGGACAAATTTTAGATTCTATAGATATTAGGATCCAGAGTCTAAAGCGTTCTGAAGTTCTTATTTCCGAGACCCTGATTCGAGGTTCATAGAAGATCTCCGTAGGTGACCAATAAAACTAGAAGATAAAAGCTTAGGAAGTTATTCCATCAACTTACTTAGCTTTGAAGCTGATATTTAGCTACTTCTGTCTACATACAATAGCTCCATTGATAGATTTAAATCTCACAAATCGAGACTAGTTGGCACGTTTAAGCCCCGATCCCGTCATATCATACCAACATTAAAGAATACCGAATTCACCATTCATGTGGATCCAAGCCAGCTGTTTTAGGTATCACAAAGGGTGTTCAAATAACTTTTTGTGCATCTATGAGTTCAGGCGAGGCTTTTTGGATGAAGGATACCGGCCATGTTGCCTTTTTTAATTCTCTCAAGCGTCAGGGCTGCAATGAGTGCTGCACCAACCCCAGAGCCGTCCTCGGCTGCTAGAATTTCAATGGGATCTTCTTCTTTGGAGTTCTTTTTGGCGGGCCAGTCTAAAATTTCTCTCAGTGCTAATGCACCACGAGCCTTAAAATGCGGGTACTTGTTGAAAACTGAACCATCAGCACCGACGTGGCATGTTTTATAACCCTTTTTAGTAGCAATTGCAGCAACTCCGCATGCAGAGAGGCGCGCGGCCCGAGTCCCAATCAGCTCTGCTAAGCGACGAATAAGTTCTAGTTCGGAGAGATTAGTGCGGATTGATAGCTTGGTTTGAAATAGCTCAAATGTTTCCGATAGATTTTCCCAGGGATCCCTGATATGTTAGCAGATAAGCGTGACCTTGAATTGAGACTAACTCTTCAATCATCGACAAGAATGAAGAATCAAGAGTATATGGTTTGCGGAGTTTCTCGATATTCTGATTCTCAAAAAGGTGGACACCTTTCTTTTCGTGCAGGTCGACGAGGACCAAGCGAAATATTTCACCGAGATATAGACCAGCGATCATTTTTTCGAAAGCTTGTTGTCCAGGACGGGGTGAATCTTTATCAATTATAATATCGTATGGAGTTCGAGGGAGGACCTTGTTTTCATTATCAAAGGCTCCCCATTCGCAATTGATCGCCATAGGGGCGTCAGGGGGAAGATTTAGGTGAGCTAGCTTAGGAATAGAGCCACAGTCCTCCATATATGCCGCATTACAACCAGTGCCGAAGATGCATCCTATTTTCATTTTCGTATCAGTGTAAGCTGAGGCTATAAGAGTACCTGTTGTATCGTTGATTAGAGCTGTAAGTTTAATGGGAACATGCTGTATTGGGTTAGAGATTTAACCCCTCGCATATTGGTAAGCTTACCCTTTTTTCAAGAGCTGCTTCGATCATGGGGACGACGTCATGTCCTTCAACGTGATCGATGTCGAATCCCTTGGTCCATCTCTGGAGTATCCCGTGATTAATGTAGTTCTGTGTAGCTGGATAAGAAAATGTAAAGCCCAAAGGCAATTCAGAAGTGTCGTTCCCATGGTGAGCCTCGATAAACTGCAAGAGACAATCGGCAATGTACTCCCACAGCTCTTCTGCAGTTCCAGATTTGAGCTCCTCAGGCATTTTGTACTTAGACTGAATAATATCAAACTCGGACTTTTCCTCGGTGAGAATAATCTCACAAACACGAAGGTTCGTTCCACCCATATCTAGGGCTAGAAATGTTCCCTGCTCATCACCAGTCGGAAATGACATACACCACGTAGGATTCATAGGCTGTCATTACCATTAGTTTTTTGTTGTGGAGAATAGGTTGAAGTGCTCATTGTATGCTCACAATACTGCCGCCCTCGACACTCAAGCCTAGGAAGTCAGCCTAATTTTGCTATAAATCTAGCCTTGCAAATATATGTTTTCTGATTACCTTTTTCAAGCTCTTTGACAAAGTGAGATGTTATAGCCTTAAGTTTCTCTTTTGGTACAGTAAACTGGTCTTCCAGTCGCCTTATCTCATTTAGTAGATCCTTGGGAACATCGGCCATGGATCCTAGTTCACTTAATGAGCAAGCCTCCATAATATATGAGAAAAAACATTAAATTCTGATAAAGTAGATGGGTGTAGTTTTTCGTACATGTGTTATAAATAGGTGGCTGTTGAGTTCATGTTTGGAATTTTATCATTGGTTGTAAAGTTCCTTACATCTCCAGAAGTACAAAAGTCATTGCTTCTAGTTTCGGAATGGCTCTGAGGCAGAACAATGTTTAATGTTGAGTAGCTCAACATTGTTTACTTATAAACAGTGCAATTTTAGTGTAGATAAGCTTTCGAAATTAAAAGTTTATCATTTGAAGTAAGGTTTATGAACCTTGGAAAAGAATAATGAAGGTTATGAAAGAATGTAGGAGATGTGAAGCCCGGAGTACTACTCTCAGGGGTCAATTCTATGATTCTTAGATTGAGAATATATCAAATACAACTAAGCTTGTGAATTCCGTAAGAAAATATTAGATATCTGTTAACTCATAATTAAAATGTAGTTGTAGCTTTCTTGAGAGCTTCCAGCCATAACTATTGGCTTTACTCTCTAGTAGGAAGCCGTACACGCAATAGTGTTGCTAAGGAATTGCATCCATTTAGGATGATAAGAGTTAAATGTAAGCTGAGATTAAACCGTGGTGTACTCACCCTTCCGGGAAGGAGGCTTTCTATTACAAGGTTAGCACTTATCGGTATAGATAAACCATATTAGGGAATGACGCACCGAGGTCCAAGGCCAACCATTCTTCTTTTTGTTAAAAGTTAGATGTAATTGAATAAAGATATTTTCCAAAATTCTTGACAGAGTTTGAGTGTTCGTCTGAGTACACAATCGATGATGTTCGATCTTACAGGAGGGGTATTGAGGAGTAGGAGAGGCGACCCCATAATAGTTTAAGTGCACGAGCCACAATTTAGTCCCGGCTTTCGTCAAGATGGAGCGGCCGCATAGCCTTGCTGCCAGCAGCTGCATGAGAGAAGTAGGCACAGCTAGTTTCTTACGTCTGGGTTCCATATTAGATAAATCTAGGTGTCAAGCTGTAATCTTACCTGCACTATCAGTTGCACCCATCGGTACTTGTACCACACTTTCCAAGATGGAGATTATCCAGAAAGCCCTTTTCTTGCTTCCATTCTTTTCTGTGTCTTTGCACGCGGAGACAGACATTACAGAAGGGCTAATCGTATCACAACTCAACTTTCCTCCAATGTTTAAGCCTCCGCAGACCTTTCAGAATATAAACTTGATGCGCCTCATCAATCTTGAGAAAGCATATCCGCAAGAATCAATTAACGTTGTGATAAAAAATGTAGCACAGACAGCTCAAGACGAATACTTTATTCCTTTGACAGCTCGGCAAAAGGAAACAATTGGTACCATAGAGGTGAAGGACAAGAACAATCCTGATCAGCATTCTTTCAAGGTGCAATTTGTGAAGGTTGAATCCAACAGGTATGGCTATGGTAAAACGCGCTCTGGTCAACCAGCTAACAATTTCCAGCGACACTTGGTATTACCGCGTTCGTCTCCCAAAACCATTGACACCGGAATCGCAGCTTACAATCGGGATAACTTTCTCATATCTATCGGCACTAAACCCCAAACCGGCTACCATTCCTCAAGGGGGTAGTCAATTTCTCATTTACAATTTCTGTGCCCATGCTTTGACAGCATACCCAACTCTAACACAGCAAACGGATATAAAATTTCCTAACTCTAATGTCGCCGAATATACTACCATATTGAACGAAAAAGGAGAAAGTCAATTTCCAGTCATAGCTGGATCAAGATATACCTATGGACCGTTCACAAAGGTTCCGCCAGGAGTATTTGAGCCCATTACAGTTCGTTATCAGTCTATAAAGCCCCTAATACACGTCCTCAAGCTAGAAAGAGATGTGGAAATAAGCCATTGGGGAGGAAATGCAGCTTTTGAAGAGCGTTATACGCTCACTAATAGAGCTGCGAATCTATCAAAACCATTTAGCCGGGTTGAGTGGGCATCGTCGAATTATTACAATCCACCCACAACTGCGATTAAAGAGCTTACGTTCCCTCTAAAAGTAGGAAGTTTAACGCCATACTACATCGATGTAATAGGGAATGTTTCGACCTCCCGTTTTCGTACCAGTAGCCATGAAGCTAGTCTAGAGGTTAAACCCCGCTATCCAATTTTTGGAGGATGGAATTATCCATTCCGCATAGGATGGGACGCGAATGTAAAGAAATTCCTACGGAAACTGCCTGGCAACGCCCAGTATATCCTTAACGTACCATTTCTGGAGGGACCAACACAAGCCGAAGGAGTTGAGTATAAACTAGTTGAGCTGAGAATAATTCTCCCAGAAGGAGCTAAGTAAGTCATAAAGTAATCCTTATTGTCCCAGCTGATAGAAATAGGAATTTGAGGTTCAGCACCAGCGTACCTCTTATATCCGCTGAGATTTCTACCCACAAAACTTACATGGATACGATAGGCCGAACTACACTTACACTCAATGCCATTAATTTGTTCGATAGCTTGCGGGATCGCGAGCTAGTTGTTACTTATGAATACCTCTCATCGGCAATGCTTCGAAAACCCCTAGTAATATTTAGTGCGTTCCTCGGTCTATTCACGACGACTTGGGTAGTAGGGAGCTTTGATATGAGTATTCAAGCGAAGTCATTATAATTATTCAGAGGCTTGGCTTCAAGCTCATAACTCAGACACTTATCGAGCGAAGTAATGACGAATATACCCAGTGCCACCACAAAATAAATACAGTGATCATCTCGTAAAACCTCTTTTCAATATTACACATCCTAGATAATTGTCCATCTATCCAAAGACAAAAATCTACAAGACACTCAAGCTTGAAAAGACCTTATGAGTTACAATTCCTCTCTTCTGCCACAGTCAACTGCAGCGAGTGAGAAATATTTTTGTGATCAATGGCGGAGCTGGGGTAGCACTTGCTCCGATGGGCCTGAGTTTGGTGTTATGCCTTAGGCATACATGTGGAAACAGCTTTTTTCTTGTTCATTAATGTGCTAGGTTAAGTGACTACCGTTGCACTCCTACTGGAGCTTAAGCACGGGTGGAGCCAGGCCGGATCAGGTTAACTACCGTAAAGTACAAATACCTCTTCCCACCTAAATGACCGGACCGCCTCAGACTTCACCCATGTGTTGAATCATACCAAGCCCAACCGTCCATAGAACCCCTTTTGACGCGCCGAAGCGCAAATTCTTCCTCAGCCTCGGCACCATGCGTCCGAGCCCTTGACATTCTCATTAATTCCGAAATATAAATGTTATCCCAAATCTCATAGTTGCTCTAGCCTTGAACCTTCGTGTCGTACCGTTTCATTGTTGTCGTCATTGGGAATCTGTATGATCCCGTTGGTGTATATTCCTTTTTTTCCCTTTTTTGCACACGTCACGTTTCCATCATAACTTTCCTCATCAGGGTGTGTAGAGGTAGGTGTGGTGGCGAGTATGGAGGTGGGTCGCAGGTGTAGGATCGACTGAGAAGTGTTACCTCGCAAAAATATTAGGAGTTTGAGAGACATCAGTTGTTTGAATACGGCCTCCAGATAGACCCAGGTCCATTCGTGTATCGTATGTTGGTGGTGATGAGCTTTTGTTTAACTTCCTTGCGGTTGTGAAGCCTCTGACGACTGATTTTCGGCCAAAATACCTAGTTCAGCTCCTTCGAGCCGAAAATCTATCAAATAAAATTGATCCACCCTTTTTCATGACTGAATCTCGGCTCTGAGAGAATTTGTCACTCCCAGATTCGTAGAGAACACCACTGACAGGTATCCAGCCTTCGTCCTCTTGGATACATATGTTATTGAAGCTTCGTTGGTGTCTAGAGAGACAGACATATACATCTTGATCAGCCATCATTTCTGCTGTAGAAAATCTATTCTCATAACCTATGATATCGTAGAGATTGATCCTATCATACCAACTGAAGCTGAAAATAAGCATCGAAAAGAAACAAGTTGCTTCAATTATACTTCATTATAATCAGTCCATTTATAAGATTTGGTTTACAATAAACTCATGGAACAAATAGGTATAGTATATATCACTCACGTTCACCATCTTTCGGAACAAAAGAGTGGGGCAGCAAATCTCGCTAGTAGTAGTTCCACCGAGCATTAGTAGGCTTTTATCTCATCAGACTCTAGATTCAATAAAATTTTGTCATATCCGATGAACCAGCCATGCTGGCCACCTTTCAAAGACTCGAAGTTGATTCTTATCTTCATTTCTTCAACCCCACGCAGGCCAGCTCTACCTTATGTTTCCATAAGCGTCGGTATATATCCTATTATTGTAATTTGTTTGCTAGACCTGGCGGTGTAGCTTATCACAGTTAGAGAGTATATACTAGAATGCAGTGGTGGCTCGTTACAGATGCGATTGCGACAATACAATTGAGGGTTGTATGAAAGTTTGGCACTTCTACAGGTCCCAACAGTGTGGAGGTTAATTCAATTATTGATGATAATTAATTGTTATGTCTATTTACAGAAAATGTGTTATAGTTCTACATGTGCCCGTAATCGCTTAGATTTGGCTAGTGGGCTGTCCCCTCTTTTACTTCGATCCCATGTTCCATCAAGTGACATGGAATAACTGCTCACCACAAAGTCCGCAGATTGAACAGCGTTAGATCACAACACCAATCATTAGTAACCACTTATATTACCACTTGCAATTTTTGTCTCTATCGGATACCAAGCATATAACCTTAAGGCGGTGATTCTTGTAATAATCTCAATCCAAGGAATATAATTTTGAGAAGGAAAAAATCAAGCAAGCCTTGTAAAACCAACGAACATAAAGATAAGGTTACTTTCGTTGGTTAAGGATCTGAGGTGATGGATGAATGGGTCTGTCAAGTTTCTTAGCTATAAAGTTTCTGTCCTTCATCGACAGCGAATAACATTAGGGGCTCTATATCACATGAATTACAAAAAATGACACAGTATCAGGAATTAGAGTGGTAACTGTGCATACACTCAAAAGAGGCTTAGATACCCTTTATGTTTGTTTTTTACTTTTTGGAGGGTTTGGGACCTTAGCCAGTGCTTTAGGTCCAATTAAGGTACAGGAATGATAGGGCTGGCAAGGGTTACTGCGTTCGGCCAAAGCTCTTACCGGAGGGCAAGACTGAAAACCTGTGTTGTTGTTGTTGTATTTTTAAAGTCCTGAGCTTAAGTAAAAAGCTCTACATCCTACTATTGGTACAGGACCGGTGGAGCCGGTAAGGATCACTGTATACAGGCCCAACTCATTCCAACCGCGTGAACTTCTACATAAATGGTGGTGTTCACAGCAAAACTAATATCAAATACTTAAATCAAAAACTTAAATCAAAAACTTAAATCAAAAACAAAAATCAAAAACAAAAATCAAATTTAGAAGAAATCCCTGTAGGTCCGGATCCCGCGCTTCTCGCCCGTTCCTTTTCCTGTCACATCTTCTAAGTGACACTTTCTGACCTTCGCTGAGAGCAGAAGATGAGCTGGCAGGCACCCTTTCTCCATCTGGTGTCCTACTGTTAGTGTGTTGAAGCCTTGACGACTTCAATGAGGCTGGCCATAACCTTAAACCTCCTCTTCGGATTCTAGAATCCCAAACCCCGATCCGTCTGACATATAGACGTCGTTCTTCGCGCCGTGAATCGCCTGAATGGCTATTTCGGCTGCAGCTCTGATGCGAGTAAAATCTGCGTGATTTTTCTGCTCGATCTTGCGAATCATCGCAAGCTGCTCTTTTTTCACCGGGCCGAACTTGCTGGGTCTGGCTTTGCAGTACCGCGAGTCCGATCGATGAGGTCCCCCACAGTTTCGACACCGTGTGGGGGCTTTGCACTCCGGTTCAGAATGCATTTTTGATCCGCAGTTCCAGCAAGCCGGAGCGCGGGAGCAACCGCGTGAGGCATGGAAGCCAAGACATCGATTGCACTGAACTATTTTTCGACGAGGTTGGAAGAGCTTTGCAGCTCCGGAGTCATCGGAGAGGCGAAATCCAGGTCGGGGCGTGGATTCGCGAGGGAAGAGCGCTTGCCAGTTCTGGTATGGCGCCCCGGGTTTGCTCGTCCCATGAGGACGAACAAGAAAAGGAACTGATTTGGTCACTCGCGTGACTTCGTCGGCGACCATCTTTTCCGTGATGAAAACGGAACCTGTGAGTGTATTAATTCTCAGCGGGACGGTGGCAATTAGTAGGGCAACCATATTTGACGCTGGTTCCAATTCAATTCCTGATTCTCACCGTTCTACGGAGGAATCAAGGGGCTCTTTCCGAGCGATTTCATCCTTTGCTGTTAGAGCAAAGCCTGTTTTGTCACGCTGAACCAACGTGATGTTGTTGGCTGCGGTACCAAGTGCCTCTGAGACAGCTGATCTTACGCCAGCTGGTGCTAGGAGTCGGTGGGGGTGGTCGTAATCGAGGCGTAGAAACAGTCACGTATCGACCACTGTCCTCGTATTGGCTCCCTTTGCTTTTCGAGCGGGCGGGGCTGCCTTTTTTGTTGATAGCCCAGTGCTGTGGCCAAGGCCTGCTCGGGCTACATTCGCCCAAGTTGTCTTTTGGGCCGGAGCCTGGATTGTCGAAGGGTTAGGTACCCTAATTTCATGAGCCCTCGGCGGAGGAAGGTTGATGGGGCGCGCAGGGAGAGCTGGTTAAGTGCTCCCTGGGCCTAATTGTATGAACTGGCCAATGGCCACTCGAAGGTAGACTTTGATGCCGTCTACAAACTCTTTTTCGTCGCCAATCGAGAGAGGCGAAAGTGCTGCTCCAACACTGCTTATTGCAGTGGAACAGATTGATAAACGTGACTTGGTTTGCATCGTGCGACGCTTCTCGGCTTCCATCACTGATTGCGGCTCCGTAGGATATTCCGGTGCTGATGTCGAAGCTGTGCCTTTTGGAGCTGGCACAGTGAATTTTCTTGTAGATGTTTCTGCTTGTTCTGTCGTCTTCTCTCGGACGACTTCCTTTCCTGTCCATAAAGTGCTTGCCTCTAGGGCAAGCTCGATGGGAATGTTGGTCTTAGGACCAATTTTCTCTGACCTGATGGGCTCAGAATCAGTCATCTCTTTATCGGGAAGGTTTGGAGACTTTCCTTCGATGAAGGCCTCACTCGCAAGCATGCTTGATATTTTCTGCGCGAGGCCAGATGTTTTTTCGGGAGTCCTCTGGCGGACTCTCGCGTTGTACAACATTGAGTTGGGGAGCTTTTTTCGAATAGGTGGCATGATGAAAATGCCAGTGACTCGATTACAATTTATTGAGGAGTGCGACGAGCGCGAGAGGGAGGGAGAGGGGGAAAAGGTGAAGATTCGAAAATCCGAATTTCAAAAAATTGTGGGTGTGTATGTGTTGTTTATTGTACTTCTTTTTTTAATTCAATTTATTGTCCTGTCTGAGTCTATGACTATGTAGGACATGTAGGTCCTCTCTGCTTACAGGCCAAGGATACCTATACCAGTAGTATATCCCCTCCTATGCCTCCCATATAGCTCCCATCGAACAGTACTACCCCTCACAAGTCCTCATTTGATCATACACTTAGAGGAGCCCTTTGCCCTTCATTATCTCCCCTCTCCAGCCAACGAAACGATGGCTATTTGCGGGTGTATGGTAGCCGGGAAAAATTGCAAAAAACCACTGGTTGCGGGGCTCTCACAATACCGACATTAGGACTAAATACGTAGACATACTAACCCTCCTGAAGCGTACGAAGAGGTTGGCCAGCTGGGTGCTGCAGACTTGTGGATACCTCGGAGAATTCACACTCTGCCTTTCTAGCCTCCTTACAACTCCTTCCCGAAGGTCGTGCTGAAATATCAGAAAAGTCTTGACAGAGCGTGATTGCTGTACGGCAGCTTAGCCCCAACTTCTTTTGTGCCTTCCAGAACGCGGGGGAGCGCCGTTGACTCATCGACAAAAGAAGCCTACCTGGCTAATTAGCCGAAATCTTAGTCTTGGCGCCCACAAAAAATCTAAAGTTGAAAACTCCTCGAAAATGTCAGTCCCAGCATGGTCCTCAGAGACCTATTCCCCCTCTCGTTCCACATCTCAGCCGCCTGTCCATCCTCAAGATGTACAACCCCATTAGAGCATCAGTCCCCCATAAGCCAAGACCCCAACTTTGTATATTATGACTTAATTTCCTCCTTGCGGGTATACGTAGCGTCGTAAATTTGAAGTGAGTGATGGCCGGTAATAAATGAGGCAAGCTCCTGTTTGTAATTGGGATAACGCCTTTATCGGTCGTCGAGGCGAGATGATAAGTGGTTAGAAAGAGGTTGAGGACTCAGAAGATAATGGTGAGTGCTGCGTGATTGAGAAGACGTCAAATGGAGATATGTATATGTTTGCTTTGAACTTTGATTTGGATGCGATTCTTCTTGGCTACCCAGACTTGGAGAGCATACTGAGCGATTACACCGGCACCACTGGAAGCTGAAGAATTCGTCTTTGCCGGCTTTGTTGTACTACTTGAATGTATGACTATCTAGCACATTGAGCTCCTCTCTAGCCCAAACCACACCTTGTACAGTGCTCCTTGCCTCTCATTTTTCTTGAAAGATCATTGATATATTACCCTTGTGTTGAAATTATGGGGTACAGAGATAAGTCAGGTGATGGTTAATGGAAGTAATTAATGAAGGGGGGTTTTTTTATTTTTTATTTTTTTTATTATATTAAAGTCCTAAGCTAAGGCTCTAGGTCCACTATCGGTACAAGACTGGTGGAGCCGGCGGGGATCACTGCTTACAGGCCCAACTCATTCCAACCGCGTGACCCGCTACAGAAAAAGTAGCAGGTAAATTATAACTCAGAAACTGTAATCAAAAACTAAAATCAAAACTAAAAGCCAAAGACTGAAATCAAATTTACAAGATTTTTCATGTGGTCCGGATCCCGCGCTTCTCTCCCGTTCCTTTTCCTGCCACATCTTCCAAATGACAAATTTACTCAATCTCCGCTGAGAGCAAGAGATGAGATAGCAGGCACTTTTTATCCAGCCGGTATCCTGCTATTGGTTTGTATATGCCCCAAAAGGGACATCGTCGAGGTTGCTGTGTCCTCAAACTTCTTCTTCAAATTCCAGAACTCCGAAACCTGTAGCCTCGGCCATCGAGACGTCCTTTGTAGCGGCGATGATTGCCTCTTCGGCCTTCTTTGCTGTTGCTCGTGCTCGTGCCACCTTCGCGAACTCCCCTTGTTCGATGTGGCGGATCCACGCGAGCTGCTCTTTGGTCACCGGTCCGGACTTTCTGGGTCTGACTTTGCAGTCCCAAGAATCCGATCGGTGGGGTCCCCCACAGTTGCGACACTTTGTGAGGGCCTTGCACTCGGCTTCCGAGTGCATGTTTGATCCGCAGTTCCAGCACGCTGGGGCGCGGGAGCAACCACCAGTGGCGTGGAAGCCCAAACAGCGTTTGCACTGTTCAATTTGGCGACGAGGCTGGATCTTTGTAGCCGCTCCGGACTCGTCGAGAATTCGGAAGCCCGCACGAGAGGCGGAGTCCCGGTTGAAAAGGGCATACCAGTTTCTGTATGGCGCTCCAGGACGACATGTCCCGTGCGGTCGCACCTGGCATGGACGTCGTTGTGTTTTGCGGTAAATCTCCAGTGAGATCCTACCGGCATCGACCGTCTCAATACGGTTGATTAATTTTATAGTCGCTGGAACATTCGCGATCCGAAAGGCGACAAGGTTGGAGGCTTCCTCGATTTTGGCATTGAAGTCCGACAACTTCGGTGAGGCATCTAAGAGCTCTTCCCTTTCATTTTCATCCGCTGTCAGAATCGCAAATCCGGTTCTGACACGGTGTATAGAGCTTTTTTCACTCAAGGTGTACAGTAGCCTACTACATAATTGATGCCTTATGCCGTCAGGCGAAAGCTGGCGCCATGGGTGATCGCTCTCTAAGCGAAGGAACAGTCGTTTGTCGACTTTAGCCTTCGGAGCTTCTTTATTTTGGGCTTTTGCCGCAGGTCGCGGAACAGCCTTTACAGTTGGGACTGCTTTTTGTTGCAGTCCATTTCTGGCCACCGTGGCCCAGGTGCTTTTTATAGGCAGCGCTGGGACGGTGGAAATCGTTGTGCTCCTGACGTCGGGAGCCCTTGGGATCGGGTTCGCCGGGCGAGGAGGGAGGACGGGTGGCGTGGAGGCCGGGCCCATGGCCATGTATTGCGCGATGGCTGCGCGTAGGTAGACTCTCATCGAGTCTACAAATTGTCTGTTTGACCCGTTGGTCAAAGGAAGAAGGGTGACTTCGACGCCAGAGATGGCGGCGGAGCAAAGGGCCAGATTTGCCGCTGTTTCGGCGGCACGTCGTTGCTCGGCTTCGATGATGGGTCGAAGTTCCGAAGGGCAGTCTGCTTTCGTGGCAGCTTTGGGCTGCGAAGTTGATTTTGACGCTGCTTTGGGTGCAGCGTTCTCCGACAGTTTTGGCGCGGTCGGGGGAGATTTTGACGATTCTCCAATCCCGTGGGGGACGGAGGATGGTTGAGGAATTTCCTCAATAATTTCGACTGACCCGATCATGTCAGTATCGGGCTCAGTGACGGTGGGGAGGGCTTTCTCCTTCCCTTTGGTAGAGACGTTGCTCATCTCCGCGCATTTCGGAGACTGGGCAAGGCCAGGTAATTGTTGGAGAGCCCTCGGGTGGACTCTCGTGTTGTCCAACTTGACGTTGGGGCGCTTTTTGCGAACTGGAGGCATGGTGAAAATGCCTGAGCTCGATCACAATTGTGACGAAACCAAGCTGGTTGTAGTGTACTTTTAGAAAGATTAAACTATATGAAGAGAGAAGTATCACAACTACGGGCAATGACTATTTGTACATCCTTCTAGCTCATCCAATACGTACCCGGTTGGTGAGAATGACATATTGCTTCGCCACTGCCCGTCGTCATCTTTGCCATCTAGCTGACTCTCTCACTTGGCAATTCTACTTCGCCGTCTCACATTCCTTCCTAGCTTTAATGTAATGTGGCCAAGTGAAACTAAGTCGCTTGATACAAGATAATGTGTAACACCCTCCCGAATACGCCCCCAAACTCCGCTTAGGTCTCCGCCTAAGCTAAACCACGGTCAAACCGTAACACAATTCAGAGATAGATGCGACGAGGTCGAGAAGGGAGGAAAGAGGGAAAAAATGAATTTTCGAATTTTCGAATTTCTCGAATTGATGAAGGGTTTGGTTGTTGAGTTTTCTATTATTTCTGGGGGGGGGGGGGTTTTTTTGATTTTATGGTCCTAAGCTAAGCTCTATATCTCCTAGCAGTCAAGGACCGGCGTACACGGCCGAGATCATGCTTCCCACATGCCCAACTCGGTCTCACCGCGTGAACCACTACACAACAAATAGCTAGTTAAAAATAAAAATAAAAACACCCATAAATTCACTTTAAATAAAATTTCAAATGCAATACTCCAATTTGAGGTTGGAAAGCGACACTTCTCGCCTCGTTTTCCTTCCTGCCATGCTTCGTGCTATGACCTAATTAATGTCCCTCCGCTGAGAGCTGGAGACGGAGTCGCAGGTGGGCCCCCGAAGCAGCCGGTTTCCTGCGCAAATTTTGTAAAGTTCTCGAGACACTTAGGCCCGAGAAGCTTGTGGACAAAGTCGTGACATGACATTGTACCTCGTAGTCGACGCGTCTGGCGTGCGTGCAGTCGAAAGTGAATGAAGTGGAGAGGCGTTGTTTCCTCTCCACACGCACACTCCATGGAAGCGGCGAAGTTGTTGAAATGACGATGGCATGCAGCGAAGTTTCCGTGTCCCGTACGGGCTGAGATCAGTTTACGAAGTAGCCGCCGGGAAAGGGCAACCCGCGTGGCTTGCGTCGTCGCATGAGAAGACCCAGGTTACGATATCTAGGTGGACACGCTTCTTCCCACCAGTCGTCAAGAAGCGTTTGCCTGTTCCGGTTCATGAGCCGACGAACGTACGCCAACGTGACGGAGCCAGGCTGACTCTCTTTACTTGGCAGTTGTCGGAGGCCGGAGCGTGCAGCTCTATCGGCCTCTTCGTTTCCCTGTATCCCGGAGTGGGCTGGTATCCACTGGACCGAGACTCGAGCCTTTTCTGATAACGCTCTAAATTGGCGCACGTCGTCGAAACTTGTTGTGGCAGTTCCCGTCAGCAGTGCCTTCACTGCTGACTGACTATCCGTCAACACGTTGATCCGCCGCCTGCCGTCGCTTCCACTGTTCTCCCTCTCCAACAATCCCAGCGCAGCTTTCAGGGCCTTTCTCGCCCCTACAATTTCCGCATCAAGCACTTCACCACCATGCTTGATGCCGCATCCCTTCAACAGAGTTTTTCCATCTCTCTTCAAGACGAACCCCCATGCTGAGCGACCATGGCCCTCCGACGATCCATCCGGGTAGGCAATATCCGATGCTAGTACATCTCCAAGGAACCGAGTAACCTTTTCCTCCTCCTCTTTCCTTGGGCCAGAGCTCGAAAAATAGCATGGCGGCGGCAGAGGCTCGGCGTCTTCCGCGTCCAGGAGTTGACGGTAGGCCCGCTGTACTCGTGACATCTGGATCCCCGGATTCTTGGGTACCCGAGCAGACTTCTTGTACTTCCGTGTTCCAACGTTTGGACACACGCCGGCACGAGTCCGGAGCGGATGTCGGTTGTCTAGTGAGTGCAGTCGAGCCGAAAGCCGTAAGCGGTTCCCTTCCAGAATGATCTTTGCAGTTGGGATACCTCCTTCGCGATGGAGAACAAGATTAGATGTCATTCTCATTACCGGAAGGGCAGCGCGCAGTCTTGTCAAGATTGCCTTGTCAATCATCTCGCAGAAGATGCTGGTTCGAGGTGTGATGATCCCCCTAATAGTCAGACGTTTGAGGCCGGGCCACCAAACATCTGATCCAAAAGTTGCTATTGGAACAATATAAGTATCCACTGCTCGAACCAGTGCCGCAGGAGCGGCTCCTCGATACGCTGAGTTGAAACGGCGCATGTGCTGGGTAACCTTCAACGCCTTTCCACACCAAGTTGTGACATGGTATTTAAAGTCCAGTCGCGGGTCTAGATATACACCAAGCCAGCGTATTTGGTCTGCTAGTTTGATAGTCACGCCGTTCACACGAATAGCCACCGGATTCTCGCGTTTCCTGCCGGGAAACTGGACTATCTCCGACTTGTTAGTATCGAAAGAGACTGCGTTGTTACTTGCCCACTCCAGAAGATGATCGACTTCCTTCTGTACAGAAGTGGCCGACTCAGCAATGCTGCGCCCGAACCCTGGGATCCCGACATCGTCTGCGTAGCTGAACCTCATTCCTGGGTTGCCGCTTCGCATAGGCTCTGCCATGTATAGAAGGAAGAGAAGTGGCGATATTGGTGATCCCTGCGGAACCCCACAAACCAGCTCTCTCTGCCCGGTTACCCCTCCAGAGTATCGGACTTGTACCTTTCGATGTGCAAGAAATGAAGCCGTCCATCGAAGAATCGAGTCTGGCCACCCCTGCTCTTGCATCCTCCTCACCAAACGGTTGTGGAGTACTGCATCGAATGCGCCTTGGACATCGAGAGTCGTGAATGTGGCCGCCCATCCCTGGGTGCTTGCCTCTTCGATGTCGTGGACTACGCATTTGACAAGGTCGTTTGCCGACCTCTTAGGGAGCGCTCCGAATTGTTGGACTGGTGGTGGGTGAGTGAATTGCGCCACGGCAAGGGAGAACCTCGGAAAGTTTCCGCGCGTTACCCTAATCGGCGATGGCTCATGGTCCCATTTTCCGCATCCGGTGGGACTTGTCCTCGAATCGGAAGATGGTCGCTGGTTACACACTCGCTGCGACCCACCCATGCTTGGGCCCCGTTGATGTTGGTCCAGGCAAGATCCAGCGTGTTTCCGGCTCGATGCGCTGGCTCGCCCACAATCAGACAAATTAGATTGTGGCGTTCCGCCCATCTCTCGATTTCGATTCCTTGTCCGCGTGGGCGGGCAGCATCGTGTTGCCATGCGCGGTGCACCGCGTTGAAATCGCCAGCCGCGACGGATCGTGGTGGTGGGTCCCAGCTGAGGAGTGGTCGAATGGCCGTCGGGTCGTTCGGGTCTTTGTACACGTTGAGAAACGTGACTCTGTTTACCACAACCCAGCAGTAATCCGTCGTCGGGGGATGGCAGGGAAAGATTTGTCTTGCCGAAAGGTTCCCTGTATTGATTTGTGTATAAGTCACAGCCCTGGGTCGAATGTTTAGGCCGCCATGTGGTATATGACAGTCGTATCCAGGGTGTGACTTTGTTTCCTTTGTGGCTTTTTTCCACGAAGGTTCTTGTATTAACACTACATCGACGCCTAGCTCGTAAGCTCGGGAAAGCGCGATGTCGTGTGATAAGCGTCCCCTACCTACGCTGATCGACATAAAACTTGTTGTAGGTGGGAGGCTGGAAGGGACCCGTGAAGGGCCCTTCAGGAAGACTCAACAGGATTCGTCGTTCCTGTGGTCGTGGCGTCGGAGGCGACGTCGGTCATCAGAACTTCGAAACTGTTGTTTGATTTCACCACTTCGGGTGAGGCTTGCTTTTGCTTGGCAGCCGCTTGTACTGCTGCCTCAGCGCGACGGGTTGCAGCTTTAGCCCTTATAGCTGCAGCTAGCTCGCGTTGGCTGGCCATGCGAATGGTAGCCAATTGCTCTTTGCTTACAGGCCCTAACTTGGTTGGGCGCGCCAGGTAGAGTCGACTGTCGGACCTGTGTGGTCCTCCGCAGTTGCGGCACTTGGTGTGAGCACGGCACTCGTCTGTCGAGTGCATCGTGGAGGTGCAGTTCCCACAGGCTTGAGCGTGAGAGCAACCGCGCGTTCAATGGAACTGCAGGCAGCGTTTGCATTGCTGCACAGTCTGTCGCGGCTTGTGTGGGACCGCGACACCCGAGTCGTCGAACGGGCGGAATCCTTGTCTTGGTGCTGCTCCCTTCCTGAAATGGGCAAGCCATGACTGGTATGGAGCGTCAAGGCGAGTTTTCCCGTCGGGCCGTACCTTGACTAGCACGGCCTTTGTGACTCGAGTGATCTCCTCGATCACCATCTCCTCCGTCACTTGCACCCTTCCAAGAAGAGTGCGGATAGCGACGGGTACCGTCGAGATCTGGAGCGCCACGAGGTCGGAGGCCCCCTCTAGTCTTCCTCCGATGGGAATAAAAGATTCCGACGCTTTCAATAGGAGCTTGCGAGATTCCAGGTTCTTCGCTCTGAGTGCGAAGCCAGTTGGGACACGGTAGACGTGTTCAATTGCTGCCTGAGGCGCGTTGGTCAGCTGCGCCACCGCTTCTCTGATGCCAGCTGGCGAAAGATTTCGCCACTGATGTTTTGATTTTAGCCGGAGGAACAGTCGGTTGTCCGGCGAGGACGAAGGAGCCGTCTTGGCCGATTTTTTGGTCAGCGGGGTCGGCTTTTTCGGGGCACCACTTGCTATCACTGGCGTCGGGTGATTTGGTAACTCATTCCCGGCTACAGTTGCCCAGGTTGGAGTTATCTGGGGGACCGCGACGGCAGGCTTTGCCGGCCTGACGGTCGACGGTGAGAGTGTCCCGCTGCTGCTGACCTGCTGGCCGATGGGGCGGGGGGGAAGGCTTGTCGGCACTGGTGTGGTTCCAGTGCGCAGGAAGTGGGCGAGGGCGCCCCTCAGACACACGTTCATCGCGTCCAAGTATTCTTTGTTATCTGTCGTTTTCATGGACAGGATAACACTTTCCAATGTTTTTAACACCGTTGACCCTATCTCGAGCCTGGCTGAGGTGTTTGCAGCCCGCTTTCTTTCGGCTTCGAGTAAAGCCTCTATTTCCGGCGGGTGAATTGGCGTGGTGCCGGTGGGAGCACCACCAGAAGAGTAGTTGTGGCACTCAGCCGTCCCTGGAATCGAGGCCGGGGGTGGCTGAGGTCTTGGGGCATTTGCTGCCTCTGTGCAAGTGGGGACTTCCGTTCCCGTCGGTATGCTTTTGATTGATGTCCGCTTTACTACGGGAACAGCAATTTTTCTAGCCGCACGGCGTGCGGGCTCGGTCGTTGGTTTCGTCGAGACTGCTTTCTCGACGACAATTTCTGGGGTCTTTACCGCCTCTAGGGAGCTCTCAGCTCCTGCGCTTGCCCATCGTGAGTCTTTTAGACCCTTGTTTATCAATTCATTGATTATTTTTTCGGCTTCCAACATCACAGTGTCGGTTTGGCCGCGTTCCTCCAATTGTGAGATAATGTCGACTTCCATCTGGTCGAGATCGGAGGCGTTAGCTACCAGTCCAGAGCCTTTCATTCTCTGACCTGCCACGCTTCTAAATATTTCACGCATGGATTTCGGGGTATCCAGACTTGTCTGGTGGTTGTGTTTCCCTATTTTGGAGGTTAACACAGATTTCGCGATTTTCGCGGACTTTGAGGGTACCGGTGCCATTTCAAGGCTGAGTGGCGCGGTACCACGAGAAATTGATCTTTCGATATACGACGAGTGATTGGAGGGGGAAATTGGGAAAAAGAGAATTTTCAAATTTTCGAATTTTCGAGTCGTGCGGGTTGTTTGTCTTCTATTTTTCGTCCGTCGGGGCGCCAAGCTTGACTTAGGGCTCTACTACCCACTAAACTACCTAGAGGCATAGACGCCAGTGCTTACTGCCCTGGTGGCTTCGCACTTGCTACTTCCTAACTAGGCTTGCAGGGCAATTCTCTAATTACATGATTGCGTTTAGCATAGCACCTGCACTTTTTCAGCCAGTCCCCGAGGCTCGTTATGTTGAAATAGGTGCTTCAAATTATGGTAAAGACAGGGATGTGTAGAAGACACGTCACTAATCTCCCATTAATTGTGAGGTTAGTATTAATGCGCTTTGACGTAAATACCAACCACTAGATTTTATTATTACAAAATATAGTTTATATAGCACTCTGTGTCCTAGTGAGAGTAATTAACAACTCTCCACGACAGATTTACAGACTCCTTTACTTTCCCACTCGCTTCACCAAGTGATACAATCTGTGCCTAACAGCCACAAGCTTTTGCAAACCAATCCGCTCAACACTTTACTCATTTGATGTATAACATACACTCTCGAGATACTACTAATAGATCCATTCAAATATACCGCACCATCCATCCATAATGCAAGGCTCAGAGTTGGGGCAGAGTTGAAGACCTATTTATTTCTTCTCTGGGGTTTCTAGGGCAGGTCTTTATGTAAAACTCTGAAATAGAAAGCCACTTTGCTACACGTAGGGCCCCTTCCCAGGTTCCTAGCAAAATATTCTTTGGGTCCCTTGAAGATGCTGGAGCTCGAGGAGGTCTGTGAGTGGTTGGGTGGCACTCTAGGAAGTGCAATGGGGCTTTGAGCTGTCCGCAGCCACAATGAAGGTTAGCGCCCTCGTGATTGAAACGGCGGTGGTACTCTGCAAAGTCACCCTGTCCTGAACCGGCAGCGTATAGTCTAGAGAGAAATGGTCTGGCTAGTGTGAGTTCCTTAGGGTTACGAGAGTATGAGTCAATGGCAAGCTCCCCATAGGATACTGGGGCATGTCGGTCCCAGTAGTCTTTCAAAGCCGTCGATACTTCTGCCTTGATGCAATTTTTCGCGGTATCAAAAGAAACGTACCCACGGAGTACAGGCGGGGTTTTTGAAAGCCCCTCCCGGGCAGAGGCGTCGGCCAAAACGTAACCCAATATATCAGAGTGGCTTGGGATCCAATAAGCCTTGACTTTCCCGGGTGGATCACGCTCGATGGTTCCTGTAAGGGAGGAATGTGACAGTGCGCCTCTCTTTTATGCCAGCGCGTGACATAGTAGGCCTCTTTCAGATTTGAGATTTGCTCTACTTTGTTGTGCAAGAATACCCGCTTTGATCTCCTCACTACTTTGCCAAAGGCACGTCGTTCAGAAGTTGCTGACAGACCCGCGCGCCGAGCTCTGCATGTAAAAAGCCCATCTACTACAAATTAAAGGGGGACTATTCTCAACACCTGTCAGTGGTGTCCCCTACGAACCTCTTGCTCTCACTGTAGAGTCTGCAGAGCCGAGATTGAGTAACAAAGTTCTCACTTCGACGAGGATTACCAATCGCTTTCGCGGTCTATATCGTCTTCATCTCTCAACACATCCCCCCTATCACCACTATCATGAAGCTAACCACGATCAGATCAGATGATAGGGTCGGAGCCCTACTCATCACCAACCCTTGATCATGGAGGAGAAGCCATCCGATGAGTTTCCCAAGCGTGCCCAGTACCCGATACGGACATGGTGGATTGGATCAAGTCGGCCTCGAATGTTACAAACAAGGGACATATAGATTGATTTGCGTACCACATGTGGTCCCGGTGTCTAGGCATCGCCTGGCTGAGGCTGTAGTTTGAGACTTTTTCCCGCGCACGCAGTTTCCATTGCTACCATTTTTTTTGGGTAGACGGTTCCGTGGAAAAAGTGGCCGAATTCTACGGGTAAATACTGAGCTGAATGGCTATTCGTCAAGAGCAATATATCAATGATCTTACGAGAAACATGAAGAGCAAGGAGCACTGTACAAGTTGTGATATGGGTTAGAGAGAAGCCCAATGTGCTGGATAGTCTAAAACTGAAGTGGTACAATAAAAACACACAACCACAATTTTTTGAAATTCGAATTTTCGAATATTCACCCTTTCCCCTTCTCCCTCCCTCTCTCGATATCGTGATATCGTACGCCCTTAATTTAAAATTTGTGAGCGACTGGCAGGCTACCAATATGCCCCCAGTTCGCAGTAAGCCATCGCGGGCGAAAGACATCGTAGATAACCGCAAGCACCTCAAACACGTTGCTCGACAGAAAGCAAGCGTCAAGTTGGGCCCACTGACTGCCGTTCAAGAGATGAACATCTACCAATTAATCGACGAAAGTACCATAGATTGCGATATGATAGATGTTGGCAACTTTGACATTGACAAGATTCTTAAGAATCTGAAAAGACTACCCAACTCAATTCACTCCAACCCAGATGCGACCGGAGCTGAAAATGCAGCGACGAGTCGTAACAATTTTGGGACAGCGACTATCGGACAGCATATACTTCCTCTCATTGAAGTCGATGTGCCGGCTATGAGGCGGCCTGCGATTGCAGATGCTAACAAGGCAAAAGGCGCAGCATCTACCCCGAACCCTCTGGAACATACACCAGGAACCACAGAAAAGAATCCTTCTCCCAACGGTGGAAATGAAGGCAGGCAGACGGAGGAATGCTCCCCCGAACTCAGAGCCTTAATTGAGGCTGAGGAACGCCGGGCCACAAAAACTGCTGAAAATGTAAAAATTTGCATCGCTGCAATAAACGGTGTCGAGAATGCTCTCTCCCCCCTATCCAAAGGGTCGAGTGTTCAATTTGTAGACTCTATGAAAGTCTACATTAGAGCTGCAATAGCTCAATTCATGATACCGGGACCGGGTACAGTCCTCCCAGTACTTCCCTCGCGCCCTGAAACCCAGGCTACTGGCAGCAAGATTATAGAACGTGCCGCCAAAAAGCAGGATGAGCCACAAAGTAAAGTGACTCATGATAAAGTCTCCAAGGCCAAAACCACTTGGGCCTCAATCACCTGCACCGGTATAAAGACTCCCCCGGCAGCTACAAAAATCGCGCAGGCTATGCCAAAGGTGGCAAACTCGACGCGACCTTCAAAAAACCCGACCGTCCCAACGCAATCAGGCACCAAAGATGAACGCTTGTTTCTTCGCCTTGGAAATTAACGCCCTTGGAGAAAGCTATCACCGTTTGGTGTTAGAGAGGCTGTGACAAAAGTGCTTGAAATTCCTCAAGCCAATATTGAGCACGTATACCGTGTTCCAACTGGCTTCGCAATTAGAGCCGAAAACCAAGAGGCACGCGCCATCATGTTAAGCCTAGCTGGGTCCCTCATCCAGCAAGATGCCATACTGGAAGAAGCATCGGACCTGGGCTCACTTAGAATCGCAACAGTCCCAGTTGCCATTAATACAATAATGGGTAGAGTAATCGTCACTGAAGAGATGGTAACAGACGAGATAGTCAGGGTCACCAAGGCTGTTCCGGTAAAAGTTCGCCCACATGGGAAAAGCCGACTTGGAGCCCCATACCAGTCATGGGTAGCCGTTTTCGAAAAAGCATCGATCCCTCGGCCAGGTTTCCGACTTTTCGACGACTCTGAGATTGCAGTCCGCCACCAGCCTCGTCAAAGCATTAACCAGTGCAAAAGATGCCTACAATTCCATGGCGCCAGAGGCTGCTCGCGCGCCTCAGCCTGCTGGAATTGTACTTCAACTATGCATTCCATCGCGGAGTGCAAGGCACACACCAAGTGCCGCAACTGCGGAGGTCCACACAGGTCAGATAGTCGGGACTGTCTAGCTCGTCCTACAAAGTCTGGGACGGCCTCCAGGGTAAACCTACAGACCATCAGGCAGGCTAGCAAACGCGAATTCGCGGCAGTTACTCGGGCCGAAGCAGCTGTCAGACGCGCAGAGGCAGCGATGACAGCAGCCGCAGAAGCGTCAAATACTAACCAGCCAGGTTTTAAATCGAGCAACTGTTTTGAAGTTCTCATGTCCGACGCTACAGCAACTGTAGCCGAGGTCGATGAGGCATCAAATCAGCAAAAATCTTTGTGAAGGGCACCCCACGGGTCTCTTCGAGCCTCTCTCCTACTCTAAGCTTTATGTCAATAAACGTAGGTAGAGGGGGCTCAACGCAAAACATTGTGCTTGCCCGAGCATTTGAGCTGGGTATCGACGTGGTTCTTGTTCAAGAACCTCTGTGGAATAAACAAAAGAACACAACAAAGGATCACCCAGGATATACCTATCATCTGCCTAACGGCGGCGAAAATGTTAGGCCGAGAGCAGTGACCTATACCCGGATAGACGATAAAAAGATATCGGCAACACAGATCTTTCCTTATGTTGTGTCTATAGGAGACTATTGCTGGGTTGAAGTGAACGGTATTACTTTTCTCAACGTCTACAAAGCACTCAATGACTCGACAGCTATCCAGCCACTCATCAACTGGATTCCACCGCCAAACTCCGTCGCTGCTGGGGACTTTAACTCTGTATATTGGGCTTGGCAACCTGGCGAGGAACGTCCTCATGGACAAGGAGAAATGATCGAGAAATGGGCAGACAAACACCATTTGACCTGTCATATTATTGGGAGCCCACTCACCGAGCTAGAACTCGCTAGATTTAGTTTGGAGTAATATCGACGGCGCCCGTGCTTGGGTAGATCGTGGTGGATGTGTCACCAGCGATCACTTCCCTATCCGAGGACAAATTCCAGTTCGCAACTCAGTGATGAGACCCGAAAAGGCAAAACTCCGAGTAACAAAGGAAAAGCTACCCAGATACGCCAAGGTAATTGCACAGTGGGTCTGACCACCACCAGTTCTTGACACAATCAAGAGGGTTGAAGAGTATGCCGAGGAAATTTGTTTCCATCTCACTAATGCAATCAATGCAGTAGGAACACGACCAAAAGCCCGCTGCGGCAGATCTGCTCCGTGGTGGACCCTAGAGTGCAAGGCAGCCTTCGCCGAGTACAAAAGCGCGATAACTCCCAGCCAGCGGGCACTCTGCGCGAAAAAGCTCCGATCAGTTGTGAAGACCTCGAAAAAGGAGTTCAAAGCCCAACAGGTCGAATCAATTACTACGCCGACTGATGTATTCAAGCTAATGAGAATGGATAACCCTAGACAGGCTAGTATCCCTCCGCCACTGAACCATAATGGGACGTTGATAACAGATCCATTAAAACGGGCCACGATCCTTCGCGACTCCCTCCTGGCACGATTTCAGGCACCAGATGACTTGTCACCATGTACAATCGCGAGCAGCAGTCGGATACCATGGGAAGAGGACGTAACAGATGAAGAGGTCCGAGCCTGTACCATTGGTTGCGGAAATACGGCCCCAGGAGTAGACGGAGTCTCCGTAAACTTGCTGGAGGCGTGTTGGAATACAATTGGGCCTTGGATTTCCCAACTGTTCCGAGCTTGCATTCTGCTTGGCACCCATCCAAAGTGTTTCAAATTAGCCGAGGTGGTCCTCCTTCAAAATAACGATAGAGACCCAACATCAATCAAGGGTTGGTGTCAGGAACTGAGGATAGAGGTTACCGGGATATAATGGTTGCCATGGGTTACGAATCGAGTAATCGAGTAGTAGAAGGTGGACTCTATGAGACCTAGGTTGCTCTGGTTACTATGATGTATATATGGATTGGACAGAGCCGCAGTAGAGGGCCACGTCTTGTCTTCCGTCTTCCACTGGCCTTGTCTCCGATCCTAGATTCCCTCGTCCCTCGTCCTTAGTTCTAGTGAAAATCACAAATTTATACCTTTGACTCTTGCCAACTTCCTCAGATATTTCCCAAGTCACTCAGTAACACTCCCGACGCTACCTTTGGCACTCTCGAGTTTGACAGGTGGAGACCAATCGCTCTTCTCTCATGCTTGGGAAAAGGATTAGAAAGGCTCTTAGCTAAGCGGATGGCACACCTTGCAGTTATCCATGATGTTGTCGGCCAGCAACAGCTTGGTGCACTGCCGAAGCGCACAGCAACGGATCTGGTCTCATGTGTGGTCCACGGCATCGAAGAGGCAAGTTCACAAGGATGGGCAGCTACTTTTGTAACGATAGACGTTCAAGGAGCATTCGACACGGTTCTCCATAATCGTTTAGTAAGGAGGATTGTCAAACTCGAGGGTACCAGGGGTTGTGTTTTATGGGTAACTTAGAAGTGCGAGTGATATCTGACAAGATTTATCATAGACTAAGGTATTAATTCGGGATTGTAGCTATGACTGAGGACAAGGGACAAGAGAAACTAGGACAAGAGACAAGGTCAATGGAAGACGGAAAACAAGACGTGGCCCTCTACATCGGCTCTACCCAGCCCATATATACATCATAGTAACCAGAGTAACTAAGGCTTCAAGGGGTGCGCCTGCTGCTATTCTATTACTTCATTTGTAACCCATAGCAATCATTGTAACCCGGTAAACGCTCTAAGATGAGAGAATATTCAGATGTAGTGTAGGGAAAGAATATGAGGGTGCTGCTCTATCCTCAGTTCCTGACAAGGATGCAGGAGCAGGGATGTCCGGAGTATATTCTCAAATGGACTAGCTCCTTCCTCGCCAATCGGATGGTTCAAGTGCGATACTCTGGGGGAGTCACTGCCAAAAGAGAGCTAGTGTGCGGAGTTCCACAGGGCTCAACGATCTCGCCACTTCTCTTCCTTCTATATATGGCAGAGCCCATGCGAAGTGGAACCCCGGGTCTGAGGTTTAGCTACGCCGACGATATTGGTATCCTTGGATTTGGCCGGACGATTGCAGAGTCTGCAGCCGCAGCACAGGACGAGGTCAATAACCTGCTAGATTGGGCTCGAAATAATGCCGTTGCTTTCGGTACAGACAATTCCGAAGTCGTACAATTCCCCGGACGATACCGCGAAACATCGATTGGAATTTATGTCAACGGAAGCCTCATAGAACCGTCGCAAAATGTCCGCTGGCTTGGTGTGGCAAAGCGTTGAAAATTGCACAGCACATGCGTCGCTTCAATACAGCCTACCGAGGAGCCGCTCCTGGGGCGTTTGTTAAAGCGATCGACACGTGTATTGTCCCAATTGCAACGTACGGAGCTAACGTCTGATGGCCTGGCCTTAAACGCCTAACAGTACGAGGGATGGTGACACCGCCCACTGCTGGCCTACGTAGTATGATTGATAAGGCTGTCTTAACGGGTCTTAGATCAGCACTACCGGTAATGAGGACAACCCCCAACGCGGTACTACATAGGGAAGGAGGAATACCAACCGGGAAAATCATTCTCGAAGGAAACCGACTTCGCCTCTCTGCCAGAATGCAAACACTTGACGACCGCCATCCGCTCAGGATCCGTGCTGCAGTTTGCCCAAATGTCGGTACGCGAAAATATAAAAAGCACAATCGAAAATCTGCGCGTCCTGAAATTCAAATGTCACGGGCTCAGCGTGCTTATAGACAGCTACCAGAGGCAGAGGCCGCGGAACCTCTTGCCCCACCATTTTATCAATCGCGGCCGGGTTCGAAGTTTGGTTCGAGAAAAGACCAAATAGAAGCCTGTAAACTTTGGATCACTAATGTGCCAAAGTCAGAAATCTGTGCTTACTCGGACGGAGCATCGGAGGGAAAGGGACGCTCAGCTTGGGGGTTTTTCCTAAAGCTGGATGGGAAAACTTTTCAAAAAGGAAGTGGCATAAAGCACGGTGGAGAGGCTTTAGATGCAGAGATTACGGGGGCACAGAAAGCTCTTAAAGCAGCGTTGGGTCACCTAAGAGGGAAGGATAACCTGGCGAAGGGAACGACGCAGTGTATTAATGTGTTGATGGATAGTCGACATGCGATAAATGCACTGAGCACGGGCAGGTCCTCGACCCGACAGCTGGTGGAATGAAACCTGCCCGTCACGGTATCGGGAGCTAGATCTGCTCATGCGCCGTCGTAAACCACCAGAACTGGGGCTTTCCAGGCTACAGTTACGACATCTCATTGCAGCCCGTACGGGCCACGGTGATTTCGCGACGTACCATCGTCGCTTCAACAATCCGCACGCTATTACAGAGTGCATCTGTGGGGAGGAAACCACCCCTACCCACTTCATACATTGTCGACTCAACGCAAACATCACGCGTCGAATCAGAGGGCCATTGTTTCAAGGTGCCTTCCAACATAAGCTACTCGGGCCTAAGTGCTTCGAGAGCTTCAAACAATTTGCGCAGGTTACCAATTTTTTTGGGTATTCTCCTGTGCATCCATCTCCTACTCTCAGTGGAGATCGAATATAACTCGTCAGGAAACTAAACCTGACAAAATGGGAATCGAGGCGAGGAGTATTGCTTCCCATTCTAAATTATTTGCAATTTATCTTTTTCTTTTGTTAATTTTGGGAAAAGGAGTTCGCGTCGGCGCATATTCTTAACTTACTGCTGGTTTTGTGGTGGTTCATGCGGTGGAATCAAGCTGGGTATGTCTTAGATGTAGTTCTGGCTGTGAACATCGGTCCTGTACTCATAGTGGATTTGGAGCTTTAGCTTAGGACTTTAATAAAACAACAACAACAAATAACATACATACTACAAATTAAATCTATGTACTGCTAGTAAGGTCACATGACCTGACTACCTCAGCTAACATCAGTAGGTGCATTTCTTCCCCTCTTCAACAACCTATTATATATAAACTCAATTATTTCTGGAACTATCCATTATCACAAAATATATTTTGGAGAAAAAATGCCCGTTCAATTTGTCCCTCTCCAAAACGACCTCATTCTTCGGACAGCTTGGGGTAGGAAAAAAACTTGATTATTATGTATATAAGAAGCTAATACTTTGAATTAAACAGGCGAGAAGGTTGAGAGACCACCGATCTGGGTTATGCGGCAGGGTAGGACACTAGTCTTTGATCAAACTTTAAACTAATATTGCATCTCAGCTGGCCGATACTTACCAGAATACCATGAAGCCAAGGGCACACGCGACTTTTTCGAATGCTGTCGCTCCCCAGAGATTGCATCAACTCTAACACTGCAGCCTATTGAACGGTTTGCAGGTTTGATTGACGCGGCCATAATATTCTCGGACATTCTAGTGATCCCTCAAGCTATGGGGATGCTAGTTGAGATGCTTCCTGCTAAGGGACCGCATTTTCCGAAGCCGCTACAGTCTCCTGATGACCTACAGTACTCTGAAGTTTTGAATAAGAAGGTCAATGTGTCATCTGAATTACAATATGTATATGAGGCTATAACTATGACCCGACACAAGCTTATGGGGAGAGTTCCACTGATCGGATTCTGTGGTTCTCCTTGGACCCTTTTCTGCTACATGGTTGAGGGGGGAGGGAGTAAAATGTTCATTGAAACTAAAACTTGGATCTATAAACATCCAGAAGCCACCGAAAAATTGCTACAAAAAATTGCAGAAGTCTGTGTGGAACACTTGGCTCTACAAGTCCAAGCAGGAGCCCAAGTAAGTCGATCAACATTCTAGCTACCTTTGCCAACTTAACTCTATAGCTTGTACAAGTCTTCGATTCATGGGCAGCCGAACTTTCACCTGCCTCATTTAGAAGATTCTCACAACCTTTTCTCGAATTCATATCTAAGATGCTTCCACTCAAGATTAAGACCTTAGGTTTGGACCCTGTACCAATGATAGTATTCGCTAAAGGTGCCTGGCATTCTCTTGATTCCCTATGCAATATTGGGTACCAAGTAGTTGGACTGGATTGGTTGCAAGACCCTTCAGAAGCTATTAAGTTAAGAGGGTCAAGACCTATCGTTTTCCAAGGAAATGCAGACCCTGGTGTCTTATACGGATCCCATGAATCGATCACAAAAGTTGTGGAGGACATGGTGAAGGGTTTTGGTGGAGGAAAGCAGGGTTGGATAGTTAACCTTGGGCACGGTAGCTTACGAAGCAATCTCTCCACTGATTCAAGTCTAACTATCCGCAGGAATCACTCCTCGCGTCAACCCGGAAGACTTACGTTTTTTTTTCCAGGAGATTCGTCGTCTAACTTAAAGGCGAACTTTCAGCAAGAAAATTCAGTTGGTCAGGTCTTAAAAGGTGTTGGAAAATCGTTATGGGTTCGATGAGTAAGGCGGCTCAGAGAAAATGGGCGCGATATATGAATATAATGATGATATGAATAGGGA
Organism: Blumeria graminis f. sp. triticale; assembly: GCA_905067625.1. NCBI lineage: Eukaryota > Fungi > Ascomycota > Leotiomycetes > Helotiales > Erysiphaceae > Blumeria > Blumeria graminis. The sequence goes on along the minus strand of LR898475.1, from coordinate 7,406,326 downwards.
GAATATGTGATATAACGCGGAGAAATGAAAAATAGGTTGGACTAATTAATGAGATTGTCTGTCTTGGTGACCCCTGGACAGCTTATATACATGTATACTTGATAGACCAAATCCAAATCAGATACTATCCATCACTTGTTCCATACTCTAAAAATGACAATGAATCGCACGACAGTGTACAACATGAGTATGGGGTCATGGTCGATGGATGAAAGTCTACTCGGGTATCAAACAATACCATGCACTAGTTGAGTCTCAAGCATTAAACATGCTCAATAAAGGAGATATCAATCACCTTGGTCATGAGTCAGGTCGTGAGTCATGTGTGAGAAACTTAGCTGTTCCAATCAAGGGAAACTTCAGACATAGAATCTGAAATTCCGAAAAAGGCAGCCAGCTCTAAATATTGGGCTAATCATTTAGATATCGGTGGGTAACCCGGGCAATGACGTAGACTAACTATTGAATGTGCTTGAATAGACTCAATCTATAGCGATTCAGCTAAATTGACAAGTCTGTTGAAAATACGGAGTACAGAGATAGGTCATATGATAATCATTGGCAGTTATTGATGAAGGAAATACTTCTTGGGGTTACTATCATTTTTGCGTTAGGATACACTTTGTTGATCTTACTGTGCTCGATAACAAGTTATCTTGGCCAACTGGTGTTTGGCGTACGGAGATTGAGCATACCCCGTACTAGAGTTTATTTTCTCAATTCACAGCGTATTCAGCCATCTAGCTATGACACAAGACCGGTGCTAAAATTCCTGAATATTCGTGAGAGAATTGATTAGATACCCCGTTACCATTACCGCTCCCCTCCGAATTCTCACAGTTGCAAGACCCCGGATCTTCAACATGTCTCCGGGGCCTGCCAAATCATCGCAACCTATTCGCCTTCAAAGAACCATTGATAGAGCGAACACCAGGCTGGAAAAGCGCTTGGCAAAAAAGAATATACCATTGAGCTCGATAGACGGGCGAAAAATGGAGCTGGACATGACCGAAAGGATAAGAGCCTTCGAAGAAGACTAACTCCACGAACCCCGATGTCGAAATGGGTGATGCGATTGTTGACCGATATATCATGGAGGGACTTGAGAGCTCACGATGGAATATAAATGAACCCAAAGACGGTCAGGTCTTAGGGGCCCCGGTTATTATAGTCACGAGAAAGATTGCTGTGCCGGCCACAAAGCGGACAGCTAATGCAAACTTTAAAAAAAGTCGACGAAGTCGCGCCCACCTCAACACCTCAGAATGCCATTCCGGGGGCAAGTGGAAATAATCAATCTTCTTGCAGTGATACTAGCTCCAAGAACACTGCGACTTGTCCTCCCGAGCTTCGAGCCATACTTGAAGCTTAAGAACAGCAGGCAGCCCAGACCGCATTTAACCTTATAATATGCACCGCTGCCATCAACGGTGTGGAGAATGCACTCGCACCTCTATCCAAAGGGCCGAATGTTCAATTTATAGACTCCATGAAAGTATACCTCAAAGATGCAGTAGCTCAATTCATGTTGTCGGGACCAGGAACAGTCCTTCCCAACCTCCCCCCATGACTAAACTGCAAGAATCATTACGTAAAGATCGTGGAAAAAACGATACAAAAGCAGACAGAGCAGCTACAAAAATATAACCAGTCGAGGATAACTCCGGTCAAGCCTACCTGGGCAACAGTTACTCGAACTGGCCTCCACAAGCCGGCAGCACCTGTAAAAGATATACGGGTCCATAATGAGCCCTCCAGCAAAGGCTTCGAAAACTGCCCCCAAAGATGATTGTCGGTTTATCACCGGTTCTAGTTAATGTGCTAGCACAAGATTGGGCAAAATAGTTATTGATCAAAACATATATCTATATCTCTATATCTAACATGAATAATGAACGGAAGTAAACTCCAACGCCGCACTGACACCACGTGACTAATATCCGTAAATTTCCCCATAGCTTCTCTACCAACGCCAATATTCACACACTAACAACTCTTTAAATGATAGACAACTAACTTAAGAAAATTCAAAGGAAATAATTCATCCCAAAAATAATAGTATCAATTTTTTTATGCTTTTACTTCCGGTTTACCCATCCTTCAAGTCTGACTCTCAGTTCATTTTTCTCAATCAGTGTCCTTAGGGCTGAGGTTGCGTTTTCTTTTGTCATAGAGTCTGCTGGATTGTCTTTACCATTGATCCATCTGATCTCTGCTAGCTCTCTACGTTCATATGACTCACGTATTGCCATAACGTCAATTATTTGCCGTCTTTCTTTCGTTGTTCCAAGCTTCACTAGACATTCGTATAAGCTGCGACTGTCTGTACAGATTATTAATGTCACTACAGGTAGACTAAGTTGGCCCATAATCTGATTGACTGTCATGCAGAGTGGGATTGCAATATCAACACCATGAGTCATTGCATATAGCTCGGATGCTAGATCGGCTCGAGTCACTCGCTTGCACTTGGTTGAACTCCAATGAATGATATTGCCTCGAAAGGTGAATTCATTGTCTCCAAAATTCTCATTCCCAAGTGTGATTACGAAGCCTATCTGAGAGGTGAGGTCTTTGTTACTAGCAAATGAGCCATCAACCCAACAGTAAGCTTTCAGCTTATTCAAATCTAGGTTGATGTATTTTAATCCCATGCTGGGGTCGATTTTTTGTTCATGAAGGGCGTTATTGAGTTCCTTTATCTCCTGTTCTCCTGGCTCTTGATATTGAGCGGCTCTTGAAAATCTAAAGGCGACTAGTTGTTGACAATTTGATTAAATCTAGGCACCAAGCGCTCTTTGCCTCTTGTAAATATATATTTTATTTGGATCTTCTAGGTTGACTAACTTAATTTTCTTACCTTGACCGTTAGTTTGAATGTGCAAGGAATTGTCGCGAAGTGAGATCAGTAGACCATTAAATTGTAGTGGGTTGACATCAGATAAACGCTCAATAGGCTTCGCAGGGAATTTGGCCTCTGCCAGTTTGGCATACTCAAGTTCAAGTTATTGCTTATTTCCGAGAAAAAGCGTATCGTCGACTTGCATGCCTGTAATACTGAAAGGTTCATCGTGAGTCACAAGTAGACACGGATCAAAGCAGGATGACTTTAAGCTAAGCTCTTTTGTAAGGTATTTGATTCATGTGTCGAACCAATGGTTGCCAGCTTCTGGGATACCGTACAATGGTTTGACAACGTGCATGGCCGTATCTGAAGGTAGATCCATGGCTTTGATAATCTCTGAAGAAGGCCAGCAATTAAAATCTCTGACAAGATGAGTTCTTGACTGCGTGTACGCTTGCTGAATATCCCGAAGGAACAAAATTTGGCCATATTGCAAGATGAAGCAGATTGCAAAATAAAAAATGAGGCGTTGACTTGCTCTTTGTACAGTGGGTGACTGAGTCAGCACTAGAGACTTACCTTGATCGTTGAATGCTTGAACGACTAAACGAGATTTTTCAAAAGGCTTGAGCGTTTCCCTGCCCTTGATTGCCTTGAAAATTCTACATTTGTAGATTCATTTCCTCAGTAACGACCTATTCTAAGGTATGAAGCGGAAAACTTTACTAGCAATTAACCCTTTTATATCCTTTTTATTCGAGGCAGAGAACGGTGGTCCAGGTCTGGTAATTAGGCCTTTTGAGCGTAAATTTAGTGAAATCTGAATCGCTTCTTCATCCTGAGAAAGGTATACAGGAGTATGTAGCTCTGGGCAAGGTATCGAGTGATCATAAAAATAATATTGACCGACAAATCTTCCCTTTCTTTCGCTACGCCTTAGTGTATGCGGTGGCGTTAGTTCATTTTCGGGTTGTATTTCTGGACCTATCGGTGGCTGCAACAGCTGAATGTCATCGAGATTATTTGTAGCATCATTTTTTCAAACCACATTTTAACTGATGTCGATCGGAAGTTTTTCTTTTCTTCATTAATAATTACAGTGATTGTCTCACCCTCTTTGTTGTACAGCTCAAAAGGTCCTGTCCACTTGCACCTTGTATTCTTGCTTGCTTCATGCCACACTTTCACATAACCTCCGATGGAGAAATCTTCGAGGTGATGATGTTGTGGCCCGTTCCGCATATCTTTGGCTTGATTGACAAGTTGAGTGGCATGATATCTTTGAAGCTCATCCATCGCTTTACGCATGCTTTCCACCCTCTCTTAAGCCAATGGTGCTGGAGCGTCGTCCCAAGTAATCTGGGGATAAGCACCGAGCGCGCAAAGTGTAGGAAAAAGGCCATCCGGTCCTGCGGTATCATTGAGTGCCTTAACTGCCATCTTTAAAATTGAGTGCCGACCTATATTTTGTTCAGCAAATTGCTGCTTAAAAATTGAATAAGCACGACGAAGATCTCTGTGCACATGCTCGAATTTTCTAATAGAGGATGAGATTCTATGGGGACCTCAACTACGTGTGTTTCCCACCCCGTGGCGGTTGCACGAAATTCTGCGGACGCGAAATTCTTGCAGGCATCATGAATTAGATTTTCAAGTGGACCAATGTAGACGTTGTTCCAGCAGCGTTCAATTGAATTGCAAGTAGATATTGCTCCTTCTTTCTCATGCCACGTGAGGAAATCTGCTGATCCTAGGTTGGTCCCAGCGTCTAATAAATGTACAGCAGGGCCGTCTTCTAAGTGTAATACATCGACGTAGACGGTATGATTAAACGGTACATCTTTGTTAGTAAGTGTAAACTTGAAACGAAGGGGACGATTAGCATTTAACTGACAGTCTTCGCAGAACTTGGATATTTGATCGATTGTTTTAATGTCAATGTCGTGACCAGCTCGTCGGAAGATCTTCCACATTCTTGAAGCAGTAGGATGCCCCCATCTACGATGGCATGTTTTGATTTGTTGCTCTGTTAAGTAACAAATAGGATAATGGTCGGCTTCGTAAATAAATAATGACTGAGAGTGACTGAGAGCCATCCATAATTGACCGTATTTTTGAATGAGAGCTGCTACTGGCCTTTGATCCTTCATCATGGCGTTTTTCAGTACATCTGGAGTAACGCCTAGACGAATCATATCTTGTAGGCTAAGTAAGAAAGGTGTGTTGCAAGGTAAAATATGAAAAGTAACTTTGCCAATGGGCATATCAAGGGTAATAGAACCAATAAAAACAAATACGCCATTCCCAATTCCCAAAATTTTTACCTCTCCAGCCATTGTTTTATCAACCTTAAACTCCTTTTGAATTTGCTGTAACGCTCTAACCTGTCCGACTCCAACTGTAGACCGCCCAGCAGCGCCTGCATCAATTAAAGCCCCGTGAAAGATTCGTTCGTCGTATCTGTCATTCTTTGTAGTTTGCAAAGAAAAAATCTTCCCACCTAAGTGAACTTCTTCTGCCGTTTCTAAATCCAAATCAAGAACGTTTCTATTGAGGTCCAAATCGAAATTTAGTGAGTCAATTGTAAAAATACTCCCTTGTTCCTGCTCAGATACTGCATATTTCATCCTAGGTGCTGTGAACTTGTGTCTAGCGATTTGTTCTTGAAGATAGGCCACAGCATTTTCTCCGCCAGTTTCATCAATGAGATGTGGATTGGCATTAGTATCGTACCAGTTCTTATCCCTGGCTTCAGCTTCATCAGGCTGGTCTTGAATAGCCAAGAACTGATATAACTCTGCATCTATGAATTGTCCTTCGAGTTAGACAATGAACTGCCGAACGGCACCTTCATCTTTTGACGGGTAGATCTTAACTTTTTGAAATGCTGCCTGTCGTTCTTCTGCAGAGTGATTTTTCGACCAACAATTCGCCTTCTTACAAATTAAACAGCGCTTAGTCTAAGATGATGAGGCGCTTGACTCTTTTATTCTACTATTGTTTTTGTCTCTTTCATAAAAATGTCTATAACTCCGGCCTCTTCCAGATCCCCGAGCAGTTTGGTACTGACGCTCTGCCAGGTAGGCATTATCAGTTTGCTGAAACTCATTGAATTCATGCTGCGGGTATTGGCTGGTGGCTATACCTGATGAAGAAAGTTGCATGAAACGGGCTCGGATATCGGCGCTAACGCCTTCAGCAGTCTTTGCCGGGGAAAATAACACAAAGTGTAAATCGACCACTCCAGAACAGGCATTGATAATCCTAGTGCGTAGAGCTGCATCTCCTGAATGTGCTTCCAGTCCTCATTGAACGCGTCTTAACTCTCTTTCGAGATTATTAAATGCTTAGAGCTTATCTGGAAACTTTCGAATTTCTTTGATCAGATTGAGAGTATTCCAGATCGTTTCCCGTCTATTTACCCATTGGACTGTCTCGTAGTGTGACTTTATGAAATTACAACGCTCGTCAAATGACATGTCCTCAATGTGCAGTGTTATGTCCAGGTATTTTTCACTAGCATCTCGGGCAAACATTATAGCTAACGCATCTTCAAAGTATCTTTTCTCGACACAAGCGTTGTTACAATTACTGATAAATATTTTTCGCTTATAGTCGTAACTATCACTCACATCTCTATATTTATCCTCGTCTTTGTACATTCTGACGAGAGACTCCAATTGCCTACTTTTATGAAGCGGACGATCCTTCCATGGAAGAGAATTGTCTTTTTGTGGGTATGGTTGCTGTTTGGGTGCATATGACAAAGAGCGATTGTCTCTTTCATTACTGCTGCCTCCATATTTATTTCCCTTGTCTCCATGACTTGTAGGATTGCTGTAGGTTCCTTCTTCTTTCTCCTTTACTGGAACATCTCTATTTTCTTCTTTAATTTCCCTATAGATATTTCCTTTCGTCCTTTCATAATCCAACGCTGCTTGGATTGTACGTTCGTATTCCTTGTAGCTTGGGTCTTTTGGGTCGTACCGTGAGCTTACCCCTAATGGGTTTTTTTTTGATAGAATGCGATTTCTTCGGGAGTCCATTCATGGAAATCATCTTTCTTGACTTCTGCTGCAAGTTGTTGATCAATGTGTTTTCCCTTCGGATTTTGGTCATATAAATTCCTCGAGAAATGAGGTAATCTCGGAATTCTATCCTGATTTCCGAGTCAACTTTACTAAAGAGATCAACATCTCAATCCTCGAAGTCTTCTACCCATCTTTCCCATAGAGGATCATCTCGTACACCTTTTGCTCTATAGAGATCCAGTTTATTCCGAACATATGTTGTTATTGCTTCGTCAGAGTCGAATTTAGGTGGAGTGGAAGAGGATGGCTTGAGAGACATTATTTGTTTTATTTTTTTTGCGTGATAGACACGAAGCAAGACTAGGGAATTTCTCCTGGTTAATGCTTGAATGACATATTGCGTTAATGGACGCGGAAGTAAGAAGAGCGAATACTTAATACTTCTTAAATTTGACACGTCGGAGCTCAGTTCAGATAGGGTCGACGACTCCAAGGGACGTTCCTTCGTATGAATACCGCGTACGGATCTGTGACCGATAATTTGGATCACTGATCAGTGTCGGTTTATCACCGGCTCTAGTTAATGTACTAGCACAAGATTGGGGAAAATGGTTATTGATCAAAACGCATATCTATATCTATGTATCTAACATGAATAATGAACGTAAGTAGCCGGTCTTCCAAGTAGAGCCTGGATAGCTTGGACACGTATCCCACCTGAGACAGTAGATCGCTGTTTCAAATCCAGCAAAACACAACCACTTTTATCGCGGCGCTGGTATACATGGATGACGAAGGCATGCTTGGATAACCAAAGGTTTTTAAATTCCCTTTGGTGGGTACTAACGGAGGAGGGTCGACTGTTTGTGTAAGCGAACATACCTCATAGTGGTACTTGCAAATGAAATCCAGAGTATGAGTGTCTCTAACGTCAAAAGAGTCATCCCACATGTATACATAGCACCGGTCATGTGTCATAGCTCTATAGCTGAATACACTTAAATTATTTAAAAAAAAAAGAGGATGTCAAGGGCTTGGGCGCGTGGTGTCCGAGGCTGAGGAAGAATTTGCGCTACGGCGTGTATACACCGGGTTTCTGGACGGTTAGGTTTGGTATGATTCGACACATAGGTGAAGTCTGAGGTGGTCCGGTCATCAAAGTGGGACGAGGTTTATCTATACTTCACGGTGGTTAACCTGATCCGGCCCAACCCCACTCGTGCTTAAGCCCCAATAGGAGTGCAACGGTAGTCTTGTAACCTAGCACGTTAATGAACAAAACAAAAAACAAAACAATATCTTAGGGCAAATTATTTTTCAAAGCCTCTCAGCATCCAACTTTAAACAAATGTAGTTTCTTTTGTAGCAGCCATCATATTCACCCTGGAATGGGGCAATAGCGTTCGATTTCGCCCAGTAGACAATAAAATCAAATAAATAAATTTTATTACACTAGATTAGCAGAGAATAATCATCTATAAATCTGTAAAATATCATGGCTTTATCTAAGTCGTTATAGATATAATTTTACCCTGTAATCCCAACAGTCAAATTTAATAAATTTTAAATTGAAATATAATACACTTTATTCTCGTAGATATAGAGTGTGTTTACGGTCATAATGAGTCTATGACTATGTAAGGACATGTAGGCCCTTTCTGCCTTCAAACCGGGAGTATGTATGCCTCGGGTTGTATCCTCCCTCCAATGCCTCCTTCACGACTTCTTTCTAGCAGTAATACCTCCACAGGTCTTCATTCGAGTACACACTAATGGGAGCTGTTATCCCGTCACTATATCCCCTCTCAAGCGAACGAAACGATGGCCATTTGCGGGTGTTTAGCTGCAGGGAAAAGTCTCAAAACCACTGGGTGCGGGGCTCTCCTATGACGAAGATGCCGGCCAGCCGGGCGCAGCAGACCTGTGTATACCTGGGAGCGTCTCTCAACCGTCCTAGCTTCCTCCTTACTCCTCCACTGATTCATGCCGCAGCACAAATTGAAGGTCATGAAAGATATCAGAAAAGTCTTAGTTGAGAGTGACTGTCGTGAAGGAGCCTAGCTTAGCACCCAAAAGTTATTACGGACGTGGGGGTTTTCGAGTTACTCATGTACTTCAGAAGCCTTCCTGGCTGGTAGATTTGGAAGTAAAGGTTAGAAGAGACGATACAGTTGACGAGTCGAAATCTGCTTTTCTTGAGGGCGGAAGGGTCTTTTACTTTGCTTTCGTGGGCTTTTTGTTCGCCTGCCGGTGGGTAGCACATGTTGTGATATAACGAGGACTTCTCTGACTACCGTTGTAGCGTTTGGTATCACATTATCTTTGCTCATTCCCAGCATCATTATCGTCGTCTTGCTCGTCCTGTGTGTTATCGGAAATGTGTTTTTGACGGAGGAGATACCCCAGCTCAAAGTTGAAAAGGTGTTACTCAATCTAGACTCTGTAGACTCTGCAGTGAAAGCTGAGAGTTTTTAAGGAATACCACTGATAGGTGTTGAGTTTCGCCCCCCTTACAAGACTTAAGATAATGATGATTTATGTCTTCAATTTGTTGAGTCTGTCTTGATACAAAATTTGAGTCATGGCCAAACCGAATATTATAAGGAAATATTTTAACTGCCCTTTGCAGGTATTGATGGTGACATGAATTAAGATGATGATCGTGAATGAGATAGATTTCTATATAGTTTAGTATACATGATTTACTCAGGCTCATATACTTCGAGCCAAGCAGCGAGATTATGTTCCTGCAGATCTAGATTCATCAGAATAATTACTTACTCAATAAAATTCTCCTAGTCTCAGTTGTGTGTTTAGGATCTTGACTAGGCTTCTAGTAACTAGTCAATGATGCTTCTCCTATCAGTGAGACATAGTCATGGTTGGTACAACAAGTACAAACGATGAATCGTGTCTATAAATGACGTTGTGATATAGCCATGATCTTTTGAACAGTATCAACTCACGAATGAATCATGTCTCTTTACGAAAAATATCGTGAAAAGATATCAGAAAAGTCTTGGTCGATATCGATTACCGAGAAGGTGCCTATCCTAGTATCCTAAAATCCTTACGCAATGTAGCCATCGAATGACTCATGTAATTTAGATGCTCACCCGGATAGAATGGTATGATGTAAAGGTGTAAAGAGACTTTATTGTTGATGAGTCAATTCTCTCTTTCTTGAGGGCAGAAAGGCATCTTAATTTGCTGTTGTGAGCACTTGTTTGCCCGGGGATGAATAGCTATATTAGGATATGAAGAGGACTCCTTAACCATTGTTGAAGCGTTTTATACCGTAACTATTTTCTTCTTTCTCAACTTCATTATCATAGTCGCCATAATCGTTAGTTGTGTAATCGGGGTCGCATCTTAGAGGGAGGTTAGATACCTCAGCTCAAAATTGATATTGTTGCTCAATTTCGGTTCTGTAGACTCTACAGTGAGAGCTAAAGGTTCAAAGAGGACGCACAGATAGGTGTTGAGTTTTCGTCCTGCATAAATTTAGATTCGTGCTTGTCTCAAGACTTTTGAAATTGATTTTTAAGCATATAAAAAGCGCAACTAAGAATATAGACGATCCAGGATATATGGATTTTCGCAATTATTCTGAAGCTAACATACCAGTGTTTTTACTATCTTTCCATTTTGACAGTTATTTTGTGAGCCATTCAGGAATCAAACTTGACATTTTCAGGTGACAAATTTATCTCACAAATCTATCCCAATAACTACCAAATTAAGTACCTGTGAGTTATTCGATCAATCGTATAATTTACCAATAAATTTTCAAAACGGGTTGCTTAAGTCGGCAAACCCACAGAATTAAACAATCATTACTATACGCGTATATAATGACAACGTTGCGATACGGCCTCGCCGATCACTAGTTTTTGTCAAGATTATCTACACAACCTGACTGTAGCCACCACCCAACCTTCTCATATCTCGGCCCTTCCACCATTTACGGCCTTCCTCCGCCCAAAATACACAGCTTGATAACAATATCAAGCTCACTAGATCCAGGAATCCGAGTGCTTCAGTCTGGAATATTTCCTGAAGCCATGGAAAGTAGATAACTAGAATTTGCCCTCCTAAGCTTAGACTAACGGCCCAGTTAAATAGAGTATTGCTGAATAGACCTACCTCTCCTCGTAGTACGCTTTTGCTCTCGGATCGACAATTAAGAGCATTAAACATGTCGAAGAGGACGAAACATGTAAAAGTCATTGTGGTGGCTCTTTTTGTGATGACACCACCGGTTAATATTTCGTGTGTGTAGATAGCCATAGTTCCAAACATTACGATAGAAGCAGACATAAGTACACGAACTATTAAAGGCCACGTGAGAACGGGAGCGTTACGCTTCCGAGGAGAACGAGTCATGACATCCGGGTCAACAGGTTCAACACCAAGAGATTGAGCGGGTGGTCCATCCATGATAATATCTAGGTACCGTCAGCTGTCTTGTCAGTTTAATGTACGAAACCGATATTCTTACTTATCCAAAGAATTTGCATGGCATTCAAGGGATTTTTAAACCCAAGGCATGTGCAAAAAAAGACCAAGCTGAGAGCAGCAGCGCTCGTACTTAGTTGAAAAGTAAGAAAGTTTTGAATGTTATTAAAGATACCCTTGCCTTCTTCAATAGCCCTGAGAATAGTTGAGAAATCATCGTCAGTAAGAATCATGTCAGCAGCCTCCTTTGCGACGTCTGTTCCTTGAAGCCCCATAGATATCCCTATATCAGCTTTTTTAAGAGCTGGGGCATCATTGACACCGTCTCCAGTCATTGCCACAATATCACCACGTGCTTGGAAAGCGCGAACGATTCTCATTTTATGGTCCGGACTCGTCCGTGCAAATACAGAGGTGTTCCCGATAGCTGCTTCTAGCTCTTCGTCTGTCATGACATCAATTTGGTCGCCTGTTAGGACCGGGTTGATTGCAATTGAGTTAGGCGTATGCTCGCGAGGTTGAGGAATTGAAATCCCAAGTTTCTTCCCAATGGCTAATGCTGTAGTCTCCGCATCTCCAGTAATCATAATTACCTTTACACCTCCACGATGAAGACGCTTTATTGCTTTTCGAACACCAGATCGAGGGGGGTCGCTCATACCAACAAGGCCAGCAAAAGTTAGACCTTTGTATACGTCTTCAGTGTGAGAGGCGTGTGGTTCATGGAATCCGGGCCTGGATGGCGTACCGCTTTGACTACTATTTTGTCCGAAGGATCTTGTTCGTCTTGAAATAGGACCACTTGCGAAGCCGAGAACTCGAAGACCTTCTTTTGCCATTTTATGACAAGCTTCCATAGCCTCTTGCCTTCTTCTTGAATCTAAAACCATTTCTCGACCGTCTTTATTCAAGTAAGTGTCACATCTGCTTAACACACGATCTATTGCACCTTTCATATAAGCCACCTCTCTTAAATTTGAGCTGCCGTCTAGAGCGATGTCACCTACGGTAACACCCATCCATTTTCTTTCTGAGCTAAAGGGTATCTCGCCTACTTTATGTCCAAAGCCATGGCGAGCATCATGTTCTTTGAACCTATCTAATAGGTCAAGCAATGCGACATCTGTAGGCTGGCCTACCCAGCGGCTACGAAGTGGGCTTCCACCCCTGGATTGACTGGCAGTCGAGGATAATATGGCTACAGAGCTAGCAGATGGAGGTGAACTATACAGCCGGGTCAGACATGCATTGTTAGCAATGTTTGCTATCCTAAGTATACGCAAGGTTACAGGGTCAGGGGTTGCCTCAACCGCTTCATCACCGGTATCAATTTTGAGGGGCTCGTCGATATCAAAGTACCAAAGATTTGTAGCTGTCATGTGGTTTGTAGTGAGGGTTCCTGACTCGTCAGTCTAATGTAAGTGGATCTCAGTCTCACTTACCCGTTTTATCACTGCAAACAACATTCACAGAACCTAAGGTTTCTACACTAGGCATCTTCCTCACTATTGCATTGTGCTTTGCCATTCTATGAACTCCAAGGGCTAAAGTGACAGTTACGATAATTGGCAGGCCTTCTGGTATAGCTGCTACAGCTAAAGAGATAGAAATGGTGAAAATTTCTAGAAGTCCCTTTCCTTGTAACCATCCAACCAAAGAAATTAGGGCAATTATGCAAAAAGATGCTTGACTAAGTTGCGACCCAAGCAGATCGATAGAGAGTTGAAGAGGAGTTCGAGGACTTTCAGTTTCTGTAACAGCAGCCGCAATTTTACCAAACCGAGTCCTTCCACCTGTAGCATATACGATTCCCTGGCCATGGCCTGACCTCACCAAGGTACCCATGAAAGCTATATTCGTCGAGTTTTGAGGATTTTCACTTATGATTGATGTGCCACTTTCATTAGGTGAATGTGAAGACCATGTTGTATCTGGTATAATATTATTGGTTTTTACCGCAGATATTAGTGGACTTTTAGTTTCTGCGGTTATTCTTACGGGTTCGTTTTCACCTGTCAAGTTTGATTCATCAATTGTTAGGTCTGAGGCAGTGACAACTCGTGTATCTGCCGGGATTCTATCCCCAGTCGTGAAAAGTACCAAGTCCCCTGGTACAAGCTGAGAGGCTAGAACTTTGATAGATGTTGGTTGAATTACTGATTCGTTTTCAAGTTGGGGTACTGTGTCTTGATTTGTTTCTAGGATTGTATCGCTTTTACCCCTAGTAGGCGGCCATTTCGAGATGTTTTGGGTGATTTGTGTTCTGTTTTGCTGCCCTCGGATGAGATGAGCGTGGTTTGGTACGAGATGGCTGAGTGCCTCAATGGATTTTTCGGAACGGTATTCCTGGATGAATCCCACAGAAACTACTATAGTGACAGCAACTGCTATACTGATGGCATCGTCTTGATTTCCCACTACCAATGATGCACAGGCGGAACATAGAAGGAGTAATATAAGCGGTTCTTTAAATTGCTTCAAAAATCGAAGCCATAGCGGCTCAGGTTCTTCGTGTGGTAGCTCATTATATCCTTGGTCATGTAGCCGGGATATTGCTTCGACTGGAGATAATCCATGAACGAGAGAAGTCTGTAATCGCTCGGCAGTCTCAGCAGGAGTAAGATGGGCGAAGTCATCTGCTAGTGTCTTTCGTTGATCAGCATTGTTATATGTTATCAGATATTACAAACCTTTGCGCTTACTGATGAAGTGGAAGACGATCGAGTGACCCTATCTCCATTCCGTATGGTCATTGGTCGAGTGGCCAGCTCTGATTGCTCACCGTAAGGCTCTGATATTGTTCCTTTAGAAAGCGAGCTTCTGTTTAGTCCTAAACTGGCGCCCCCAGGTTTGCTAATATACGGCCACGGCATATCTTTCTAAGTACTTTTTTATAAAGAGCGAGCAGCCCTAGACGCTGTCATAAATTAGAGCCCTTAGGCCGAGGCATAAAGCTCACGGTCCACAGGCTATTGTCGTTAGCTTCGCGGTTGAAGAATTATTGATATTGTTGATATTTGATGGAGCCCTACAGCTTGTGCAATTGAATAGACACTTCAGTTTGTAATTTTATACCAGAGTCGATGTTGTAAATTAAGGTCAGGTATAGCTTTACTCAATGGGTGTGTAATTCTATGGCCAGATACCTTATACTGGACATTTGGACACCGTGCTATACACAAGAAGGTTAATTTTGAATTATGGTCATGTGACTATGGAGATCTTTAATAGGTTAGGCCTGTTGCGCGGGTCCGGGGTGCAATCATATTTATCCGCTTAGCACTACCCCTCGCTACCCTATCTATCGCGCGTTTCGCTTGATGCCCAAATATAGGATTAAGACTATTAACATTGCTATTACGATATTCGCGATACATTACTTTACTCCCACTCTGGAAAGTTAAACGTATGTCTAAATGATTCTGACAACCAGTAAATAAAATACATAAGTGGAGTTATTCAATGCGCTTTGCTTTCGTAGCTTATCCAGCTAGCTCTAGGAATCTACATCACGTCGCTGCAGGCGCAACGCCTTCACGACTGGTGAACCATCAATCAACTAGCAATGTTTTATTCAGAGACACTTCTTTCTAAAACTGGACCGCTTGCACGTGTTTGGCTCTCTGCCAACATTGAGCGAAAGCTATCAAAAAATCATGTCTTGCAAACAAACGTAAAAGATAGCGTTGAAGCCATTGTTACGCCAAACCAAGCA
The DNA here is from genome assembly GCA_905067625.1 of Blumeria graminis f. sp. triticale. Classification (NCBI taxonomy): domain Eukaryota; kingdom Fungi; phylum Ascomycota; class Leotiomycetes; order Helotiales; family Erysiphaceae; genus Blumeria; species Blumeria graminis. The sequence continues at coordinate 7,391,277 of LR898475.1, read as the reverse complement.
CCTCTTGCACTTCGACTAAGCGGCCAGTTACTTCTTGGTGTAGTGAGAATATATAGGCGAAAAGCTAATTATCTTTTGGACGACTGCAATGAGGCCCTTTTAAAAATAAAAATGGTGAGCTACTATTTCCAGAAGTGCCCAATTGAAGTCTTATTGCTTTTAGGCTTTCCAGACCTCTGGAAATAATGACATGGCAGAAGGTATCAATTTGCCATCACGTGATGCCTTGATGCTTCCCGACGTACTCACTGAAGGTGATGTCCTTGAAATGCCGCCTCTACCAGACGCCGCAATTTTCCTTTCGCAAATAGACGATAACTCAAATGCACGAAAGAAAAGGGCTGGCAGCAAGGATATCAATTTGCAGGAAGACTTTGTAGCAAGTCAATTCTTGCAATCTAATACTGAAAATTACGAAGATATTCTAGAGCCCATGGATGAGCTTGAACTAGGACTTGACTTGGGCTTTGATCATGATACCGAACCCCAAGGTGATTCAAGTCTTGAAATTGCGCGTTCCGCCCCAGACGAAAGAGATGCAGGAGATGACCTTCTCAGTAAAATTGATATCCAAATGCCCACAAAGGATAGCTTTGATACGGCGGAACGCGATACATCTCTGAACTTGGAATTTGGAGAAGATGGCATACAAATTGCGAACGAGGACAGTATTCGGATGAGTCACAATGATGAAGATGTCGAAATGTATATGGGTGACGATCAAAATATTGGTCTATCCACTGTGCCACTTATTCAACCCGAAAGAATCTCTGAATCACCTCTGTCAGATATCGATGATGTTTTGACCGCCAACGCCGAAGCTGAACGTGAACATAACAATAACGCAACGTTTGATGAAAACAGAAGGGTTGACGAGGAAATTCCTGAAATATCGCTAGCCCGCAAGCCAGCACAAAGAGCTCGTCGTCAACGCCAATTGCAACCTGATCCAACTACTGAACTGAGCAGCGCTCAAATAAAAAGCCAGCAAACAAATAGAGACAAAATCCTTCATACCCAATCACTTCTTCCACGTGAACCCAGGTTAATCGCACTGATGCACATGCAAAAAACTGGTGCATTTGTCTCTAATATAATAAGTGGATATCGAAGTGATTTCTGGGCTCCAGAGCTTCGTGGGATGCTTTCTTTAGGCTCCATCCAAACTCTCAAGCGAAAACGTAACACTGAAAACAACAACACGGATATCACTGAAGATCAGGGGTCACCTACCAAGCTTCGTCTTGATCTCGGCGAAGACGAGGCTATGAATATCTCAAGATCTGATAACGACGCAACCCAATTACCTCCGATTAACGAGATTGAAACAACCGTCATTGAACAAGATTCTGCTGCCATAGGTATTATCGGTGAAGATGTTACTGCACCTGTATATGACGACGAACCGGAAAATATATCTAGTCATGAAGAAGCTCACCCACCAACCGAGGAATTAGATGAATCTATTGCTCTACAAAATCATACGAGCGAATTAGAACCTATGTCTGTAGCAACCAAGCATGCTGTACACCTACTTCGTGATTATTTCGGTGACGAAGCTACTGAACCCCCCGCCCATGGACCGGAAATGAGTGTTCTTTTTGAGGACCTTTTACCAACAGAATCTGTCAGTCGTGCGAGTGCAACCAAAATATTTTTTGAAACGCTTATTCTCGGCACAAAAGATGCTATTAAGATTGAGCAACCAAAGACAAGTCTCGGAGCTTCGATTTGTATTCGACCCAAGCCTGGTCTTTGGAGTGCATGGGCAGAACGTGAGATTAATGGTGATGACAAGGCCCAGGAGAATGAAGAAGCCGATACCGCATCTGAAATTACATAATCAGCTACGAACAATGTTCATGGAAAGATCTACAACAATGTCCAAATCTTTTCGGTTGTTTCGATGTACTAACAAAAGTGATGATCATCCTGAGGCAACGGTAAAACCGGCGTTTTAGGGACATTTTGGTAAGGTGTTACATCCGAATTGGATTCGAGATGGATAGTTAATATTGATGCCTACTTTTATTTGGCGTTTCTAGTATATATTCAGGTTATCATTGATATATCAATGCTGTACTTTATGAGAAAATTTTGCTAGCTTAAATGCAGCCGCTGTTTAGACGAAAATATATTGTTTTCAACCACGGACATGTGCTTAGGAACTAATGACCACTCAGTCACCAGGATTTAAGCGCGACTTTCTAATTAACTACAGGGGTGAAACTGTGCGTTACGGCAATACCTGCTATCGATTGTTTGGGCTGACCTGCGTACCCAGCCTTGCATCCAATCCCTGGGTGGTAAAAGCCACAGCCTTTATCACTGCGCAAGATTTATTGAGAGCGCTTATTTAAAATAAATGTCAAGTTACACTTTATGTTGGCACAATCTAGTTGTAATTTTCTCTTCCATAGAAAGATATTAATTATTTTATGGTGTTACTAACGTGCAGTGACCGTTTCCTTTGGCCATTAACACTGAGCACATGATTTGTAGCAACCCATTCATCAACATAATAGCCTATTTGTAATGCAGGATTTTGCGTGGAAGTTTTCTTTTGTTTTGTTTTCAACTCTGGGCTGCTGTACTCGTCATGCTTCAACACGTAGATGCGTTTCGGCATGGTTCCGGTCATTGAGGTGGGACGAGGCACTTGTACTTTACGGTAGTTAACCTGATCCGGCCCGACCCCACTCGTGCTCAAGCTCCAGTAGGAGTGCGACGGTAGTTACTTCACCTAGCACGTTAATGAACAAACAAACAATTTTTTGAAATTCGAATTTTCGAATCTTCACCCCTTCCTCATCTCCATCCCTCTCGCGCCTCTTCGCATTCTTTCAGTAAATTGTCATCGAGTCGCTGGCATCTTAACCATGCCACCTGTTCGTAAAAAGCGTCCCAACGCCAAGTTGGACAACACGAGAGTCCGCCCGAGGGCTCTCGAAAAATTACCTGACCTTGCCCAGTCACCGAAATTCGCGGAGATGAGCAAGGTCTCAACTAAAGGGAAGGGAAAAGCCCTCCCCGCCGTCACTGAGCCCGATACTGACATGATCGGGTCAGTGGAAATTGTTGAGGAATTTCCCCAACCATCCTCCGTCCCTCACGGCACTGGAGAATCGTCAAAATCTCCTCCGACAGCGTCAAAACCGTCAGAAAACGCTGCAGTTAAAGCAGCGCCAAGATCAACGTCGCAGCCAAAAGCTGCCACAAAAGCAGAGTGTCACCTAGAGCTTCGTCCAATTGTCGAAGCTGAACAACGACGCGCCGCCGAAACAGCGGCAAATCTGGCCCTCTGTTCCGCCGCCATCTTTCGCGTCGAAGCCACCCTTCTTCCTTTGACCAACGGGTCAAACAGACAATTTGTAGACTCGATGAGAGTCTACCTACGCGCCGCCATTGCGCAATACATGGCCACGGGCCCGGCCATCACGCCACCCGTCCTCCCTCCTCGCCCTGCGAACCGACCCCAAGGGCTCCAGAAGCCAGGAGCAATACAACTCCCACCGTCCCAGTGCTGCCTGTAAAAAGCACCTGGGCCACGGTGGCCAAAAATGGACTGCGACAAAATGCAGCTCCTATAGCAAAGGCTGTGCCGCGACCTGCGGCGAGAGCCCAAAAGAAAGAAGCTCCCAAGGCGAAAGTCGATAAGCGACTGTTCCCTCGCCTGGAAAAGGAGCACTCATGGTGGAATCTTTCAAACAACATTGTGAGAAGTAAGGTAGCGGACACGCTTAATCTCTCTTACAATGATATAAACTCGATTCATCGAGTAAAGACCGGCTTTGCTATTATAGCAAAGAACGAAAAAATACGACAAGAGATCCTAGATGTCTCTCCGAAGCTGGCAAGTGAAAACGCCAAACTCGAAGCATCTTCGGATCTTGTCGCCTTACAGATACCGAACTTACCTGTAAGTATTGTTTCACATTACGGCCCCGTAGCGACCGATGCTGCAAGTGTCACCTCTGAGATCTTCCTGACGACCAGCGCGTATCCAATCCAGGTCCGACCTCATGGGACATGTCGGCCTGGATCGCCTTATCGAAACTGGCATGCCCTTTTTCACCGGGACGAAGCCCCTCGTGCGGGCTTCCGCCTTTTCGACGATTCGGGTATGGCTACCATCCATAAGCCTCGTCGATCAATTGAACAGTTCAAACGCTGTTTGGGCTTCCACGCCACTCGTGGTTGCTCCCGCGCTCCGGCTTGCTGGAACTGCGGATCAAATATGCACTCCGAAACAGAGTGCAAGGCCCTCACACTCTGTCGCAACTGTGGGGGACCTCACCGATCGGATTCTCGGGCCTGCCAAGTCAGACCAAAAAAATCCGGACCGGTGACCAAAGAGCAGCTCGCGGGGATTCGCCACATCGAACAAGGGGAGTTCGCGAAGGTGGCACGAGCCAGGGCTGCAGCAAAAAAGGCCGAAGAGGCGATCATCGCCGCGGCGAAGGATGTCTCGATGGCCAAGGCAACCGGTTTCGGAGCTCTGGGATCTGAAGAAGAAATTTGAGGACACAGCAACCTCGACGATGTCTCCTTTTGGGGCATCTACTAACCAATAGCAGGATACCGCCTGGATCAAAGGTGCTTACTAACTCATCTCTTGCTCTCAGCGGAGATTGAATAAATTTTGTCATTTGGAAAGTGTGACAGACGAGGGAATGTGTGAGGAGCGCATTTACTGGGTCAAATATGGAGGAATCTTCTGGTATTCGGAGTTGTTTTGATTTTTGTGATTTTTCGTTCTTGTTCAACCAGCTGCACTTTTGGTAGCGATTCACGAGGTTGGAACGAGTTAGGCTGTAGGAAAAGTTACAGGAAACCCTGCCGGATCCGCCGGTCCTTGACCCAATGTGGAAAAGATAGCGTTAGCTTAGGACCAAATGTAATAAAATTTTTTTTCGAGAAATTCCAAGTTGCCCATTCCCACCCTATTATTCATCTCACCCATCATCTATCGAATCGAATTGTAATTGTTTGCCATCGGCGGCATTTTAAAATGCCCCCGACGCGTAGAACGCACCAAAACGCGATCAGCGGAATCACCAAAGATCGCGTCATCAAATCCTACAAATTGCATGAATCTATACTAACTCTTGCAAGACAAAAACTTACGGAGAAAGGATTAGAGGCCTCCAAAAAAAATTTAGACTACATCGAGGCTGCGCTCGAAGCTAACGTTCGCAATATACCCGAGGTAGAGATGTTGGACGTCGAAGTCCAGAAGTTGAAATCTCTATCAGATTCAAGATGGGCCTCCTCCAGCCCAGAAAACACGGAAAAAGCCCCAGGGCCCGCAATAACTCCAAGAGAAACCGTCGCAGCACCCGAAAAGCGCGCCACGGTTCCAGCACTACCGCGATTTAAGGAAGTAGGGCCCGCGAAAAGGGCCGACGTATCTTCAACCAACGCAGCAGGAGCCGAAAACTCTTCGCTGGCCCCACCGCCTACAGCGATAGAAGCAGCAGGCAAAGAAAAAATATACCCTCCAGAATTGCTTGCAGCGATGGAAGCGGAGGAGCGCAGGGCAAGGCAAAAAGCCGCGCAATTTAATATCTGCTCGACGGCGATTAGCAGTGTCGAGGCAGCTCTTCTACCGCTCTCCACCGGTGAAGATAAAAATTTTGTAGACTCGATCAAAGTCTACCTAAGGGCAGCAATCGCACAATTCGTGGCGGCCGGGCCAAGCACTGCTCCGCCAGTACTACCCCACCGACCAACTGTCGCGACTCCCCCTGCGACCGTCGTCCCTGTAGCCATTCCCCGGAATATTTCAAAGGCTACTGCAGCTCTCCCGCTCAGAAGCACCTGGGCCACTGTCACCAGAGCAGGACACCAAAAGTCAGGAGCACAGGCTCCTGCAAACATCACCTCGGTTTCGGCTGTTCCATCTGCCAGGAAACCGGAGAAGAAGCCAGCAGCAACAACAGCATCGAAAGATGACCGACTCTTCCTGCGTCTCGATGCAAACCACGAGTGGAAACAGCTCTCTCCGGCTGGCGTTCGCGAAGCCGTGGCTAAACATACGCAATGCACCCCGTCCGATGTCGACCAGGTGCAACGCGTTCCCACTGGCTTTGCCATCCGTGCCAAAAACCCGGATGCAAAAACTCGACTGCTGGAGACCTCCAGCACCTTTACGCAAGTGGAGGCAAAACTAGAACCACCAAGTGATCTAGTTTCCCTCCGGATCGCAACGGTTCCAGTTGCAGTTTTCGGCTTAGAAGGACGAATCGAAGTCACTGCCGAAATTGTGGCCGCCGAAATCCTCCGGGTAACGAACTGCACTCCAGACCGAGTGAGGATACACGGAAATACTAAGCTCGGCGCTCCTTATAGATCCTGGGCGGCCTTGTTTCCCAGGAATGCTAGCCCAAAGCCTGGATTCCGACTCTTTGACGACTCGGGAGTAGCGACAATCCAACGAAACCGCCCTGCCATACAGCAATGTAGGCGATGTCTCGGCTTCCACGCCACCCGTGGGTGCTCTCGCGCGCCAGCCTGCTGGAACTGCGGATCCACCATGCACTCGGCATTCGAGTGTAAAGCGGCCTCTAAATGTCGAAACTGCGGAGGCCCCCATCAATCTGGCAGTCGAGACTGTCTAGCTCGTCCTAACAGGTCTGGCCCAGCTACCAGGGAGCAACTCGTGACGATTCGACAAGCTGGCCAACGCGATTACCAGGCCGTCGCTCGAGCCAAAGCTGCTACCAAGGCCGCTAGATCGACAAGACCAACTTCTCCTGCTGCTATTAAGGAAAACCTATCGATAGACACAGCAATGACTGAGGGTTCGGGCTTTGGGACCTTGAACCCTGAAGAAGCTTTGTAAAGGGCGCCCTATGGGCCCCTTCTCGCCCCCCTCCTACACCAAGTTTTATGTCAATAAACGTAGGCAGGGGTGGCCCAACCCACAACATTGCGCTCTCTAGAGCTTACGAGCCAGGTGTATTTGTTGTGCTAATTCAAGAACCGCGATGGAACTTAAGATCAAAAGAAACCATATCACACCCAGGCTTTATCTGTCATACACCGCACGGAGGTGTAGATGTCAGACCGAGGGCTGTGACATACACCCGAAAGAACAAAAATGTGATATCAGCGGAGCAGTTATTTCCTTGTCCCACACCCACTGGTGATTACTGCTGGGTAAAGGTCAATGAAATCACGTTCCTCAACGTGTATAAAGCTCCTAACAACCCGACTGCTATCCTGCCACTGATAAACTGGAACCCGTCCCCGAGGTTGATCGCAGCTGGGGACTTCAACTCGATGCACGCGGCCTGGCAACCAGGCGCTACTAAGCCGCATGGACAAGGTGATAAGATAGAACAGTGGGCGGAAAACTTCCACCTCTCTTGCCTTATTATTGGAGAGCCCACTCACAAAGCTGGCAATACCTTGGACCTCGCTTGAACCAATATTTCTGGAGCCCGGGCCTGGGTCGATCGTGAAGAGTGTATGACCGGCGACCATCTTCCAATCCGCGGAATCGTACCTGCGGCAACCGTCACCAGGGACCCAGTGCCAGCAAAGATCAGAGTACCCAAGGAAAATCTACCTATGTTTGCGCGGGCCATTGCAAAATGGGTACATCCAGATTTAGATCTGCTTCCATCTCTCGGAAGCCATCAAAGCGACTGGAACAAGGGTCAGAAAGTGGAGCGGAAAATCTGCACCGTGGTGGACTCCTGGGTGCAAATCCGCACACGTCGAATACCGAGCCGCGACATCACTCTCACAGCGGGATATCTGTGTGAAGAAGCTTCGTGCGACTATCACAGCCACTAAGAAGGAACATCAGACATGTCAAGTCGAAGCAATGACAACTCCGGCAAAAATATTCAAGCTGATGCGCTCGGCCAACCACGGACAGGTCAGACCTCCTCCACCGCTCAACTATAGCGGATCCTATGTCACCGACCCATCTGAGCGAGCCATAGTTCTCCGTGATGCTCTCCTTGCACGTCACTAAGCATCGGACGATCTTCCTACGTGCACTGCTCCCAGCAATAACCGGATACCCTGGGAAGACGAAATAACAGAAAATGAAGTGCGAACTTGCACCGAGGCGGCCCCAGGAGCAGACGGAGTCACAGTCGAGCTTCTTGAGGCCTGCTGGAAGACGATCGGACCGTGTGTTACGCAGCTCTTTAGAGCTTGCATACGGCTCGGCACCCACCCATCTTGCTTCAATCTTGCAGAAGTGGTGCTATTGGAAAAGCCAAATCGGGATCCAACTTCAATCAAAGGTTGGAAACCAATCGCTCTACTCTCGTGCCTAGGCAAAGGATCAGAAAGACTTCTTGCCAAGCGAATGGCGCACCTCGCAATCATTCATGATGTGGTTGGCCATCAACAATTCGGTGCGCTCCCAAAGCGATCTGCAACGGGCCTGGTCTCCTGCGTAGTCCACGATGTCGAAGAAGCACGCTCCCAGGGATGGGCCTCGACATTTGTAACTTTAGACGTCCAAGGAGCGTTCGATGCAGTGCTCCATAATCGCTTGGTTAAGCGCATGCAAGCCCAGGGATGGCCAGACTCAATCCTCCGGTGGACGACTTCATTCCTCACACACCGGAAAGTTCAAGTGCGTTTTTCCTGCGGAGTCACCACCCAGAGAGATCTGGTCTGTGGAGTCCCGTAGGGCTCACCAATATCGCCTTTACTATTCCTTCTGTACATGGCGGAGCCAATGAAAAGCGACAGCCCAGGATCGAGGTTTAGCTACGCCGATGATATTGGAATTCTAGGGTTTGGACGCACAGTTGCTGAATCTGCCAGCGCTACACAAAGGGAGGTAGACCATCTTCTCGAGTGGGCAGGGACAAATGCCGTTGCCTTCGAAACGGAAAAGTCTGAAGTCATCCAATTCTCAGGACGACGCCGAGAGGAAGCAGTTGGGGTTCACGTGAATGGAAATCTCATCGAGCCCGCTGATCATATTCGATGGCTGGGCGTACATTTGGATCCTCGACACAATTCCAAACACCACATAACTACGTGGTGCGGGAAAGCGATAAAAGCTGCACAGCATATGCGCCGTTTCAATTCTGCCTTTTGGGGAGCAGCTCCTGGGCCATTATCTAAGGCAGTAGACATGTGCGTTGTCTCACTAGCAACCTTTAGATCTGATGTCTGGTGTCCAGGGTCTAAACGCCTAACTATACGAGGAATTGTCACGTCATCTACGTCCAACCTATGCAGCATGATCGATAGAGCGAACCTGATGGGACTACGGGCTGCGCTTCCAGCAATAAGGACAACACCAAATGTAGTCCTTCACAGAGAAGGAGGAATCCCGCCAGCAAAAGTCATACTTGAGGGAAACCGACTTCGACTATCGGCAAGGCTTAAGACCCTTGACGATCGACACCCTCTGAGGATCCGCGCTTCCGTGTTCCCAAATGTCGGCACCCAAAAATATAAAAAGACCGCCAAAACATCAGCCAGACCAGAAATCCAGATGTCACGGTTACAGCGTGCCCACCAAGAGCTTCCGGAAGCAGAAGCCCCTGAAAGTCTGACGCCGGTGGTTTACTCTAGGAAATCAGTCTCAAAGTCGATGGAACGCGAAGGTTGCGTTAGACGGATTAGCGAGGTACCGGGAACGGACATTTGCGTATACTCGGATGGTTCATCGGAAGGACATGGACGCACCGCCTGGGGTTTCGTTCTGAGGAAGGATGGGAAACTCATCGGCAAAGGAAGTGGCATCAAGCACGGGGGAGAGATGCTGGATGCAGAAATAACAGGAGCAAAGAAGGCTCTGGAGGCTGCACTGGAATTTACGGAGGAAGAGCAATGCAGGGAAGTAGGAGGGTCGCAGAAAATCCAGGTGTTTCTAGACAGCCAGCAGGCTGTAAGGGCACTAACGACGGGCTCGTCCTCAACTAGCCTAGAAGATGTACGCAAATTCCGTGCGTTATCTAATAAGGCTGAAATATCAGTGAAGTGGATTCCAGGGCATGCAGGAATCCAAGGAAATGAAGAGGCAGACGCCATGGCCCGTGCCGCCCTCCGAGAGTTACCTAGCCAGGAGACACCACCAGGATCATGTACTCTAGCATATCTACGTGTTCTCATGAATCGCAGACAACAGAGGCTGCTAGATGACTGGTGGGAAGAGGCCTGTCCGCCTCAATACCGCCAACTCGACCTACAGGTGTGGAGACGCAAACCACCCGAACTGTCTCTCTCTAGGCACCTCCTCCGGGCACTAATCGCAGCACGAACAGGCCACGGCAATTTTGCGGCATACCATCGCCGTTTTAATAATCCATACGCTCTCATGGAGTGCTCTTGCGGGAAGGAAACTACTCCAACCCACTTCATTCACTGTAGCCGTCACGCACAACAAACGCGTAGGCTCAGAAAGTCAATGTCCTACGTTGACTTTATCAAAAAGCTTCTCGGGCCCAAGTGCCACCATAGTTTCAAAAATTTTGCGCAGGAAACCGGCTGTTTTGATAGACGACCTGCTCACTTATCCACTGCTCTCAGTGGGGATCAGATAAACTAGTCATTGCCACAACGCATGACACGAAAGGGGTCGATGCGAGAAGTGTCGTTTCTCTGAGGAAATCTTTTATGTACTTGAATTTAGGGTTGAAGGATGGAGTCTCGATTTCGGAGTCGGAGTAGGTGGTGTCTTCTGAGTTATAATTTACCTCCTACTTTTTCTGTAGCAGGTCTCGCGGTTGGAATGAGTTGGGTCTGTAAGCAGTGATCCCCGCCGGCTCCACCAGTCTTGTACCTATAGTGGACCTAGAGCTTTAGCTTAGGACTTTAATATAATAAAAAAAAAATAACAGCCTACATGATAGCCTCAATAATTCTTACTTCTAAAAAAAATTAATAATACTTTATTTTTAGTGTGACAACAATAATCTTCAAAACGAGATAATTACACTCTACTATCCAAGGTGAAATTTTTCATAAAATCGAAATAAAATTTTGTACGAAAGAAGTGCACAGAAGCAGTATCACTTTCAACAGTACAAAACTAACTTTTAAAGTTATTGGATTAGTTTGTATCAGGGCTAATACATCACACACCGAGCAAGGCCTAACAGACGTTGCTTGGTATAAAATGCGATAATTTGCAGATTCTTCAGTCGCAAATCTAACCTGCACCTTGCCAGCGATATCCTGAAAACTTAATTAACAGTCTTAGATTAAGACTTCTTCAACACATGTGCATCAAAAGGTAATCTAGAAACTACTACTTCGATTGGGGAAAACTAGTTGTATGTGTTGGAAATTGTCAAGGATTTCTAGGAGGAAAGATCATGAACAAGTGTACAATTTCGGACAAGACTTTATTGATCGTTGTATATGATATCGAACTTTCTTTTCAATATGAATTAATAATATATAATGTTCCGTTTACTTAGCTTTACATACACAAATAATTCTATCCTTATATACAGATTTCCAACAGTTTCATTCAGGCTTATTGTACCTCTAATATAGTATTAGTTCTCAAGATATCTGCCGTTTGACAGAGAAGCTATGGCGATTGTCTAGACATGGCTTTTCCTGTAACTAATGCCGATGGGTATAGACCAATAATATGTACATGCCCCGCGGAGGATTTGGCTAGTCAAAAAATGTAGAAACTTGTAAAGCCTTCTAGTATTTCGGGGTCTGGTGCACAAACTCCTGCCGTTCACTGTAGGCGTCCCATGTGTAATGCTGGTCTCTGGATCCGCTTAGTCATACCCCTGTAAACATATCTTTCCTTTCCAGACGCTCTTATTCCGCATTGTGGTTATTCTTGTGTTATCATTATTTTAAGAAATCATAGTAAACTTCGTATATTTCGTTCGTTCGATTAGATCATGACCACATTCCGTGAAATCTAGTGATAACTGTTTTGGTATCTTAATACTAGACGAAATTAGAGCTTTATTTTTCATTAGATTGTATCTCAATTTTTGGATATGTAGGTGCTCCATCCTATGCGTACAACTCGTGACTGGAATGCACCAATCGAAGCTTATGATATTGCAAAGTATCGTGTTAGTTCGAAGCACCAGATTGCTACTTAGTGGTTAGAATGATTCAATCTCGTGTTCAGCCCTCACAAGGAATAAGTGAGATAGTCCCGCTTGTGCGAGCCACGCCTCTCAACCTAATTAGGCTTCGTCAATCTCACATTACAGGTAGTATTGGCCGTACTTTCTCCAGCCAAAATTCGGCGAACAGAATGCTTTTAAATTTTGATTTCATTTAGCCCGATCAAGCACCCTGTGAATCCATACAAGTGATTTTCTTCAATCTTTACGAAGGAAGAAGCCAATTTGGTGGAAATCTACTGATCCTATCGATATTTTTTCTGTCGGATTTCTAGATTTTCCTTCAGAAAGCGCGCTTACACTGTTCATCCAGTGTGAATTCCGTCCTATCCTTTTCCCGGTCGCTTCATCCTTTCATTGACTATTATCTCAACTTCTTTTGCAAACTAGGACCGTTCAATCCAGCCGATAGTAAGAATCTATTCTGTAATTCTCTTCATATTTTCAGAGCTGTTCATTAAAGCTTCAGGGAATCTATTTTCTACCTGTCGCAGTACCTCTCCTCTTCCCTTATCTCACTGAGGACACGCTAAGACCATATGTTTGACGTATTGTGACGGATATAAACACTGGCAATTTGAACTTGCCACACCGGGGACCTTTCTTCTATGTGGATCAAAGTTGAGGCTGATATGCTCACTTCTCATCTATTTTGCGATACTACTTTGGGCCCTGCTAAGGTTTCAGTGGATGTTAGAGGGTGTGTTTCCATTGATGATTTTTTCTGCCTGTTCTCTTGTCCGTAATAGATAAGGCGTGATCCTCATCATCATCTATTGGCAAATATCGAGCACATCAACATCTAAATTTAATTTTGATTTTTTGAATTTGATTTCATTTAACCCGATTTGGCGCCCTGTAGGCCAATGCAGGCGGCTATAAATCTTTCTACATATTTACATGAGGGGAATTTCATTACGATGAAAACCCCTTCGCCCTGATAATTTTTCCTTAATCTATAGTCCTTCTTTATCTATAGGAAATGCAACTTGCCTTGAGTCCGAGACAGGACTAGCATAAATTGTATTGTACCTCGCGATCTTTTCCCTGCCTTCGCGTGCCGAAAAGAGATGACTGTGGTCTTGAGTTTGACCCAGATGGCGCAAATAGTTGTTGTTGGGCTGAGACCAGGAGCTGCTACGTGAGCGTCCTCGCCCTCTCTTGAATACCTCTAACTTTTGGTTGGACACAAGTGTGAACCCTTGGTAGTCTATTTGTTTTGCCGCTGTTACTGATGGTGTTGCTGCTGGTAATCTTTCCTCCCTTCTTAAATCTGCCGTTCTTTCTATGAGTCCATACCTAGCTCTTTGAACGCTGGCATTATATGACGCTAAGTTAGGTTACGCCCCTTTCTGCCACGATTTATGGGCTTTACCTCAGTTACAGCAAAGCATGGACTTCCTCCGGCAGTCTCTGGTCTGATGAGTGCCCGCACACTCGCCACATCTTTCCGCCTTGTTGCACGAGGCTTGAGTATGTCCCCATTCGCTGCAGTTGAATCACTGCTTGACTTGCGCACGGGGTGACCAGAGCTTGACCGTGTACATCATTGAATTTAGCACGATGCCGTTTCTTGTCACTTCGCGTTGAAGTACTTCTGTCGGAAGTCTTGCGATCACCGATCTTCAAGTGTGACCATTTCTTCCCATCCATTGGTGCTCTTTACCGTCGTAAAGCTACTCTACCTGTTGGTACAACGGAGTTCACTTGGTTCAATGCCTCAAAAATGCTGTAAACAAGTGGTATCATTCTATCTTCTTTTTCCCCTCTTCTCTTTCCTCAAGCACTAATATCTAAATTACAAATTGGAGCTTGGCGCCCGAGTCAGGTCACGTGATACATTGACTAATCCTTACAGAAGTACATATCCAAGTCAAGCCATTTATCCGAACGCCATTCACCTATGAACCGACACTACCCTTTTGGTTTTTGGTTCTGGAATCCGAACTTTTGTCTCCTTCGTTATTTGATTTATCAATATGCCGTCGTCGGCATTCTTTCATCCTCGTAATGTTGTCCTCAATGGGGCTCCTAAAATCTCAACAGGATAATCCTGCTTTATAACGCTGAACTTCTTTGGCAGCTTCATCCTCAAGGCAGCATCTCGTTGGGATACCGACTGCATGAACACCTCAGTATCGTTGCTCCTTAACTTCCTTACAGCATATGCCCCCTCGATGTGTTGTTTTGCCTTGTGAAGCAGCTCTGCCGGCTGTATATTTTCTACCCTTTCGACTCTTATTCGTATTGCTGCTTTGGTTGCCGGTGGTACGACAACTGAGGCATAAGTTAGTTATCCTCACATTGTCTTTGCCGACTGAGGAGCCATCTTACGCACGACTCCTCGAGACTATTCGTAACTGCCTTCTCAAAGGCTAGCATCCTTTCCTTCATTGGATTTGCAGACATCTTCGATTATAAACCTGCGTGTGGGCTTTGAATGCGTCAAGAGCCTCATCTATTTCCATCATCGATACCGCAGATATAAAATTGCCTGTATTCACTTGTCTGCCTCGAACCTTAGATCTGTCCCACTATCTTTAAGAAATCCATATTAACGCCTGTAGATGTCGCGAGAAGACTTGCAGCCGTAATTGTGGCTGTTCTGCTGCCCGTTTTTGGTTGTGGTGATGCTGTCAAAACATTTCAGCAGCTAAATCCAACTTTCTGGCTCCCCAACTCGCCATGCCGAAGCGCGACAGAAAAAATTCGGGGAATCAGGTAAAAGAGATCGATTAAGACGAATGCAATAATAAAAACGATGAAATTACATTCGTGGAACGTGGTGCCGCTTTTCGTGAAAAAGTGATTTTATTTTCCAATATCTAAATTTATTATCAACTTTAAAGCTATTTAGATAGTTTTAGCTGTCCTTCATAGTCATAAACTCATTGAGGACATTAATTAAGTTCTTTTCTATTCTTTTCTTATCGGTAATAATATTTGCTGCTTTCCAATTTTTAGGGTCTGCCGACGCCCGATGAGAAGGCAGTCACCCTTTCTTGAAAAGCTTCCATGTACTTTCCCGCTCCTTGAGTTTCTTTTTATCGGATTTTAGCTGCGTATACAGCTATCTAGCTGTGACACAATATCAGAGAAGAAGTACACAAAAGATGACTAAATGCAAAGGATGAGCACTTATGCCTCGGATTTCATTTGCAAGTACCACTGCGAAGTTATCGTGGCCTTTTCTTCACCCCAAGTCAAGCCTCATCCGTGACTACCCAGCGAGGGAAACGCCTCGAAAAGCTTGAGTTGTCCAGACATGCCTCCGTCATCCGTTGGCTAGTCACAGCGCGAAATGTGGTCTGGAGCGAGTCCTTCAGAGGTAGAGTAGGTGCCTAGGCTACCTGAACTATACTGGGGATCACCACCAGGAGGCGGACCATAGCGCTATCCATCGTTGGCTTGTTTTTGTAGTGTCAGTTGCACCCTCGCAGTCGAAGTCTTGGCGCGTACAGTACTCTTCGATATTTAAATTTCCATGCCCAAATTCGAAATCTCATGCCCGTTGAGACTAGATCCTTCCCATGCATCATCTTACAAACCTGTCCTGATCACTCTCACGCCCATCCAAAAAGCTTTCTCCCAAATTTGCGTGCCACGATTTTTGTACTCCTGCAGGTATTGTCGATGGGGACGTTTTATTAACCAGCTGAGACTTGTGAACAGTCGATGAGATATGATTATTGAAACGAAAATGTACTTGGTCGTACTTGTAGACTTAACATGACTTGAGTAGTAACTGATCTTGTCGAGCGAGAGACTGATATGTAGTATATTGAATTATCGCCTATTGGGCCATTGTCTTTGATATTGCGATATTTGACTGAATTTTGCTCATGGTAGAAAATGTGACCCTCAGGTTTGCGGAGGAAACCGCGGACAGGTATTCAATCTTGCCATCCAAGATTTTGAAATATTAGTCAGGAGAGGCCACAGCTCTTCTTGAAGTTGGAACGGCAAGAGGTGAGTGTTTGGAGATTTTAATCATCTTATCGGGTCTTCTTTAACTAAACATTATTACCTCTCAATAAAGACCAATGCATCAGTAATTTCAGCTCCACAGTAGATTCGTCTTCAGCATAGAAAAACCTAAGCTTCAATGTTTTGTTTTGATTTCATTTCGTCCGTTCAGGTACGCTATGGGCCCATGAAGGTATATCTAGCTTTAATATTTACACAGGAAATTAGTCCTTCATAGTCATAGACTCAGCAGGGACTTAAACTTCAATTCTATTCTATACTACACAGGAGGAGACCAAATTCAGTAAAAACACCCCAAATCTGACTGTGTCATTTCTACTGGTTTTCCCATAGGAAATGTAGTTACACCGTTCATCCAGTGTGAATTCCGTCTTTTCCTTTTACAAATTGTCTCATATTTTCGTCCATTGCTATCTCTACTTCCGCTGCGGGCCAGAACTGTTCAAACCAGCCTTTAACCAAGGTCCATCTTGTTATTCTTTCCATATCATCTGGGCTGTTCATCATTGCTGCAAAGGACCTATATTTTGCCAGTCAAAGCACCTCTCCTCTTCCCATTGCCCACTGAGGACACGCCAAACCATATGTTTGAAATTTTGAGACGGGTATCCACACTGAGATTTTGGATTAATCAGTCCGGGGACTTTCCTTCGATACAGATAATTAAGACTGACGTGCACTCTTCTTACCTGAACTGCAATACTGCTTTGGGCCCTGCTAAGGTTCCAGTGAATATTTGAGGGTGTGTTTCAATAGATAATCCTTTTTCTGCCTGTTGTCTCATCTGTGACAATACTTGCGGCTTTCAAATGTTCATGGTCTGCCGAAGCTCGATAATCAGATAGCATCTCGTTCCCTAGACGTGTCTATGAATTTTTCCACTCCTGGAACGCAGCCACCTTACTGGTATCTTTTTGTATCCCTTTCGCGTTCTCCATGCCACAAATTCTGGTCCATTCTTCGATGTCTTGCTTTCGATTCTTGGCGTGCCTGTTCTCGGTTCCCCTTGTGGTCTGCATGACTTTGTTGCACGCAGATAATATCAATCTCCTGACAGGTAATCCTTCTGATAGCCCGATGTGTTAGACTCTCCTTTGTTTCAGGTAGATATCTATCGGGGGAACCGAAGACTCGTGTTCTAGTACCCTGCTGCTGGTAGAGTTATATGAGCCTGTAACAAGCTTCAAGCATTCGCGTTGGATACTTCGCAGTGGTTTGTCTATCCTTTCTGGTATTTTAACCGTTGGCCCAGCTGCAGCCCATATAGAACACCCATAAGTCAGGGCTAGTCTCACTATCGTGCTGTAAAAAAGCTTTGACTTCTTGAATGTTGCACCCCAAGTTGACTGGGTCAACCTACTTATTGACTGTACTTGGTTATGTGACTTTTGTTGGATATGCTTTACATAGGAGCCTCATTGGAGCTTAGGGTCGAAGTATATGCCAAGGACTCAAAGGGAAGACTATTGAGATGTCAGATGACCTCGTATGCAGACAGTTGCTTCAAGGTTATGTCGCTTCCTTGCTCATGTGACGTGCATGAGCTGGTACTTCTCTGGCGCAAACTTCACACCGTTCTTTTCTGCCAACGCCTCGCATATCACGTGTTGTCCCTCTAACTTCTTGCAGTTTTCTTCGGTTATACCTGATCATGTTAGTACATTAGTATCGTCAACAAATCTAACTGTCGAGGTACAAGAAGTTTGAAGTATCGGCAAGAGCGTGCTGACGAAGAAGAGGAAAAGAATCGGTGAAAGTGATGAGCCTTGTGGTATTCCTGTGCTAGTGGTGATACGTTTTCCTCCATAAGACTCGAGATTTACCGAAGTAATTCTCTCTTCGAGAAACGATTCTACGAATCGGCTGATCCCCCTTGGAATAACTTATACTGTCAGGTTGTGTATTATCCTTTTGTGGGAGACGTTGTCGAAGGCTCCTGATATGTTGAGGCTGAGAGGTGAAGCGATCTGGTTTTTATCTCTATCCCAGATGTTGTGAAACTGTTCAGTTAGAGGCTCTACTACCGAGATCGTGGGGGGGACTATTCTCAACACCTGTCAGTGGTGTCCCCTACGAACCTCCAGCTCTCACTGTAGAGTCTGCAGAGCCGAGATTGAGTAACAAAGTCCTCACTTCGAAGAGGATTCCCAATCGCTTTCGCGGTCTGTATCGTCTTCATCTCTCAACACATTCCCCTATCACCATTATCATGAAGCTAACCACGATCAGATCAGATGGTAGGGTCGGAGCTCTACTCATCACCAAACCTTGATCACGGAGGAAAAGCCATCCGATGAGTTTCCGGAGCGTACCCAGCACCCGATACGGAGATGGTGGATTGGATCAAGTCGGCCTCGACTGTTACAAAGAAGGGAGATATAGATGAATATGCGCACCTCATGTGGTCCCGGTGTCTAGGCCTCGCCTGGCTGGGGCTGCAGGTTTTTTGAGACTTTTTCCCGCGCACGCAGTTTCCATTGCTACCATTTTTATTTTTTTTGGGTAGAAGGTTCCGTGGAAAAGGTGGCTGAATTCCACGGGTAAATACTGAGCTGAATGGCTATTCATCAAGGGGAATACATCAATGATCTTTCAAGTAACAAAAGAGGATAGGAGCACTGTACAAGGTGTGGCCTGGGTCAGAGAGGAGCCCAATGTGCTAGATAGTCATAGACTCAAGTAGTACAATAAAACACACACACACACACACCGAGATCGTGGATCTGTTGGGTTAAATCTCAATGTTTTCAAGTGAAATTTTCATAATTTTAGACACTTCGGGTTGCGTCTGGGCTTATTACATAATTAGGGTCCGTGCCACTGAGCTAAGCTATGTCGCCTCGTGCACGACACAGTGAGGAGCTAATCTTGACATGATTACAGTGCAAGACGGAAAGCTCCGTAAACGAGCTAAAAGTAAATAATCTTCAAATTTCGAGCCACTTAATAACAAATGTATCCATCCAAATTACCTTATAACCCACTTATTTCAAATTCACAAGACAATCTGATTATTGCAATTAATAACCCATTTTTCTGAAAAGGTCAGCGCTTATTAACGTCAGGAGTTTGGCTCGTGGAATCTCTCATGAGGAAAGTGCTGGCCAGACGAATCGAAAGATAACTTACTACCCGTATTTTATGTCTCGCAACGGTTTGGAAGACGGCACTCACCCTCGACAGCCGGGCGCATTGACCGAAAACGCCACAGCTGGTACTGCGTCAGATATCTCAGAAATCTCGTCCCTCGCTGCGGTTCGTACTGCTCTTGCCGCTCTACATTCGCGCGATGCCATCATTACCAACCGTCTGAAGACGCTCAGCTCTACGAAAGCGGACACCTCGCATGAGCTTGGACGCCTCGATCTTTTGCGCGCACACCTAAGTTCTCAAGCTATTCACACGCGTGAGGTGAGTCGTGGGATGCTAGATGCCGCTGCAGCGACTGCTGCACATCTCTCAAGTCAAGTTAAAAAGCTCGACCTAGAGAAAAAAAATGTTGAGGAGACGTTGCGGGTGGTTGAGCAGGTGGTCGAATTGAAAGCCTGTGTGCAGGGCGTTGTGGGCTCAATGGGGGCACTACAAGACTGGGAGGCTGCAGCTGGATACCTCTTTCGTGCCGCTAAGATACCTCGCGAGATTGTCGACGGAGATTTTGCAGCGCGTATCGTGCCCAGCGTCGAAATTCCCGAGGCTCCTGGCACCACACTAAACAGCGCTAGAGAGTCTCTTTGTAGCCTCTTCATTCGGGAATTCGAAAAGGCGGCTTCAGAGGGTGATGGAAGCAAGGTTACTCGATTTTTCAAGCTTTTCCCACTTATCGGCAAGGAAGAGACGGGCTTAGAGGCCTATGGACGATACATTTGTAAAGGTGTCGCTGCGAGGGCGCGTGATAGTCTCAGGGGAGATTCTAAAGGAAAAGATGCCCTTTTCTTTGCACTTGTCTTGACACGCTTATTTGAGCACATCGCACAAATTATTGAGGGTCACGGGAGTCTTGTCGAAATACACTATGGCAAAGGAATGATGATCAAGGTTATTGAGATATTGCAAGAAGAAGCCAATGTACAAGGTGGCATCATTTTGGACACTTGGGGAGATGAGAGGAATATAGATAGGCGCTTAAGGGATATGAAGAGCAACCCATTCTCCTACTTAGTTCAAAGCTTCCTCTCGGGGCAGAAGAATGCGAGTAATTCTAAACCTGGAACACCTGTCGGGGTCGGAAACAGCAATATTCATGACGAAGAGGGCATAAGCATGAAGGAAACTGATGAAATATTAGGGGAGATTTCAATGATGCTCAGTCGATGGTCACTATATTCAAGGTTCCTGGGTGGTAAGTGTAGAGTAAGTGTAGCCCCATTACTAGTACGAGACGCTATTTTCTTAACATTCTATAGGATCCACATCAATCTCCAGAGATACCGCTCCAGATGCCCAAACTTTTGCTTGATTCGACCCTCTATCAAAAAGTCTCTAACCTACTCATCACTTCATTCAACTCAATGACCACTTTTTTCTTTCGAAGATCTGTAGAAAAAGCTTTTCAGCTCGACGAGTCACCATCAGGACTTAGCCTTAATATTTCTAAGCCTATAGATAGCAATCCTCCTTTTATCATTTCGGCTGTTGACGATATCATGTATATCGTTAGCACGGTCCTTCAACGATCACTTTCCACATTCCAACGAGAAACAATAACCTCTGTCGTTCCTACAATTAGTAGAATCCTCGGCTCTGATTTTATTGGCATCGCTCAACGTAAGATGCGCGATGAGTGTTATCCCAAAGCGATAGTAAAGGGAGAGCTTCCACCCGAGGATAAAGTAGTTTCTTTTATTGTCCTCCTCAACTCACTAGAAACGGCAAGCGAATACATATCGCGTATCGTTACCTCCCATCTTAAACCCGAAGAACCATCAACAGATCATGGTAATACTCTTAAAACTTCCGTTAAGGAAATGTTCCAGATGGACCATGATGCGGATTCTATAACAACTGCTCTTGAAACACTAGAAGTCACATTTACATCTCAAGCAATGGAGCTACATTCAGATGGGCTGCACGTTATGCTTAGCCAAGTAATTAAGCCTCGACTTCGGCCGATGCTTACGGAAGCATTCCGTGAAATCGACTATTTACTCACCGACGATGAGGGCCAGGATATAGCGCAAGAAGAAGAAAGACTTCGATCCATATTAGAGCTCGTTGCTCAAAAATTCGAGGAGCGTTGGGAGGCCGCCATGAAACCTATCCAACGTATCATGAATCCGAACTCGTTCAGCACACTTTTAGATCAAACGGCCCGATATCTTGCACAGTTATTAGAAAAGAGAGTATGGAGTTACGCTGGTAAAATTACGGCGCTAGGAGCACAGCGGATGGAAAAGATTTTTTCTGATATAATTCGCATTGTGGCTAAGGGTGGTCGGTACGGGCTTCGAGAGTCATTTTCCCGCGTAAGCCAAATATGCATGCTAGCTAACCTCGATGATGAGGAATGGAACGCCATCAATGCTGCTGAGGATGGAGAAGAGAGTATGACCTGGTTCCTGAGCAGCCTGGAACGCCAAAAAGCAAGAAAATTAGTCGGGCTATGAAGGTTAATAAATAACTTCGCACTGAATCTACTCGTTTTCAAAATATTTGGTCACTATCAGTTGAATCCACAGTAAAAATAGAGGACGGAGCTGGACCGACCCTGTAGATGTCGCTGGTCACCAGGAACACCCCGTATACTGAAGGGAAAATGATCAGTGATGTACTGGTAAAGTGGTTTGAATCTCGGCTCGACAGACTCTCTACTTTTGTATTCGATATTCGGAAATTAACCGCGAAAAGCGCGAGTTGCGCCAGACTCGAATACTCTCAGTATTCACGCGTAGATACTGCTCGTAACTTCTCCGCTTTTGCATCTTTATCCCTGTTTTATACTTATTCAGGAGTACTGAATGCATAGTGTTGACAGTCTGTTATAAGTCCTATCCTATCTATATTGCGGTTTAAAAGCAGCTACCTCGTTGTCCTACAGAAATTCCAGCATAATGGCTGATGTTAGATCCTAACGCGAGCGACACTAGATTGACGAGGCTTTAAATCTTTTAAAATTCGGTCTGCCATGTGAGAGGAATTTATAAGGTAATAGATTTATGCACATGAAGCTGGTTATTTTGTATCCGCGCCCTACTTGCGTAGTCATCGAGAGTAAATTCTAATCATGGTGCGTGTACTACAATATCGTTGTATCTATTCTACTGGACGATGTGATTTTAATCTAGCTGATACTTCATCACAAGCTAGGCTACGCCGCTGATCAAAGCTGTAGTCTGAGAATTCTCGACTAAGGACGATTACCTCACAAACTGTCTCAACTCCACCTCGGGTAATTGGGTTAGGTGAGAATAGTTGGATGAAGCCCCCTTTGGCTATGAAGAGCGAGAGATGTATTAAAGAAAATTAGGTCAGACGTCCAACTTACTGAAATAATGAATGGCCAGGCGTCACAGCCAAACCGGATACAGCTAGCTGGTGCAATAGTATATCATCCGGGTGTGTTGCTTAGGCAAAGTTCGGATAAATTGGACATTTACTCCATAGTAGACAGGGTAATACTTTTCTGAAGCTGAAAGAGACAGCTATACTTTTTTCTCGCATCATATTTTAATTGCGTAAGCAGCCATCTAGCTTTGACATGTAATCCCTCGCCTACTGTACAATTCGACGTGATTACATAACCAAGGCCGTTCACGATGTCCCTACACCCCAGAATTTAAGGCCTGACCTCTATTTCCCAAAATGGAATAGTAGCAGGGTGCAGAATCCCCATGAAAGTCTGACGGAGACGATTATTACCAATCTTCCATACAAAACCACAGGCAATACATAGTCCGCGCCTAATAACACAATGGAAATTTCAGATTTTATCGAGAATATTATAAACCCTGCGTCTCACGTCGACTCACTCGCCGACTCCGGGGCGGGTCTTGGAAGTAGGGAAGGCACGGATGAAAAGGACCAGCAAGCCCTCACTCGAGCCTGGGTAAACGAGAGAGGCACTGTTGGACTTTTACCGTTCGCTCACCTCCTTGTCTCTTTCCTCTCAATCATGTAGCAGAACTAACTTCTACATTGTTTTGTTCGGCAGGCCTCAAGATGCACTTATCTCACGCTGTAGCACCCGCATCAGAGCCCAGATTGAAATGATTGAACGCATGACAGGCGATATGGACCCCAAGACCAATTTCTCCCTAATCATCATACAGACGGATGTCGAACGCTGGAAGTTTCTCATTCGTTCGTACCTTCGAGCGCGCCTCGCCAAAGTTGATAAATATACCCTATATTATCTATCTTCGCCACAGCTCCAGACTCGTCTCTCAAAGAATGAAATGGCGTACGCCACGAGGCATCAGCAACTACTACACAACCATTACCTCAATTGCTTCCTGGGTAGTTTTCCTGCGAACCTCCAGAATCTAAATGACGCTGTGGGGGGTATAAGTATGGTTGAAGGACCAGACGAAGATAGTGGAGTCTTCGTTCGGGGCCTAGGGGGCAGGAAGGGAGAAGATAGTGTGGTTGTCATGGGGCGAGGGAGAGATGCAGACGGAGAAGTTGAGGTTACCAGGGGTGAGGTTGTCGTGGCGAAATGGTCTGATGTGCGAGAATTTATTGAACGAGAGGAAATGGAATTGGTTTAGCAAGAGATTTATTGTAGTCTTGTTGCTGCAGTGACTTTGACATATTTTCAGGACGAAGGCTGGACACCTGGAAGCGAAGTTTTCCCCCACATCCGAGTTCACTCAAGACAAAGGAAGTATTTAATGGGGCCCCGTCGAGGTGGCGGTCCAGAGGAGTGGCTTTGCAAGTCCTTGGTCAAAAATTCGACCGGCTGAGGTTCCAAGAAATCAACCATTTAATTTCATATTACGAACGTTAGGCAGGTTCAAACTAACCTGATGCTCATACTATGAGGATTTGGCCTTCGCTACCTTGGTTTGCCCTACGATATGTTTTTCGCCAAATACATCTTGCAACTCTTTCAACTGTAATCTCCTCACCCGCCAAGACACTCTCGAGATCCTACTCGAGCATATCTTCACGTTATTGGCAAAAAGACGGATATTATGCAATATTTCTGTAATGAAGGTAAACACAATGTGCAGCGTCTCATGCTACAATGTCCCAAGTTCAATAGAACTCGATGAGAAATAATCAAGGGTACAGAGCCGAGGACACTGCCAATTATATTTCGAGCTAGTTGGGGAGAGGAAGCGTTACTAAAATACCTGGATACACCCGAGTGGAAGGCAACACATGAGGGAAATTAATTGAGATCAAAATTAAATTAGTAAATTGTAGTGTGAATCTCCCAAAATTAACTGTTGGATTGAATAAATGCAAGGAGCTTGACGGCGGAATTTTATAAAATCCATCACAGTCAGACCGCAATAACGAAAAGAGAAAGTGACAGGAGGGCAGCTCCAGTGTAGAGATGTAAGAATTGTAATAGTCATGAGGAAAGAGCATTTCGAGACAAGCACACCATGTGCAGACGTGCACGTGCTGCATTTGCGCACGGTCCCTTACCTAGGGTCAGCTTAAGGCGAAGCCGTGACTGTAGCCGAATATACCATGAGAACCTCTCAGTCGAAGGCTTAGAATAACCACCAAAGAAGTTGGACAGGCAAGTGCCTCGAGTCAAAATTAGAGTCTGTCCATACGTGCGTGGGTTTTTTGATTAGGTCAGTGCCTGTAATCTGTATTTAGAACCGCAGGTGGTATACGTGGGTGTGATAAAAGTAGATGATGATACCATCTGTGGGCGGACCCAGTGATGTGGACTGGCTTACGCTTTTTGTTTTCGCATTAGATTTTAATTGTGTATGCAGCTATCTAGCTGTGACACAATATCAGAGAAGAAGTACACAAAAGATGACTAAATGCAAAGGATGAGCACTTATGCCTCGGATTTCATTTGCAAGTACCACTGCGAAGTTATCGTGGCCTTTTCTTCACCCCAAGTCAAACCTCATCCGTGACTACCCAGCGAGGGAAACGCCTCGAAAAGCTTGAGTTGTCCAGACATGCCTCCGTCATCCGTTGGCTAGTCACAGCGCGAAATGTGGTCTGGAGCGAGTCCTTCAGAGGTAGAGTAGGTGCCCAGGCTACCTGAACTATACTGGGGATCACCACCAGGAGGCGGACCATAGCGCTATCCATCGTTGGCTTGTTTTTGTAGTGTCAGTTGCACCCTCGCAGTCGAAGTCTTGGCGCGTACAGTACTCTTCGATATTTAAATTTCCATGCCCAAATTCGAAATCTCATGCCCGTTGAGACTAGATCCTTCCCATGCATCATCTTACAAACCTGTCCTGATCCCTCTCACGTCCATCCCAAAGGAACTGTCTCCCAGATTTGTCCGCCACGCTTTGCTTCCTCCGTCGAGTGTAAATATCGGCGTGGGCGTGTATTCGGTGGTCAGCTGAGGCCAGAGAAGGTCGAAGGGTGTTGTGGTCATGGGAATGAGCATGTACTTGTTACGGGCTGTGCCCCGTTCGATTAGGCTGGGCCTGAAAGATAGCCCAGCCTCGTTCAAGGATTTCAATCACGTGATCTAACATGGGGTCGTTTCTCACGAGTCGAATCACTCAGTTAATTATGCTGAGGCTGGCTCTTTCGCCTCCAATCGCGTGGCCAAGATTCGTCTAGATGGCTCTACCGGTCCCGAATTTGATGTCTCCTGTGGCCTCCCACAAGGCTCGCCAGCATCACCTATTCTGTTCATGCTATATCTTGCACCTCTTCTCCACATGGGAACCGCCAAAACAAGATTTGGATACGCAGACGATATCGCCTTCCTTCACACCTCTCCATCCCTCCAGTAAAATTCCGAATCTCTTTCACTCAGCCTCCAGGAAGCCATGGAATGGGGCATAGAGCAGGGCTTGAAATTTGACGAAGACAAGTATGAGCTTCAACATTTCTCTCGCCGCCGACTCGACCAACAACCCACAAATACTCCCATGGTAAGTGCTGGCGCTATTACCGTCTCTGAAAATACTACTCGCCCATACACTCGCTGGCTTGGAGTACTCTTTGATAAAAAGCTCTCCTTTAAGTGGCACGCTCGAACCCTCGCCTCAAAGGCCCTCAAGGTTAGCCATGCTCTTTCATCCCTTGGTAATACAACAAGAGGGGCTCCTCCTCATCTACTGCGTCGTGCAGTAGATTCATGTGTCCTCCCCATCGTTTACTACGCCTCAGAATCCTGGTGGCCAGGCAGATCTAGACAAGGTCCCACGGGACGCATATCAAACCGTGTAGATTCCCTACTACAACAGCTCTCCAAGGTCGTGCTTGCCTCTGCCCGCGCGACACTTCCAGTGTATCGCACCACACCAACAGCGATACTTCATCGCGAATCAGGGCTACAGCAGCCGGAAATAGCCCTTGATGGCCGTGCACTTGCAGCCACCGTCCGACTACGCCGTCTGGATCCTCGACACCCGCTCTTACGCCGTGCTAATAGAGTTCTCAGCTCACAGCGTGCTACCTCTCGATTTGCCCGACGTGTACTTTCACTCCCCAGATCAGAGCAAATCAATGCAATCGCTATTCCTCCTTGGAATCCATGTGAGAGTCGTGAAGCTGCACAATCTCGGGTGGCTGGTTCGAACAGTACCACTACGGAGGAAAACAAACAGTCCTTCCTTGACTTTCTTACCACCATCCCCTTCGGAGACATCATTATCTACTCGGATGGCTCTAAGCAACTAAACGGCTTGAGCGGCGCTGGCTTCATCGGATACCAAGGAGGCGTACAAGTCTCGCATCAAAGTCTTGCCCTTGGAAAAGGCGTCGAAGTTTTCGATGCGGAAGTAAAAGGTGCCCTAGAGGGGGCAAAGTCCGCACTAGCACTCCCAACTGCCAAATTCGCGACAGATCTATGGATTTGTCTAGATAATCTGGAAGTTGCCACTCGACTGTTATTCCCCTTTTCAGGGTCCTCACAAGCGCAATTTGACGAGTTCCTCACCTTAAATCCCAAATGGCAAGACCGCTCACGGCTGGCCCACACTAGACGGGGCCAAATCCGGGTCCGATGGGTCCCGAGTCACGCATCGATAGTTGGAAATGAAGCTGCGGACAAAGCAGCGAAAGATGGCTGCCAGTTACCAACTCCAGATGACGTCGCTTTCACATATGCGGGGCTAAAGCGCTGGGCAAAAGAGTCAACAACGCAAGCCTCTCGCAACCTCTGGAGAAATCTCCTTCCCCAGCACCTAGGCTACGAAAAGCTAGGAATAATATCAGCACCCACTAGGCCAAAAGAACTTGCCCTTCCGCGCGCCACTCTAGGTCGAATTCTAGCAGCTAGATCTGGGCACGGCGACTTCGCTGACTATCACGAGCGGTTCAATCATGAAAATGCATCAAATTACTGCCGATGTGGCCGTCGTAAGGCCCCACTACATTGCTTTTTCTGTCATATAGCAAAAAGAAGATCACGACTAATGCAGGGTCCGCCTTCGGAAATGATCCCGTTCATTCTTGGCACATATGAAGGAGGTCAAAGATTTGGAGAATGGCTACAGGAAACCCGATTCTTCACAGATATCTGCCCATAATCTTGAGGTTTCAAGTGTCGCGAAAAACCAGCAAACGAAGGAAGGAAGATAAGCAATCTAGACTCCTTTTTTTCTAATTTATTTTTCCGGTAGTGGAGGTCAACAGGGAGTGTGGGTTGACCTGCGCAGAGAATGGCGCCGTGCAAGTATCTTACCACCACAAATAAGAGCCTAACAAACTGCGGGAAGTAGCTATGTGAATGCACCTCCTTTATATGTTAAATAGTTTAATTTTGTTTTTTTGCTTTCCTTTAAAACATGTAGAAGCCCAGAGATTAAATCCTGGCGTCTTTTGTCTCAGTAGGGACTTAATAGGGTTACTCGCTTGACGCGTGATCCGCCAGACGTTAAATAAAGATAAATAAAAATAAATAAATAAATATGCTGAGGCTGGGAAACAGATCACTCAGTAGCGAAGGATTACGTGTCAGGAATCAAGATCACTGGTAGCTGCATAGGGCATATTTAATGTAACAGATTTCCTGCCGTTAATCTCTGTAGAAAAATATTAATTCTTTGTGGTACTGTTTACGTGCGGTGTCCTTAATCCTCTCGCCCTTAACAGTACTTGGCCGTACTTGTAGGCTTGATGAGACTCAGGTAGGAGTGGAACCCGTTGGGAGCGAAAAACGACGCGGTGGAGTAAATTGAATCATTGCCTTGTGGGCCAGCTTTTCTGGTACTGCGACATATGACTGATAATGGCTCTGGGAGAATATTTCTCACTCAGGCTCGTAGCGGACATCCCATATCGGTATTCAGTTTTGCCCTCGGGGTCCATGTATTATACTAGGCTAAATTAGGCTAATGCTGCCATGTGATGAAATCTATGTTGCACCCTGTCACCACGGGCTCAAGCTTGCTGTGAAGTATTAGCAGGGGTTTAGCGTGATCACTGGGCCTACTTGGGCAAGGACACTTTCCATGTTGGGGTTAGCCCTGGTACTTGTACATATTTTTGAAAAAATTTGTATGGCAAAAATTTTCAGGATACCATAGTTTGTAGTGGGTCTTTCCTTCAAACTATCCCTAATTGGTATGATAATCGGCTGCATAATGTTTGTGGATTGTCATGGTGTTTATTGTACCACTTGAGTCTATGACTATCTAGTACATTGGGCTCCCCTTTAGCTCAGGCCGCACCTTATGCAGTGCTCCTGACCTCTTTTGTTACCTGAAAGATCATTGATATGTTCCCCTTGATGAATAGACATTCAGCTCAGTATCTACCCGTGGAATTCGGCCACCTTTCCCACGGAACCTTCTACCCGAAAAAAAAAAAAAAAAAAAAAAAAAAAAAAAAGGTAGCAATGGAAACTGCGTGCGCGGAAAAAGGTCCCAAAAAACCTGCAGCTCCAGCCAGACGAGGCCTAGACACCAGGACCACATGAGGTGCGCATGTTCATCTATATCTCCCTTCTTTGTAACAGTCGAGGCCGACTTGATCCAATCCACCATCTCCGTATCGGGTGCTGGGTACGCTCCGGAAACTCATGGGATGGTTTTTCCTCCATGATCAAGGGTCGGTGATGAGAAGGGCTCCGACCCTACCACCTGATCTGATAGTGGTTAGCTTCATGATAATGGTGATAGGGGGATGTTTTGAGAGATGAAGACGATACAGTCCGCGAAAGCGATTGGTAATCCTCGTCGAAGTGAGGACTTTGTTACTCAATCTCGGCTCTGCAGACTCTACAGTGAGAGCTGGAGGCTCATAGGGGACAACGCTGACAGATGTTGAGAATAGTCCCCCAATGTTTGAGCAATTTTGCTGCTTGTTTCTTCAACTTATTTTCAAAAGTTCAAAGGTTTTCGAATTAAAAATAGAATCACAGCCTTATCTTAACCCTGGATTTGAACATGTGGCTGGATTATTTTCTGGCCTTCATATCTGGTTGGTCTCCCATCCGCATCTATCACAGCCTGACACCTTGCGGGCAAACTATCAATGAGTCGCAAGATCTTCGGGAGACATGGAATCCCATGCCTCTTTAAGATATTTCAAAGATTATCTGGATTACGCTACTTTTCACCACCCAAATTCAGGTGATGACACTGGATGTAATCCTTCATCCTATCCCAAACAGCTTCAATCTAGTTAAGATCAGGCGAGCTGGCCGGCCGGAAAATCGGTTGAATTGAGCCTCCGGCTCATACGTTCCGTCTTCTACCCAAGTTAAATCTGCCCATGTAAATGACGTCCATTCTTCAAATATCCAATTGAGATGAGCTTCGGCCAATTCTCTGCATTTCGTCATAGTTTTTTGAGATGCTGGAGGCTTTAGTTGAGCTACATGTCGTTAATATCTTCTTTTTCCAAGTTTTTTTTGTATTACCCGCTCCCTAACACCAGGATCTCAAAAGGGGGCCATAGACGAGTTCTAGGAATGTATTGCTGCAGTTTTCAGGTGAAGACTCAACATAAGATGTAATCTGATGAATATCATCTGCTTTCAGGTTTGAGGTTGTTCTCTTTCTCTTTGATGGGCAGACAGTTCCGCGGCGCACTGAACAACTAACTTATCCCCTAAAAATGCCAAGTTGCGAGGCGCTCTGCTTCTGATTTTTACCAGCTTCGTGAAGCCCATAAATCCGAGAATTTTTTTTAATTTCCTTCGTTAATATTTAGTTTTACGACGCACAAAAATCTTCTGATTCCTGGGTAGTTGTTTGAATCGAGGTGTTGAAGGTGGGGTTTAAGGTGAACTTATCTACAAAATAAGCTTAGTGTGGAGTATAGCCGTGTGTCTACTGAATAAACAACTTTGTTTTTGAGAAATTTAATTCTTAAGATCAGTTTAGCAGAAGACAGAAAGTGCTGCGGAGGGCAAGACTGAAAACCTGTCAGTGGTCCCCTCTACGAATCTGGGAGTGAAATATTCTCCCAGAGCCAAGTTCAGTCAAATTTCGCAATACCGAACAAGTTGGCCCACGAGGCAATAATTCAAATAACTCCACCACGTCATGTTTTCACTCCCAAAGAGTCCGATTCCTACCAAAGCCTCGCTAAGTCTACAAGTATGACCTAGTACATCCTCATTCCAATTATCACACCTCTCGCCGACTTTCTTCGGCCTCAGCCGGTCACCAAATACACGCCCACGCCGATATTTGTACCCGACGGAGGAAACAAAGCGTGGCGCACAAATCTGGGAGACAGTTCTTTGGGATGGACGTGAGGGGATTCAGGACAAGTTTACAAGATGATGCGAAACATGGAGACCATCCCGCTGGGCGTGGAATTTTGGCAAGGAGTATTTAAAAAATTGAGCTTTGTGCGTGCCAAGACTTCGGTTGCGAGAGTGCAGGTGACACTACAAACACCGCCATGGTTGGATGGTGCGGTGGTACATCATCTTGGCCGGTCTGCCAAGTAGAGTCTGGATAGCTTGGACACATATCCCACTTGAGACAGTAGATCGCTGGTTCAAATCCGGCAAAACACAATCACATTTCTCGCGGTGCTGGCATGCATGGATGACGATGGCATGCTTGGATTGCCAAAGGGTTCGAAAATCCCATTGGTGGGTACTTACGGAGGAGGGTCGACAGTTTGTGTAAGCAAGCATACCTCATAGTGGTATTTGCGAATGAAATCTAGAGTATGAGTGTCTCCAACGTCAAAAGAGTCATCCAACATGTATACATAGCACCGGTCATGTGTCATAGCTAGATAGCTTGATTGATTGATTTTATTTTTAGGTCCTAAGCTAAGCTCTATATCTCCTAGGAGTCAAAGACCGGTGTACACGGCCGAGATCATGCTTCCCACATGCCCGACTCGGTCTCACCGCGTGACTCACTACACAACAAGTAGCTAGTTATAATAAAGAAAATAAATGCCCACACAGACTCCCATAACCAAAATTCCAAATCCCATACTCCTGTTTGTGGTTGGAAAATGACACTTCTGGTCTCATTTTCCTACCTGCCATACATCGTTCTATGACTAATTGCCACCGTCTCCGCTGAGAGCTGGAGACGGAGTCGCAGGTGGGCACCCGAAGCAGCCGGTTTCCTGCGCAAATTTTGTAAAGTTCTCGAGACACTTAGACCCGAGAAGCTTGTGGACAAAGTCGTGATGTGACATTGTGTTGGAAATATCGCGCAATGTAATGGGCGCAATATTCATGGAACGAAAGTAGAAGTTGACTAAACGAGTGTCATGTTCGGATTACAGCTAAAAGTGTGGGAAGTGTGCGCTACAAGTACAAGTGTAAGCGACACAGAGCCTAAGCCACAGCATAAACGAGTGTGGCGCCATCTAGGCATAGAAAACCCCCAATAACCTCCTTGCGCCCACGCCATACAGCCGCTCATATGTCCAATAGGTAGCCTGAAGCGCTACCATATTACCTGTTCCAACCTCTTAAATACACACGAGATCGTGTCGGGAACCTAGACGAAATGGAGGGCCCATACGTCCACAACACTCCGTGTCTCCATTTCCAACACATTGTACCTCGTAGTCGACGCGTCTGGCGTGCGTGCAGTCGACAGTGAATGAAGTGGAGAGGCGTTGTTTCCTCTCCACACGCACACTCCATGGAAGCGGCGAAGTTGTTGAAACGACGATGGCATGCAGCGAAGTTTCCGTGTCCCGTACGGGCTGAGATCAGTTTACGAAGTAGCCGCCGGGAGAGTGCCAGCTCGCGTGGCTTGCGTCGTCGCATGAGAAGACCCAGGTTACGATATCTATAGCTAGATAGCTGAATACACATTAAATGATTTAAAAAAAAAATTGCTGCATAATCTTTCAGTGGTTGGAGGATAGAGGAATAGTGGAAATGAACTAATGAACAGCTTGGATTTGCATAAAACTGAGGGTGACAAAAAAACATATAGTGCCCTTAGTCTAGGCCTTGAAATACAGGACAATATTTTTTTACCCCTGTCGAGTAATATATTATCAGGGGTCAACCTCCTGGTAGCAAATATGCGGCCCCACTGAACTCCACTACAAACTTGACGCCGTGGCAACATGAGAACAGATGGTTATTCAATTCCTAGCGCATGTCTATATTTAGAGATCGAGAGATCAAGTCAATCATGATCAGTGTATATAGTCCTAGAATTGCGGTGGAAATTGGAATAGAATTATCTTACAGAGTTATCTCTTACTCTAATTAGAGACACCTCGCCTCTTACAGGCTAAGCTCCCACCGATCTGACACACTCGATTTCCAATGGTCAAAAGCTCCATCCATGTTATAAGCTCCATCCAGCCCACTGCAGGGTAATTGTGGTGTCAAGATCCGGCCAAATTGGGGATGAAAATGTTCACAAGACTTGTAAGACAAGCCGATCAATTGAAATTCGTTGGATACCAGCCTACTCTGGGATCGTGGGGAATGAAGATGCAGACAGAATGGCTAGGAAAGCGCCCAGAAACGAGGGATGGACCTAAGTACACCTTTGCAGTCCTCGCCCGATATGTTAGGCAAAGATGTGAAGATGCAGTGGGATCCCGATGGCTGGAACACCAACCGAGCCGCTATGAGGAGTTGGATCTTCGGATGAAACGAAAACGGCCGTCGGAGCTAGCGCTTCCTAGGTGGGCGCATCACCACCTCGTCACAGCAACGAAGGGAAATGGCAATTTCAGATAACACCAGGAAAGATTTGGCTACGAATTTGAACATTGCAAGTGCGTGTGCGGAAGAGAGAAACGTCCTTGGCATTTCGCCGAATGTCAGATTGCTCCACAGCAACAGAGAAACTCGAAGCATGAGCCACCACCGAGAGGACGGGAGAGGCTGGCGGAAAAGGATTGGGAAAGATTTCTCCAGTCCTTGGCAGTAACTAAGTGTTGCGAGAGGCAGATACCACACCGGGAGGATTAAGTCCTGCCAAAATAGACTTTTCTCAGGACTAAGGGTCGTGAGGAAGGAGGAAAGGCGCAGGACGCATATTTATCTTGCAATTAATTTATTATTTATGTTTTGCGTATAGATTTAACAAGCAAATCATGTCTTTAGGTTGTAGAGTGTGCCCTGGGAATATAGACCCGTATCAGGCCTATTGGGTGTAGGGCGTAAGCCTGCTACCGCATGAATTCAAATCAAATTAAATCCGGCCAAATTTGTGGTCTTTCACGTATCTCTATTTCGTCCAGGGGCACAAGCAACTCGCCCTAAGACGATTGTTTAGCGGCGAAGTACAACATTGTGCCAGCATATCACACACGGCATTCTTCGAATGCCGAAACACCTATGTCTCGGCCTTGAGCTATAAGGTATATTCGGTCTCGCCGGTTGGGTGTACGGCAGTGACGGAGGAAGACCGGAGCCTTCACGGATTTTGCGGAGAGATGATAGAGGGATGGAAGGGAGAAGGGGAAAATAAGAGGATTTTCTTCTAGACGGGCAACACAGTAATACTGGAAGTAGAATTGACAAGGTATAGGGTTAACCAAAAGTGTATATTACTCTGCTCACCCAGCATTTTGGGCTGCTGCAACTATGCTCCTACTAATATGTATCTACTGTTACGGGCTGTAGCCCTGTATGTGGATCCGGAACTATCCGGCTTCGGCTACAAACAAGAGCGCACTAGTGTCACGGGAAAACGCACTCGATTGGAACAAAACATCTTGCGCGCGCGTGGTAGATAATCTCCTCCTTAGATAAAATATAGATTCATCTATGGACCCACAATTGTGGACAACAAAAGTGAAGTCACCTCACATATACCAGTATTAAATAACTAGGCTATATAGGAGCAGGACGATGGATATTCTTGGGGAGGTTATGCTCACAGTGGGTCTCGTTAATTGTTATCGCGTGTGTTCTCGTTATTTGTGAGACTTGAATCTATGTTCTTGTGTAAATGACCTTGACTTCATGGACTGTGAGGAGGCTGAGACCTCATTATATCTTGCTCCAGACTTACTGTGTTGTTCACAGCCTAGTGCTAGAACATTCCCTGGTGAAACCATTTCTCTCCTGCGAGGAATGACCATCTCGTTCTTCCCCAGTCCATGAGTCTCTCGCTGATTCCATTATCTCTATTCTATCGAGTTCTAGTTTGGTCCATAATACCCACACATGCATTACTCACTAAATACCTCACGGTTTAGTTCCACAGTCACGTGCATCTGCTATGAGGTGACCTAGAGCATGTACCATGGTAGGTTGCATGGATAACACAACAACCAGCCTTGCCTATACGCTAATCTGAATCTACTAATACAGGGTATGTAAGATCTCCAAACGCTTTACCCACTTTACTCTTGGGTAAACAATAATCACAACCATAACTCCATTAATAACTGTGACAATTTGTCACAGCAAGAATGAATCATGAACAGGGGGTTTAAAAGACCAATTGTAATGTTTCTTGGGACCGAGTGGCGTGTTGCGAGAATTAAGGTGTAGTGCAGGGCATCAGCACCTTCGAAATGGTGATTTAATTTGATATTTTTGTTTTGCGTTCCTAGTTTCTATGAAAATAATGTAGGAAGCGAAGAGTCCAATAGATCAAGACTACCCGTGCCATGCCCTCTGCGTGCTGGGGTAGTACCCGGTCACGATAATAATAATATCATATCATAACTCCATTATGTTAAGGGACAGGGAGGATTGTGTTTGACCAACACTCTTCTAGTTTAACATTTTGCTTGCCTACGTAGCTATCAAGCAAAGATACAAGTCACTCTAGATCAAGTTACTGTTAGGATACTTAGACACGATGCAAATAGCGAAGAATACACATAACAAGTTCATTTATTTGTGTTCATTGTCCTACTGAATCTATGACTGTGTAAAGATCTGTAAGTCCTTTCAGTCTTCGACCGGGAGTATGTATGCCTCGGGTTGTATCCTCCCTCCAATGCCTCCATCACGACTTCTTTCTAGCAGTAATACCTCCACAGGCCTTCATTCGAGTACACACTAATGGGAGCTGTTATCCCGTCACTATATCCCCTCTCAAGCCAACGAAACGATGGCCATTTGCGGGTGTTTAGCTGCAGGGAAAAGTCTCAAAATCACTGGGTGCGGGGCTCTCCTATGACGAAGATGCCGGCCAGCTAGGCGCAGCAGAACTGTGTATACCTGGGAGCGTCTCTCAACCGTCCTAGCTTCCTCCTTACTCCTCCACTGATTCATGCCGCAGCACAAATTGAAGGTCATGAAAGATATCAGAAAAGTCTTAGTTGAGAGTGACTGTCGTGAAGGAGCCTAGCTTAGCACCCAAAAGTTATTACGGACGTGGGGGTTTTCGAGTTACTCATGTACTTCAGAAGCCTTCCTGGCTGGTAGATTTGGAAGTAAAGGTTAGAAGAGACGATACAGTTGACGAGTCGAAATCTGCTTTTCTCGAGGGCGGAAGGGTCTTTTACTTTGCTTTCGTGGGCTTTTTGTTCGCCTGCCGGTGGGTAGCACATGTTGTGATATAACGAGGACTTCTCTGATTACCGTTGTAGCGTTTGGTACCGCATTATCTTTCCTCATTCTCAGCATCATTGTCGTCTTCTTGGTCGTCCAATGTGTTATCGGAAGTGTGTTTTTGACGGAGGAGATACCCCAGCTCAAAGTTGAAAAGGTGTTACTCAATCTAGACTCTGTAGACTCTGCAGTGAAAGCTAAGGGTTTTTAAGGAATACCACTGATAGGTGTTGAGTTTCGTAACCCTATATATCATGTTTCTACGGTTGTATTGATGGATTTTATTCCTCAGCTTTACTCGACCGAAATTGGTGATGCTAGACATCTCGTAAACTCCATATGCGAAATCACGCAGCTACCTGTTCCCATCATTTCACAGTGATAATTTACTGATATGGAACTTAGGCATGAATAACAATAAATTTTTATCCTGATGTAATATTAATTACGGGCTATTTTATCTTCAATAATTTGGGAGGTATGAGGCACTCGAGCGCGTGGTGGTCGGGACTTAGTAGAAATGTGCTCTTCGCCACATTTACATCGAGTATTCTGGCTGGTTAGAGTTGGCATATTTCTACACTCAGGTGAAGTTTAAGAATATCTAGTCGTTGAGGTAGAGGGAATCTTGTGTAATATATAATCTTTATCTTGATCCAAGTGGACGTTTTTCAAATTCCGACTCCGGGTTGATTATTGACACGAATCACCATGCACATTGATAAGCAAACAAAGAGGTATGCATTTGGCAAATAATATACACACAAATAGCAAACGAAAGCTGGATACCTGTCAGTGGTGCCCTCTATGAACCTGGGAGCGAAATATTCTCCCAGGGCCGAGATTCAGTCACGAAAAAGGGTGGGATGAATTTTTTTGATGGGTTTTAGACTCGAAGGAGTTGCACTCGATATTTTGGTCGAAAAATCAGTCGGTAGAAATTTCAAAGCCGGAACAAAGTTGGACAAAAACTCATCACCACTTCCATACTCGTCCGATCACCTACCTATACACGCCCTAACGAGGAAAGTCATGATGGAAACGGGACGTGCACAATGGAGGAAGAAGAGGGAAGGTACACCAATGGGATCATACAGATTCTCAATGACGACAACAACGAAACGGTACGACACGAAGGTTCAAGGCTAGAGCAACTATGAGATTTGGGGTAACATTTATATTTCGGAGTCAATGAGGATGTCAAGGGCTCGGGCGCGTGGTGGCCGAGGCTGAGGAAGAATTTGCGCTTCGGCGTGTCAAAAGGGGTTCTATGGACGGTTGGGCAGGACGTGATTCAACACATGAATGGAGACTGAGGTGGTTCGGTCATCTAGGTGGGACGAGACAATTGTCCTTTACGGTAGTCAACCTGCTCCGGCCCTACCCCACTCGTGCTTAAGCTCCAGTAGGAGTGCAACATTAGTCATGTAACCTAGCACTTTAATGAACAAAACAAAAACAAATAGCACACTCATCTTTATCGAGATTTATTTAATGTACTTTAAAAGTAGTTAGACTGTAATTCCAAGTTGCTTGATCTGGAGAGAATTTTGAGATCAAACCGAGGGATGAAGACTTAGTATGTCTTTCCATGCCAGATTGATTCCAATCAAAGATAAAGCCTTAACATAAAAACTCTTGGTATGAACTTAGATATACGGCTGTGATACGATGAGCACTGCTGTATATGTTGAATGACTCTCTAGGCTTCAAACACTGATATTATGCATGTTATTCCCAAAAAACAATGAGGTGTTTTTTTTTAAAACACAATTGTTGACCTTCGTCCATGAGTGACCGCCACAAGGACGGTTCAGGGCGTTTTATTGCCCAAGCATGCCTTCATCATCCATGCGCGACAGCTCCGCTACGATTTTTGAGACTCGCTGGATCCAGACGAGCAGTCTCCGATCTCAAGTGGAATAGTTGTGCAAGCTATCAAGGCTATACTTGCGAACCAGTCCAGATGGTATGCTATCGCAACATCCAGCCATGTTTATTCCCACCATGTCGCTTTCGCTCTGGCAGTCATTTAGTGGCGCATGCAATTCTATCCAAAATTGTAATTTTATAAAATTGTCAAAATAGCAAACTTTGAAGATGGTACATCCCCTTAGAATACTTTTCCCTATCTATCCTATTTCCTCACGCATAAGTTCTCGTTAAATGCCTCGCCAGATGTGAACACCATGACTATTATCTTTTTGTGACTGTTCTAGCCGACGTGGGCCGTATGATAAGGCTTATTGATGCCCGAGACTGAGACTGTAGGAGTTGTATTGAAAAGTTCATACTGGGTCACACTAATAGATTGGATAAGACCTGAGTAGGAATAAATATTTTTGGGAGTGAAAGATGGATAAGGTGAGGAGCTTTAGATAATCACCTCGATGACCAATTTCTTCCGTACTGCTAAATTTGACTGAAGCCTGCCGTGGAAAAAAATTTATCTGCCGATTTTTTAGTGTACCCTGGAGACTGGAGTCCACTCTTCGTCCATTCGTTGTGACATTTGTCTGGTGCAGGGCAGTGGGTAGACCGATCCTTCCTAGTCTATAGTGTCTCATAGGCCAGTACGATGTTTAACACAAATCAAGCAAGCCAGCCTCCTCTTACATCTATCCATCATTAGCGTATTGGGAGAGTTCGGAAATCTTTTGATATTAGGAAAGCTTCAACAGTGGTTAGTTTTCATGTCAGCCTAGGCCGGATTTTTAGGCCATTTGAAGCACTGGGAAATGCAAACACATTAAGGAAGTCCTTACGTCTTGTGTAAGCCCAGTCTAGGATTTGCGAATGAGTACATAGTCCTTTTTTTAAATCATTTTATGTGTATGAAGTTGTAAAGCTATTTCACAAATAAAGAGTCCTCGTGCCGCGACGATGTTCAGTATCATCCGATACCTTTCACTCATGTGTAAAAATTGACGTTTGTCTAAATCAAGGGCACCTGAATTTCTGGAATAGGCGGTTGTAAAAGAGACTCAGTTTGTGGCGAGCGTGTATATATTTTAATTGATAACATCATCCCTAGATCTTGAAGGCGTGGCAACATAATTCCAAGCAGGTTGTTTGATTGACTCTTCAAAAGTATTACTTCTTAGAAAGGACGTAAGTTTATATCGTAATTTGGTAATTTACTGTCTCAAGTGTTAATTCATTTTATATGTAACATATTTGCTAAAATTCTTTCGGTAGGTTAGTCCATGTGTATTATCGGCACCCACGATGAGAATAGCAACGTGTATTATGAATTGATTAAGGGAGATTGAATGGATTTGAATAATTTAACGTATCAGGCTAAAGCCCTACACCCAGGAGGCTTGACAAGGGTGCGTGTTCCCGGGGGGACTCAGAAACACCACTAATGCTGGCTTCATGTGGCCAGAAATTTACATGATCTAATAAAGACAAAAATTTCACCAAAAACTTTTGCTGCCCTGACTTAACGCCCTGCGCCTAGCCAGCAATCTCATAGCAGTTTTCTGTACCATATAAATCCCAGAAAACCTCGGTCATTCAAGTCATACTTTGCACCCCGAAGCATCCTGTTACGGTAAGGAATCTATAAAAAGCTATCCATCCCTTTTCTCCCATCATTTTCCATATACTTGGTGCCATTTCCTTTGTTGTTTTCCGCCATTCATTTAGCGCCGTCCGGCGTTCAGAGAAATGCCACGGTGATTAAGGGGGATGATGTTTATTATTTTCACTGTGCCGGCGCATAATACAAGGTACTTGGTCCCTATGCCGCTTAACTGAGCTAATTAGACTGGGGTGCAGACACCGCTAAGCACATCGATCTCAGAGAGAGAGGTGGCCATCAGCAAACTATTCTAGCGATGCTGTGATCAGTTATCATCTTCTTCGTCCGCTTCCAGTGTTTGAGCTACTAAGCGTCTGTCACATTCCTTCCTGCAAAGTTTGTTTTGTATATTAAAGGTCAGTACTTAATCGCTGAGATATTTTCATCTGTGACGCCCCAGCAGTCTCTCCTCATTACGGATGCGTGTATCCCGACTTCAAGACCTGCTTACCACAAACCGCTCGTTACCTAAGCTACCAGAGCAATGACGCTTTTATTATGGCGCATTGTCTGGTCAGTACGGGTAGAGGGTCGCGAGCTGTGCTCGTGCCAATTTTCCTGCAAAGGATTAGGAGTGTATGTGTATTCGGGTCAGGAAAGGTGTGATGTGGTAATCGAGTAAGCTCTAGAGCACTACGACCAGAGAACTGGTATTTAGTTCTAGCTCCGTGTGCTAATGAACTCATTAAATCGTGGGAATTTGAACAGAATTTGGCCAAAAATTTGCCTATTCAATACACGAGAGTGCCTGAATGTTAGTCGGAGCACATGATGAATCCTTAACAAGGCACTAGTGGGTATCCTCAGGGTTGCGGGGGCACCGCAGACGCGTATCCAATCTAGTCGTTTGCAGAAGTCCTTGGGGTATTCATACTCCCTTCATTATGACATAAAATGCAGCCATAGCATGCTGAGGGTGACTAATATCTAGGTTCTTTGTCGCGCTGGTACCCAAACTGTCAAAATATCATCTGATAGATGAGCCTGACGATGTACCACCACACCATCTGTGTCGAATCGTGGGTCACGGGCCCCGCACAATAAGATTGCTACAGATCAAGGCAAGATTTTGGAATCTTTAATTGATGACGCTTCGTCTTGCCGGCGCAACGATCGGATCTAAGACATGCAGCGTCTGTTCAAACATCTTGGTTTACGTAGGCTCCCTCTCACGTACCCGGTCGATCATCGGTCAACCGGCTCAGAATCCTATAGTCGGTTTTCCGACTCGTTGTGACCTACGAACATGAAACTGTGCGCCCGGACGCAGTTATTCCGAAGGTCAGAAACAACGTTTCTCAGGAAGTCATTTCTAGTTACAGTGTAGCAACGGTTTGGATTAGGCGAGAGAAAGTGAAGATGCTCGCCTACCGACTGCTGAAACACACCATTGTGAGACACGGATCGATCTTCTCGGGCTATACCGAATCAGGATTAGTGGGACGAGCGAGGCAAACAAGGTCTGCGAGAATGGAGAATTGTGCTATCCGCGAAAGCCAGCCGAGGTCTCGTGATCCAGAGTCGCTTCTGCTAGCAGAATACCAGCCATAGGGGTGGACAGGATTTTGTTACCCCAACAACAGGCCTCATCGGATTGCCAACATCACAATGGGCGACACCTTCGTAATTGATCCCGACTGTTGGACTGGCTACAAGTTCCATATCTCCTGCTCCGGAGGTCAGAAGAATGCTGATTCCGACCATCTCTCTCGTAACGTGTTAGTAGCCTAGGTTACTCTATGACACTACCCTAGGCTGACTTGATTCTGGCCCAATTTTCGGCACCCGTGCGCCGGCGGACAGAAGTAAATATTAGACATTTGTGCAGACCCATGGAGGAGTTGTCATGCACTCAAATCCGATGATATGCGCCATACCCTAGGGACGGTTAATACGGACCTTGCTCTACCCAGTTTGACAAGGAGAGATTGCGACAGGTCTTATTCTACCTAGCAAGAATGAGCTTCTCACCAATTTCGCATCTATCGACTAGCCTCCCTGTCTGGCATGGGCTACGTGTATGGTCCACCCACGACGAGGTCTAAGCCGTGGTTGGTCGGCAAGGCTCTGGAATGTGGAGGGAGAGGTTCCTGAGGCTGCAGTCTCGTGACATGGTGGTTAGCAAGGCGGGCGGCAATAACGAAGGACAGCAGGTGCTGGGCCACTGGTGCAACTCGGGTTCCCTGTTATCATTGTGTACAGTACAGGCGTTGAGGGCTGAGGGAAGGACGGTGGTCGTAGCCGTAGCAATTGACAGATAGACCAGATGCTCGCATTGGCCCAACCTCCCATTCCACTTAGCCCCCTCGAACAACAGGGATGGACCTGATTGATCTCGATCCGCTCGACTTCTTCCGAGCCGGGGGGGAGGGGAGCCCAAGATGATGTGAATTCTCTTTCTCCACTCCCGTCCTGGCGAGCCAGGTGGCGCAAGATTTATGCATTTGCTGGTGGCCGGCCACACTACAATCTACCCAGCGATGATGAGAAAGGCGCTTGAAGCGATTCAGACTGCTGCGTTGGATGCTTCTGGCTCGGGTGCACAGTCGTTGTCATTTGCAGACCCGTATTCCACAGAGCGACCAGCAGGCGTGGCCGCTACTTCTTCCATGCAGGTTTCTCATCGGCCTGCTTCTATGCCTCCGGCCTATCCGTCCGTCTTATCCAAGTAATGTCGGCTGACGGCTCTGCAACCGTCAAGGATTAGCATGGACGATGGTCGAGGGACTGGGTAATGGAAGCAACGGAAAAGTTAGGGGAGAACTAGACAAACAAATCGGCCCAAGTTTAGGTGTTCCAAGGCTACTTGCTGTCCTACCGGTCTCCTGACGCGACTACAGACGGCACGTGGCCAGTCGCTGGGCCCTCGCTCCCGCTCCATGGAACTTCCGAAACAACTGTGACTGTGACGGTGACCACAACTGCCTTTCCTTCGCCCATGCGTCTCGTTCTCTGTCAAGTTCTTCGCCCTCGACACTATCTCTTTCCTATGCTGCTTCTACCGACACATCAACCTGCCTGTGTCTTGGCACTGTCTCATTTTTCATCTCATCGGATCTGCAGGAGACCGACTTAGTCCGATCCTTCCAAGTTGGAGGCGCGCTTGTGTATGTAGGTATTAAATATATTTGCCGCTAAGCTCCACTTCTTAACCTGGAGGGGTCTTCGGGAACATCTCGATGGACCGTAGCATGAGCGAACAGTCATTCGGCGTGGATTGCTCGAGCATCTTTGCCCAACGCGACCCCTGTTCATTATAAATTCCAGCCAGGTCGACCATGATCGACTAGCCCGACGGCGAAGACCAAGAAGAGCAAGGCGTACGCTATCGACCGGACGAGAACGCCGCCTATGAGGCAGACTAGATGAGTAGATGGATGGGGAATTAAGCGCC
The DNA here is from genome assembly GCA_905067625.1 of Blumeria graminis f. sp. triticale. Taxonomy (NCBI): domain Eukaryota; kingdom Fungi; phylum Ascomycota; class Leotiomycetes; order Helotiales; family Erysiphaceae; genus Blumeria; species Blumeria graminis. The sequence continues at coordinate 7,348,198 of LR898475.1, read as the reverse complement.
TTTCAAAAACACCTACTCATTCTAACGCGTTGTGGAGCCCGTCAGCTTGCAACTTGCTTTTTCAAGCGGCTACGCGACATATGACGAGATTCAGGAAGCTTTGCAATAACTTTGACAGCATCGATTTGCATCGATTCTTACGATCGTTCCATCTACCACTGCCGCTACCGTCTATTCATCATTTCCCAACGCACGCTAATTCTCCCAGCCTCTCACTTGATCCTGTAAATAGAATAAAGTCGGGCGTTTCAGGCGGAGAGTTTAAATGTACGAATGACTTGGGGTAAGAGAGGAATGGCTTTCTTCACTCCTGCGTTAGTTGGCCTAGATCTCCGAGCCTAGCTTAGCTGTCGCCACTGCCATCAGTAGCTGCGTAGGCCCAGGACCAGTGCACACCGTCGTTTCCGACTAAAACATTGTCCTGGCAACCGATATGGACATCTCTCTCGTGGAGAATCTAACGAAGAGAACTAGACGACTGATAACTGGCTGAGAGAAACTTCGCATTCGCATTGATTGTTCAAGTGGGTCTCTACGCGCGACCTATTTCACAACATTGATTCATTACTGTCTAATCAACCATTACCTGGCAGACTGCTAGGCTGTGCTCGATGACATACCTAATGAGACCTCTTGAATTGTCAGCACGCAAGTGACTTGACACTCTCCCCTCGGGGTGGACTAACTTGCGCCAAGGTCATCATTTAAGTAGGCCCAATGTACGGCATTGTTGTAGGTTAAAGGATCTTCTATGCAATAGTCTCTGGGTGATGTATACGCTGAATGAGTATGAAGGTAAATGTGCAAGCAATTTAGATCAGAGATAACGATATGGATCATGAGTCGGCGCCAATCCCATGCTACTATACGGATGACGTGCATCAGACGACTGGGATCAAGCTAGCCAAACGCGAATGTCAATATTGACATCGCGTCCACCACCAATTGTGTGACTAGCGAGCATAAAATTTTATTCTCAGGTTGAACAGCCCTGCACGGTTCTTTCAATCCGACCAGACACTATCACGGCTTATACCAAGGTTCGGCCAACGGGCACTCCCTGATGTATGGCAAAGAAATAAGTCCTTGAGAGGGGCAGCCGCTAAGTTTGAAATAGCACGCTGGCCGACATACCAGTGGTGCTCGGGACGCGGTTGTGATGGAAATTATAGCCAGACTTAATTACTGGTGGGGCAGCTCAAGCTAGGGCTGTAGTTAGACGTGCAGAAACAAGTTCTGTGCGGATAGTTTATTCCGACGCGGTCCGTTGGCGAGGGACGCTGATTTAGTCAGACAGATTCCATACATGTGACTGGTAGAACGTTGCTGATTGCCGATCCGGGCAGCCTGAGTTCTAGGACTAACGGGTATTTGCTTATTTCGCTGCACTCGAAACAGACACTCACTCGTCCTCTGCCATTCCGGCTCATGGTTGCTTCTTTCAACTAAATGCCCTCAGCTGCTGACTTCCCTACGCATGTTCTTCTGACTCGTACATACACACACAGGATCAATATCCGCAGCGCATACCTTTCAACATGCAGGCAGGGTGAGCCAGGAAAACAGGGCGGAAACCTGGGATTAAGTTCAATGCGATACACTTACATTGCAGGTAGAAAAAATATTTGATTTCTGTCGGCAGGAAGAGGAAAGGGGTCCTGAGCCAAGCGAGCCGGGGGACGAGAGGATTTGGTATGCCAAAGTGAGAGGGTGTTATCGTCGGTGTCGCAGTTGCTGGTACTGCTGTGGCCCTATCAGACTAACTGGTGACCATGGTATGTCTTCCATGGCTCCGGGCTTCCACTTGGTCACACATTGTGTGGGAGTGTTCGTGTGGGGAAAGGTTTGACTGGCTTCATTATTCGGCTACTAGGTAGCCGCGGGAGACCCTGCAGGATCAGGCTAGACCCTCTGAGCCAGCTGCGGGCTCCTTTGCCGAGGCTTGAACCTTTGGCGCTACTGGCATCCTCATAATTTTCATTCTAATTATTATGCGCAGCATTATCACCGTCATTAACATCATTGCATTGTATTATACTCGTTATGATGATCCTCATCACAACGAGTATGAGGGTAGAAGTTTTCCCTTCGCACCAGTCCAGCTGTACTGTCATTGCCTACTTCCTACTTGCGAAGCATCATCTTCACCCTCATCGCCATTGTTGCTCGCAACTCATGACCTGCACTGTGAGCTCAAGCAATAAGCTTCATCCCACATCGCCAATCTGCCGTAAGCTCCTCTGAATTTACTTTGTGCTCGCTCGCTCGCTCGCTCTTGAACATAGTTCAGGACGGAGCTAAAAATCCCCGACCAGGCGCAACGAATCCGACAAAGATCAAAACCCATGTATCTTCTTACCTCCCTCTACCAACTAAACCTTCTAGGAAATCTCCCCGACAACAACAGCAACGCTCTTGCTCCACCACCATCTTGTTGATCCTACAAGCCTCAGATCATTTCTTCTTCTTCCACTTCTACAAACCCTCAATAACGCTTTGGCAACCGTCCCTGCACTCCCTCCCGCCCGCCAGTCACAGTTGTCAGTCACGTACTCGTACCCTTACTCATCCTCGTTTCTACCTTATCTTCTCCTTCCTCGCCCTTCCCTCACGGCGCTCATCCCGTCCAATCCCGCATCCCCCAAGTCTAAGGTGTCAAGTGATTCAGCAGATAACCCGTCATATGCGCTCACTTCGCCTGACTGAACACGGCCACAAACAACAACCTACACCCTCAGGACCCGGATTGACCACTGCTCGCAGAATCTCCATGTCGATAGTCACATAAGCGAACTTCAAACTCAGGCTCTCGGGACCGGTGGACTGTGAAGGTACTATTATTCTCACTGTAATAATCAAAGTCGCACTTGTAATCTCATCACGAATCGCCCCTCTCCATAAAAGAGTTCAAAATAAGCATTCTCATTGCCTCAGATTTGCTTAGCTCACCCACGGAGCCACTGCATATATCTTGGATAGAATTTCGTGTAGACAGCGGTCCACGGTTCCTCGAGAGATTCCAATCTATCATCTCAACTCTGGTCCCAAGCCACCACCATGGAAACTTCTTCACCAATAGCTGCCATGCAGGCAAATCCTCTGATGCCATCCTGGGCTCGAAGCAACATCTACAGTTCAAACTCACACGGAAACTTTTCATCCAACATATTTGGGCCCGGAGCCTTCAACTTTCGAGACTTGAGCATGAAGAAAGCAAATCAACCCGATTACTTCGGCTCGGGTAATCCTCTCCATGGATCTTCCCCCACTACAAGCCTCGCAGCAGACCTATCCCAAAACTTCCACATTGACATGAGGTAGTACATGACCTTTCAAATTCGAGCATGAGACTTTACTGACACGAAATTAGCCCACAACTACCGACACCACGTCGGTCGCTTTTTACGTCGAACCTACTCGCAGCAGAATCCCGAGGTACACTCGTTCTCACCAGCAGTTTGGTAAAATTCACTAACCAACTTACAGAGTTATCCGTGTTGACGCCTCCTTTACACCCTTCAACACCCGGTCCACTTCACGAGCACATGGATATCTCTCCCCTCCCCCACAAACAACCCCATTTTGCTCAGATTGAGATGATGTCACCCTCTCCCGTTAACAACTCAGAAGACAATATACCATCATCTCCCCCCCTACTTCCATTTTCCGAGATTAACCGTTCCAACCTCGGAGTTGAGTACGTGCTCAGCGTCTGTTTTTATTGGCTGAAACAACAAAGACTAATTCGGGTGTAGGCGGAAGAAGTCAATTCTCTCACGACCTGGATTGGCCCGAGCCAAGGGGCTCTCCACTAATTCTGTTCCCTGCCGAAAGTTGGACAGCTCCCAACATCCGTTCCGCTTTGGCGCTGGTAGTAGTAAGCTTTCGAATAATACAACCATGTCATTAGAGGAATGTTTCCATGACTCTCCATCTCATGAACTCAAGTCGCCTCTCTCTGCCAGTCCCCTCACCAACAATGCACCTCGTTTAGGAAAAGCTTTCGTCAGCAACGCCAGTGGCGTTGCAAGACAGACCGGATCACCATTGGGTACTTGTGCGCGAAGGCCATATAACCCCTTAATACGGCCTCGAAAACAATTTCGCCGGTCTCTTAGCATGTTTGAAAATCCATGTGAAATGGTGAATGCCAAGATGGATGAAAGCGTGGTAAGTAATTTGCAGACTGTTATGGACATCGATGAACTATATCAACCAGTCTTACCCCATTTTTTCAAAGAAGGTAGCCCGGACAGTATACCTAGGATTAGTCAAAATACGCTCCTCCGAATCCTAGACGGCGAATTTTCCAGTCAGTTCGATGAGCAAATGATTATCGACTGTCGATTTGAATATGAGTTTGTCGGTGGTCACATAAATGGAGCTATCAACTTTAATGACAAAGAACTTCTCTCCGGCAAACTTTTTGTGCCCGGAAGATCAAAGAAGACTTTGCTCGTCTTCCACTGTGAATACTCAGCACATAGGGCCCCAATCATGGCCCGCCACATTCGCAAGCAAGACCGGGCAAACAATGCTGAGCAATACCCAAAACTTACCTATCCAGACGTTTACATCCTAGATGGCGGATATAGCTCTTTCTTTTCCCAATATCGTAGTCGCTGCTACCCACAGAATTACGTTGAAATGGACGACAAGGAACACGTATTTACTTGTGAACGTGAGATGGGTCGTCTCCGGCAGAACCGTTCCAAGTTCAGCCGAGCGCAGACCTTTGCATTCGGGCAAGCCCAGGTCGAAGATAGTCCAACTGCGCCACACCGATGCCGGACAAACGCTAGTAATGACATCGAGACTATGAGTGGGATTTCATCGCCCATCTCATGTGGTAGACGTTTAGTGTCCTACTAATAAAAAAATCTGCTTAAAATAATCGGCGTTTGGCATCTCTTCATCGGGAGTTTGGCGAAACCCTCGGGGTACCGGACATGGCTTGGTACACCGGACAATCGCTACATAAATTTTCTTCTACCTTAATGCTCAAATTGAGCTCACATTGTGCTGTGCCTCATATCCAGGAAGATGAGGTCTGCCTTCAGTAAGCTTCCCCCAGCTTATCAATGTGCCTACTCTCCCGCAAGGATTCACGGGAAGATAAATCGTAATTTTAATATGAACCTTCATCGGTCTATGTCGATGATCACCCTCCCTTGGATCCGGAATCCTGGGTCACTCTCATTAACGTCACATTTTGTCATTGTAGCTCCAAAGCCAGATTAAACTGCCATGGAACACAAAACACCTACCACAACTTGGCTTAAAACTATTTCCTTCATACTTACCCAGACCTATCGTTGGTCACAAAATCAACATCAGTTTCTTACCAATTATCCACTGCCATACGCAGTCTCAAAAGTAATAATTCTCACTACAAGCTCGCCTATTTACTTGAATGCACAGGTAAATATTGTCACGCCAGCAAGAAACTGCTGGCCTCGTATCACACCGTTCGTACAAAAGTAAGCAAGTTTAACCGATACTAATTCCTGCGGTGGGCTTGGCTACGAAAAGTAGATGATGACCTTTCATTGATCTGAAATTTCATTTGTCATTCCAGTTGAGAAGAAAGGCTCACGCGGACCAGACACCACAAGTCTGGTAACTGTCGTAAATTTCTTGAAAACATGCTCACTGCGCATTAAAATGATGGATATCGGCTCGACCCGTAAGAGCCATAATGTACCACGTAACTAAGCAGATTCGATCCTGGCTGGATTGTTCATTAGGATATGAAGAGAAGAGTGGGGCGGGTCTCCGGGTCGCTTTACATAAAAGCAGATACCAACTGATCATGTGCAACTCCCTCGATTGAACTTCCATTGTCTAGGTAGAATCGTGCGATTATCTAGTAAAGTAATAGATTAGATTTGGAATACTTTACATGGACTTTGTTCTCGTGCAAACGTACGTAATGATAAGTCACACTGCTCAACGGCAAGGATTCTAGCTAAAATTGATATGGATTCTGACCTTGAAGAGATATCAGAATCAATGCTCTCTACATATTTGTGCAACTGTTCAAGACAGATCGATCCTATCGAGCATCCAAAATGGTGTCCAAACGTGTGATACCACAAATAAGAGAGCCGTAGAATTACACGAAAAAGCTGCTGGTCCACGTGCTGGCCACATTTATGCCTCGATGTTCCACAAGTTGTAAAATTTAAGGTGATGACACTCCATACCCCGCAGGCGTAGGAGGTCACACTTTAATGACAAGGGTCTAGATAGCCCCTCTAGGCCAATACGTCATCTGGCACCCACTATAACTGTCAGTCGTATGGGACCAGGGTATGAGAGATTAATCATTTTAAGCTTCTATGGGTAGGGGTCTAGTCCCCTTTAAGACGTTCGAGCCAACAGGCCATGCTTTACACGACATCTGCCACGATATTTCAGGACTGTGAAGTGCATGATTTAATTGATGGCGCCTGTGTATTCTGGTCGTTGCCCCAAAGCTCTTGGCTGCAGGACAAGTGGTTAAGGTGGCTGATGTGAAGGGCAATCTCGATTAAAGTCGAGTTTTGATTCGTGGGCCGCCCATACCTTGACCCTAGAAGGACACAACAATAATTCCTCGACCATACCTGTGTCGGCTCCGAATGGGTTGAAACCTTGTAAATTTGACAACATGAATGACAGTAGAAATTTCCGATACTTGATCCCTAATACGACACTATAATGCCGACAACTGCTTCTGGAACGCTCTCCACCGAACCCTTCATGTAGGTCCATGCGATTCCGTCCCACTCAGTTATTTGGCTACAAATCTGCCTCACAAGGGCGAAAGGGTCAAATGATACAGGAGTCGATGCTCAGCGCTATTCCTCTCTGGGAAGATCTCACGGCAAAACTAGCGGATGTGATATCCCTGTTGAACGCCGGCACAACATTGCTGAAATTTATCGAAGCAGACATTTGGAGGGAGATTATCACCACATTTCCACCCCCACATGGACTCTATTTTCAAGGGCCTGGCTGCCTCGACCAGTCCTTGGAGTATTAACGTTCGTCAAATCTGGTCTCCATCTAAGGTTAGATGTTGGGCTTTCAAGAGCAGGGCTTCCATTCAATCTGGACGCACGGCTTCATTGTGAATGAAATAATATGTCTAGGGTTGCCGGAAGCTCTGTGAGGGCATGGGAAACAAGCTGAATGACCCTAGTGCGCCTGGGACCATAAGGCCCAAGTCGTTGCTAGATAATTAAAATTTTTAGCATGAAGTCCGAATTGGGTAATGCACTTGTTTTGAGCCTGATGAGCTTTGGCCGTAAATATGCCCTGAAATTTGAAGTTTACTGGTCCATTGAATAGCAAACATCTGTAATTCCAAAAAACGGAGCGGGGCGCAATGCTGGGACATCTAGGCAGATCAGAAAAATTGGACTCTGAGCTTGATAACCAAATATGAGCCGAACAAAGCTCTCGGTATATACATACCATGATACTTTCTCGTCAATGCCAAATTAATGTATCTCATTTTGACATTGATTCACTTGAGATACCTCGCAGTCAGGAATGTCTAAAAGATCGGTTGAGGGACCCACATGCATCTTCCATAGTTTTCCGCGCGAGGCAATAGGGAGGCCAGGGTTCTTTGTTATGGACGCTGCGTAATCTAGATGGCTTTGCAGAGAGATATTCGCTTCATGAGCCACACTGGCGTGTCTGCCGCAAACCCCAAAATGCGAGGTGAATGGAAGGATGACGGGGTGGAAATTTGCGAACAAGTGAAAGGCCAGGGCGAGGAGTGTGTTTTCTGTCGATTGCATGCATGATACCTGCAGCGAGCAGATGTAGAGGGTGGGGGCTTAAGACCGAACACCTGTCAGCCTTGTCCCCTACCAAAGTTCAGCGCTCACAGCAGAGGCGAGATTGATACTGAGACTGGCCGGGAAGGCTCCTCTTGCCAGTCTCCACGACATGCCCCACTCGCCTAGACGGTACAGAGGAGTTGGGATGGTCACTCCCGGGCATGATTTTCTGACAGGACAGGGCCACTACTAATCTGTTATGGGGCGCGCATATATGTTGGTGTAGGGAGGCATCCCCAAGAGCATATGGATTGCAGACTTGGGTTGGTTATGTCAAGCAGGCAGGCAGATGAGGGTACACAGGAGCTGCATCCCCAACACCGTTTAAGTTAGACAGTGCCAAAGCCAAGGGCTGGGTAGGCGTTCATGAACCACAGCTTTGCCATATAATTTCCAGGTGGCCGAGCCTGGGTCAAAGCGAGTGCCCTGCAGCCGGCACTCGGCGCGGAAAGTGTGTCTGGAAGCATGGTGATAGCTTCATCGTGCGCCCATGGCTGCCTCGAGCCCGTTGAGACTTGCATGGAGCTTGCGAGCAGATCTCGGAAGGCCTCGGGCCACTGCCGGCCGGACATAGGGTATCCCTGCTACCAGACGCTGTAGAGCTCGTGAGGCCACGGGACTCCACCACTGTCGAGCATTTATATACGGGTCTCATAGTTCAGCTTCGTTCCACTCGCCCCGAGTGGTCCTAGGCCGGGCAGGGACAGTGGTAGTAAGAGCTACCACTCCTGTTCCGAGGGAATCCCTGTGGCTTCCAGTCTCGTGGCCAGGACCAAATGAATCGCGCAACGACGGCTTGCAATTTTCCCTATTAGTAAGACTTTTAATGAGGCGCACTGTTTCTCGACTCGCCCCCTCTCATGGCACAGTGTAGGTCAAAGTGTGCGCGCGACCCTGGGTCACGGGAAAGGGTAACTTTACAACCGACGCGCATCGCGCTTCTCTGCCAGAGCTGTCTCTTTGTCATGTTGTCGAGGCCCCGGACCGCATGCTGCGTTAAACACACTCCACACTGTAGCACTCCAGGACGTGACTGCGGGGAGTAAGTCGGCCTTCACGCCACTTGCCGCATTCCCGAGACAGCGTCGGCTGACTTCCAGTCGCGCGCCCGGCAGCATGGCACAGTGACTCAGCGCCCACCGAGTCGATTTCATCGGCCTCATGCCGCTGATGATCCGTACTCAGAGTGGCCATGCCGCTGCGTGATCGATGGCGGCTCGGCGTCAAGTCGGCGACCTCGCTGCTGATCGTCTCCCGTGCGCGACGAGGCTGAGGAGCTTTGGCGCCGCCGCAACATCTCTTCATCCCACCCGCCTGATTGCTGCGCAACCGGCCTCGACCATGCCATCACTAGTCCCTAGTCCAGACAGATCGGCCTCTCAGCCCGGCAATTTCCGTGTTCATCACTAGCCCCTTCTCTGCTCACCGTAGCCTTGTTTTCCCTCGTGTAGCTCGAGTCTGAGACTATTTAGCACGGTGGGCTCCTCATTGGTCCGCACCATATCATGCAAATCGTTCCCATCCCCTTCTGTTACTAAAACATCTATGATATGTTGCCCGTATTAGATAACCCTTAACCTCAAAACCTCCCCACACGATTCTGCCCCTTTCTCAACGGAGAGAGAGAGGTGTCTTTATTGTACTACTTGTGTATAGACTATCTAGCACGTTGGGCCCCTCTCTGGCCCAGGACACACCTTGTAGAGTGAGTGATTGTGTGTTTATTGTGCTACTTGGGTTATAGACTATCTTGCAATACACCTTGTACAGCGCTCCTATCATCTTCTGTTACTTGAAGGATCATTGATATGTTCCCCTTGATCAATAGCCATTCAGCTCAGTATCTACCCGTGGAATTCGGCCACCTTTTCCACGGAACCTTCTTCCAAAAAAAAAAAAAAAAAAAAAGTAGCAATAGAAACTGCGTGCGCGGAAAAAAGTACCAAAAACCTGCAGCACCAGCCAGACGAGGCCTAGACACCGGGACCACATGAGGTGCGCATGTTCATCTATATCGCCCTTCTTTATAACAGTCGAGGTCGACTTAATCCAATCCACCATCGCCGTATCGAGTGCCCGGTACGCTCCGGAAACTCATGGGGTGGCTTTCCCTCTATCATCAAGGGTTGGTGATGAGAAGGGCTCCGACCCTACCACCTGATCTGATAGTGGTTAGCTTCATAATAATGGTGATAGGGGGATGTTTTGAGAGATGAAGACGATACAGATCGCGAAAGCGATTTGTAATCCTTGTCGAAGTGAGGACTTTGTTACTCAATCTCGGCTCTGCAGACTCTACAGTGAGAGCTGAAGGTTCGTAGGGGACAAAACTGATAGGTGTTGGGATTAGTCCCCTTTTTCAGCGGAAACACCGGCTCACAGAATGAAATGGTAGAGATGGAGATTTTGTGCGCGGGAAACTCAAAAACTAAATATCCTACAATAGTCTTAGACTTACAGAGAATGTTAATGGATAAAAAAAGCTCCAAAAACTGTGGTCTCGCTTACACGAGTGGCCGATGAATAAAGCCTCGAGCCTACCATTTGATCTGATCGTGCCTAGCCTTGTGTAAGTGAGGAAATAGGCTGCAACTCTTGGCTTTCCCAGATATGTAGAACACTTTTGTTTGCACCAGCACCGCTACACGGCGAATAATCCGTCTTTATTGGTCCTCTATGCTGCTGTATATTTGTGGAACATCAACTGCGCCTTGTGAGTATTGTCCTAAACTCTGCTTTCAAAAGTACAAAATGCCCACGTTGCTCACAGAAGATCGAGCTCTGTCAATGACTACAATCTAATGTTGGCCGTGTTTTAATTAAGGGAGTAACATGACTGCATTACAATAAACTGTTCACATTAGAATAATGTGCACATGCGCCATGGGATATGGGATATGACTGACCTAGATCATCACTCATTGGTATGACATAGTATTTCCCAATAGATTCCTCATGGTATCTATTGGCGCCAGGATCTCTCACATCCTTCCTTTCTCGGTTAGACAAGGACAGATGTTGGAACATCCACTAGTGTGCAGAGCCCTCTTACACATGTACATAGAAGAAGGTCCTGTCACGTAGATAACTTAAGCAATACATATAATAGGAAATTATAATAATCTCCATATTATTTACACACTTGAGAATACTAGGGAATATCCTCAAGTTCGTTCATTGATCCAAGTCCTAAGAGTATAACTCACGAACTTTACTTCTCTTAAAGCCATAGCTACCTCCTTCCATACCTTCATCCTAACGGTACGTCATTCCAGCTCAGCATAGCCTTTCAATAGGCCGTTGCGGGCTCCGCGTTTCCATCCCACTGTTAACCCTCTCACATTTAAAGCTACACGGCGAGCAAGGAGAACTTGTCCAGACCTGCGAGATATCCTCTGGAGTACAAAGACCGAATACCTGTCCACCGTGCCTCTTCGAAACTGGGCGTGGAATATAATCTCAGTCGAATTTCGCAAAACTGAAGGCGTTGACCTACGAGGCAATGATATTAGACTCTCCACCGCATCCACTTCTCCATCCCAACGCCATCAATTCCCACCCAAGCCTCGTCGAGTTTGAAAGTACGACTCAGTACCTCCTCATCTCAATGATTACACCCCTCTCCGACTTTCGCTAGGCACCAAAGAAAAGCCCACGTCGATAAATCTACTCGCTGAAGGACCAAAATCATGACGTTCAAACCTGGGAGATAATTCTATGGAATAGGCATAAGAGGAACAGGGACAAGTTTACAAGATGATGCAAAGGAAGAGTTCTATCTCGGCCCCGCCGAGATTTCGGATTTTGGCAACGAGATACACAAATTAAAGAGAACAGAGCGCCAAGCTTTTAATTGCGAGATTGTGGCTGACACTATTAACACAAGCCAAGGATTAATGGTGCCGTGATCCGCATCCTGGTGGTGATTTCTAGTATAGTTTGAGTAGCCTGGGCTCCTGGTCCACTTGGGAAGGAATAGTCATGAATCAAATTTCGCCCGGAGACTAGTCAATGCATGATGGAGGCATGTCTGGATAACCGTTGGTTTGAGATTTTCCCTGGGTGGGCATTCTCGGATGAGAGCTGATTTGGGGTTGAGGCTAGACCAGCACTACTTCCTGATGGTATTTTCACATAAAAATTAAGGCATGGATCCTTTATAGTTTAATCGAGGCATCTATGAAGCTTCTGAGCGCACGTTTTTTACTTAGTAAATGGTCGAGGGTGGGTATAAGAATGATAGGTTATCACGTGGTATATGTTGTGGTTATGAGCTATCGGAAGTCATGTTGCGGACTGATGAGGAGTGGATGATATTATATTTAGTGAGTGACAATGAATAGACTCATACAATTTTATGCTGAAGGTTTATGGACAGAAAGTACGAGACTAGGCTGACTTGGATGGTGCAGTGGTACACCATCCGGGCCGTTCTCCCAAGTAGATACTGGGTGGCTTGAACACCTACCCCACACGAGATAGGAGAAAGCTGGTTCGAATCCAGTCAGACCCACGCACCACTCTCTCTCGCGATGACATTGTACTTGTGAGATGATGAAAGCACACTTGGTTAGCCACAGGTTTTTCACGCTTTTCCCTATGGTGGGTATTCACGGAAGAGGTTATATGCCGTAAGGGTTGATCTCGAGTGGTATCTGCAAATGAAATCTGAGTGTGGATGTTCTAAACGTCAAATTGAGTGATCCTACTTGAAGTACATATCTTCCGATAGAAACCTGCATGGGCCTCAAGGCGCCAAATCAGGGTAAAGAACTATATATATATATATAAGACTAGGCCTGTATCCATTTATTGTGGGTACATCTATTAAACTATATACATGCTCGCCTAGCCAGTGCACCATTGATGTTTGCTGTCATTATAATTACCGCCATGGTCGGATGGTGCGGAGGGCAAGACTGAACACCTGTATGCGGTGTCCTCTATGAACCTGGGAGTGAAATATTCACCCAGAGCCAAGTTCAGTCAAATTTCGCAATATCAAAGAAGTTGGCCCACGAGGCAATGATTCAAAATACTCCACCATATCAATCTTTCACTCCCAACGAAATCGATTCCTACCTAAGCCTCATCAAGTTTACAAGTACGACCTAGTATATCCTCATTCCAATGACCACACCTCTTTTCGACTTTCTCTGGCCTTAGCTGGTCGCCAAATACACGCCCATGCCGATATTTACACCCGACGGAGGAAGCAAAGCGTGGCGCACAAATCTGGGAGGCAGTTCTATGGGATGGACGTTAGAGGGACCAGGACAAGTTTACAAGATGATGCAGAGGATTGGATACAGTCTCGACGGGAGTGGAATTTTGAGTTTTGGAAAGGAGTTTTTACAAATTGAGCTTTGTGCGTGCCAAGACTTCGCTTGTGAGAGTGCAGCTGACACTATAAAAACAAGCCAACGATGGAAGGTGACGTGGTCCACCTCCTGGTGGTGTTCTCTGGTATAGTTTGAGTGGCCTGGGCACCTACTCCACTTGGAAAAGAGACATCTCAGATTACATTTCGCGCGGAGAAAAGTTGATGGATGACGGAGGCATGTCTGGATAACTCAGGGTTCTTGAGACGTTCCCCTGGGTGAGTATTCACGGATGAGGGTTGACTTGGGGGGAAGAAAAAGCCGCCATAACTTCGCAGTGGTACTTGCAAATGAAATCCGAGGCATGAGTGCTCTTCCTTTACGTTGAATCATCTCTTCTGTACTTTTCTTTGATATTGTGTCATAGCTAGATAGCTGCATACGCAATTAAAATCTGATGCAAAAAAAAAAAGGTTGGATGGTGCGGTGGTACATCGTCTTGGCCGGTCTGCCAAGTAGAGTCTGGATAGCTTGGACACATATCCCACTTGTGACAGTAGATTGCTGGTTCAAATCCAGCAAAACACAACCACATTTCTCGCGGCGCTGGTATACATGGATGACGAAGGCGTGCTTGGATAACCAAAGGTTTTGAGTCGTCCCTTTGGTGGGTACTAACGGAGGAGTGTCAACTCTTTGCGTAAGCAAGCATATCTCAGTGGTATTTGCGAATGAAATCCAGAGTATGAGTGTCTCCAAGGTCAAAAAAGTCATCCAACATGTACACATAGCACCGGTCATGTGTCATAGCTAGATAGCTGAATACAAATTAAATGATTAGAAAAAGAAGTATGCTGTGGCCTTAAGCCACACGCGATGCCCTAGCCATGGGGAGCTGAGTTATGGATTTGCTGTCTCTGAAACACCTCAAGGAAGCCCTGTCTGTTGTGGTTATGAGCTATGCGGAAGTCACATTGCGGAGTGATGAGGAGTGGATGATGTTACAATTTGTGGTTGACAGTGAGTAGCCTCATACAATACTATGCTGTAGGTATATGGACAGAAAGTATAAGACTAAACCTGTGTCCATTTATTGTGGGTACATCTATGAAACTATATACATGCTCGCCTAACCAGTACACTAGTGATGTATACTGTGGCCTTGAGCCACGCGCGATGCCCTAGCCTCGACTACCTCGTTGTCTCATATCATAACACTGTCCCACCTATACTACTTCTTCTTTCGATAAGGTTTCTACACGCCAATCATCACACTGATAACACAAGAGGACGAAGGCTGAACATCTGTCAGTGGTGTCCTCTACGAACCTGGGAGTGAAATATTTTCCCAGAGTCGAGATTCAGTTACGACAAAGGGTGGGATTAATTTTTTTATGGATTTTCGCCTTGAAGGAGTTGCACTCGATATTTTGGTCGAAAAATCAATCGGCAGAAATTTCACAGCCGGAACAAAGTTGAACAAAAACTCATCACCACTAACATACGATTCACGAATGGATTTAGATCTGTCTGGGAGTCGTATTCAAACATCCGACATCTCTCAAACTCCTTTTATACTTGCGACGAAGCATTTCTCAGTCGATCCTACACCTGCGACCCACTTCCATACTCGTCACATCACCTAACTACACACGTCCTAATGAGGAAAGTCATGATCGAAATAGGACGTGTGAAAAGGAGGAATAAAAGGGAAGATACACCGAGGGAATTAAACAAATCCCCAATGACGAAAGCAACCCGACGGTACGATGTGAAGGTGCAAGGCTAGAGCAACGATGAGACCTTTGACGGCATTTATATTTCGGAGTCAATGAGGATGTCAAGGGCTCGGGCGCATGGTGGCCGAGGCTGAGGAGGAATTTGCGCTTCGGCGCGCCAAAAGGGGGTTCTATGGACGGTTGGGCTTGACATGATTCAACACATGGGTGAAGTCTGAGGTGGTCCGGTCATTTAGGTGGGACGAGGTAGATGTACTTAATGGTAGTTAACTTGATCCGGCCCAAACCCACTCGTGCTTAAGCTCTAGTAGGAGTGCAACGGTAGTCATGTAACCTAGCACGTTAATGAACAAAACAAAACAAAACACTAACAACACACTCCAACTCTCATATACTGATGATCTGTTCATTTCTTGTGCTTCAACCTCGGCCAGCAAGAATACAAGGGAGCTAGAAGTCCAACTCAACACCATCTTTTCAACAGCCAAGTGATCTCAGTTACTTTTTGAGAAGAAAAAATCGGAACTTATACACTTCTGTAACAAGCGCTTCCCAATCCTGACACCCCTGAAAGTAGATTAGATATCACTACATTCGAAGGAGGTAGTCAGATAGCTTGGTATTTGGTGTGATCGGAAATTAACCTTCAAAATCCATGTGGACAAGCGAATTCCATTGGCCAATGAAACTCTTCAGATGATCATAAAGCTAGATTCTCCATCCAAATCACTCAAATTAAATGCTTTACGGCAGCTGTATCTATCCTGTGTCACATCTGTGCTAGACTACGGCTCTGTGATGTGGTCTAGAAGATATGATAAACAACAACTCACCAACAAATACGAAAAGCTCCAAAATAGAGCTGTCAGGTACATTACTAGTGCATGTCCATGTAGCCCTGCACAAGCTCTGCAAGTGGAAGCAGCCATATTACCAACACCAGTGAGGCATTTGAAGCTAGAGAATTAAAACACACTGAGAATACATGGGATCCAAACTAACCATCCAATACTAGAAGTACTAACTCAGGCCTTGCAGGATGAATTGGACATCAATCTTCTTCAAAAAATTGTTAATACTGGAATGTTTAGATTTTTTGATCAGTGTCCATCTAGGCTTTTCCAACTGGCAAGACTACCGAAACAACTGGGCAAAATTGGCAATATGGATAAGTCTAGATAAAGCTGGGTCCCACCTTGGCTTGCCAACAGTATCAAAAAAACCATATCTCCACAGCCCAAGGATGTGGCTCGAACAGAGCATGTGAATCTTTTGGCCAATTTATCTCTTGAGACCTATCTAGTATACACAGATAAATCTCTTTCTCCAGGGGCAAGCAGCAGCATTGGCTTTATTGTCTATCTCCTTGTTACAAGATAGATCAAATGCCACTCCTTCAACCTTGGCAACAGAATGGGCACCACTAATACAGAAACATATTTTATCATGAAGGCTATCCAAACTGTCAAGAAACTCAATATTTCTGAAGATATCTTCATCTTCTCTGACAGCCAAGCTTCGCTGTCTCGGATCCAGAATAAACCAACTAAAATCTGTCATCAAATACGAGGTTCTGCAAAAAAACTAAGCCTAAATTTTCATTGGTGCCCTGGACATATGGGTGTAGAGGGAAATGAAATGGTAGATAAACTAGCCAAAGTTGGGGAAAAAATACCTGCTATGAGGAAAGACAAATATACCAAATTATTATTATTGTTAAGAGAAAAAATGAGGCAACAGGTTGTCATCTATTGGAAACAAAGATGGATATCAGAGCTGTTCAGAGAAGAAGAGGGCAGAAAGGCCCAAGGACTTGGAAAATACTACAGGATCTTTGCACTAAAGAATACTCCAGACTTCAAGCTCAAATCCTACAATTACAACAAATACAGCAGAAGGAATCAGGTTGAATACTTTCAGGCTAGGACTGGTATTGGGAATACTCTGGCTTATCTCAAAAAATTTGGAAAATTAGAAAGTGATTGATGTGACTACTGTGAGGAAGGAAGACAGACAGTTCCACATCTAATCCTTCATTGTAAAAAATTCAAGGTTGAAAGGAGAAAACATTTTGCAGGAATAACACCACTTAGACTATCACTTATTTCTGGAACACATATCGGGAAAATAGCATTACTTTGCTTTCTGGATTCAACTAAATGCCTTAGGGTATGCAGAAGATGAAATGGAGTAAAATAAAAATTACTTGAGGAAAAAACATGGAGAAACTTTCTAGATATATCTTGTGTATTAGAACCGTGTCATAGCCATATAGTTAAATACACTTGAATTTTAAAAAAAGATGCCCTAGCCTCGACTACCTCGTTGTCTCATATCAAAACTGTATCTCGTGTCTACTAACTACAACGGATCTTGCGTATAGCTTGAGACAAATACGTGAGTTCCATATCCTCCAAATGAAGAATATCTAGAGCCTAAATATATCAATACTCTGTTACCCCTCAGCTCCGGTGAGATCTGCTCCTGTGACTGTACGATTTGATCGTGTGAGATCATAAGGCATTAGCAGTTTGTCTATGTGCGTACATTCAAAATCTGATCAGACCGTGACTATGTAGATCTTTTCAGGATCCACATCTATTCTGCACTTTATCTCTGATAATGTGTAATAACTAGTTAGTTGCATACACAATTAAAACATTAGGCATACAAAGAATTTCATCAAAAGTAGTGGGGGATGGTCGACATCGCTTGATTTGTGAGCCAGGAACATGTGCCATTAGACCACTAGACCAAAAGCTTCAAAACTTTACCATCAGCAAGGCCGCGCGTAACAAATTACTTTCCTGACGCGAATATATGAGCCAAGCCACTTAGTAATCCAAATTTAGGACACTAAGAGAGAAAAAGTAGTGGTGCGGAAAATTAATGCCCTACATGGTCCTGGATGCTCCCTTGATACCACGCCATGATCCCGAAAGATAACCAAATGGGAGGTAAAAGCCCTAAACCGTTAAAAAAGACATCACCCACCAAAGCAAAAATAGATTTCCCGCAAGACCCCATGGAGTGTGACTTGGAGAGCTCCCCCAGTACATTGAAGGATAAGGAGGAGGAAGACTTGGAAAGACTCGTTTTTGGAAGTGAGGCTCTATTCGGAGGTACATCGAAACGAGAATTGTGTCTGAAGGGGGATAAACTAGTTGAAGATGATGAGGACGATGATGATCAGGTTGAAGGGCTTGAACTTCTTGACGACGCCCAGGTATGAATTACAGTCAACTATGGGCTTCATTCCCCAAGTAACGTATCACTCATAGTTATTTTTCCTGGACTCCGGCCCAGCATTAGACTCAAAGCTAAAGTCAAGCTGCACGGCTGATACTGAAGATGATAATGCGCCTCCTTGGGAAGATAGTGACGATGAGCGCATGATTATTTCTCTTGCCAGGCACTCAAAACTGCGTAAGCTGCGCTTCAACGAAGAGGAAGATACAGTCACCGGCACGGAATATATGATACGGCTACGAAAACAACATGAAATCTTGAACCCAACCCCCCCATGGGCCCAGGGAGCATTCAAACCCGCTAAACGCCCGCATAGACGTTCAGCAGCTTCAGATACGTCCATGACGCAGAGTGATGATGATGATGATGATGATGATGATCTAGAATTGTCTTCCCAGCCGCTTGCCAAGTATCTACAGCAGGCTGGATCTTTCAACAAAGCAACAACGACTATAGTTAAACAAACTAAGCTACGTCCAGAAGTACTGGATATTCAGCAGACTCGGCCCATTCCCTTGACACAACCATCGGCTGTCTCTTCATTGTCATTTCATCCCGAACATCCAATCCTACTCTCCTCTGGTCTCGCATCCACTCTATACTTGCACGAGATTGATCCGACCGCACATCCAACGCCCAACCCACTCATCACCTCGGTACACGTTAGAAATACACCACTTCATACCTCGCAGTTCCTCTACCCCGAAGGAGATAAGATTGTCTTTTCAGGACGACGGAGATACTTCCACATTTGGGATTTACAGACTGGAATGATTGAAAAAGTCACCAGGGTTTACGGGCAAAAAGATGAGCAAAAAAGTATGGAAGAAATTAGGTTGAGTCCATGTGGGCGCTACATGGCCCTACGCGGTACATCAAAGAAGGGTGGTGGCATAATAAATATTCTGGACGCTAAATCTACCCAATGGATTGTGTCTATGAGAATTGAGGGTGCACAGGGAGTAGCAGATTTTGCCTGGTGGAGGAATGGGGATGGGCTCACTGTTATAAGTAAGGCTGGCGAAGTTGCCGAATGGGCGATGGAAAGTCGAGCTTATGTTGCGCGTTGGGTAGACGAAGGCCACGCACCAACTGTCCTAACTCTCGGTGGTCATGGCGGTCCAAAATCGCTGGGTGGGGATAGATGGGTGGTGATTGGCTCGCAAAGTGGAATCATCAACATTTATGACCGATGCACTTTCGTTAGTCCCAAAAAGCCTAATGATATCATCGTCCCAGAATATCCAAAACCAAGGAAATCATTTGACCAGCTCACGCGCCCAGTCAGCCATCTATGCATCAGTCCCGACGGTCAGTTATTATCATTTAGCAGTCGCTGGAAAAAGGATGCTTTAAGGCTTGTGCATCTACCCAGCTGTACTGTCTATCGGAACTGGCCGACCAATCGTACACCACTGGGTAGAATCACTTCTGTAGCATTCGGAGCTAAGAGTGATCTACTGGCTGTTGGGAATGAAACCGGAAAGATTCACATGTGGGAGATACGAGCCTGATCAAAGTCTTGTGGATAATGTATAATTTACGAAGGGCGAATTGATTTTCAAAAAGTGATATCCAGCTATTGGGAAAGATCATTATTTTACACTACACTTTCATCTAATCAGATAAATGATAGAAAATGGGAAATTTTGTAAGTTTGCAACGGGCGTTCTGCTGGCGTATGTATTTGAAAAGCTCCGTGCTTTAATATGCTTTTGCATCGATAAATATCGCATTTGATATAGGTTGGAGTCTTGCGACAGATGCACACCTAGAATCCTAGGATTCACTATTGCCGTGTTCTATCCTCTCATCTGGCTTGGATTAGACTTCGATGCACCAGCAGACCGCAGAGGATCTACGTTGAAATTCGACCAAAGAAGTTGCTATAAAGATAGTGCGTTGAAGCTCTATTCTCCAAACGATAGGTGTGAAGATCACTGGAACTCTCACTAGTGGGGTTATCGTCAAGGTGGATACAAAAAACATGATCCTAACCCTCAGATATTCGGATATTTAGCTATCCTCAACCTCCTACGGCTAGACTTATCCATATCCTTGTTCATTATCTCATGCGGTTCCCTTTTAGGGATCCATGGGGATGGATGGCTAATACGTGCAGGGAAGAAATTTTCAGCAAAAATTATCGTCCTGCTGCACTAACACGCTCAAGCTTCGTATCAAATAAGGATATCTGTGATTTGATAGTTATTGATTATGGTCTTCTATTCCCTTGGTTTTAGAATGAAAGTCAAGGTTGGAATTCTGGCCAAGTATATCTAGAGCCGGATTGGATTGAAAAGTTTGGGCCACTCTCAAAATAATTCTTGCCGATGCTCATTAGATAGTCATAACCTCGAATGGCATCTTCTTTGCATCAAATTTTCTATCCAACTCACACTACTTCCCATCTACGCATAGGCTGATTGGTTTATTATCCAGTCCACTTCTTGCTCCCAACACGAAGTTTTTCCTTAGTACACGTATCTCATGACTCCGTCAAGATAACTCGTTGACGCAACGGTGCCGATCAAGACTCGTCATTGATTCCCTCGATCCAGCCATTTCTACCTCGCAATTCAGTCTTGAAAGTTTGAAGGAAATGGCAACATAGCCCTTGTAGCCAAATCTAGTGACATGAGTTCAGATGATGAAGATTGAGGGGATTTTCCCCATGGTCTACTACACATAATATGCTCTGGTGAGACGGTTGGTGAAGCGAGTAGTGTCTGTAGTCTACGCTGGCTATCGCAGACAGTCGTCGACTTCTAATCAGTCGTCACCGGAACATTCTTGTAGATTCGTGGATGCGCGTACCCGGCATATCTTTTTGGTGGAAGATTCGAGACCAAACCAGATACGATCGGGAATCACGTGGAAGGAGTGGCAAACTCCTAGCACTGCCGAACGACGCCGGGAAGGGCTACCAGAAAGAGTCGGGTTAGCGGGCCGTGTCATGCTTGGGAATGAGGGCCATAGACGGTGTGGGATGGAGTGCTTAAATACTAGGCTGATTCCCTAGGTAGCTCAGCAGTGGTTGGAATGTAAGCTAGCGTCTTCCGTGCAAATGCTCGATGCTGGGTAGACGTGATGTGTGGTTAGGATCGTGACACGCTTTCGAGTGACTAGTGATAATGTTTTCCTATCGCTGCGACATAGTCTTGATCGTAAGAGCGATGCCTACCGATGAATAAATCATGTCGCTCAGAATGGTGCGACTGCGAGGGGGCTGGAGTGGATTTGGAATATGGTGGTTGGCTGGACTGAAGTTTCGCCTGAGATCAACTGGAGGAGCTGAAGCTTTGACTTGTAGGTAATGGTAGCTGGGGGTATCAAGGGTGACCATAGATGGCCCGAGGGCATTGCTTATCACGGGAATTGGCCTCGACAGACCATGCTAAGCTCTACATACATGATTACTTCTGCCAGCTCATCATGATAGAGGCCTTGCAAACACATAAGTCGGTGCCAAGAACTAGGAAGCTCTCATAGCAACACGGGAAGAAAGGTGTAGTCGAATATTGAAGGAGAATCTTTGCCGTATCTCTGCATGCAAAAAACAATCCAGTTGTTTTCCCTTGGCCCATGAGGCAATGAAAGTCCGCCGAAGCTTGTGGGCAGGTGTTAGAAATTGTCAAGGATTTCTAGGAGGAAATATCTCAAAGAACAAGTGTACAAATTCGGACCAGAATTTATTGATAGTTGTATAGGATATGGAACTCTCTTCTCGGTATGAACTAATAATATATAATATGTGTTCCGTTAACTTAGTTTAACATAGACAAGTAAGTCTTGGAAAGATACCTGAAAGGATAGTGAGAGCCCTCAGAAGTATTCAAAGAAGATGCTTAAAGCTTGTTGCAGGTGCCTACGATTCTACTAGCAGCAGAAAGCTAGAGCGCGAATCGTCCATCCTCCCTATAGAGATATACCTGAAACAAAGAAGGGTCCAGCACGCCGGACTAGCAGCTAAACTTAACCATATGCAATTGAATCAATTCAATTGATCTTGATGATCATATCTTGAAATCTAAAGCTTCATACATATTAAGTCTAGATTTCCAACAGCAGAGCCTATCCACCAAACAGCCGTTTTAAGTAAGAGGACGCGAAGATTGAGTCGCGGTCCCAAACGTCGTTGGAAGTGGCCTGTTCGGACAAGCACTTATCCAGAGCTCTCAGCGAAGTTTGTTCTGGTTCAAGACGCTGAAGCCTAGTCCCTACGATATCGTCACATCTCTATGAGCAGTTCAACTTCCTGCCTCAGCATGTAATGAATTCGTTGGAGATACCTTGATGTGACGGTGCACAGGCTATGTTCTTCATTCAGTTAGGGCTGGGAAGATGGAACGTAGATTTGGGCGGCTAGCATGTTTGGAATTGCCCCCTAGTTCTAGGAATCTTGTTTTATACTTTTGTACCCATCGACAATCTGGACTTTGATGAATCTACTTGGTTTACTCTTCCTCATTAATTTGTAAGCTTTGCAACCCTCGACTTCGTCGAAACTAGCACAACCTCTAAAACTTAACAGCTTTGTAAATCCATCCACAAGTAGATTCATAACACGGAGCTCCTCACAGTAGCCTTTGCTCGGGCTGCTATAGCGAACTGCTTTGATCGTTTTATCAGATGGTGAATGGTTCATCCTTGACCACTGGAAAAGTCTGTGTAGGATGAGCTAGTCAGGCTCAGCATTATTTGGCGGTTTTACACTCGGACTTTCTAGTGGGTGACTATATCGACAGTAATTACGACTCAACTGCCCATAGTCTTGATTATCACTGGCATAACGGTTAGCCGGTTCGAAAATTGCTCAAACATGGCGTTGATTCCGCTCCCGTGAAAGTACTATCAGAATACCCGCCAGTCACTTGATTCGAGAAGGGTTTCCAGCGCTGGCGCCCTCTATCTTCCGCTTCTATGGCCAATACGTTTCCATCCTGGCCCGCTGAGTTTCATATGCCGCAATCGCATTGTAGTGGAGTTGTCGCGTGGCTAAAGCGATGGCGTTAGGCCGCAAATTTATCATGTCCCGTTCGACCTGCGACCGAGCGAACGTGTATGGACGTTTTATTACTTCAGTTAATGTGTGTGCAGCTGTAGAGCTGTAATATATGACCGGTATCTCAAACACACGTAGGATGATTTTCTAGACTTCCGACACTTGTGCTTTGGATTTAATTAGCAAACACCACTATGAGATATTTTTGTTTACATAGAGTAGTCATCCTTCGTCGGTAAGTGCTGACCAAAGGGAAGTTCCAAAACTTTTAGTTATCCAAGAATGCAAGTACTACGAAAAACATGATTCAGGCTTGCTGGATTCGAACTAGCAATCTCCTGCGTCAAGTGAGATATATGTCCAGGCTATCCAGAATCTACTTGGAAGGCCGGCCAAGATGGTGTACCACTGCACCATCCAGCCAGAGCGGTATTTATAGTGTCAGCTACTTTCTCGCAAACGAAGTCGTGTAGCGTACAAAACTCCTCAATTCGGAAAACTCCTTACGGAAATTTTAACTCTCAAACCCATCGATATTTGATCCATCGTCCGCATCATCTTGTAAACTTGTCCTAATTCCTCTCACGTTCATTCCAAAAGACTGTCTCCCAGATTGGCGCGCCACGCTTTGCTTCCTCCGGCGTGTATTTGATGGTCAGCTGAGGCCAGAGAAAGTGTATGCGAAGCGGCGTTGCAGAGTAGCTATAGGGCAAGTAAGTATTGGATGGTGCAGTGGTACACCATTCGGGCCGTTCTCCCAAGTAGATTCTGGGTAGCTTGAACTCCTACCCCATTTGAGACAGGTGAATGCTGGTTCGAATCCAGTAAAGCCCACGCATCACACTCTCTCGCGGTGATATTGTATTTGTGGGCTGATGAAAGCACACTCGGATAACCATAGGGTTTTCACGCTTTTCCCTGTGGTGGGTATGCACGGAAGAGGTTATACGCCGTAAGGGTTAACCTCGAGTAGTATCCGCAAACGAAATCTGAGTATGAGTGTTCTAAACGTCAAATTGAGTGATCCTACTTGAAGTACATATCTTCCGATAAAACCTGAATGGGCCTCAAGGCGCCAAAACAGGACAGGTTGAGTAACTTATTCATAGGGCAAATATCTGGATATTAGTTGCGTAGTATTAGCGCGGCGTTGACACTGCCGGAAATCTGCTTAGTCAGAGAGGCGTTTATGTGAAAAAATTTACACGCCTTCCTTGGTCATCCCAATCGTATCAAGTTTTCATTACACACGGTTTTTTATCGCTTCTATGAATCTGCTTCCTGAATATCCGGACATGAGTGTAATTCCAATTGTGATTCATGGGAGAGAAAGGAGATACAAATATGTATGGTTTGATCAATAACCCTGTTAGCTACTCTTTGTGCTAGCATATAACCTAGAATCGGTGATAAGCTGACAGAAAGACGATGAGGTATGGTCGTTAAAATGAGTATGTAGTGAGTCGTACTAGTGAAGTTTGGCGGGAACCAATCTCGCTGGGAGTGAAAGATTGGTGTGGCCGAAGAGGCTTGGTTCAGTGGCACGTGGGCCCACTCGTTTGGATTTGCGAAATTTGACTGAACTTGGCTCCGGGAGAATATTCCACCTCCGGATTAGTAGAGGACACCACGAACAGGTGTTGAGTATTGGTCTGCTCTTTTAGGGTCAACTACCCGTTTCACATTAGATTGGATTCAGGGTCTTCGCTTGGCACGTTGGAATGACAAACAATCCGTCAAACTCCTGGTTCTTTTTTTTTCTCAGCCCACGTACCACTTACACTACAAAGTCTGGTTGACTTCCTGTTCACCCACCACTGGTGATAGAAATGAAGATGGTCTAAATATGAAATTGCAGACCACGCGAAAATAATGTAACCAACAGTACAACTGCCGGGTCAGAGTGTAGAGGTAATTATTATCTTCTATAGTCTATTTTGCGTCTCAGCCAAAGTGCCAAGAGTGCAGCTGACACTGTAAACACAAGCAAACGATGGAAGGTGTTGTGATCCGCCTTCTGGTGATGTTCTCTGGTATAGTCTGAGTAGCCTGGGCACCTACTCCACTTGGGAAGGAGACATCTCAGATTACATTTCGCGCGGAGAAATATTGATGGATGATGGAGGCATGTCTGGATAACTCAGGGTTTTTGAGATGTTCCCCTGGGTGGGTATTCACGGATGAGGGTTGACTTGGGGTGAAGAAAAAGCTACCATAACTTCGCAGTGGTACTTGCAAATGAAATCCCAGGCATGAGTGCTCCTATTGTAAATTGAGTCATCTTTTCTGTACTTTTCTCTGATATTGTGTCATTGCTAGATAGCTGCATACGCAATTAAAATCCGATGTAAAAAATAAAATAAAAAGCCAAAGTGCCAAGGATGACTAAGGCTCAAGTGGTAGATCCTCTCCTATGCCTGCTTTAGAGCCCTGGAAATCTGCTTTAAGCTATGGGTGCGGGTGCGGGACTGTCCACGTACCGGCATCATGAATAGATGCCAGAACATTCTCCACCTTGCTAGACTCTGTTCCATTCCATCAATTGATAGCACCTGCCGAAATCTCCGAGGCTCTATTGGGATTCCCAGAAAGCTCTGATGGAGAATGTTATTACCAAAAAGTCTAGGCTAAATTCTTTGCGCTATTGTGGTCAGTGGGGGATGCTTTGGACCTTTCGTGACGAAAGGTGCGTTTGACAAGTATTTGTCACAATCTCGGCCCAATTGTCTAGAGTTAAGGCTGGAGGCTCGTAGGGAACATCCTTGATTGCTGTTGAGTCGTCAACCCATCTCTTCCATGGGAAAAGAGCGAGAGTACTTCGTAATCAGGGTATGAGGAGATGTGAAACGATAGCTTGGCTAGGAGTCGCAGAGTAGATTGGAGAATGATTGTCAAAACCTGGTGGCATGAATATCTTCGCTTATCTGTATCCGTGTCGCGGTGGTAGATCGGATCTCCATGTTTAGTACCCAGCACATCCAGCACACCCTTCATCACCCTCTACCCGGAACGTTTACATTCCAAATTTTATTCCTTAATTTTCCGTTCTATTCCCATCCACTATATACCTGATTAAGATTAGTTCATATTTACGTCTGAGCCTGACATTGGCCAACAAGACAAAGAATAATGTGGCTTATCGTGTGAAGATAAAAGGCGACGATGCGTTAATTAGCAGATCCAACAAGCGTGAATGTCGTGGGGAGCAACATGAGTCAAGTGCGTGATACCTAAACTCACTTGTCCAAAGAATATCGAAAAACTTAAGACCTGTCAGCGTTGTGCCCTGCGAACCTCAAGCTCTCACTGAAGAGTCCACAGACTCGAGATTGAATAACACTGACCTCGCTTGAATGAGGATCCCAATCGCTTTTGCGGTCTGTATCGTCTTCATCTCTCAACACATTCCCCTATCACCATTATCATGGAGCTCACTACGAGGAGATCATATGCTGGGCTCGGAGCCCTATTCAGCGTTCACTCACTTTTCTTGGTAACGGAGAAGCCATAGGATGAATATGCGAAGCATATTCAGCTGCCGATGCGCCGGCAGTAGACTAGATCAAGATATCCTCTATTGTTACAAGAAATTGAAATGTAGATGTATTTGCGCACCTGTCAAGCGGAATTGGATTAAAATGGAGTTCTCGGAGAAGATTGAGTTCATTCTCACCCCTCCAAAGGGAATCTACCGAGGTATTAAGCACATCTTGAGAGTATTTTCATAATCACTACCAGAACCAAATACAGACTCACTTTTAAGATTATTCGTGTGAGCTTCTCAAACCTCCGCCCCATACATGATTCTAAGATTGGCTATGTTCGTTTCAGGAATAATAGAATTAATGCGGTTTTGATTTAATAGGGCCCGTTCAGGTCTATTTAGCTATTATATTTACAAAGGAGACCAATTCAGTAAAAACCCCCTAAATCTGACTGTGTCATTTCTACTGGTTTTCCCATAGGAAATGTAGTTACACCGTTCATCCAGTGTGAATTCTGTCCTACCCTTGTCCACATGGTTTCATCTTTGCGTCCACTGCTATCTCTACTTCCGCTGCGGGCCAGAACTGTTCAAACTAACCTTTAACCAAGGTCCATCTTGTAATTCTCTCCATATCATCTGGGCCGTTCATCATTGCCGCGAAGTGCCTCTCCTCTTCCCCTTGCTCACTGAGAAGATACCAAGACCATACGTTTGACGTTTTGAGACGGTTATCCACTCTGAAATTTTTGATTAATCAGTCCGGGGACTTTCCTTTGATATAGATAAGAGTTGAGATCGATATGTTCACTTCTTATCTGAACTGCAATACTACTATGAGCCCTGCTGAAGTTCCGGTGGATGATTGAGGCTATGTTACCATAGGCAATCCTTTTCTGCACGTTCTCTTCTCTGTGACGATATTCGCGGCTTTCTGTTGAATTAACATGGATTAATAATGGATTATGTGACTCGATTGTAATGACAAAATAAAAAATGCAACAAATAGAGGAGTCATGCATGGGCAAGTGAGCATCCATTTAATTGCTGGTTTTAGCCTATACATGACTCAGCTATAACCAGTGATGCTTTGATCTTGCATGTCAGTTGCATACAGATTAACAATGTTAGAGAATGTGATACTACATTTATATAGATTGTTCGACAGCACCATTTATGGCTGGGCTTGCAGGTTTCTAACAGCTTTTTCCCGCGCACGCTGCCTGCATTGTAACCATTTCATTTTTTTGGGTAGAGCGTTCCGTGGTCAAGGTCGCTGAATTCCACGGGTAATTATTGAGCCGAATGGCATTCCATTATGGACAGGATATCAGAGATCGTTCGAGTAACAGAAGATGATAGGAGCGCTGTACAGGGTGTAGCCTGGCTCATAGAGAAGCCCTATATGTTAGATATTCATTGATTCATGAAGCACAAATAATCAAACACAACTTACACAGCCGGGATCCGGACCAAACAGTATTTCTTCCAAATTTGATTTAAGTATTTGATTTATGTTTTTGATTTTAGTTTTGCTGTTAACTTCTACAATTCCAGTCGAAGTTCATGCGGTTGGAATGAGTTGGGCCTGTACGCAGTGATCCTTGCCGGCTCCACCGGTCCTTGACCCAATGTGGAAAAGATAGCGTTAGCTTAGGACCAAATGTAAAAACAAACAAAAAAAACAAACAACTTACACAGCCCGCACAGATAAAACATGTCCCCATATCCGGGCAGAGATATACTTACGGCCATAGCCAAATCAAATCACGACAGGTAACTCCAGTCTTCTGGGGATTAGCTAGTAATTCTAATCCCTCAGGCACAGACCAGTCATTCAGTTTCTTGTCATCGCAGGAGCCGAGCTAATTTAATCAAAATGACTAGTAAAATATCAATATATCGGAACTTAGCATAATCTCAGCACAGTGCTTGTTCTAAAGATAAGAAGTGGCTGATCGCACCTTGTTTCGACCAAAGTCTTTCTGTATAATATCACTTCAGATTGTCATTGAAAATAACACGACTTTTCATAAGTTCGGTCTTAGTCTCGTCGAAAGTCTCTTGCAATATCTATCTCCCAGCAGACTGTCCCTTCAACAATCACTTAAGTATACATCCTCACAACTTACAGCGAAATACCTATTTACAATTTCACGATGAAATGCATCTTAGCGATACCTATGTTCTTGGCAAATGCTAAAATATTCAAAAATCGTCTGGTCATTACTAGTGGAGACCTGTCAAATTCCTACAGCACCTACGGAATTCCAGAGAGAGAGAAGCTACCGGTTTTCCAAAGAGGATCTAAAATATATCAGACTATACCCCCTCATACCAATCAAGGCATGAAAGTAACGGTATATTGCTCATTCTCTCCCGAAATCAATATTGAGAGGGAGCTCACCAGAAAACTACAAAATCTATCAAAAATGGCACACATTGATTCATACGGCGTATTAATGGGGGAAACTGAATGCCTTAAACGAATAGAGTTACATACTTTTCGAAAATTTAAACCTAAGTCAGTGTCAGCTCTTGTCAACGAACCCCCATGCAGCTATAGTAAGATAATTAATCTGGCCCACCGAAATCAGATTGGGATGAAAGGGCCATATAGTAACTTGGCTCCAGCTGCAAGTAACAATGTTCGAGTGGTTAGAATGGATAAGCCAATTCCAGTGAGGGAGGTAATCCACGATGGACTATACCTAGTTGAGACAACCGCAACATATCAACTTGCACTTGCTTGGTATTTCGGATTTCTACACCTCTTCAGACGCAATTCATATTCTAATCAATGGTACCCGCTTACAAAAATCGGTCTGGAGCGAGAAAATGGAAAAACTCTCTACGCCATTATCATGAAAAACATTTTCCCGGGAATACTCAATATTAAGAAAAATATTCCGAGTCAGAAAGCTGAGTTGGGCCAAGGCCAAGATCTCATGTCAGGTTATGCGGAAACTGAAGGCAAAAGAATCACGGAGATGCCCTCGAAAAGCCTAGTCTGGTTGCATGCTAATGGTGAGCTTGGGATATATGGAACAACAAAGATGGGAAAGATAATTTAGGGGAGTTTGATTACTTAGTGTTAATGTTAGATAAATTGTCATAGCTAAATAGCTGAATACAAAATGAAATAAAAAAATAAAAAAAATAAAAAAAAGGTGAGCTTGGTAATACCAGAAATAAGAACCCAGAAGACTCAAAGCCAAAAATATCTTGATTATTTGTGAATTCCATTAAATTGGAGAGCCATAGGAAAAAAGTTGTATACCAATTCCGAAACGAGTGGAGAGATGTTGTGGACATTTTGTCAAGTGAATTGGCTATATCCCAGTGAATATAATTTTGGATCTTGAACCATACATCATTTTTCTGGCAAAGTATCCAGGCATGGACTACCAGGACGCTATTCACGTCGTACGGTAACCACCAAGTAAAATAAGCATCGAATCATTGAGTTCTTCTATCAAGAAAAAATGGACTTCGTTCGCTGATGAATTATTGCGTATACAAGAAGGTGACATGCGAAAAAATTGGTATATCAGTGAGCCCTAGTTCTGATGCGCTGGCTCGGTTGGGCTATTGGGAAACAGGGAAAAAGGACGGGCTGCTGTATTAGGAAAGGGTGGATAACACAGGCTGGTGCACAGACGCTGTTTATGTACATTACAATCTCTTCACCTGCCCAGTTTAGCAAGGTATCTATCCAATTATTATCATTCCCATTATCCATTAGATGATATTATCGATCGCTTGGATGCGCATCTGGCATCACCTTCATAGATCGCGATTTTTTTTTAAATTCATAGTGTATTCAGCTATATAGCTATGACACGCTTCTAACATACAAGATATATCTAGAAAGTTTCTCCATGTTTTTTTCCTCATGTTATTTTTATTTTACTCCATTTCATCTTCTACATGCCCTAAGGCATTTAGTTGAATCCAGAAAGCAAAGTAATGCTATTTTCCCAATGTGTGTTCCAAAGATAAATGATAGTCTAAGTGGTGTTATTCCTGCAAACCGTTTTCTCCTTTCAACCTTGAATTTTTTACAATGAAGGATTAGATGTGAAATTGTCTGTCTTCCTTCCTCACAGTAGTCACATCAATCACTTTCTAATTTTCCAAATTTTTTGAGATAAGCCAGAGTATTCCCAATACCAGTCCTAGCCTGAAAGTATTCAACCTGATTCCTTCTGCTGTATTTGTTGTAATTGTAGGATTTGAGCTTGAAGTCTGGAGTATTCTTTAGTGCAAAGATCCTGTAGTATTTTCCAAGTCCTTGGGCCTTTCTGCCCTCTTCTTCTCTGAACAGCTCTGATTGCCATCTTATAGATCGCGATTGTCAGTAAGAGTTCACATATGATACCTATTGACACCCGGTAAGCTAGCGTGAGCGCGTCATCTTCGCGACTCACCATTGCACGTGAGTCCGTGCCACTCCACCGAAGGATAGCAGAGTCTTTTTTTTTTTTTGCATCAGATTTTAATAGCGTATGCAGCTATCTAGCTATGACACAATATCAAAGAAAAGTACAGAAAAGATGACTCAATTTACAAGAGGAGCACTCATGCCTCGGATTTCATTTGCAAGTACCACTGCGAAGTTATGGCGGCTTTTTCTTCACCCCAAGTCAACCCTCATCCGTGAATACCCACCCAGGGGAACGTCTCAAAAACCCTGAGTTATCCAGGCATGCCTCCGTCATTCATCAACTTTTCTCCGCGCGAAATATGGTCTGAGATATCTCCTTCCCAAGTGGAGTAGGTGCCCAGGCTACTCAGACTATACCAGAGAACACCACCAGGAGGCGGACCACAACACCTTCCATCGTTTGCTTTTTTTTTTTTTTTTTTTTTTTTTTTGCATCAGATTTTAATTGCGTATGCAGCTATCTAGCTATGACACAATATCAAAGAAAAGTACAGAATAGATGATTCAACGTAAAGGAAGAGCACTCATGCCTCAGATTTCATTTGCAAGTACCACTGCGAGGTTATGGTGGCTTTTTCTTCACCCCAAGTCAACCCTCATCCGTGAATACCCACCCAGGGGAACCTCTCAAAAACCCTGAGTTATCCAGACATGCCTTCATCATCTTTCAACTATTCTCCGCGCGATATGTGATCTGAGGTGTCTCTTTCCCAAGTGGAGTAGGTGCCCAGGCTACTCAAACCATACCAGAGAACACCACCAGGAGGCGGACCACGACACCTTCCATCGTTGGCTTGTTTTTATAGTGTCAGCTGCACTCTCACAAGCGAAGTCTTAGCGCGCACAAAGCTCAATTCGTAAAACTGCTTGCCAAAATTTGGAATTTCACTCCCTCCAAGGTTATATCCTTCCTTTGCATCATCTTGTAAACTTGTCCTGATCCCTCTCACGTCCATCCCAAAGAACTGTCTCCCAGATTTGTGCGCCACGCTTTGCTTCCTCCGTCGGGTATAAATATCGGCGTGGGCGTGTATTTGGTGGTCAACTGAGACCAGAGAAGGTCGAAGAGAGATGTGGTCATTGGGATGAGGATGTACTAGGTCGTACTTGTAGACTTGATAAGACTTAGGTAGGCGTCAAACTCGTTGGGAGCGGAAAAACGACGTCGTGGAGTAATTTTAAATTTTGCCTCGTGGGCCAACTTCTTTGATTTCGCGAAATTTGACTGAACTTGGCTCTGGGAGAATATTTCACTCTCAGGTTCGTAGAGGACACCGCGTACAGGTGTTCAGTCTTTCCCTCCTCCATCGTTTGCTTGTGTTTATAGTGTCAGCTGCACTCTCGCAAGCGAAGTCTTGGCGCGCACAAAGCTCAATTCGTAAAACTCTTGCCAAAGTTCAAAATTCCACGCCCGTCAAAAACGTATCCCTCTTCTGCATCATCTTGTGAACTTGTCCTGATCCCTCTCACGTCCATCCCAAAGGAATTGTCTCCCAGATTTGTGCTCCACGCTTTGCTTCCTCCGTCGGGTACAAATATCGGCGTGGGCGTGTATTTGGTGACCGGCTGAGGCCAGAGAAAGTCGACGAGAGGTGTGGTCATTGAAACGAGGATGTACTAGGTCGTACTTGTAGACTTAATGAAGCTTAGTTGAGAATTGGACTCTTTGGGAGTGAAAGATTGACATGGTGGAGTAATTTGAATTTTTGCCTCGTGGGCCAACTTCTTTGATATTGCGAAATTTGACTGAACTTGGCTCTGGGAGAATATTTCACTCCCAGGTTCGTAGAGAGCACCACTGACAGGTGTTCAGTCTTGCCCTCCGGATAGCAGAGTCATATAATTCTCATACACCTCCCCTCTCATAATTACAACAAATTCCATGTGTGTTGGGTTATATAAAACTCATCATTCATGATTATTGTAGGTATCTACTCAGGTACAGTTTATCTGCATCTTAAATTTGCTGCGCAATTCATCTTTCAAAGTCATACAAATGAATTAAGCAACAAACTGCGATAAAACTCACATAAAGCTACGACGACGCAGGGGACATGACTCTACAGCCGTCAGATATGTCTCTATGAGCCTCCAGCCCTTACCCTAGGGTCTGCGGCGCCTAGATTGGGCTTCACTTTCGTCCTCGCTTCCATGAGGCTTCTCAATTATTCTCGCCCTCTGCATAGTCCTCATCTCTCAGCTAAACCCCCCTAGTATGATTATCATGAAGCTTTCCACGATTAGATCACATGGTGGGCTCGGTGCTCGACTTATTATTCTCTCTTTTCTTGGTCGTAGAGAAGTCATCTAAGATTCTGGGACATGCCCAGCTAGCGATACGGCGTTAGTGGACTAGATCAGGTTGGTCTCATTTGATACGAGGGGGTAAGATGTAGATAGACTTACGCCTCTCGTGCGGCTCGGGTGTCTAGGCCTCGCCTGGCTGGAGCCGCAGGTTTTTTGAGACTTTTTCCTGCGAACGCAATTTCCATTGCTACCATTTTTTGGGGTAGAAGGTTCAATGGATAAGGTGGCCGAAATCCATGGATAAAAACTGATCTAAATGGCTATTCATCAAGTGCAATATATCAATGATCTTTCAAGAAACATGAGAGGCAAGGAGCACTGCACAAGGTGTGGCCTGGGTAAGAGAGGAGCGCAATGTGCTAGATTGTCATAGACTCAAGTAGTACAATAAACACTCACTCACTCAATTACGAGCGACTATCAGCCATTTCGTACTGTCTGGGCCAGCAATTACACGACCAGCTCTTCTGTTGTGATTGGGAAGTATTAGCCAAGACAGCCACGTGATACTTATCACGCACGGACTTTTGTAAATGTCTGCTGCTCAGTACACTTAGTAAGGGTAAGACCTTTTAATATACAATTTTCTAAATACAATATCTTCCCTCACTGTAGCCGTCACGCACAACAAACGCGTAGGCTCAGAAAGTCAATGTCCCACACTGACCTTATCAAAAAGCTTCTCGGGCCCAAGTGCCACGATAGCTTCAAAATATTTGCGGAGGAAACCGGCTATTTTGATAGCCAACCTACCCACTCATCCACTGCTCTCAGCGGGGATCAGATAAACTAGTCATTGCCACAACGCATGACACGAAAGAGAACGAGGCGAGAAGTGTCGTTTCTCTGAGGAAATTTTTCTGTACTTAGATTTAGGGTTGAAGGATGGAGTTTCGATTTCGGAGTCGGATAAGGTGGTGTCTTCTGAGTTATAATTTATCTTCTACTTTTTCTGTAGCGAGTCTCGCGGTTGGAATGAGTTGGGCCTGTAAGCAGTGATCCCCGCCGGCTCCACCAGTCTTGTACCGATAGTGGACCTAGAGCTTTAGCTTAGGACTTTAGTATAAAAAACAAAAAAAAAACAACATCTTCCCGCTCGCCCAAGCAACCCTCTTCGGCCGAGGGCTCAAGAATTTAGGGCTTCAAAACCTCCGAAAATCCAGGCTCCAGCCGTAAAGACCACTTGGGCTACAGTAGCTCGATCAAGCCTAGACCGCAGTGTTGAGAAATCGACAACAGTGTTGGCAGTACCACCTGCCCCGAAAGCAAAAATTTTCAATCCGGGGACAAAATCTGATGCGCGACTCATTCTTCGCCTCGCACTTAATCATCCTCTTCATATCCTGTCACCGTCTGGTATACGACTAGCCATGTCGCAGGATATCGGTACTATTGCTAACCCTATCACGTTGATCCTGCGGGTCAAAATTGGCTAAGCACTTACAGTAAAGAACAAACTTGCTCGGAAAGAGCTCTTGGATTCCTCCGCATCACGGAGTGAATCTGGAATCAAATTGGAACAAGCGTCAAATCTGGTCGCCATGCAAATTACAATAGTCTCAGTGACAATTCGAATTCTTGCAGACCCCATCACTACGACGGCGCAGATGCTTATCTACGAAGTCACGCAAGTGACTAAATCAGTTCCTTATATTGCTCGTCGTCCCCACGGGACTTGTAAACCTAGGGCGCCTTACCAGAATTAGTATGGACTCTTACCTCGAGAATCCGCGCCTCGACCTAGAGTCCGACTTTTCGAAGACTCTGGAACTGCGAGGCTCTTTCGATCTCGCCGGCAAATCGATCAATTAAAACGCTGTCCTGGCTTCCATACCATCAGTGGTTGCTCCCGCGCTTCAGCCTGCTGGAACTGTGGATCAAAGGTGCACTTGGAAGCCGAGTGCGAGACTCTCGCACGATATCGCTTCTGTGGGGGACCGGTGGACAAAGAGCAGCACGCAGCGATTCGCGAGGTCAAAAAAATAGAAGAGGGTATTATCGCCTATGTAAAGGATATCTCTAGGCAGAGGGATCGAGCTTAGGAGTTCAAGAGTTTGAAGAAGAAGCATGAGAGTGCGGGTGCACTCACTGAACTCTAAGGCTTCAACAATATAGAGCATGTAACCGGCCGGCCATGCGAACTTATCTATCGCTCTGAACGCAGATCAGGAAAAGTCACTTGGAAGATGTGACGGGCAATGGAAGGGGCGAAAAGCACGGTATCCGAAAGAACAATGACATTCTCCGATTTTTGATTTACCTTGCGATTTTGTTTTGATAACTTCTACACTTTCTGTGGAAGTTCACGCGGATGGAGTGAGTTGGGCCTGTACGTAAAGATTCTCGCCGGTTCCACTGGTCCTGTGGTACAGGCCATAGCCTTGTATGTGGACCCGGAACTATCCGGCGCTGGCTACGAACAAAAGCGCGCTATTGTCACGGGAAAACGCACTCAATTGGAACAAAACATCTTGCGCGCGCGTGGTAGATATTCTCCTCATTCGATAAAATATAAATTCATTTTTGGACCCATAATTGTGAAAAACAAATGTGAAGTCCCTTCACATCCTGAGCCCAGAGTGGATTTGGAGCATTAGCTTAGGACCAAATCTAATCGAAGAAAACAATCTATGCTGCCTAACTGTTGGAAATCTAGACTTATTTGTATATGTTAAACTAAGTTAACGGAACATCATGTATTATTAAGTCATGTTGAAAACAGAGTTCGATATCCTCTACAACTGTTAATACATTCTTGTCCGAAATTGTACATTTGTTCTCCGAGATATTTCCTCCTAGAAATCCTTGACAATTTCCAACAAAACTACGAACCGGCCCCAGGGGCTAATACTAGAAACTAGGCGCCGGCGCGAAGGATAGTCTGGATAAGATATCGAGTGGGTAAATAGTTGAAGTAGGACACATACTGTCGGGATACTTAAACACGGTGCAAAGAACGTAAACTGTATGTCACGTTTCTGCGGTTGTGTTGGTGGATCTTGTCTATTCTCCTATTCTACAAAAAGATACTAATAATCATAATGGACGATGACTAATATATGACTAACATTGGAAAGTGAGGTCAGGACATTTATACCAACACACACAGAAAGTTTCAACCTACCTCTGGCCCGCATCCAAAGCGATGTGAAACTGACCAGAAAGTATGTATAGCCCTGCGGCCTAAGTGCGTCACAATCTCACGTGAGACAAGTTGAGCTCCAAACGTTTTATCTCACTTTCTCTCTGGAAAATATTCAGTAATTGTTTGTAGTCATGTAATCATCTACGAGTCGTAGTTCTGTAACTCTCTAAATTCATGTTATCTACGACTCGCAAGCTTGTACTAGTACTAGTCGCTCCTGATATTTGCAGCTTGCGATATTGGAGCTGATCAAGCTCCTACTTCATAGGATCACTTGACGCCTTAAGCTGGTGCAACAGTATGGGGAGATCATATGGTCTGTGCGTGGGTGATGGGATGAAGGATGGAAGGACTTGGATATAAAGAGACGAGGAATACATCATGAGAATCAATCACTTCTCTTCACTCAGAGTCAAGCTTCTTGGTCCCGATTTATCAACCGATAGCCATAGAGAGAATAAGCTACCTGCGTAGATCTGATCGCTCCAGTATCAACACTCGAGCCGTGATAGAGGCCAATTAGATCCAATCCACCATCGTCGTATCGGGTGCTGGGTACGCTCCGGATCCTCGTCCCATGGCTTCTCCTCCATGATTAAGAGTGGGTGATGAGAAGGTGTTCGGATTAGGTCCTGTTCAACGATGTGTAGCCTAATTGTGCTATATTGCAGGCTACTGTTACAATTATTCATGGGGTCATGATCAGGGTTGTGAGTAGTTTCGGTTTTGGTGTGGGTTTTTAGATTGATACCTAAGCGTGTCGCATAGTAGTCAGACATGCGACTCGAGTAGCATATGCACGGTAAACCTCAACCCCAAAATGATGATACGAATCAGGCTTTACATGCTACGTCCTGTATGGCTAGCGTGGTTGGAATATAGGGAATTTACCTGTAGATAGATAAAGACGTTGTAGCCCTCTGATGGTTGGGACAAGTCTTCTACAATATTATATCGGAATCAAACCTAGCCGCTCATTAAGCAATCTCATGAATTATTTCCAATGTCTGTGATAACAGACATACATATACAATATCGACAACAAGTTTTAATGTCGATAAGTTATGAGCCCGGAAACTGTCGACAACAACTTCAATGTCGATAAGAAGGACTTCGAGCCTACCATCTGATCTGATCGAGGTTAGCTTCGTGATTGTGGTGATAGGGGGATGTGTTGAGAGATGAAGACGATACAGACCGCGAAAGCGATTGGGATCCTCATTCAAGCGAGGACAGTGTTATTCAATCTCGGGTCTGTGGACTCTACAGTGAGAGCTTAAGGCTCGTAGGGGATACCGCTGACAGGTGTTGAGAATGGCCCCCCTACATGCTGAGTCAGTGAGTCGCAGCCACGGAGGTATCATATACACTAAGCACTGTTTCATAGCCGTGAATCTTGGCTCGAGTGATACGCGGGCATGGAAGAAGTTACTAATTCAGGGAGCCTTAGTTGGAGTCCGAGTAGTGCTGGAGTAGCCATGCGGAGTGAAGACTAGTACGAGAGACAGGCATATGGTGGAGCGATATCTTGTTTGGATATTACCACTCATTCCCATAAGTAATCATCAATCGATTAAATTCCGATAGTATCCGTTGGGAACCTGAGATGCTACATCATTACCTATTATGTGTTGCGCTGGTGATATCTGAGACTACGATACACAAGGGTTATAATCGCCAAGATTGAAGTACTTTCCTGCTGATTCCATGATGAGTAGGCCAAATATAGACTACTGCACGGAGAGTGGGACCAGTCCTTCATAGTCATAGACTCAGTAGAGACATGAATTTAATTCTATTCTATTCCTGGCGGTAATTACCCTACAGGTAAATTTTATGTGATACTTCTCTGGGGAAGCAAGGTGAGAGTCTAGTATTCTCATGTGTTCGCTTAGGATGCTTTTTCTGCCTCTTAGCCCGTGTGTTCCTAATTTCAAGATATCAGGGGGTCAAATCGCTATATTATTAACAATCCAAATACCTCCTGCCAATATACCCTCCGTAAACTCCTAGCCTTCTTATAGTACAGCTCCGATGTGATACACAAGATCGTAATGGAAACTTGGACGAAATGGAGGGCCTATTAGTCCAGAGTATCGTGTGTCTCTATTTCCAAAATTTTATCGTTATTAGATGTGACGACTCGTAGCTAGAGACTCATCTGATTTGTAGTTCTACTCCTTGGTGATTTTGGTATTTGTTGTGCTACTTGAGTCTGTGACTATCTAGTGTATTGGTTTCCTCTCTGATCTAAGCTGCGCCTTGTACTATGCCCTTGTCCTCTTTTGATACGAAAATTAGATTTGTGATACAATATCTGTGGCGGATAGCCACTTGGCTCGGTAATTACCCGTTCATCTCTACTCCTTTACTTTGCCAATAAAGCCCTCGCAACGATATCGAGTTAGCTTCGCCGAGGGCATCTTCATAATTTCGGCATCAGCCGTTAATCGATTCTGGGCTATTCTAGCAAGTTGCGGAAATATTTCCTCCATCAAGAACCTGGCGAGTATCTCGCCGTTTTCCGATTCGCGACCAACTTGGGTGACTGGGTACCATAAGCCCTCGAGTGAGTCTCGCCGAAATAGATGTACATAGCCTAGATACCAGCCAAGGCCAAGCTGATGAGGTTCAGTTCTACTCTTTATAAAGATGAACTCACCGAGTGCCCTACACATCGATACTGGAATGTCTGTAGTTACCAAAGGAACCTTGAGATGATTCGAAGGGGCAAATCCATTGTAAATTCCGCCGACTCTTATCAATCCCTCGTAGGCTAGACTGACTATTGCTCGCTCAGTACACAGTCCTCCTCTTATAAGATATAAAATCTGTAGCTTTCTCCATATTCGTGTATTCTGCTTGATGTTATTTAGACAGGTTGTGTGATGTTCGTATGTTCCATTTAATTCACGGTGTGATTTTTTCCTCAGGTTAGTCATATGTCTACTAACTATCTTGACTAATAGCTCTTCATTAAATTTAAATGAGCAATATGCAATGATGTGCATGCCGGACTTAATCTTGGGGGTTTCTGTTCTGTATATTTCTTGGTGCTGCTCGAAGCTTGGAATCTTGCCATTGACTGTTATTCCGTATGTGCCGTAGGAAAAGGGCGATGGGCCAGTGCTTATAAGGCTTACACGATCTGGATATAGACTTTTACTCGACATTATCATAGGTATGGCGAAGATACAGTGCATGGTGGAAATTCTATATTAGACTACTCTGTGCCTCACTAGGACAGCTCGTCCGGTACTGTTCAATCGATCGTCTTCAGGTGTTTCTGTGTTGCTATATCGCAGTTTTGAAAGGTTAGCGAGAGGCTGTGGGTAGAATTTAGTGATTACTAGGAGGCGGACCAGAAGTAATTCAATCCGTAGCTGTATATAGAGACAACGTTATTTTGTGGGATAGCTCTAGTTGAAGACGGCTTCAACAGTAATCATATTTTGACACATAATGAGTCGTGTCAGATAGACGTGACCAGCCACGATATTAAAATGGAACACGAATAATGTAATACCATGCAATCTTATCTCCAGCTTGAGCTTTCGCTCAGTCAATGGTGCAGGTCCATTTGCCGTTTGGAAAATAATTCCCAATAGATTGCTGTGCGTTATTTTAACAGCATCCAACAGGATGAAAATTATCGCCGAACCCCACACGCAAATAACATCATCGATTCATGTAGTAATTGATTAGAGCGACATCCTTGACCTTTTGTCGTGGCGGAAAATTGTCGATAAAGGGAAGAGACAAGGACTAGATAATCATTTCTGGTAATGAGTTACTGTTATGATTATTTTCCATTGTAAGTCTTTGTCAGTTTGGAACATGTAGGTTGCTTCTTTATATAGGCTAATAATACCTGTACTACGAGAAGTATATCGTCTCTTCCACATCCTACACAATTCCCTTCCAGTATTACCACTCGTAACTTTTTAGATTAGTTGACGTCGTTCCGACGCACAACACTAGACTGCAGTGACGCAGATAAGGCTAGTCCTTCTCCGACGACTATATACGATGGTGACTCTGTCTAACGTTTGGACCATTAATGTAGTGGGTGGATTCGCTGATAGCACTCGAGGCCTTTGTGCCAGGGACTCTGAAAATTCCCTCAACCGTGAATATTCACCAAAGGGAAACCGGGAGAAACCTTTGGCTACCCAGACTTTAATTTAGGAAGATGATGACCAGGAGGCGGACCGCAACACCTTCCATCATTTCCTGTTTTTAAAGTGTTGGTACCTGGCAAAGATTAATTCGTCACCTTCCAGCGGTGCCGGTGTCATCGCTCGGTATTCTCTGCATATCTTGGATGGCCAATAGGAGTCGCATTCGGATCGAAGTCGAAAACAAACGAAAAATATCTGTTATCGGCAACTTCTCATCAATAACGATCCCACCATTCTCATATGAGTCCTTTATCTCTTTCATACTGCACACCACCTCACCTTAACGACCGACAAAGGAATTGCTCCATTAGCTTGTGGGAGCTTGCCTCATCAATCACCAGCCATCTACCACTACAAAATCACAATTTATGTATACCCGCAAGCAGGAGAATAAGCTATTAGATGCAGAGCTTTGAATTTGGCTTTTGGGGGACTGTTGCTCTAACCAGGCTCACCAATTGAGGGTGGACAGGCAGTTGGGACGTGGATTGACAAAGGGAAGGAATCACCACTGGACACTATTGGACTTGTGTTTTTTGCCGGATTTTCGACTTTGAAATTTCAGTGAGTGCCAAGACCAAGATTTAGATGATTTAGCCAGGAGAACTTCAATTTTCGATGAGTCTATGGTACTCACTAGCTGTCCAGACAGCAATTACGCTCTGTCAAGGCTCTTCTGACTTTTCTGACATTTCAGCACGACCTTCGGGAAAGAGTTGAAAGGAAGCTAGAAGAGGATAATGTGAATTTCCTTGCGTACCCACAAGTCTGCAGCGCCCAGCTGGCCAGCCTCTTCGAACTATTCAGAAGGGTCAATACGTCTTCGGATTCACTCCTAATGTCGGTATTAGAGGGGCTCCGCACCCAGAGGTTTTTGCGATTTTCCCCGGCTGCCATACACCCACAAATTGCCATCGCTTCGTTGACTGGAGAGGGGAGATAATGAAGGACTAAGGGCTCCTCGAAGTGTATGATCGAATGAGGACTTGTGAGGGGTGGTACTGTTTGAGGGGACCTGTATAGGAGGCAGAGGGGATATACTACTGGCATACTTATACTTGGCTTGTAAGCAGAGAAGACCCGCATGTCCTCCATAGTCATAGACTGGGCAAATACTATAAAATGAATTAAAATCAAAATTTGGTTTGCGAGAATCCCATCTACATACATGAAGGTGGGGTTTTCTGCACACTGGTGTTAACTCCAACATACTTCCACATCTAACCTAAATGGAAAGGTTGGTGGAGATCCTAAAGCTAATGGATCCGGTTAGGCATCTATGGGGCAATTATTATTCATGCCAATGAGTGATGAATGGGGTAATCATATCTCATGGTACAAGTGCATCTTATATGAAGGAAATAATGACCCCTCAGTCATTGAGGTTATAGAGCGCATTGATTCAATTATCTACCGAAGTGAAACTCAGTACAGAATTTTCAGTCACGTGTATATTAGCAACGTGTCCCACTTGATAGCCCCAATTATTTTAAATTCTTACATCTTATTTTAATATGAACTGTTTATCTACTGCAGTTACACAACTGCCTTGATTCCAACAAATATTGGGCCCAGTTTCTGTCTATAGAGGATTTGTATTGTGAGATGATTTCTCCCGTAACTCGTAATATTGTTGGAGATAGGAAGGTGTGGGAGCTGCGCATGCTTCTTTAGCCAGTACGTCTGTAGTTTCGTTCCCAGCTATTTTTACATGTCTCAGACATCATCGCACTCTGACTGCGCCTAGTTTGGAAAAGTGGCTGCGTTCTCTCTCTGTCCACTCGGTTGAAAGCTCTCGGAAGCGAGCGTTATGATAGGAACTGCTTGGGGAGGGAGGATCTATGAGGAGACGAAGGGCCGCTTTGTGATTATCTAGGCATACCGTAATGCTCTTTTTACATCATTTGTCGTATATTCAGCAATCTAACTGTGACATATGATCGGTGCTATGTATAAATGTTGGATGACTCTTTTGACGTTAGAGACACTCATGCTCTAGATTTCATCTGCAAATACCACTATGATGTATGTTTCCCTACACAGATAGTCAAACCTCCTCCGTGAGTACCCACCAGATGGACGTTTCAAAACCTTTGATTATCCACGCATGCCTTCGTTATCCATGTTTACCAACGCCGCGAGAAATGTGGTTCTGTTTTGCCAGACTCAAACCAGCGGTCTCCTGACTCAAGTGGGATATGTGTCCAAGCTATCCATAATCTACTTGGAAGACCGGCCAAGACGACGTATCACCGCACCACCTAGCCGTGACGGTGTCTAAAGTGTCGCTGCACTTGTGGACAAATTTACGGAGCTGTTAAGCTGCTGAGGTCGTGTCGGTTTTCGCGTAAACGAATGTTCAATAATTCCAAGGCTCAAAGGTTGTGAGGGTTAAGAATTAATGACGAAGAGACAAGTAGATTGATCAATGTTCGAATTATCGAAGGATACAGGTTCATGCATCATGCAACAAGATTCAAAGGCTGTAGGCACTGGAGAGCAAATCTAGATATGCCGACGGACATAAACCACGCTCCATTTGCCTACCCCTAGCAATATTAAGAAAATAATCCGTGCACCACCCTATACAGATTATCCGCGACAGATTCACAACGTGAAGACACATATGGGGCCGTTTCGGATCAGATTAGTTGCCGAACCTTATCCCACATTAGTGACAAGGATCACCTGAGCTGTATGATGTGTAGAACAAAGGGTCACAGCCAGAAAGCTCAATAAACTTTGAGTAAAAAATGTGTTAAACACGTTACAACCTCACTGCCCTCGCCCCCTCGTGGATGATCTTTTCACGCGCCCCTGTACTTTTTACGTTCAACTAAAATCTATAGGCTGGTCTGTTTTGCGCCCAAGCCTCGAGTTTATTAACCGCCTGGGTCATGATATGGTGATGGTAAAATAGATGCCTTTTTCCATCCTAAATTCTGATTAGACCAAGTAAAGCAAGGTCGCCACACAATTATCTAAACTAAGCTAAGGCCATATGGCAGCAGTTTGGTTTTTAGATGAACGTGCCAGGCCAATGGCTGCCTCTGCATTGCTATGATAGCCTAAGCACAAATGGGACCGGGCTCGATTAAGTTAACTGCCGTAATGTACAAGTTCCTCGTTCCACCCATTTGACCGGAAGCATGCCGAAACGTCAGTATATGTTGCATCGTGACGAGTCGAGCAGCCCGAGGTAAAACCAAAGGAAAACATCCACGCAAAATACAGCATTAAATGAGATGAAACACAAGCAATTTCTCCATCACCGTCCTATCCCAGCCACCAGACGTGCGAGCCTCCATTCCAATCCCTTTTTCTATGCCAAGCCGATTTCCAGTCAGCTCGATGCTAACATCTACGAGGCTCAATAGACTAGGTCCCTTACAGTCTCGGGCCAGGAAATTTTGGGAGGTGTTGTGTCAGGTATCCTCAAAGATGTCATGAACTACCATGCAGACGTTGACTTATTCTCTTACCAGCGTTTCAAACTGCTACTTCTCAAATCTAGGAGTCGTGAGAACTCTCGGAATCTGATCTTGTCGACAAGAGCCAGATGACTGTCGAGTGCTATGAGGACGGTGCTGGGGATTGCGGCGTATAAATTTAAGAGCTGTTCCAACCTAAATTTTCTTCATCAATCTTTCCAACACTGATTTCCTTTCATTTCATTACCTTCGTTCGACATTCGCTACCTCTCCGAAATCACAGGTTGATTCACACTCTTTACAATCTCCATTTCTTACCACTTTTGATACCGGTTTTATCAACTCTCCAACTTTCCTTCACCTAAATTTCTATCACCAATTTCAGCATGTACTCTCGTGTAATTCTTATTTCAATTCTGGCTGCCATGGCTAGTAGCAGCGTTAGCGCCTCCTTTATTCCTATCGGATCTTCAGGTCTTGCAGCCATCAAGGAAACCCGAGACATCCCGGTCGATGTTACTCATACCCTTAATGATAAGAGAGCCAATGATGACAAAGGCAAGGACA
The DNA here is from genome assembly GCA_905067625.1 of Blumeria graminis f. sp. triticale. Taxonomy (NCBI): domain Eukaryota; kingdom Fungi; phylum Ascomycota; class Leotiomycetes; order Helotiales; family Erysiphaceae; genus Blumeria; species Blumeria graminis. Next base: position 7,303,487 of record LR898475.1, on the reverse strand, counting down.
AGGGTAAAGACGGTAATGACCGAATCCTTACTCGCTACATGTTCACTTCTAATTCTTCATAGCAACCAAGCAAAAAGATGCCTCTGCCGCTGAGGCTGATGGTGGTGATGGCGGAGTTTTCGGCAAATGCGAGCCCAAGATGATTTTCCAAGGTGGCTTGGGTAATCGACCTGAGACCGAATTCACATTTCAATCCAGCGACCCGACATGTAGCGATGGTCAAGGAGAGGCCTTAAACCCTAATATTATTACTAAACATATCAAAGATGTGGTGGACAACAAGTGCGGCGCCTCCGAAAAGGGTAAAGCCTTGGTCGCAGCTGCGGTAACTAAGGTCGAGGGCCTGAAAGTCAGAGATCAGAGCGTAGCCGATACATGGAATAAAGCCCTTGGACTTGCGTAAGAGGATAAGAACTTCGACAAGCCCACAACAATCGGTCTTATCAGCCGCGTCTATTTGGATAAACAATATTAACCTCCCCATCGTAAATTTCTGAGCTGGCCGACCCACAGCTTACTATTTGAATATTCAGTAATGCATTGCCGCAGTGCGGGTGGATGACTGTTGCAAAACAGATGAGTGGTTATTTAAAGCTTCGTGTGGTATGGTGGAATCTAGAAATATTTATAATAGATGATTACAATACACTGGTTACCATCTATCACTTGCCTTGAACTAGTAAACTATTGACTCGTTTTCTACCCGCGCCTAATCGTCGAGTCTCTTCTTGTCGTTATTCTTGTCAGGAGGGGTCTAAGTGCTGTTGGTGTTACAATCTGCCAAGAGATCCCAGGTCTGTGCATATTTATGCATGCCTATATTTCATGCAGGTCCAAGGACATGGACTTGAGGGTAACCCATAAATGGGGTATCATAGATTTGTAATTAATTCATTCTATTGTCCTGTCTGAGTCTATGACTATATAGGACATTCAGGTCCTCTCTGCCTGCAGGCCAAGGATACCTATAATAATAGTACATCCCCACATTTGCCTCCTATACAGCTCCCCTCAAACAGGACCACCCCTCACAAGTCCTCATTCGACCATACAATTAGACGAGCCATTTTCCCGTCGTTATCTCCACTCTCCAGCCAACGAAACGATGGCCATTTGCCGTGTCTTATGTTCCCTCGTATTCCTGCTGCTCTTATAGCGATGTTAAGACTGGAACAGTGATCGTTGGCGTATTGTTCCGCCTTGTGAACCGTGTACAGAACCAGTGGCGGATTTGTCCACTACGTTACAGCAAGGACGAATCTCGGCAAGTTTCCACACGTTGACCTGATCTGCGAAGGCTCCTGGTCTCGTTTTCCGGTTCCAGTGGGGACTAGTTCTCGAAGCGGAAGATGGTCGCTGGTTACGCACTCTCTGAGACCAACCCATGCTTGAGCTCCGTTGTTGTTAGTCCAAGCAAGATCCAGCGTGTTCCCGACTCGATGCGTTGGCTTGCCCACAATCAGACAAGTGAGATTGTGGCATTCCGCACATCTCTCGATTTCAATTCCTTGTCCGCGTGGGCGGGTAACCTCTGGTTGGCTCGCGCAGTGCACCGCGTTGAAGTCACCAGCTGCGACAGATCGTGGTGGTGGGTCCCAGCTGAGGAGTGGTCTTATAGCTGTTGGGTTGTTTGGTTCTTTGTATAGGCTGAGAAATGTGACTCCGTTTACCGCAACCCAGCAGTAATCCGCCGTAGGGGGATCGCAGGGAAAGATTTGAGTTGCCAAGTGTATTCTCTTGTTTATTAGTGTATAAGTCACTGCCCTGGGTCGAACGTTTTTGCCGCCATGTGGTGTATGGCAGTCGTAACCTGGGTGTGGCTTTGTTTCCTTTGCGGCTTTTTTCCACGAAGGCTCTTGTATTAGCACCACATCTACACCCAGCTCGTAAGCTCGGGAAAGCACGATGTCGTATGATTGGCCTCCCCTACCTACGTTGATCGACATAAAACTTATCGTAGGTGGGAGGTTTGAAGGGACCCATGATGGGTTCTTCAGGAGGACTCAACAGGATTCGTCGTTCCTGTGGCTGTGGCGTCGAGGGTGACGTCGGTCATCAGAACTTCGAAACTGTTGTTTGATTTCATTGCTCCAGGCGAGGCTTGCGTCTGCTTGGCAGCTGCTTGAGCTATAACCTCAGCACGACGGACAGCGACTTTTGCCCTCACTACTGCCGCTAACTCGCGTTGGCTAGCCATGCGGATGGTGGCCAGTTGCTCTCTACTTACCGGCCCGGACTTGGTGGGGCGCGCCAGGTAAGCTCGACTGTCGGACCTGTGCGGTCCTCCGCAGTTGCGACACTTGTGCGCATGACACTCGTCTGTCGAGTGCATCGTGGAGATGCACTTCCAGCAAACTGGGGCGCGGGAGCAGCCACGCGTTCCGTGGAACTGCAGGCAGCGTTTGCATTGCTGCACAGTCTGTCGCTGTTGATGTCTTACCGCGACGCCCTAGTCGTCGAACAGACTGAACCCTAGTCTTGGTTCCGCTCTCCTATTGAAATGAGCGAGCCATAACTGGTATAGCGCGCCGGGATGATTTTTCCCGTGAGGCCGAACCCTGACTGAAACGGCCATTGCAATTCTAGTGATCTCTTTGACCACCATCTCCTCCGTCACTGGCATCCTTCCATGAAGAGTATGGATGGCAACGGGGACCGTCGAGATCCGGAGCGCCACAAGGTCGGAGGCCTCTTCCAGTTTTCTTTCGATTGAGAGGAAAGATTCTGCCGCGTTCAGTAGGAACTGGTGAGATTCCTGGCTTTTCGCTCGAAGCGCGAAACCAGTTGGAACTCGGTAGACATGTTCCATGGCTACTTTTGACGCATTAGTGAGCTGCGCCACAGCATCTCTGATCCCAGCTGGGGACATCTTTCGCCATTGATGCTTTGAATTCAGCCGGAGGAACAGTCGATTGTCCGGTGTGGACGAAGGGGCCGACTTGTCCGATTTCTTGGCCGGCGGGGTCAGCTTTTGTGGAGCACGGCTAACCATCACTGGCGCCGGCTGATTAGGTAGTCTTTTCCCGACTACAGTTGCCAAGGTTAAAGTTACCTGGGGCACTGCGACGACAGGTCTTGCTGACCTGCAGGCCTACGGGGCTGGGGGGGGAGACTTTTCGACACTGGTGTAGTTCCAGCGCGTAGGAAATGGGCGAGGGCGCCCCTTAGACATGCGTTCATCTAGACCAAGTATTCCTTGATATCCGTCGTTTTAAGTGACAGTATAACGCTTTCCAATGTGTTTATGATCGTTGAGCCCATTTTGAGCCTGGCGGAGGCATTTGAAGCCCGCTTTCTTTCGTCTTCCAACAAAGCTTCGATTTCTGGCGGGTATTGTTGTGCCGCACTGGTGGGAGCACCACCAGTAGATTAGTGGGAGAACACAGCCATCCCGGGAGTCGAGGCCGGGGCTGGCGGGAGTTGTGAGGCATTTGCTGCCTTTGCGTTATTAGGGTCTTCCGTTCCCCTCGGTATGCTCGTGGTTGGTGTCCACTTTGCTATCGGGGCCACAACGCGTACAGATTCTGGCGTAGCTCTCGCCGAGACTACTTTCTCGACGTCAATCGTTGGTGCAGTGGACGCCTTCTGGGAGCTCTCCGCTCCTGCACTTGCCCAACACGAGTCAATTGGGCCCTTTTTGATCATAGCCTCAATTGTGGCATCGGCATCCAACAACTCAATGTCAGTTTTGCCGCGCTCTTCCATCTGCGCGACTATGTCGGCTTCCATCATGTTGAGATCGATGGCGCTCGGCGCCATTCCTCTTTCCTTCATCCTATTGTTCGCCGGATTTCTGGCAATTTGCTGCAATTTTCTCTGCATCTCTTGACGCGTCTGGTGGTGGTATTTCTCTACATAAGTGGTTAACACAATTTTCGCGGGTTTCGCGGATTTTGGGGGTACCGGTGCCATTTTAAGGCTGAGTGGCACGATACCACGAGAGACTGATGTGTAGGTATTCGAGACGTGAGTTTACGGGGTGAAACGGGCTGATAGGGCAAATTTTCATCAAATTCTCTCAAAAATTGTGCGATTGTATTGATTTACTTGTTAGGCACCAGCCCAGTGGCTTATGGCACGGGACTGGTGGGCTCGGTAAGGATTATCCTAAATAGCTATGCCCTACTTGTTCCCACCACACTGTCACTATGTGTCTCTGATTACAAAAAACCAAAAACCAAAAGAAATAACAAACAAAACCAACTGAAACAAAGCAAATTAACATGTAGGAGCAGTGCTAGTATCTCTCATCCTATGCCCCCTAAGTCATTTCTCTCGTCCTGACAAAATAATCACTCCAGCCCTCGCATCCAGCTGAGGGCGGGTTTACATCTATGCACCCAAAGCAGCGGGTAATCCTTGCAAATTCTGTGAACTTCTCGAGACCTTCCGGTCCAAGGAGTTGGTTGGTATAGTCCTCCACAGTCATGGATCTTCTCAACCTGCGCATTATAGCAGCATTCTTCTGGCATCGGACAAAATGAGTTGGCGTTGTCCTTTGTCCATAGACGCATTCTAGTTTCGCGTCTTCGTGGTTCAGGCGGCGATGATAGTCCGCAAAGTCTCCATATCCTGATCTTGCTGCTAGGAGCTTATAGAGTAATTGTCGAGAAAGACCTAGTTCTGGTGGTTTCCGATGTCTCATCTGTAAGTCCAGGTCTGGATATCTGTCCGGACCCGACTTATTCCACCAGTCTTCCACCAGTTTCTGTCGGCGATCGTGTATCATACGGCGTATGTATGCCTGCGTTGTCTGCACTGACTGCTTCTGTCTATTTGGCAGCAGCTGAAGACCGGCTCGGGCTTCTGCGTCCGCTTCTTCGTTGCTACTAATATTGGAGAGTCTAGGCACCCACCTCACTGTCGCGTTCGCTTCTGAAGCGAACTTGTGAAAGACGCGGGTTAACTGCAGCGACGATGATGACTTCCACGTCCAAAGCCCAAGTACAGCTGCCTGATTGTCAAGAAGAACGAAGATTCTCTCACGGTTCTTTCGAGCGCGCATAGCTTCCCGAAGTGCTACTGCTGCTCCTGTGATTTCTGCATCATAAACTTCACCGCCATGTAGACGACCGTGACCCTGTGCGAATGTTTGTCCTCCACGTTGGAGGACATATCCCCACTAGGATCGTCCGTGGCCTTCAGATTGTGCGTCTTGAATACCAATTATTGAAAGGCTGAGGGCGATGGATAGGGAGACGTCACCTTGTGAATAGAATACTGATAGGTATGGGAGAATTCAGTAGATCACTTGGACAGAGTAAGATGATTGATTGATGGTGAATTGTATTTGTATTTGTGGATGATGGATATAGATACTGAGAGTAAAAAGGCCCTATCTATATACAGGAGTTCCTACCCTTATTCCTCTACATATTATTGTCTATGATAGCTAGAGTGACTACAATGATGTCCTCATTGTAGTGAACACGTTGATGTTAGTGTGTAGCGACCAGGAGGCAATAGTGATCAGACTCTAAGGGGTTAACTTTGCTGGTGCACAGTTATCCCCTGAAGGTGTGTGCAGTTATGAATTCAGATTTTTACAACACCAATATCACTAGGCCCTTAGAGTACGTGTATATCTGTATGTAAAGGTCTGTTGTGATCTGTATGGTATGTATTCTGTGTATCTAAAAGCTACTACTCTACAGAGGTGGTGTGTGTGCAATAGTTATTCCGAACCTTGCACGGGGGTACTATGATCCGAATCTTCTGGATCCACAAGATGACCCATCAGAGTAGGCGCATATGTCAGAGGGAGAGATCGTGCTAGCCCAGTTATAGTGTGCTTTGACTCCCTCTTCTTTCTTTCCAAGACTTGATGTGTACACTGGGCCTGCCAGCCCTTCTGCCGCTTCGGATGACTCCGGGAGCTGTCGAAAAGCACGCTGTAGGCGCGACATATGGGTTTCTGGTTGGCGCCTGACTCTCTTCCTTAGCTTGTACTTCAGCGAGCCAACGCTAGAGCCCTCACTTGCGCGTTTCCGGAGAGAGTGCCGGTCATCGAGCGGCTGGTTCCTGGCTGCTAGACGTAGTCGAATTCCTTCCAGGAGAATCTTCGCCGGTGGAATGCCCCCTTCCCTGTGAAGGAGGACATTAGGCGAAGTCTTCCAGATCGGTAACGCGGCACGTAGGGCTAGTCGAATGGTTTTGTCGATTAGACTACATAGGTGTGTAGTCTGTGGCGCTGAGGTACCTTTCTTCGTTGGCCTTGTTAGTCTAGGCCATCACATATCCGCTCAAAATGTTGCTACCGGTACGATGCATGAGTCGATGGCAGTAACCAGAGGACCTGGGGCCGCTCCTCATCGAAGTGGGTTAAGTCGCCGCATGTGCTGGGCAGCTTTGAGGGCCTTCCCGCACCAGGTCGCTACATGGTGCTTGAAGGTGAGACGCGGATCAAGGTGAATTCCAAGCCAGCGAATATGCTCCGCCGGCTGGACTAGCCTACCGCCAACTTGTATTCCTACCGATTCGCCCTGATTTCTCCCTTTGAATTGGATCACCTGAGACTTGTCGAGGTCGAACGAAACCGCGTTCTCTTCAGCCCATTTCAGAAGATGGTCGACCTCACCTTGTGCCGCCATCACATACTCAGCTAACGAGCGACCGATGCCGAGAATCCCAATGTCGTCCGCATTGCTAAATCGTGCTCTGAAGTTCCCGTTTCGCATGGGCTCGGCCATGTATAACAGGAAGAGCAAACGGATAGATAGGTGATCCCTGTGGAACCCCTAGTCTCAAAGATCTCGGGCTGGTCACGCCTCCCGGGTATCGTACCTGTACCCTCCTCCCTTTGAGAAAGGAGGATGTCCATCGTAGTACCGAGTCTGGCCAGCCTTGTGCCTGCATTCTCCCTAGTAGCCGGTTGTGTAGGATAGCGTCGAATGCCCCTTGTACATCCATCGTTACAAAGGTGGATGCCCATCCTTGAGATCGAGCTTCCTCGACATCGTGCACTACTGAAGATACCAGATCATTTGCCCATCGTTTTTGTAGTGTGCCAAACTGCTGGTGGCCTACAATTTCTAAATTGATGGCTAGTGCTGACATCCTTTTCGTAAAGATTCTTTCTAGCCCCTTGCCTATACATGAGAGGAGTGCAGTCGGTCTCCAACCTTTGGCCGTTGATAAATCACGACCGCTTTTCGGTAGGAAGACGACCTCTGCCAGCTTGAAGCATGCCGTATGGTAACCAAGTCTCAGGCATGCTTGAAAGAGTTTTGTTATATATCTCCCAATACTGCTCCAGCATGCAGCTAGCAGTTCTACTAAGATTCAGTCTACACCAGGACAGGTATTTCCTCCTCCAACAATACATGACTGAGCTTCTAGCTCTGATAGCTCCTCAGACCATGGAATCCGAGGCTCTGCTGACCTTATGCAGGGTGGGAGATCGTCTGTTTTCGAGTGACGGTTCAGTAGTAGATCGCGCAGAGTCGTCCCTCGCTCTGCCTGGTCTGATACTAGCTTCCCATCAAGCCGAAGGGGTGGCGGAATTTTTTGGTGTTTCGGGGCCGTCCACTTCATCATATTGTAGACGTCCCAGCACGACCGCATCGTTTCTATCCGCTTCTTCCAGTGCTCTCTCTTGGCTGATGCTACTGTAGACCTCAGGATTTTGGCGCAGGTAGTCCGTTCTTCCTCGGTATATGCCGAGCGATAGTTAAGGTGAGCCTCTTTGCACTTTGAAGTCCACCAGGGTGCAGACCTACCACTTCTTTAACTATATCTCTTTCCGAACGCTTTCAATCCGTCTATTAAGGCCTGACAAATCGCTTCCGCGTATCTCTCAACATCGTTAGTCGACTCCAAGGATTGCGGAGCTGAGATTCACTGAGATACTGCTCATACGAAGTCCGGAAGCTTTTCTTTCGAGACTCGCAGTGAGCCTTGGCATTCTGTCTCTGCATGACTTTTACTAGTTACCAAGCCACAGACAGGAAAATAGTCGCTTGTCACGCACTCACTCTGCTCTACCCATGCCTATGCCCTCGCGATACTTGTACATACTAGATCGAGCGTATTTCTGGCTCGATGCGTAGGCTCCTCAATGATAAGACAAGTGAGGCTGTTTTTCTCAGCCCAGGCCTGTATTTTCTCGCCGTGACCATAGGAGCGCGTCGTACCTGGTAGCGATGCCTAGTAAACGGAGTTGAAGTCGCCTGCGATTATTGATGCTGGCGGAGGTACCCAGTTGATTACTTATTCGATTGCTGCGTTGTTATTGTGCGCCTTGTACACATTGAGAAATGTGGCATTGTTTACAACTACCCAGTAGTAGTCTCCGGTCAGCGAAGTACATGGGAAAGTCTTTTTGGCAAATATTTCCTTCTACTTCGCTCGAGTGTACGTTACGGCTCGTGGCTGAACACCTATCCCGCTGTTCGGGATGTGCAGAGTATATCCAGAGTGAGATCTTGTCCCGCTGGAACACCAAGGCTCCTGTACGAGCACAACATCGATGCCTATCTCGAAAGCTCGAGAAAGTGCAATGTCGTGCGTTGGAACCCCCCTATCAACATTTATTAACATAAACTTGAGCTTTGGTAGGGATGAACGACGCCGTGAGGCGCCTTTTATGAACTGGGGGTGATATCAGTCGGCGTGACTAATGCAGGTGGTAAGGCGGACGAGCCTTGGATACTCGCACCCCCTGATCTGGCGTTTTGTCAGCCGCCGCTTTTGCCCTCCTAACCGCCTCGAACTCACGGTTGCCGGCGTTTCAGATTGTGACAAGCTACTCCTTAGTTAGCGCTCCAGCACGAGTAGGTCGGGCGAGACAGTTCCGGCTATCTGCGCGATGAGGACCTCTGCAGTTGCGACATCTAGCTGCAGCAAGACATTCCCGTTCTGAATGCACCAGTAAGCCGCAGTTTCGGCAGGCTGGAGTCCGAGACCAGCCGCCGGTAATGTGGTACCCAAAGCAACATTTGCAGATTGCTTGCGTATGACGCTTCGGGACTGTAGCTGCCCGTCCCGAGTCTTCAAAAAGTCGGAATCCCGTTCGAGGGGCAGATCCGCTCTCGAAAAAGGATACCCAATTATGATATCTGGCTCCGTACTTGCTCTTACCGTGCCGCCGCACGGATTTTGGCGTCACCCCAGTGACGCGTTCTATCTCAGAAATAATGTGGCCTTCCGAAATAGTCACTTGCCCATCCAGCGAGACAATGAGGACTGGTTTGTTGGGTAGCATGAGGCTAGCCCAGTTTCTTGCCGGCTCGAGATTAATATCTTGCGGAAGGCGGCCCGCGCTGCTCAAAGGCTGCTTTCTTGCATCTTCATCTTTGGCAATTAGAACGAAGCCAGCTGCTGTTGGCAAAAACTTGTCAATGTATGTCGGGGAACAGCTAAACTTACTGATGACTGCTAGCCGAATTCCAGCAGTCTAAAGTGACCTCCAATCGTGATTCTTGGGGATCCGAAGGTATAAACCAACTTTCTTCTTTCCCTCTGGCTCCTTCAATCCATGACCAGGCCGAGATAAATTTTATAGCCGGAGAACTAGGCAGCTTTGACCGAGATTCCTTGTCCCGGGCTCCTGCTCCTTCTCTCCGAGTTTCGTTTCCGACATTTTCGGCCCAAGAATTAGCATAAGAGAAAGGTGAGTTTCCACGACGTTGATGGTCGAGGAGCACATTGAGATATTGGCAACTGCTTCTGTTGCCCGTTGTTTTTCATTCTCGACGAGGTCGGCTATCTCTTCTGGGATAATAGAAATGTTCGATCCCTGCTCCACATCACTCCCTCTTTCCAGGGATTCATCACGGGCGGCATTTGTTTAGTTTAGTCTAGTTTAGTTTAGTTTCATTTATCGTGCCAGGCTTACACCCTCCGTCCAATGGACGTGACACGCATGGAGGACATCTAGAATACAAGTTCCTCCATTCTCCAGCAAAGCCCATCCGGTGCCTGACTTTTCCAAATACGTGCCTCACGCTAGTTACATCGGGTCGAATAGGTAGGAACGCATTCACCATGATCCTAAGACCATGTATTGATGGAAAACTTCGTGGGAAAACCTCAATAATTCCTCCTGTACTCTTTCACGACGAGCTGCCGTAGTCCCCCCTTAAACAGGCCGTGTAGGAATCCAACCTACCACTTCTAGAAAGTACATCCAGCGCCCGACCAGCTGTGCCAACAGCCTGTTGAAAATCACATATCGTTCTTCCCAAATTCTCCCCTGCATTGCGCTCAACCCCCATTTGAGAGGGCTGAAATCCCAAAATCGAGAGCTCAAAACCGAGGCATCGGTGCCCCAGCTTTTGTCGTACATTTTTCGTTGTCTGAGTGAGGCTTCTTCGTTCGCGCCGTCTTTGGAATGTGTCGAAAAGTTGAGAATTTTGATGTTGCGGTCGAGGTGCTTGTCTAAAATGAGGCCGAGCAATTGCCCAGTCCTGCACACAATGTTAGTAAGGTTGAAAGCGAAAGGAATTTTACCTTTGATTTTGGAGGGTTGTTGGTGAGTCGTAAAGTCCTCCCAGTCAAACTCAATCGGGAAGTTATTAGAAGACTGAATAGAAGAGACTCAAACTTAAACTTTTGATCTATCGTGCCGGGAACGGAACCTAGCCCAGGTGTCAATCGAAATCGACTGGGCCACGCTCAGCAAGCTGCCGTTGCGAAGGATGCGATTCTTCTTGGCTAGCCCAGATATGCAGAGCACACTGAGCGATTACACCGGCACCACTGGAAGGTAAAGAATTCGACTTTGCCGGCCACGGGCGGCATTAGTTGGGGCCGTGGTGATTTTGTCAGTTTCTGGCAGCCTTGTGGGTAAGGCTGCGATCTTTCTCGATGAGGTTGCTGACGACCTAGGAGTATTTGGCGACAGGGTCAATTTCTCCGTCTGCTGACTTGGCTCAGAGCTGCCTGGATTAGTTGGGGCAGCCCGTATGGAGTTGGACAGGGCTTTGGTGACGAATTCGTCGACGGCCCTGTCAATCATCTCCATCTCTGGGGCATCCTTCACTTTGGTGGAGATGGCATCTTCGGCATTTTCAACATCCATCTCATCGATGGTGATGCCATACTCCAATAGGCGCGACTGTAGTCGAAGCTTGGCGTAATCCACCAGCGAGTGCTGGCGTTTCGTAACTCGTACCGATGGCATGGTCGGCAGCGGTACGACAGGTCCACGGGTTTTGAATCTCTCGGGGGTGGTGGGAAGATAAAGATTAATAGAGTGTTGAAGTGAGGTAAGGATGTTCGATCGCTGTGGAGGCAATTGGAATGTCCGCAATACGAATGGGTGATGATTGTGAGGCCAGAGACTGATTTGACGAGAGTTGTAGTCGTTTAAGTAAGGATATACTAGGTCGTACTAGCAGTTATTTTCGCAAGATATGTATTTCATTTAGACTGACTTATCTTTTGCGGTGATGTTGTGCTTGTGGAATGATGAAGGCACACTCGGATAGCCACAGGGTTTTCACGCTTTTCTCTGTGGTGGGCATACACAGAAGCGGTTATACGCCTTAAGGGTTAACTTCGAGTGGTATATGTTTTAATGGAAGTTGCATAGAGAAGCGTAAGCTGTTAGGCTTGTGTTTAATATCACCTAGTGAAGCGAGTTGGAAGATTGAAGAGTGAAAACTACAGTGGAGAGTTGTTGATTAAACCCACTTCGTATCAGAGCGCTATTTAAACTAATTACTACATCTAAATGGAGGACACGGAGGGCAAGATTGAACACCTGTACGCAGTGCCTTCTACAAACCTGGGAGTGAAATATTCTCCTAGAGCCAAGCTCAGTCAAATTTCGTCAAATCAATGAAGTTGGCCCACGAGGCAATGATTTAAAATACTCCGCCACGTCAATTTTTCACTCCCATCGAGTTCGAATCCTATCCAAGCCTCATCGAGTCTACAAGTACGACCTATTACATCCTCATCTCAATGACCACATCTCTCTTCGACCTTGTCTGGTCTCAGTTAACCACCAAATACACGCCCACGCCGATATTTATACCCGCCGGAGGAAGCAGAGCGTGGCGCACAAATCTGGGAGACAGTTCTTTGGGATGGACGTGAGAGGGATCCGGACAAGTTCGTAATATGATGCAAATGAAGAACATAACCTCGAAGGGCGTGAAATTCTGAATTTTGGCGAGGAACTTCACGAATTAAGCTTTGTGCGCGCCAAGAATTCGCTTGCGAGAGTGCAGCTGACACTATAAAAACAAGCCGACGATGGTAGGTACCGCGGTCCAACTTCTGGAGGTGTTCTCCGGTATAGTTTGAGTAGCCTGGGCACCTACTCCACTTGGGAAGGAGACATCTCAGACCACATTTCGCGCGGAGAAAAGTTGAAAGATGATGGAGGCATGTCTGGATAACCCAGGGTTTTTGAGACGTTCCCCTGGGTGGGTATTCACGGATGAGGGTTGACTTTGGGTGAAGAAAAAGCCGCCATAACTTCGCAGTCGTACAGTCGGCAAAGACGGATTTTTCACCTTCCGGTGGTGCCGGTGTAATCGCTCAGTATGCTCTGCATATCTGGGATAGCCAAGAAGAATCGCAACCAAATCGAAGTCGAAAGCAAACACATGCATATCTCCATTTGACGACTTTTCAACCATGCAGCACTCACCATTACCTTCTGAGTCCTCAACCTCTTTCTAACCACACATCATCTCGCCTCGCCGAACGATAAAGGCGTCACCCCAATTGCAAACAGGAGCTGGCCTCAATCATCACCGACCATCACTCACTACAAATTTACGACGTTACGTATACCCGCAAGGAGGAAATTAAGTCATAATATACAAAGTTGGGTTCTTGGCTTATGGGAGACTGCTGCTCTAATGGGACAAACAAATTGAGGGAGAACAGGCGGCTGAGATGCGGAGCGAGAGGGGGAACAGTACTCAGAAGACTATGCAGGGACCGATATTTTCGAGATTTCAACTTTGGATTATTTTTGGCGCCAAGACTAAGATTTCGGCTAATTAGCCAGGAGGGCTTCTTTTGCCGATGAGTCAACGGCACTCTCCAGCGCCCTGGACGGCACAAAAGAATTTGGGCTACGCTACTATACAGCAATCACGCACTGTCAAGACTTTTCTGACATTTCAGCACGACCTTCGGGAAGGAGTTAGAAGGAGGCTAGAAAGGCAGACGGTGAATTCTCCGAGGTACCCACAAGTCTGCAGCGCCCAGCTTGCCGGCCTCTTCGAAAGCATCAGAAGAATCACTATGTCTTCGGATTTAGTCCTAATATGGGTGTTAGAAGAGTCCCGCGCCCAGTGGTTTTTGCAATTTTTCCCGTCTGCCATACACCCGCAGTTGGCCATCGTTTCTTGGCTGGAGAGGGGAGATAATGAAGGGCTAAGGGCTCCTCTAAGTGTATGATCGAATGAGGACTTGTGAGGTGTGGTACTGTTTGAGGGGAGCTGTATGGAAGGCATAGGAGGGGATATACTACTGGTATAGGTATCCTTGGCCTACAGGCAGAGAGGACCTGCATGTCTAAATAGTTATAGACTCAGACAGGACAATAAAATGATTTCGCAGTGGTACTTGCAAATGAAATCCGAGGCATGGGTACTCTTATTGTAAATTGAGTCATCTTTTCTGTACTTTTCTTTAATATTGTATTATAGCTAGATAGCTGCATACACAATTAAAATCCGATGCAAAAAAAATTGGAGGACACGATTCACTTTTTTATGCTAAATAATTGGGAGGCTTGTCAACATGAGGTTTCTGGGCGCGCGTTGTGTACCTAGTAAATTGTGGGTGTGTGTGCGTAAGAATGATATGTTATCACGTGGTGTCTCGTGGCTCCTAACTACAATGGATCTTGTGTAGAGCTTGAGACTAATATGTGAATTCTATCTCCCTCTAAATTTAGGATATTTATGCGCCTATATACATCAATACTCTGTTACCCCTCAGCTCCAGTGAGATCTGCTCTTGTGACTGTGCGATCTGATCGTGTGAGACCATAAGACAAAAGCATTTTGTCTATGTGTCGTACATCCAAAATCTGACCAACCCGTGACAATGTAGATCTTTTCAGGATCCACAAATATATGAGTTGTCATGAAAGTGGCTAGTAATGATAGAACATTATTACGTTCCGTATTATTGCGACTCTTCATTGCCAAGTAGCGCCGATTTCAACAGTATCTGTAAACGAAATCTGAGTTTGAGTGTTCTAATCGTCAAAATGAGTCATTGTACTTAAAGTACATGTCCTCCGAATAAACCTGCATGGGCCTCTAGGCGCCAAAGCAGGACAATTGAATAAATTATTTATTTGATACTAACACCTTTTAGTTATAATTGAGTCATCTACAGTATATTTTTTCTCAAATATTGAGTCATAGCTAGATAGTTGCGTACACAATTAAAATCTGATACGAAAAAAATACTAACACATCTCAGACTCCTTCTGACAAGAATAGTAAGAAGAGACTCGAGGATAAGGCACGGATAGAAAGCGGGTCAATAATTCACCATGCTACACAAATCTTTGAACTGCCACTATTTACTATTAACTTTAAAGCTATTTAGATAGTTTTAGCTGTCCTTCATAGTCATAGACTCAGTAGGGACATAAATAAAATTCTATTCTATTCTATTGAACTGCCACTCAGCCTTGCATTTTTTGACCAACTCCAATACGGCGATGCACTCCTGAATATTCAAATGGTAAGCCTTGGGTCGGCCAGGTCAGAAAATTTACGTTTCTGGAGGTACAAATCGTTATCTAAATAGACGGGGCTGGTAGGACCGACTGTTATGGTCTTGTCGGAAATCTTATCCTCTTACGCAAGTCCAAGGGCTTTATTCCATGCATCGGCTGAGGCCTGAGTTCTATCATTTAGGGCTTCGACCGTTTTCACCGCAGTTATTACCAAAGCTATACCATCTTCGTTGGCGCCGCACTTAGTGATCACCACATCTCTGATATGACTAGTAATAATGTTAGGATTTGAGTTTTCACTTTGACCCTCGCTACATGTCGGGTCGCTGGATTGAAATGTGAATTCGGTCTTAGGTCGGGTACCCAAGCCACCTTGGAAAATCATCTTGGGCACGCATTTGCCGAAAACACTTTCAACCTCAGCGGCAGGGGCAGAGGCAGGGACAGAGGCAGGGGCAGAGGCAAGGGCAGAGGCAGAGGCATCTGTTTGCTTGGTTGCTATGAAGAATTAGAAGTGAACATGTAGCGAGTAAGGATTCGGTCATTACCGTCTTTGCCCTTGCCTTTGTCATCATTGGCTCTCTTATCATTAAGGGTAGGAGTAACATCGACCGGGATGTCTCGGGTTTCCTTGATGGCTGCAACATCTGAAGATTCGATAGGAATAAAGGAGGCGCTAACGCTGCTACTAGCCATGGCAGCTAGAATTGAAATAAGAATTGCACGAGAGTACATGCTGAAATTGGTGATAGAAATTTAGGTGAAGGAAAGTTGGAGAGTTGATAAAACCGGTATCAAAAGTGGTAGAAAATGGAGATTGTAAAGAGTGTGAATCAACCTGTGATTTCGGAGAGGTAGCGAATGTCGAACGAAGGTAATGAAATGAAAGGAAATCAGTGTTGGAAAGATTGATGAAGAAAATTTAGGTTGGAACAGCTCTTAAATTTATACGCCGCAATCCCCAGCACCGTCCTCATAGCACTCGACAGTCATCTGGCTCTTGTCGACAAGATCAGATTCCGAGAATTCTCACGACTCCTAGATTTGTGAAGTAGCAGTTTGAAACGCTGGTAAGAGAATAAGTCAACGTCTGCATGGTAGTTCATGACATCTTTGAGGATACCTGACACAACACCTCCCAAACTTTCCTGGCCCGAGACTGTGAAAGACCTAGTCTATTGAGCCTCGTTGATGTTAGTATCGAGCTGAGTAAACATCGCTGCGTTAGTAGAGTTTGTTCACCTTCGTGAATCTGATTTGACGACTATTCAAGGAGTATACACCGTTTGGCGGAAGATACGCGGTGGATAGTCGAACGATGGTTTTTATTTCTTTTATTATTATTTAATTTCATACTAGCTCACCTCACAACCGTATGGTCTTGTGTTGGCCAGCCCAGTAGATATAAATAACCCGACGTGCCGACGCTTTTAAACAAGCCCTACATGCAAACAATGAGCCAAGGTTTGCCTGCCCTTCACCCCAGACTATCGAAAGAAGTCAAAAGTACTCCCCCGCTGAGACTTTTATTTTCCGATACAGCGAAGAATTAAATATCTATATTCATAGGAAAGTGAGTCGGAGGATAGTGGATTTGCCTGAGGCGGGATCTGTGACCAGTCCACGGGATACTGCTTTATCAAGATTAGTGTGAATCACATTATGTAATCATGCATTAGTGTGCTTGCAATATTAGGAGTTTTGTTTTAGAATTGGAGAAACATCAAACAACTTACACCATACTAAACGAGCTGTACAGGCATTATGTGATTGAAGATTACAGGCTTGCCTTGAGTCCCTAGTCTACCGGAAGCCGCTGCGCAACCCCTACGCACTAACACACATTGAGGTCAAAAATCAATAGTCTAGGTGGCTTAGCATAGAAAAAGGGATTGGAATGGAGGCTCGCACGTTTGGTAGCTGGGATAGGACGGTGATGGAGAAATTGTTTGTTTTTTCTCGCGTAGTGCTGTATTTCCCGTGGATGTTTTCCTTTGGTTTAACCTCGGGCTGCTCGACTCGTCTCGATGCAACACATACTGACGTTTCGGCATGGTTCCGGTCAAATGGCTAGAACCATGAACTTGTACATCACGGTAGTTAACCTGGTCCGGCACGGCCCGTATCGTGCTCAAGCTCCAGTAGGAGTGCGACAGGTGTCATTTTACCTGGCACGTTAATGAAAAATCAATCAACCGTTAGTACGGCGCTGCAACTTCCGTCTGCCAGTTTTGCCTAAAAGTATTGGACTTTGCCCGACAACTGGGAATGAGCCCAGCTTACCTGAGAAAGTTCAAGCCCACCGGATTTCCGGTCATTGTAAGATCACAGGAAGCGGCCTTGCACATACAGCGCCCAGAGAAGCTGTTGGAAATGGAGACACAGAGTGTTGTGGACGTATGGGCCCTCCATTTCGTCTAGGTTCCCGACATGATCTCGTGTGTATTGAAGAGGTTGGAATAGGTAATAAGGTAGCGATTTAGGCTACCCATTGGAGATATGAGTGGCTGTATGGCGTGGGCGCAAGGAGGTTATTGGGGGTTTTCTATACCTAGATGGCACCACACTCGTTTATGCTGTGGCTTAGGCTCTGTGTCGCTTACACCTGTACTTGTAGCGCACACCTCCCACACTTCTAGACGCAATCCGAACATGACACTCCTTAAGTCAACTTCTACTTTCGTTCAATAAATATTGCGCCCATTTCATTGCGCGATATTACCAACAAAAGCCATCTTCACAACTCCTCCTCCTATTTCCTCTCCTTTTACTCTAGTAGCTGCAAAAATTTGGCTCAAGTACTCAAAAAGTGAAGTCTAGAAAGAAAATAACGAGAAACCTTTACCCTCCTTTCAATAGGCACCTAAACATCGAGTATTCAGAGCATTATCTTGCTGAGCTATCACTCCAAAGGCATCTTGTTGCTTATATAGATGTTGCACGGTCAGGGTATGCAGACTTCACCTCTTGCCGTATAAGGTTCTCAAAAACAATCAAATTCTCAATCGGCACTCACAGAGGCTTCATTAACCTTATCAACTAGTTAGACGAGATAAATTTTCATGACTCTTTGCCCCAGATTCCCCCCGAGAAACTCCGTAGTAATCATGTAATTACAGCGCCCTTGTGCGCTCCAACCTTAGATCATTCAATTTTATAAGGATACCCAATCAGCACTCCTGGGATATAAGATCCGACATGGCCTTGACCTGTTTTATCTCTGTATCTGATTTCATTAAACATTCATTTGCAGTCCGATGCTTGGCCTGACTTTCTCGTCACCATGAGGTAGATGGCAATTTTATCCAGGATGCGATATTATCTCTTCCTACTGTTAAAAGTTACCATTGTTAAATTACACTAGTTGAGGTGGTTATAGTGAAAGAGGGCGATACGTGCAGCTACGATAGAGTGTAATGAGCCTGATCAGATTGGCAATATATTCCGTTAAATAACCGGCTTGCCTCAGACATGTACCAAGAACATGTAGTATATAGATTAGTTGTTGTAGATAAAGGGTTGGGCATCGAAGTGTTGGAAACTAATTCGAGGGCTCATCATTACTATACGATCTTTATATACGAATTAAACTGTGTTTACTCTATCCGTCTTCCGTTGACTACAGCCGCGCTCAGAGATATCCGAGACGTCCATCTAAATTTGTATTAAGTACGACTGGGACTACCACCCTCAGCGGAACCAGAACAAATAGATCAAACGACTGATAATCAGGGATTTACTTTAGTCACCAGTAAGAAGACTGAAGAACCCAGAGCAGGGCCGGGACGACCGCGAAAGGCAGTCCAAGCCCCAGTAGCACCAATAATATCCGCGACAGTCGTACCACTACCAGGGCCGACTCTTCGGGCACTTCGTCGACCAACGCCAAGTGAGGAAGTACCCTCCCTCTTAAAATTTTCCCAAAAGTAAATTAATCGAAGGTGAAGTTAGTGATATTTAGAGAAGGTTTGTGAAGTTGTGGTTGAAAGGAATGTCCTCAGCATTAAGCCGGGTCGGTTCAGTGTGACAATAAATTGGGGTTTGTTGTGCCAAAAGCCTTTTGCCCAACCTATACGGCATACCGTCTTCAAAGTTCTGTCCACAGAGAGAAAGGTATTTTCATTATATCACTCGAGTCTTAGACTATGTAGCACATTGGGCTCCTATCCCCTTTTGTTACTTGTAAGATCATTAATATATTGCCCGTGATGAATAGCCATTCGGCTCAGTATTAACCCGTGGAATTCGGCCACTTTTTCCAGGGAACCTTCCACCCAAAAATAAGAAATTTAAAAAAACTGATAACTTTGAAAATACCGTGCGCGAGAAAAATCCTCAAAAAGCCTGCAATCCTAGCCAAGCGAGGCATCGACACCAGAACCACATAAGTTGCACATGTTCATCTAGAGCTCCCTTCTTTTTCGCATTAGATGCCTACTTGATCCAATCCACCATCGCCGTATCGGGCGCTGGGTAAGCTCCGGAACCTCATCGCATGGCTTCTCCTCCATGATCAAGAGTGGGTGATGAGAAGGACTTCGAGCCTACCGTCTGATCTGATCGAGGTTAACTTCGTTATAGTGGTGATAGGGGGATGTGTTGAGAAATGAAGACGATACAGACCGCTAAAGCGATTGGGATCCTCATTCAAGCGAGGACAGTGTTATTCAATCTCGGGTCTGTGGACTCTACAGTGATAGCCGGAGGTTCGTAGGGGACACCGCTGATACGAGTTGAAGATAGTTCCCCTAGCGGAAATAGAGCATTAGCTTAGGACCTCAGAGTAGAAAAAAACAAATCCATATTCTAGACTTCATTCGCAATCACTACTATCAGGTATTTTTGTTCAGATGGAATAGTCGAATCTCGTCGATAACTACCCACCATCGGGAAATTGAAAAACCTTTGGTAATCTGTGCCTACCAGCACCGTGAGAAATATGACTCAGTCTTGCTGGATTCGAACCAGCGATCTCTTGTCCGAAATGGATTCTGTATCCAAGCAATCCAGACTTTACTTGGGATATCGGACTAAATTACTTACCACCGCACCACTCAGCCATGGAAGTATTTATAGTGCTGTATGCACTCAGAAACTCAAGTGACATCTAATCGTGAGCTCTACCACACATATTAGAAGTTTGGAGCCTCTAGACATACGTAACCCACACCATCACAAATCTGAAATTATCTCACTTTCCAAATATTTTAATCCAATCGGAATCTCAGGTGGTCGACTAAATCTATGAAAAAAAAAACACTCACTATCCTATCTGGGATTGAAATACAGAGTATGGTTTTGTATAGCTTTATTTATTTATAAACATTTAATGCCAAGAAGGCACACAGGATAACCCCGGCTTCTAAGTCCTTGCCTCTAGCTCAAGAAAAAGTCAACCATCCTGTACATGTAGCACTGATCATGTGTCATAGCTTGACAGCTGTATGTAATTTTATGATAAAAAGAAAACCTCTCGGTCAAAAGTCCGGGCCTGACTAGATTGCTGTAGCTTTGCATACTTTCAGACATAAAACTATACAGGGCACAATCCTGACAGGATAATAGTTGTCGTTCAGCTAAACCCCTAGTAATTTTCGACGATATACTAGATATATGAAGATAATATGGGATTAATTTCCTGCCCAACTAACGAACGAGTTTTAAGCTTGACTCATTCCAGCTACGGCATGCCTTGATGGCTGCTTTCGTTCAGAAGAAAAGCTGTGTCTCTGTGAGAGAATTCCGCATTATTATTTCATTCCAGCTGACTTGGCAATGCTATAAAAATACTGTCCTAAACCTACCTTTAGTACAATCAAAATAGGTTAAATAACCATCATTCTTCTTTATCGAATATAAAAGGATTCAAGAGATGAAATTATCATGTGCTTTGATCGTCACGGTACTTGAACAAATGGGTTATTTATGTGGATGGATAGCAATTGAACTGAAACAAACGCCAGTTAGCTTATTTGCGCTTAATAATAAGGTTGGTATTTGGCACAACCCCTCTATTCCCCCGCCCCAATCTCTACAAGTTACTCGCACTCCTAAACTACTCAAAATTTATCGCTTTTCATATCCTAATTTGTGTTGTCTTATTTTCACGATATATTCTTCGAGAATCTTTACAAAATGAGTGACCCTACGTAAGTTAATTTTTATGTTACAGTCAGAAATTGTCGCATCATTTTTAATGTGATAGCCATCAATTCCGTCTAAAGCTTATGGCAATTTGATAATTCAAATTGTTATCGACAACTTCAATTCGCTAAGAGTTACACAGAGGAGATTTCGGCCTTATCGGGCTGGCTGTTATGGGTCAAAACCTGATAATGAATGTTGCTGACCACGGCTTCAATGTTATTGCTTACAATCGTACAACTTCAAAGGTCGACCACTTTTTAGAGAATGAGGCTAAAGGTGAGCTTTACTAAATCACTGAGTGTTAATAAAATATGCTGATATACAAAGGCAAATCAATTGAGGGTGCATACTCTGTTGAAGAGTTCGCAAACAAACTAAAAAAGCCGCGTCGTATTATGCTGTTAGTCATGGCCGGGAAGCCAGTGGATGATTTTATTGAAACATTGCTGCCGTTCCTCGAACAGGGTGATATTATAATTGATGGTGGTAACTCTCATTTCCCCGACACTAACCGACGAACAAAATACCTGGCCTCCTTAGGAATCAGGTTCGTTGGTAGCGGAGTCTCTGGCGGAGAAGAAGGTGCAAGATACGGTCCCTCGTTAATGCCAGGAGGTAATGAAGAAGCTTGGCCATATATTAAAGACATTATGCAGAGTATTGCCGCCAAATCTGACGGTGAGCCATGCTGTGAGTGGGTTGGAGATGAAGGTGCTGGTCATTACGTTAAAATGGTACATAATGGCATCGAGTATGGTGACATGCAATTAATTTGTGAGGTAAGAGCCAAAGTGATCTATTTTGCTAGTTACTTTACTAATTAAAGAAGGCCTACGATATTATGAAGCGAGCCCTTGGACTTTCTAACAGGGAAATTGGTGACGTATTCTCAAAATGGAATAGTGGAGTTTTGAATTCTTTCCTCATCGAAATCACCCGAGATATTATGTACTACAATGATGATGAAACAGACGAGGTTCCATTGCTCGAAAAAATACTTGACTCTGCCGGACAGAAAGGTACCGGAAAATGGACGGCCATAAATGCGTTAGACTTGGGAATGCCTGTCACGCTCATTGCTGAAGCCGTACTGTCTCGCTGCTTATCTTCCATCAAAGACGAACGGACTCGCGCATCAAAAGTTCTTCACTATGTTGGTAGATCTAATAATTTTGAGGGAAACAAGGAACAATTTTTAGAAGACCTTGAACAAGCTCTTTACGCCTCAAAGATAATTTCGTATGCCCAAGGTTTTATGCTTATGCAAGAGGTGCGTTAAAAATGGAAGTATTGGTAGAAGTATGTTGTGCTAATTTTGCTTGTGTTAGGCTGCTAAAGAATATGGATGGAAGCTTAACAAGCCATCTATCGCTCTTATGTGGCGTGGCGGATGTATCATCCGATCTGTCTTCTTGAAAGATATTACTGCAGCTTATCGAGCTAATAACGACCTTGAGAACTTGTTGTTTAATGATTTTTTCAACAAAGCTATTCACCAAGCACAACCGGGTTGGAGAGATGTAGTCTCGAAGGCTGCTCTTCTCGGGATTCCAACTCCCGCATTCTCCACGGCTCTATCTTGGTTTGACGGATATCGTACCAAAAATCTACCTGCCAATCTCCTCCAGGCTCAAAGAGACTACTTTGGCGCGCACACCTTTCAAATAAAGCCAGAATTTGCAAACGAGAAATACAAAGTCGGTGAAAACATTCATGTGAATTGGACTGGAAGGGGGGGAAATGTTAGCGCTTCTACCTACCAAGCTTAAGCGATAGGAGTTTCATTATATTATTTCATATAGGAACACGCTCGAGACAGGTATATCTTGTGTGCGGGGCACCCATTTTTAATATTATTATGAATCTTAAATGAATTTACTATAACCTAATCTTTTCGACAGACTAAACTATCATCAGTCATTAAAGTCGCTTATCTAATTTCCACATTTGATATAAATGATTCTAAGTTCAACCTAAAAGGTTCACATGATTGGTCACAAGAGATTTACCTTTGATGCTCATCTACTTCTATAACTTAGAGATTACATACAATTATAGCTTTCACAAAATATTATTACAAGCTAATAATGATTGGTAATGCGTTGGACATGTGCTGTCCTCATGTAAAATGGAAAGAGTCCACTCCGGGGTTTTTAGATATTAGACCGTAATAAAGACTAATCAGATGGATGGTTGTGGTATTTTTGGCTAAGTTGTGATTGAGTTTTGTTTTGTTTATTTTGTCCTAAGCTAAAGCAATGTGTTGTGGTTGAGTCAACGTGAGACATTGTGAGATAAAGGGCATGAATGTATAATTCAACATAGGGTTAACATACGGATTTTGAAACCGATGCAATGCGGGGGACTACTGTGCCTCTGGGTTGGAAAAGGTAAAACTTCTAACTGGGCTGTTTAAGGGATTAGCCCTGTAGGCGCAGCTGGGCTAGCTCGTGACAGGTTATTATGTCTCTCCTCCTTACCCCGCTCGCCATGAAGTATGGTCCAATCGTCTTCTTCTAAAATCGCTTAGAAACACACATTTTCAACGACACTTTTGGCTGCCTGACCAACACAGTCCTCGAAATTTAACATCACTATCAAAACATCCTCACTTCTAGCAAAAATTGTCTCTCCAAAAGTCTGCTTCAGAAACTAGAGTTCGCAAGCATCTAACTCGGGATCAATGTATTGAAATAAGAGCATTAAGAAGACTTGGCTTGACATTACAACTTATATCCGACGAACTTGGCTTCACAAGAAGGCAAGTGCAATTTGCGTGTGCTCGAGAGACTGAGAATCCGACTCCTTGCAAAGGATGCTCACCAAAAGTTAAGCGCGGAACAAGCTTATGAGCTTAAGGCTTTCGTCCGGGAATCTCCTGAAAATCCACAGATGTGCCATATGGAATTAGCAATGGGGCTCTTCAGCCACTGGGGATGCAGTGAATGTTTAATTTCTAATGCACTCAAAAAAAAAGGCTACAGCAGATGCATTGCTCGGATGATGCCTCCGTTAAGTGTGGTTAACATGCACAGAAGATGTGTAGCGGTGTTAAAGGAAAATGGAGGGAACACAAATTATTAGGATGGAGAAGACTAATACAAAACATGTAGTACGGTTTCAATTTAGTTGCAAGTCATACTGAGGGCTTCGATGTATTCTATTGCGATACAGAGCAGTTATTTTTGAAATAGATGTGCATTTTTAGAGAACAACAATTGATTTTTTTTAATTTTGAATCTCAAATGAGGACCATTGTACTTTTCCCATTTAGTTTAGAACTATCCCCATAATTCAGACTTTCACGGAATGTCATTGGATAGTACCCTTGCTTGCATAACTAGTGAAGAAACTAGATGTGGGCCTGCATGAAGACCATACCAATTAAGGCAAAATGTACAGGGATCTAACCCCGGTCATTTTGACAATTTTACTTTTGCCATCCATAAGAGACTGTAAGTAATTCTTCAAATGTATGAGACGCCGGAATGTATATTAAATCCACCCATGACAATTAGAAGCTTTTCAGAATACAAGGATATACCAAGGAAGAAGAAGCTGGATTCTCTCAAGCGAGACTCGGAGCGGGGAACACAAGTATCTATCTGCACTTGACAACCTTTCTAAGAGTACCATATTCTTTTCTGTAGTTTTCCCCGATCTTGGGTCATGGCCAGATATCTTCATATGGAATTCCTTAGTGATGGAAAAAAACTGTGCCACATGGCCTGAAGAAGCACAATATTACACCTGGAGCTCTGTTACAGGGTTTACTCGGTAGTAGCGGCTGAGTTGACCTACGGGCCCAGCCTTGCATGTAGGTGAGATTCGACAAATATGTCTGCCTGTCGCACAAGGCATGACCATAAGTAAGTGCTTATATAACCGGGTCATTACGACAAGATCCGTGATATACGAGTCTCACTAGAACTCTTCTCTTATGTAGAAAAAGAAAGATTATTTTGTAGCAGCTTTTAAATACAGATTACGTGATTCCCTTCCCTCCACAAGCTCTAACAGCCACGTTATAGTACGTAGGATACATTTGACTTCAGAGGGTGCGTCTTTTTTTTTATCATTTAATGTGTATTCAGCAATCTAGCTATGACACATGACCGGTGCTATGTATACATGCTGGATGACTCTTTTGACGCTAGAGACACTCATACTCTGGATTTCATTTGCAAGTACCACTATGAGGTATGTTCGCTTACGCAAACAGTCGACCCTCCTCCGTTAGTACCCACCAAAGGGAATTTAAAAACCTTTGGTTATCCAAGCATGCCTTCGTCATCCATGCCTACCAGCGCCGCGAGAAAAGTGGTTGTGTTTTACCGGATTCGAACCAGCGATCTACTGTCTCGAGTGGAATTGGCGTCCAAGCCATCCAGATCTTACTTGGCAGACCGGCCGAGACGATGTGCCACCGCACCATCCAACCATGGCGGTGTTTATAGTGTCGCCTGCACTCAGGGTGCGTCATAATAACAGCACATGGAGGGGTTTAAAATAGGATGCTTAATTTGGAAATTGTCTACAAGGGCCGAAGGCTGAAATATAAGCTTGGAGTTAGGGGGTTGGAAATATAATTGAATGTGCGTCATAGCTAGATAGCTGTATACGCAATTAACATCTGACGCACAAAGAAAAAGAGGGGTCAAGATATATTCCTGTCGGAGTCCCAACGACATGCTGAACACTGCAAAAACGTAGAACAATTTTTTTTGGCATCAGATTTAGATTGCGTATACAGCTATCTAGCCATAAAAAAATATCAGAGAAAAAGTACCGAGTAGATGACTCAAATTAAAGCTAGAGCACTCATGCCTCGGTGTTCACTTGCAAGTACCACTGCGAAATTATGGCGGCTTTTTCTTCACCCAAGTCGGCCCTCATCCGTGAATACCTGTTGTGCTGGTGATGGCTAGGATTACGATGCATAAGGGTAATAATGACTGAGGGTGAAGGAAAAACTTTCCAGGTGGCCCCATGATGAGTAGAAGAGTAATGGAGCACTGTATGGAAAGTGTTTCTACATTATACTATTAGATGAAGGATACTAGAATATTCCGTGATACTGTTTTGGGAAAATAACGCGAAAGCCTAGCTACCTTCGATGTGTTTATGAAAAGCGCTTTCTACCTACTGAATCCTCAAGGTTCTAAATACCAAGAATATCAGCAGTTCACATTGATTCATCGATAATCATCCATAAACATTCTGCCAATTAACCTCCATAAGCTCTTACCTTTACAACATTACCCACCCAAGGGAACGTCTCAAAAACCCTGAGTTTTCCAGACATGCCTCCATAATCCATTAACTTTTCTCTGCGCGAAATGTAATCTGTGATGTCTCCTTCCCAAGTGGAATAGATGTCTAAACTACTAAAACTATACCAGAGAACACTACTAGGAGGTGAACCACGGCTTCTTCCATCGTTGACTTGCGTGTATAGTGTCAGCTGCAGTCTCTCAAGCGAAGTATTGGCGCACACAAAGCCCAATTCGTGAAACTCCTTGCCAAAGTTCCGAAATTCATGCTCATCGAAGTTATATCCTTCCTTTGCATCATCTTGTAAGCTTGTCCTGATCCCTCTCACATCCGTCAAAAAGAACTGTCTCCCAGGTTTGTGCGCCACACATCGTTTCCTCCCTCGGGTGTAAATATCGGCGTGGGCGTGTATTTGTTGGTCAACTGAGACCAGAGAAGGCCGAAGAGAAGTGTGGTCATTGAGATGAGGATGTACTTGGTCGTACTTGTAGACTTGATGAGACTTAGGTATGAGTCGGACTCTTTGGGAGTGAAAAATTGACATGATGGAGTATTTTGAATCATTGCCTCGTTGGCCGACTTGTTCGGAATTGCGAAATTTAACCGAACTTAGCTCTAGAAGAATATTTCACTCTCAGGTTCGTAGAAGATACCGCGTACAGATGTTTAGTCTTGCCCTCCTACACTTGTACTTGTAGCGCACACTTCCCACACTTTTAGCCGTAATCCGAATATGACACTCTTTTAGTCAACTTCTACTTTCTTTCCATAAATATTGCGCCCATCTCATTTCGTGATATTTCCAACAGGTAACTCATGTATTTCAGATGCCCTCCTGGACAGCATATTCGGAGGTATAGGTTAGAAGGGACGATATTATTGACGAGTCGAAATCTGCTTTTATTCAAGACAGATGGGTCTTTCACCTTGCTTTCTTTGGCTTTTCGTTTGCCCGCCGATGGGCAGCTCATGTTTGATATGACGAGGGCTTCTCTGACTAACATTGTAGCGTTTGGTACCGCATTATCTTTCCTCATTCCTAGCATCATCATCGTCGTCTTGGTCGTCTTATGAGTTATCGGAAGCGTATCTTTGACGGAGGGGGTGATAACTCAGCTCAACGTTGAAATGGTGTTACTCAATCTCGGCTCTACAGACTTTACACTGAGAGCTGGAGGTTCGTTGGATTCACCCCTAACAGGTGTTGATTTCCGTCCCCCGCCGCCTTCCGTATGACGGATGCTCTTTACTTTTTTTAATTACTTAAGTTCATGCTGGCGCTCAACACTAAGCTATAATGACCGAGGCTGAGGAGGAAATCGCGCTTCGGCCCGTAAAAATCGTGTCCTACGGAAGGTTGAACTTGATATTTCCAACACACGTGAAGCCTGAAGTATATCGGTCATTCAGGCGTGATATAGTTTATGTAATTAATGATAGAGAATCTGATCCATCATGGCCCCACTCATGCTTAAGCCATCATAACAGTGATGAGGGTGTCGTTTCCTTCTTTAGTTCATATTGTATTCAGCTATGTAGCTATTGTGATGGGCTATCACCAAAACAATAAGAACAAAGAAAGCTGGCCGTAATACAGTCTATTTTCTAATTATTTAGGAAATGGTATCTATCTAGGCTGTAGGACATATATATGTGTAGCTCGAACCCCAGGGAAGTTAATATCCATCGGATCGGTGATCATCCGCATTCTTGAGGTGATTTATAGACGATTCGTATTTGTCGGATCGGCGATCACTTATAATCCCATAGAAGAACATCGACGATTAGTGTATAGATAGGCACAAGTACATGGATTTAAGGTGCAGCCCGTAACAGCTATGACGATGGAGGGTGCCTTCTGCCTGGCACGCTTATATACAAACACAAGACTACAGAGCCAAGTGCCGGCTATCTCAGTCTGTAAAGACTACCTGACAAGCCAACGCCCCCAAGAAAGCCCAGCTACTGCTCAGTGCCCCAGAACGCTGTGATAGCGGTGAATTGATGACTGTCTGCCAACACACTGTGTGATAGCCTCCCTATCTCAATTCCTCTATTCTAACCATTTCCTTAGCTTCCACAGCCCAGCATGTCTCCCACCTTCACTCGCAGGCTTTCAATATTTCATGGTAAAGTCATAATCTGCAGCCAAAGTTTAGTGTTCTCCGACAATTCTCCGAGGACGCATGAACTTTGGGTAGCTTTCCCCTAGGCTAAGCCAACCGGCACGTGATACGTCAAATCGCGTGCTGTGCGCAGGTACAGTGGAAATTAATTAAAAAATATTCAAGAAGACACATACAGAGATAGTGAAAGTTATGGCATACCAAGAGTGGGCGAAATCCTGGGCCAAGCAGAAACAAATCCAGAAGCCTCGGCAGTTAGCAACTGCAGATTCCGAAACTTTGAGAGCAGCCAAATTTTACCAGAGTAGAGATAAGATTAGATTAGATTTTATTATAGTCCTAACTGAGTCTATGACTACGGAGGACCAGAGTAGAGAGTCTGGACGGCAAAAACTGAGTTTTCAAGGCTCACCATTCTTGCTACATCGTAACCTGACAAGGGCCCAAAGCAGTTTGGCAATGCAAATACGAAGTGAGCACAAGGAGTTTAACTCGTATTTACACTGAAGAAAAGTACCCGGAGTATTAAGTCTAGGTTGTCCATGTGGCTACCAATCACAGAACCTCAAGCATATGATTATGTCCTGCCCCCGATGGTCAAATGGTTGAGCTGAGATCTGGAGACAAGCCAAAGATCTATCCTACGAAGCGATGATAAACAATCCTGGAGATATAAAAAGGATAATACAGTAGATCCTAAACCATGGTTGGATAGAGCAATTCCAGATGACAAAAGCGGTCGAAATGCTGCTGAGGGAAAGGAAAAGGTCAAAGAATGCTTTGGGCGGATAGAGATGATCTGGTTGGTTTACATGGATGGCACTATAGTGTAACTGCGCTTCCAGAAGAAAATATGTGAAAGCTTAAGACAACAAGCAGAAAGGTGTGGGAGGTTTTCACCATAAAGGTTTCCTCCCGGGTAAATATTATAGACTATAGACACCAGCATGGGCCCATATAGCACCAAATCAGGATTATGAAATCAAAATCAAAATCAAATTTAAAAATATTTTACAAAATGTCAGGGCCTTCATAAATTCTCTCGACAAGGTTGTGAGGGAAGATGGTTTTTATCCATACCTCAGCTTTTGTTCAATATTTAATATCTATTGTATATTCGGCTATGTAGCTCTGATAGAAAACCAGGATTTACTGACATGCTAGACGTATATTTTGACCTCAAAGATACTTGAACTCTGGATTTCATTGGCAACTACTATTGTGAGTCATGATTGTCCACAGAACAGTCAAGCCTCGGCCGTGAGTACCCACTAATTGGAATTTATGTAGGCTTTGAACACCGAAAAACGGCTTCGTCATCAATGTAAATTAGCACTACTGTTGGAT
This sequence comes from Blumeria graminis f. sp. triticale, assembly GCA_905067625.1. NCBI lineage: Eukaryota > Fungi > Ascomycota > Leotiomycetes > Helotiales > Erysiphaceae > Blumeria > Blumeria graminis. The sequence goes on along the minus strand of LR898475.1, from coordinate 7,273,931 downwards.
CATAGGTGTCAATGCCCTCTGGTGTGAGTCCGTACTGGGTGGAGCTAGCCCATATGGGACTAGCTCCCACACACCACGATATGTGTTCTCCCCGCAGAGAACACCAAGTAGAAGTAGAACCACAAGAATGAATGCAATACGTTTCCTGTTATCTCTTTAAGCACTAGTGCACCAGACCCTCCGAACACTGATCAGTGGTTGATTTGGTCAACCACAGACAGCAAGGAAGAAGAGACAGATCCCATCTTCGAAGACCTCCCTGGCGCTTGAAGCCATACTCTCGAGAGAAGATTCTGTGCAAAGCAATAAGCCGTCGAGCTTTCTTTTTCGCAAACCTCCGGCGCGTCCTCCAACGCAAACAACAGTACGAACTTTTGCAAAGACCTCCCTGGCGCCTGACGCTATACTCTCTGGCAGAAGACCAATTCCGCACTACAATACCACCGAAAATCACGTTAGAAGCTGTGCCAATTGAGCAGCTGATTCCACGCAAAATAACCAAAACACAACGTGCTGACCTCGCTTCCGCCCGATATGCCATCTTCAAGCAACAGGGCTAGCGACACAGGCGATTCAAGCACAAGCCCCCGAAAAATGGAGTACACGCGCGAAGAACTCATGGAAGGGATCCGCGTCAACAAGAGTGAATGGAATGTCATCGAGCCCGACCTGTGGCACTCCCCAATCTCCCCGACCTCAAATGCGACACATCTCACGACCTTCGTCGCCAGAGCTATTCAGAACTACGACTTTGAACAACTGTACGATGATGACGTGTTCTACGCCTTCCGTGAGGAATTTGAGACTTGGAACAAAGATATGTTCGACACGGTGTACATGCCCTTCCGGCGCGAACTGAAGATCTTCCTCCGATTTCACGGAGTCTACACAGGCAGAAACAATGGCAGGATAGGGCAACAGCTTGCCCATATGATACAACTAGAGGAAGCCCCCGAGTGGAATGAAGACGAGCTCCGCACTGCGAAGTTTGACACTCAGTCCCGTGCTTTCGAAAAACAACAAGCACTGCTACGCTCAAGCCCGAAGATGTCGGAGAAGAAAAGAGAGCCAAACGAACAGGACCCCCAGTCCGACAAGCCCATACTCCCAGTTAAGCAACAACCTCCTCCCTCTCCTCATGTACAACCAGAAAACAAGCAAGACAATGTCCACCAACCGATGAATTGGCCGATTGGATCGTCAGAACCACAGCTCCCACCGAGAGAAGGTACGACACTGCCGAGCCAGACAACGCCGTTCCCGCCGCCGCCGCCGCAACAATCATGGTCACGAGCACCATACGCTCCCTACCCGGTGCAGATGCAGTACATGCCCCAACCGAATCTCCCTTCGCACGATCCGTACAGTACACTTCCTCCACGCCCAGTTCCCAACGCGCGCCTCGATCCTAGCATTTCTTCACAATTTGTCAAGACATTCGATCGGAAGAAGAAGTACACCGGCGAGCCATATGATTTACTAGAAGATAAACTCCGCATGTTCTTTAACATCTGCTACCATGCCGAGATTCGCCCAGAGCAGTTCCACGCCGTTTTTCCTCGCATCCTCACTGGACGAGCGGAAGCCTACTACCTTCACTACATCAATCGGGACGACACCTTCGCCGCGGCGTATGAAAAAATAAAAACACACTTTGACACCGAGGTCAATCACCACTACTACTACACCGATTGGACCAGTACTACATTCAATAAAATGCGTCACGAGTCGACCGAAAAGAACATGCACAAAGTCCTACAGACCCTGCTGGACAAGCTCCAACTGTGCCAACGCGCACTTGGTCCAGACTACGCCGGTGAAGCCAACCTCCGCACTGCTGTGATCAAAGCATGCCGAGGAGTACCCGAACTTGAACACGCGTTATTCAAGCCAGCCAAACTGTGTGAGGAACTGTTCTCAGACATGCGTTCATCAATTGAGACGCATATGAGCCGTGTCTCCACTCAACAGATGATGATGGATGATGCCGAAGACGGCCAGTATTACCTCGACCGCCGCTACAATAACAGCAGAAGGGGCCGAGGCAACTTTCGAGGAGGAAGCCGTCGTGACGACCCCCGCGAACAAAGTCGAGGAGGCCGCCGTGACGTTCGACCCCGTGACTGGAAGAAGAAGTGCTTCGTATGCCACAAAGAAGGATGCTGGTCAACTAAGCACACTGACGAAGAACGCCGCAAGTCCCGCAACGCGTACGTCGCCCACTGCAATTTCACTGGTACCACTATAGACGACTTCGCAACCTATCTGACCGACTACGAAGGTCATGAGATGAATCAGCAGTTGCCCCAGGACGAAAAGTCTGATGATGATGAAGAGTACGATGAATCTGATACTTTCTTAGTCGAGACTTGTCAATACCTCACTAACCAGGCTTTCTTGCACCAGCTCACCGGCGAAGATGTCTTTCGCACGAACAACTCAGACGTCCCCGCCACTCAATTCATGATTCAAGACCGGCACTCGAAGATGAGATTCCAAGGTATTCTTCCTGATACAGGCGCTGCACGAGTCTCCACTGCTGGCAAAGAGCAGTATCTCGCGCTTCAGCGTGAGGATCCATCAGTCCAAATGGATGAATCAACTGCTGGTCAGGCATCAATCCGGTTCGGAAAAGGCTCAACGACGACCTCAATTGGTACTGTCACAATTGAGACACCAATTGGAACAACGAAGTTCCACGTGCTCGACACGCCTACACCCTTCCTGTTGTGCCTTGCCGATATGGACCGCCTTGGAGTTTATTTCAACAACACTACGGACGAACTCATTCGAGGCAAGAAGACCATCCCGGTGATCCGCAAATGGGGCCACCCGTGGTTCTTCTTAAGCAAAACGGAGAACGCAGGTGTCTTTCTTTCCGAAATCGAACTACGGCGCCTGCACCGCCGCTTCGGGCACCCAGCGACCAACCGCCTATACCAACTTTTGGAAAAGGCTGGTCACGACGATGTCGATAAAGGGACTTTAGAGATGATTGCCAAGTCCTGTCATCACTGTCAAATGCACAGCACGGCACCGAGACGATTCAAATTCACCCTTAAGGACGACCATGAATTCAATTACGAGATCCTGGTAGACGTGATGTACCTCAACAACCGCCCCGTTCTCCATGTTGTCGACTCAGCTACAGCCTTCCAAGGCGCCCGATTCTTACCATCGATGTCTGCCAAAGATACCTGGGAAGTACTACGCTCGCTCTGGATCGACACCTACCAAGGCCCGCCCGATATCATCACCCACGATGCCGGCACAAACTTTGCCTCTACGGAATTCCACAACGAGGCCAAGGTCTTAGGCATCTCATGCAAACAGGCGCCAGTCGAGGCCCACTGGTCAATCGGCAAGCTCGAGAGATATCACTCACCACTACGCCGCGCGTTTGAGATTCTGTCTACTGAACTCGGAAGCAGCACAACAGTCGAAGCAATCCTACAAATGGCCGTGAAAGCAGTAAACGACACGGCTGGACCTGATGGGTTAGTCCCTACCCTTCTCGTGTTCGGGGCATACCCCCGCATGACATTGGACTCTCCGCCCTCGCCATCGACTCTAAAGCGTTCTGACGCAATCCAAAAGGCGATGAAGGTCCTTCGCAAGGTCGCAGCTGAGCGACAGGTGAACGATGCACTCAACACGCGCAACGGCCCGTCTACCACCGACGTCCTCGCGCTCCCGCTGCAGAGCGAGGTTCGGGTCTGGCGTGAGAAGGATGGCTGGCAGGGACCCTACAAGATTGCTGCTACCGATGGCCACAACGTGACGCTGGATATGGTAAATGGACCTGCAACCTTCAGATCTACTCTACTCCAACCGTACTACCGAGGCGCCGCTACCGACCCTATTCCGAGCTCCTCGAACCATGACCAAGATGGTGAGACCGAGCAGCCCCAAGGACAGCATGATCCACAGCCTGAACCACCCCGACCACGCAAACGAGGTCGCCCTCCCGGCTCCAAGAACAAACCGAAGAGGACCAATGATGCCTTCCTAAGCACAAAAGAGAAAAACGACCGCGATCTCGCTGTCAAGCTGCGGAACGATGGTGTCATCACAACTCCCGGTGCTCCATTCGAAGAGTCGGACACAAAGGAGATAGATGACCTTATTGGCCGCGGTGTGTTCAGCTTTGAGCTGTATGACCCAGTTCATCACGGCAAGCACCGCATATTTAAGTCACGAATGGTGCGCGAAATCAAAGGCAAGACCGAAAAGCCCTATGAGAAATCCAGATTGGTCATCCAAGGCTACAAGGACAAGGCAAAGGAGACAATTCTGACACAATCGCCAACGATCCAGCGCGCAAGCCAACGCCTCCTTCTGGCCCTCGCACCGTCGCTGATGAAAATGGGCATGACACTGACTCTCCGCGATATCACGCAAGCGTACCCTCAGGCCCAGACCGACCTGTTCCGCGTTGTATTGGCCGACCTGCCTGCTGAGTTGAAACAGAAGTACCCTGAGAACACGATCATCCGCGTCATTAAGCCACTTTACGGCATCGCTGAAGCTGGCGTCCATTGGTTTGCGACGTATCAAGGCCACCACACGTCCGAACTGGACATGTCAACGTCAACATTTGACCCATGTCTGATGATCACCAACCACGGCCCAACGACATTTGGAATGATCGGAATGCAAACTGACGACACTCTGATCTTGGCCACACCCGCCTTCTCGACAACTGAAGAAGAAAAGATCCAGAAGGCGCAGTTTCGATCCAAGCCCAAGACGCTCCTGTCTCCAGAAACACCACTGGACTTCAACGGAGCGAAACTGACGCTGGAAGATGAGATCGTAGTACTCAAGCAGAAAGGCCAAGGGACCAAGATTGATCTTATAGACACAAGGGCAACTGACCGTGCCCAGAGGTACGTGGAACAGCGCGCTCGCGGCGCGTACATCGCGTCAATCTGCCAACCAGACGCGTCATTTGATTTGTCCGTGGCTGCACAGGCTCAAAACCCGGATGAAGCAGAATGTGAAAAGCTCAACAACCGCCTCAAGTGGCAGATGGGTAACATCCAACGTGGACTGAGGTACGTGCCTATCGACCTCACCACCGCCAAGCTCATGGTATTTACCGATGGGTCGTTCGCCAACAACAAGGACCTGAGCTCCCAGATTGGCTTCATTCTTACGCTTGTCACCGAGACGGCCCGCACGGATAACCAGTTCGACATCCGTGGCAACCTCATCCACTGGAGCTCGACCAAGTGCAAGCGCGTCACTCGAAGCGTCCTAGCCTCCGAGATCTATGGCATGGTGAACGGCTTTGACGTCGGACTGTCCATCGCGACGACGGTTCGCATGATCACAGACCGACTGGGACTACCAGCTATCCCCCTGGTTGTCTGCACGGATTCGTTCTCCCTGTACGAATGCCTTGTGAAGCTGGGAACTACGAAGGAGAAGCGCCTGATGATTGATATCATGGCGTTGAGGCAGTCATATGAGAGACGAGAGATTGCAGAGATCAGGTGGATCAACGGCAAGGACAATCCCTCTGATGCGATGACAAAGGCATCCCCCAACCGCGCACTTGAGCGCTTCGTCAATGACAACGAGTTGACGATCAGGATGGAAGGATTCGTCCAGAGAACGATGGAGTGATTGTCGATGGACTTGACGTTGAAAGGTTTTGACGGCAGTATTTAAAAGACTGCCAGTGTTGGATCATAGGTGTCAATGCCCTCTGGTGTGAGTCCGTACTGGGTGGAGCTAGCCCATATGGGACTAGCTCCCACACACCACGATATGTGTTCTCCCCGCAGAGAACACCAAGTAGAAGTAGAACCACAAGAATGAATGCAATACGTTTCCTGTTATCTCTTTAAGCACTAGTGCACCAGACCCTCCCAACAACTACAAGAAATGTGGCCGAGCTTTGCTGGAATTGAATTAGCCATCTAGTGTCCCAGGTACTACGCCTAAATTTGGAAGATCACTCGGATAATATACGACCGCACAATCTAATCATGGCGTAAAGAGAGTCTCGTCCACTCTCGCAGGCGGAGTTGTGCAACCCACAATACTTTTTGCAAAAAATAACATTGCCAGAATAATCAAAATCTCATGTCTTCCATGTCTGTATTCATAATAAGCGTCATCTTATTTTCCTGTCCTGATTTCCTTGTATCCACCCATTAGCTTTTCCCGTCATATTTGCATTGGAAAACTTTTGTTATCTCGTCAGTATTCACAATGTTATGATCACATATTAGGAGGCCAGCTAAGTCTAGGAACTTGTTCGATGAGAAGTGTAGACATCGCAGTGAGGATATGCGAAGGTTTTCTCTTGGACATTAGAAAGTCTTGGTGGGAATCTTTCTTTTTTGGATAGAAAAATTGATGTGCATAGAGGTCTTCAAAAATTGTCTCGTAGACTGTGGTCGTCTATATCGTGAAATTTGACGGGACACTTTACAGTACTTAAAAATCACTTATATGTTCGGAGAAGGAATCGCTGACAATTAATCTGTCTTTCCGAATACTAAAAACCATGCGGTTCTTTACCAATTCGTCATTAAAAAGAAGGGACTACGACGTTCTGAGGTTGATGAACTCGCAATGTCTATCAGCGGTGTCATAGACGAGCCTTCAGCTCTCAACTTAGAGTTTATAAAGCTAACAAGGAGTTCAAAGCTGACTAGAAGAGCTTCTATCGATAATGAGTCTATAGTGTCCTTCGACAATCTAAGACGTCACAAAGAATTTAGACTAAGCTACTTCACTGGGAGATGAAGCTATGTAGGAAGTATAAGACAGGAAATACTACCCCATGTAAATATATCCATGATATGGAGACAAGAGGAACCTCCATCTTTTTCAGTCACAAGCTGAGAAGATGCTGAGATGTTGAAAATAGCTGAACAAGGTGATATTTTCATCCAGAGTATGACTATTTACGCGGGTTTTTGTTGAACTAATTCCGCGTTCATTGCATTTTACCGACTTGATCGGTTGATATTAACCAAGCTGTGCCTCGTATCATAGATAATCATATGTCACTTGGAGGATCCATGCAAATTCCTCGCGCCTAGATTGTATAGCGAATGTAGCAAATTTGAAAAAAGGCAGCTTATAACTGAATACGGTGAGAGACAAATGCTGTCTACCAAATTACTAAATAAAGCTCGGTTGCAACGCTAGCTTAGCTTTGTGGAATTCGATCTAACACTATTCAGGCGGAATCTATGCACAGAACTTAATATCGTTTACCGTCTTAACCACCGCGAAGAGCGAGAACAAGATGTAATGTGGCACCACCCTCAAGTTTATAATCTTCAGCTGTTTTATCGTCGGCCCTGTTAAAATGTAAATTGGCCAGTTGTCTGATGATATATTTCATAAGCTTACATTTGTTTGCCCCCGTATATTAAACGTTGTTGAACTGGTGGAATCCCTTCTTTCTCCTCGACTTTTTCCTTGATTTGCGAGACCTAAAATTCCATGAGTACAAGGGAATATATTTGGAAATTGTAAGCATCAAGACTAGGCTATTACCGTATAGCTGCTCTCAATGTCAAGCACTATTTCCTTCCCTGTAAGGCTCCGTACCCTGCGAGATGTTAATCATACAGCAAACTTTACTGCCAGGGATAGAAGACATACTTGATGAGCATATCTGGCTCGTTTCCGCTAGACTGCAGTTATATCGTGATAAAGACTTTGAATTCTCACTTCCCGAGCTTCTTTATCGGGCCGTACGCGTTGAGAAATAATTAGTTTTAAAGCTGTGCTGTAATTGATGTGCGAAGAATATAAGGTAATTCGGGCAGTGTTGACGACAGTGTTTGAAACTAAAGGTAGTTCTTTGAACTAGATGGTCTGTCACAGAGTCCTATTCTATGAAGGTTTATATGCTGCTGATGAAAGGTTAAGCTTTGTATTCGAAGTTATACCCATAACACCGTAACCCTTGCTTCACCGCTCGATAATGTAGCTTATTACGTCGGCAATATAATTATCCCGACTCCGATCTCGAGCAAACGTATCTAGATGCATACCAGTTCGTAGTATAGCCCATAGCTCCTTACCCCGATGACGCCCTCGAATTTTCCCTTTTTGGAACAACCACATCTAGTAAAATTTTGTGAATTTTGTTAAAACTACACATGATCTGTGATAAGAAATGGAGATTTTGTTAACAGTATTATATCTCTCGTACCTCTGCACAAACTGCAACAGTCTGTGAAGAGATTTTTTTTGTGAATATCATATGCTCTATTATAGTATTACTATTATCATCCTTTCTCAGTCTATGACTATGTGAGTCATCTAGGCACTCACTGCCTACTGGCCAAGGTGACCCGTGCCTCGGGTAACATTTACTAACTTTTGTCTCCTCCATAACTTTGTTCACCAGTAAGAGCTCTATTAGCACTTTCCTTCACGGGACGCTTAGAGGCGCCATCTGTCTCTTGTGAGATCTCTTTCCAAACCTATGAAACGAGGACCATGCGCGAGTAGGAAGGAGTTGAGAGAAATCGAATACGCCATTGGGTGCAGGGTACCCTATATCCCTGAGAGTGCAATATTCCATCAGAGCCAAGATTCGGGCATCCCCTAACGGCCGAATCAAATTTTCCTGACTAATACTCTTCCCACAAGGAGAATTATTGGGAGGGCAAGACTGAACACCTGTACACGGTGTCCTCTACGAACCTGGGAGTGAAATATTCTCCTAGAGCCAAGCTCTGTCAAATTTGGCAACATCAAAGAAGTTGGCCCACGAGGCAATGATTCAAATTACTCCTCCACGTCGTTTTTTCGCTCCCAACGAGTTTGACTTCTACCTAAGTCTCATCAAGTCTACAAGTACGACCAAGTACATCCTCATCTCAATGACCACACTTCTCTTCGGCCTTCTCTGGTCTCAGTTGACCACCAAATACACGCCCACACCGATATTTACACCCGACGGAGGAAACAAAGCGTGGCGCATAAATCTGGGAGACAGTTCTTTGGGATGGACGTGAGAGATATCAGGACAAGTTTACTTGATGATGAAAAGGAAGGATATAATTTCGAAGGGCGTGAAATTTCGAATTTGGGCAAGGAGTTTTACGAATTGGGCTTTGGGCGCGCCAAGGCTTCGCTTGCGAGAGTGCAGCTGACACTATAAAAACAAGCCGACGATGGACTATGCCGTTGACCACCTCCTTGTGGTGTTCTTCGGTATAGTCTGAGTAGCCTGGGCACCTACTCCACTTGGGAAGGAGACATCTCAGATTGCATTTCGCGCGGAGAAAGATTGATGGATGATGGAGGCATGTCTGGATAACTCAGGGTTTTTGAGATGTTCCCCTGGGTGGGTATTCACGGATGAGGGTTGACTTGGGGTGAAGAAAAAGCCACCATAACTTCGTAGTGGTACCTGCAGATGAAATCCGAGGCATGAGTGCTCCTCTTGTAAATTGAGTCATCTTTTTTGTACTTTTCTTTGATATTGTGTCATAGCTAGATAGCTGCATACGCAATTAAAATCTGATGCAAAAAAAAAAGGAGAATTATTGGACTGATTTTGGTCGATACTACCGGATTGCTGAGATCCCTCGACTACATAATTCACGAAGAAAATAATCAAGGCCATTCGAGACGATACCAGAATCAACTAAATATCGTACTCCCTCTCTATACGCCCAAAAATCTCTCAAATCCCCCCTATTTAATGTCGAAAAGCCATAATCCAACCCGCGAACCTTTCTTCCAGTACTGTTGGAGACGGGGAATTATCGGAGATGGCCAATCTCAAGTTGCTGAGTATGAACTTCCGATGAAGAAACCAAAGCCTCTAATGAAATACGGGAAGGATTCTGGGCCTTGCAAGCTTTGGAAGGGTATGATCTAGAGGGTTGGCAGAGGCAGTCATTCTTTTCCGATGAGCTGGGCTCACTAGGTGTTGTTAGCTCGTCGAGTAGAGTACATAGACTAAGCTATCCAGCACATAACTCTCGTAGATAAAGGGTGCACGCCGGAACGACGTAGATTAAATTCAAAAAACAAACTACGCGTCGTATTAGCGCTCAGATGGGCCAAACAGAGCTAATGAAACTCACGATCGCATCGTTCTACGCTCAAGGATTTAATCAGCAAAAATGCCGACCTGTCTTCGGAATTTGTGCATTACATGTATTATGAAAGAAAAAGACTAGCCATACAAATCCAAGGCTCTCTGGCTTTTTATTTCATGATACTGCTCCGATTACATTTGTGGTTTTTCAAGGAAACCCGTAATACGCGCCCAGCTATTAAACGCATGAACTCCCTCCACTTTTGAGCCCACGATATGACGGGAAAGAAAATTTGACCCTCGTGGAGCTGAGACTGGTACTGTCCGACGCGGCAATAGAATAAGTGGTCGGGGACCTCTGTCCCGCATGAGCCGGTTTGGATAGTAGTTTCGTGCTCAAATCGCCGTGTCCAGATCGCGTAGCTAGTAGATATCTGAGCGTGCGTCGTTTTAGATGGGAGAGCTCAATGGTGATAGTGGTATTAGATCCAATACTTAGCCCCCTATATTTAGACAGCGAGTTTTGAGCCCAATAAAGTGCGACGGAAGCGTCGCATTAGGCTCTGATTTTACACCTCGCCATCAAAATAGAGAGTGTCAAGAATAGGGCTTTTGTTGTAATATTATTTTTCATTTAACGCCGTGCAAGCTCACAACACAACCGTAAGGTCTTGTATTGGACAGCTGAGTCTATATAAACTACCTGGCATCTATAGTTACAGTACACTTATTTTCAGTAATATCTGCGTAAAGGAGCTCACATGTATAGAAGCTGAATAGCGGCTGTATGTTCGTATAAGTAGCGAGTGTTCGGCACACATAACTAATAATATGAGCCAATCCAACCTCATTACCGTTCAACTCATAATTCAGATCACATCAGTCTATCTATTAGAAAAAATTTAGTATTCCTAATCATACTAACCTGGGCTTATGATTATAATACTGCTGCATGATAAATTGTCCAAAGTCATCAGTAACCCCGTCCTTCTATCAAACAACTGACGCCGTTTCCTTTAACACATCCAAGCAATCATAACAGTCTTGTTTTTAACAGAGTTACAAGAAATCTATCCCTATTTTTACCTCTGATTCGTCGTACGGATCGATGGCGCAATCTGCGTGTGTTGATGAAAAAAAAACTCGAATATGTCTTGTCGATACCGACGGATTTGGACATTTCACTGATGATGGATTTCTCGAAAAATGGGAGATGTCCATCCGAGAAAATGGCGGGATACTTCAAGAGGCTGCTCGACAACTGCAAACTTTTCAGTCGCCAGTGGCATTTCCAACAGAAACTGTTTATGGGCTTGGGGCCGATGCGACGAACAGTCAAGCAGTAAAGGGTATATTCCGGGTTAAAGGACGGCCATCTGATAACCCGTTGATTGTTCATGTCTGCGATCTTGTCATGCTTCGAGATATCTTAATACCTGGTTATGCTGCAAAATTTGATAAAGGTCTACCTCTTCCGTCTGATCCAATACCAGATATTTACAAGCCCCTTATACAAAGATTTTGGCCTGGACCACTCACCATCCTCCTAAAAGTACCACCAGAAAGTCAACTAGCGCCCGAAGTCACAGCTGGCTTACCTACGTTTGGTGTGCGCATGCCTGACTCCACTCTAGCCCTCTCACTTATCTCTTTGGTTGGAAAGCCGCTCGCTGCGCCTTCTGCCAATGCGTCCACAAAACCTTCACCTACAATGGCTCATCATGTCTTACAGGATTTAGATGGGAAGATTGACCTAATTTTAAGTGAGGGAGCTTGTGCTATAGGTGTAGAAAGTACAGTTGTCGATGGACTGTGCGAGCCTCCGGCCATTCTCCGACCAGGTGGAGTTAGTTTGGACGAAATCAGCGAATGTGCCGGCTGGAATCATGTTGTGAAAGCTTACAAAGACAAAAGCGAGCTTGGAGCAAAGGCTCCGAGGGCGCCGGGAATGAAATACAAGCACTACAGTCCTAGAGCTCCAGTAATTTTATTCGAATCTGAACCCTCACATACAATTCTTTCGGATAGTGACTACCAAAGCAAAGGCCCAGTTCCAGAGGCTGTCAAAGAGGTTTTAAATTCATACTTCCATGATTTGGATTTGAGTCAAATGTCATCTATAATCAGAAAGGTAGGAATTATTTCGACAAAGTACTGGAACTTTTGTGGCGAAACTGATAGTATCACTCAATCACTTCCATTGAATTATTTAAAGACTTCTGATATTGAAGCCTCCGCAAAAATTCCAACTAATTATTCGATACAACAAGGGGAACTACGTCAGTTTCTAGATCAGGCCTTTAATACTACTTCTCCAAGCAAAAATTCAGGGAATAGTATAGCACCAGAAAAAATTGCAGACTTTTCCAAGATATCTCTAGGTTCAGACAGCAAGTTTATTGCACGAAACCTATTCGCAGCTCTAAGAGATTTGGATCAGATTGGTGTAGATGTAATATTAATCGAAGGAATCAAAGATGTTGGTGATATCGCGGCAGCTGTTATGAATCGCTTACGAAAAGCGGCCACTATTGTTAGTTGCTGAATTTTTGGCCAGCTAGTGCTGTGAAATTGAAAAAAAGGTTCAAAAAATATTGGAAATATACTTACGGCTTATTTCATTAGACTAAGTGTGAGCGTAAAAAAACTTGGATATTCAGGAAATAATGATCCCTCAGCACTGACGGTATAAAGCGCTTTGATTGAAGTAACTACTAAATTAAAACTAAGTACTCGACTTTTGATCACGTATGTATCAACAGCATGGTCTACTTGATAGCCCCAGTTATTCTAACTCCTAACACTAGGTGATACAAAAAGAATGAAAAATTATGCAATTTTTGTCTGTTTAAAATTAGTGAATGGACAAAGTATCTTTTCATAAAAGGGGGAGTAACCAAGAAACTGTACGGTTTACGGGGGCTACAACATTTCCAGCTAGGGCTCTTCATCCTCACTACTATACCCTTCCGCTAGTGGAGCCAAATAAATTACCAGTCTCAAGTTTAAGAGGGCATGTCGTTACGTAGTCCCATATTTATCGGATAATACAGCTATTCTTTAGTCTGAATCAAAAATTGAGTTCATTTTTTATCTCCCTGTGATGATTATAGCGGGCGCGCACAGTTATTTTCATAATATTTTAATTTATTGTGCAGCTATCTAGCTATGACACAATGTCAGAGATAGAGTTTATAAAAGATGACTTGGCATAAAAATAGAGCACTCATGCCTCGGATTTCATTTGCAAGTACCACTGCCAATTTATGGCGGCTTTTTCCTCACTCCAAGTCAACCCTCATCCGTGAATACCCACCCAGGGAAACGTCTCAAAAACCCTGAGTTATCTACACATGCCTCCATCATCCGTTAGTCTTTCTCTGTGCGAAACATGGTTTAAGGCGTCTCCTTCCCAAGTGTAGATGTCTAGACTATTCAAAATATACCAGAGATCACCTCCAGGAGACGAGCCCCAATACCTTCCATCGTTGGCTTATTTTTATAATGTTAGCTGCACTCTTTCAAGGTTGCATCAATGCTTAAGGTCATCTTACTGATCAATCCTGATCCCTCTCTTTTCACTGTTAAGTGCTGTTAGTGCAACCATCTTGTATGCTCTGTATTTCTAGAATACCCAAGATGAATCGCATTCGGATGGAAGTCGAAAGCAAATACCAGAATTTCTACACTCGACGGCTTCTCATCATTTTCTGTCCTATTCTTCTCACGCGAGACTTCCGACTCGACCATACCACACACCATATTACCTTAATGGTCGATTAAGGAGATGCTTAAACTTCAAATAAGAGCTTTCCTCATCAATCATGAGTTACCCTCCAAAATTAAAGTAGGGCGCTACATTTATCCATAATTAAGAAACCAAATTAAAAAAGATGTGGCTCGGGTTTTAGCTTGGGGAGGGCATCTAATGTTTGGGGATCTTCAACTTGAAGAAGGAAAGGTGGCTGTGACTTGAAAGGAAGTAGGGAAGAGTTCATCGATAGGCATGCGGGGTCTGAATTCTTTTGACGGGGTTTCAACTTTGAGAAGCTTTTGGGCGCCAAGACTAAGGTCTGGCATTATACTTTGGACACTTCGAAAATAGGATGCGTCGCGCTGGCCGTAAGGAGTGGAATGAATAAATGAAAGTTTAATCGCGACGGGTACAAGCCCTGCACCCAGAGAGCATGACGCGGAGAAGACTAGCTTCTCCGACAACTATATACGACGATAACTCAGTTTGTCATTTGGACTACTCATGTAGTGGGAGCATTCGTTGATACCACTCGAGACCTTGGTGCTAGGGACTTTCACTCTTCCCTCAACAATTAATATCCACCAAAGGGAAAACAGGAAAACCTTTGGCTACCCTAACATATCTTTGTCATCTTGTATATAGCCACCGCTCGAGATATGGCCTCATAGTCCTCCCTTTCTCGATTGAGGTAGGCGTTCAGGCAACGCAGAATTTAATTCGGAGAGATGACGACCAGGAGGCGGACCAAAACACATTCCATCGTTGCCTATTTTTAGAGTGTCGGTAGGACTATCCGAAATCGTTGTCTTTGCACCCACAGACACCCTTGAGTTGAAAACACTCGAAAAAATGTGCGTCCCAGCGTGCCAATTTGTGACCTCTTCCCTCGGTCGTCCCACGTTCCAGCTGCCTCTCCTCCCTCAAGATTTGAAGCCCGATTAGAGCAACAGTCCCCCATAAACCAAGACCCGAGCTTTGTAGATTATGACTTGAATTCTTCCTCGCGGGTATAGTTAACATCGTATGTTCATAATAGGAGATGGCCGATTTTTGATGAGGCCAATTCCCGATTGCAATTAGTGCAACTACTTATTCAGTCGTGATGGCGAGTTTATTTGGGATATGGGTAGGTTGAGGAAGTTGCGTGAGAAGGATAGGGCCGATATTGATGAGAAGTAGCCGTTTTTAGATATACTTCGCATCGCTTTCGACTTCGATCCGGATGCGATTCTCCTTGATCGCCCCAGGCATGTAGAGCGTACTGAGCGATCACACCCTTACCACTGGAAGGTGAAGAATTCATCTTTGCCGGCCCGCCTCCTGGTGGTGTTCTCCGGTATAGTTTGAGTAGCCTAGGCACCTACTCCACTTGGAAAGGGGATGCCCCAGACCACATTTCGCGCGGAGAAAAGTCAGTGGATGATGGAGGTATGTCTGGATAACTCAGGGGTTAAGAGACGTTTCCCTGGGTGGGTATTCACGGAGGGCTAACTCGGGCCGAAGAAAAAGCCGCCATAAATTGGTAGTGGTACTTGTAGATGATTCCCAAGGTATGAGTGCTCTATTTTTATGTTGAATCATATATTCTAAACTTCATCTCTGACATTGTGTTTTGGCTAGCTAGCTGCGTACGCAATTCAAATCTGATGCAAACCAAAAATACCCTACGTGTGCGTATATTAAGGCCAATCGACAAAACCCCCTATTCAATCAGCATAACCACAAGTCTGCGAATAGGGCCCTCTGTGCGAGGCTTCTGCGAGAGGATTCAACCCCACACTGCTTGGGCCGATGGCATGTTGAACTTCACTAGACGCGCTAGGTTGATGAGTTGGAAGCCGACGTTGTCGTTTAGTTTGACAAACGCCCAGGGTAAATGCTGGCCTGGTATCTAATTCGGGTTCGGAAGATCCTGGCCAACTAATGATAGTCTTGTCGTGGAAAGACAAGTACAGGCAGCGGGTGGAACTGAAGGTAGGATTAGCCGCCCCTGGCACGCGTAGATGGTACGGGTACAAATCCTAACGGCGAATCTATTCGGCGACCGCAGAGAAAACCATGATATATCTAGTTACTCCAAACCTGCTCGAGCAGCGGCGCGCGAAGGATTGTTTTGACCCCAACGACTTCCCCTTCCGGACCTCATTCTCGGACAACACCATTTCCTATACTTTCAGACAACGCTGTTCGTGCTCGGCAGCGAGAACTCGACATCAAAGAATTTTCCAAAATTCGGCATTTGCTGCACTGTTTCGATAGACGTTATGAGATGCTGAAGGAGACGACGTCGAGTTTTATATTACATGAGCCGGTTTTCAACTGTCAAGATCTCACTATCGTTGAATTCTCCGAGAGGGGCCGAGTAGCTACCTGTAGGATGTTGATGTCACTCGCCAACCTTCATTAGAGTCTCGCCTCGACCCCATCCATGCCCTACTTCATGCGGCGACTTCCATAATTATCAGCAAAGTGTCGGAATGCTTGAGTGGTATTTATATCACACGCTTTCCATAGCAGTAATAACATGTCAGGTATCTTGGTGTCTGACCTGTGGCAGACGATGTGTATTTGAGATTGAAGAAAAAGATAACTCGGTAAAAACAACTTGATTGTTGAGAAATAAGTCTAATGCATTGCAATTCCAGGATCCTCATGACCCTTATTATGGGTCTGAGTTGTCATCATTAGCCATGAGTTAGGAGAACCGGAGAGCAAGATACCCTGTACAATTAGCTTGTTTATCACGTGGTTATTGGGTTGTTTTGTTAGCATGCACGGACCCTCACTCAAGATGTAAATCTCGAGTGTTGGATCCGTTTTGATGGATAATTATTTTATACCTCTAACGAGTTGATTTCATAGACAAGTCTACCTTCCATGTTTTATATTAGAACTCCTTAAAGTGATCATTACACAATACAAGGACTAAGTTTTTAATAGGTTATGACCACCGGTGCCCAGACTTTTCTCAAGTAGCTCCAACGAACGAGGGTGCTAAAGAAATCAACAACGATTGGAGTAGCGCAAACGAACGAGAAGGCGAAAGACGCGCAAGACACGAACGTTTACAAACGAAAGAGCGCCAACGGACGAGAGCGCTAAAGACTACGAAAGAAAGTAATTTTATTAAACGAAGAAAAAGAGGAGGAAATAAATTACCACTGACAATGGGTTCAGACTACGAGAAACGTGAGGCACTCATACTCTCTCGTCAAAATCATGATAAATGGTTCCGCAAGGTAGAATTTAAGTCAAAGTCAAAAGGTTACTTCTACGTGACCCACACGACTAAAGCAAACATTTGCTTGGATAAAGCGAGAGGGAGGCTCTTCCATTCAGCCCAAAGATGAAGCCGAATGTTCTAGTACCACGTCATCAAAAAGAAAAGAAAATGAGAAAAGAGATCCATTGGAGCAAATGACGTCAAAATTTGAGAGATTAGGGGGATCTTGGAACAGTGAAAAATTAAAGATATTCGAACAAGACACCGCAAAGTTCTTTTCTTATATCTCAGATCTCCTCAGCGACGACGATCAATCTGTTTTTGACGAGTTTGACAACGCGATTGATGTCTGGAATTTTTTAAAGGACAAATACAACAAGATCAGTGAATCTACCGCCTCAAATTTCATGTCTAAAATCCAAAGCTTCCCCAACCAGTTTGAGGTGGAAGAGAAAGGTATTCACAGCGCTTGGGAAACTTTGAAAGGTTACAGAAGGAAACTCATCGCCGCAGATGAGTCCTTCATGTTCGCCTACCCAGACAAAACACTCTTTCTTATTCTAGGGAAGACCCTGCCATCTAAATACTCCTCAATTCTTGATAGTTTTCGCGGTAATAAATGGACTGTCGAAGAAAAATTAAATATTCTCATAGAAAAGGAGGAAGACAGCAGAGACCATGAGATTGCACACCCGGCTTTTGATAGAAGGCATCACCAGCGGCAGCGCCGAAACTCTGACATCACCATGGAAAATACCCCAGATGCTTTCGTTGAAATGCGTTGCTATAAGTGTCACGGGTCCAACCATATATCGCGCAATTGCCCTTATGCAAAAGCGGCCTTGGAATACGCCATCACACTTCGAGAGAAGGATGAAAAGAGGGCCCATAAAAAGGGGACAACAAAGCTAAGGTCAAAAAAGGCATCCAAACCAGAAAAAAAGAAGACTACCCACAAGATAACCAGATCGACACCCAAGGGAAGGCATGGCTACGCCGCTTATGAAGAAACTTCGGATTCAACTTCTCACGATTCCACAAGCGAGGACTCGCCCGAAGAAGAATCTGAATCCGACTCAGATTTCCATAAGCCACAGAAAGTGATGCTTACAAAAGAACTTATTAGTAAGAGCACCCCAGCTGCTTGGGTACTTGACACAGGCGCTACGTCTCCAATGACTGATCAAATCCATTTATTTAGGGGAAAACTGAAAAATATACTTCCTACCACTATACAAGTCGGGGGAGGTACATTAACATCGAGTCATCGGGGAACTGTAGTAGTCAAATGTGCCGATGGTTCATGGGGGATAGCAAAAAATGTCTTCTACGTACCTAATCTTGGCGTAAATCTTCTCTCAGCAAAACGGCTCTGTAGAACTGGAATGGAAGGCCACTTTGACGAAAAGAATGTTTGGATCAAGGATGAAAATAAAACAATGATTCATGCAGTCCAAACTGACGGTCTCTACATTGTGAAACATATCGCAACTGAACTCAGAGGAAAGTCCTTGGACACAAGGGTAATAAAACAAGTAGCATGCCCCGCGACCCATAAAGCGCCTGACAATAACCTCCCAGCCACATACCGTAAAACCAGCTTGAATTACTACCGTGATACCTCTATAAAATGCAGAGATAACCCTGATTTCTCAGACAAAGACCCTGACCAATCTGATGATGACCCAGCCGAGACTAAAGAAAGAGCACGTTACCGATTAATGCATTGTCGATTTGGTCATTACGGCCCAAATATTATTAGTAAACTTCACAAAACTTCGAATATTGATCGTGTTAAAATACCTATCCCCGAAAAGAGAATTTGTAAGTCTTGTAAGATTGGAAAAATGAGAAATAAAATTAGCAACACTCTTGCTCAGCATAAGACAGAACCATTGGAACTCATTTCTTTTGATGTAGCTGGCCCATTCCCTAAGTCTCTTCGCGGAAATAGATACTTCCTGCAGGTCATTGACAACTGGACTCGTAGAACTTGGTCTATCCCTATGAAGACAAAAGACCAAGCCATATCTGAATTAAGAAAATTAAGGGTTAGAGAAGAACGACAGACGGGAAGGAAACTGAAATCGACCAGATCCGATAACGCACCAGAACTCAAACACGTAATGTTGCAATGGGAACGAGAAGATGGAGTTGTTGCAAACTTTACAGCCATCGCGTCATCGCATCAAAATGGCCCCGCTGAACGTAGTATTCAAACTGCTGAGATGACCATCAGGACAATGATTGATGATGCAGAATTACCTATAGAATTTTGGGACGAAGCAGTTGAATACGACTCATACATCCGAAACAGACTTCCCCTTGGACCTATTATTGATGGAAGCCCTTCATCTCCACTTGAAGCCTATACGGGAGTAAGGCCAAACATCGAGCACATACGACCTTGGGGCTACAAAGCTTATGGGTACGTCAATCCAAAAACACTAGAAGCTAAAGGAAGACACGACAAATTGGTTGTACGGGGAAGAGAGGGTGTCTTCATGGGTTTTTCCGAGAACACCGAAAAACACACAAAAATCTACGCCCCAGACCTAGGTCGAGTAGAGCGAGTAAATGCTGTATTAATAGACGAAAAAGTAAAGGGAGGAATGATCAACTTGAGGCTAAGAGAGGGCATCGTTACATCTCAAGGAACCACTAACCAATTACCTCTGAGAAATAATAGAGGTCGCCCCAGCAAAGATAACGATAAATCGGGGGCTAAAATATTCGAAGATGTGATGATCGATGTGCCACCTTCTCCAGTATTAACTCCACCACCAGCTCCGTCACCAGCTACAATTCCATCTCCAATACCGTCTCCAATACCGGACCCGGCAACGGAAGCAGCCCCAGTATCCAATCCAAAGCCAGCACTTACTACGGCATCTCCTTCACCTTCTCCTACGACACATACTTCAGAACCTACCGGAACGTCCAATAAAGAAAAACGGAAACGAAAGAAATCCCAGAAGAGAAAAGAAAATAAATTGTCAGTACCACCATCAGGAACCATAGTTGAAGAAGATAATCATGGTGACACTGGTCCAATCTTAAGCGAGACCAACAACGCCATCCAAGGCGATAAAGACGACCAGATCAAAATTGATTCGAATAGGAACAGTACCATCGAAGCAATCCAAGATTCAGAACCATCCCAGACCCCAGAGCGAAATTTCGAATCAATGAATTTACCATCAGTCCCTGAGCCTAGATATTTCTTTCGGAAAAGGCGTAAAAGTAATACAGATTATTACGACGAGGACAAACAAATTAAAAGAATACGAAGAGCGTTATTAGCAAAAATATTCTCTGATATGGAAGAACATGAAAATATTGAAAGAGCAACCGAAAGTTCATTCTCAGCGAGACATACCTTTTCAGCTACTCCTAACGACCGCAAGCTTAAAGCTTCCATCATACAGGCTTTCTACGCGATTTTCACCAATCAATCAGATGTGAATAAGGAATATGCACTCCCCACGAAAGTTATAAACGGTATTCCGATACCACGTACGTATAAGGAGGCCACAAATGACAAGATTCACGGCCCATCGTGGAAAAGAGCTATACTAGATGAAATCGATGCACTAGTTTCAAATGGAACATGGGAAGAACATATTCTGCCGGACGGGGCAAACACAGTCTCGACAAAATGGGTTTTTACAATCAAATCAAAGAAGGATGGGTCTGTAGAACGCTACAAGGCCCGCTTAGTAGCAAGAGGCTTTAGTCAACAATATGGAGTCGACTACACCGAGACGTTTGCACCTACTGTTAGGATGGACACTTTTCGCCTATTTCTAGCAATGGTGGCTAGATACGACTTGAAGTGCCACCATTACGACATAAAAAACGCCTTCACGGAATCCACATTGCAAGAAGAAATATATCTTAAGCCACCAGAAGGAGTAGAAGTCTCAAAAGGAAAAGTACTTAAAGCCCTTCGCAGCCTTTACGGACTTAAACAAGCCGGTAGAGACTGGAATCTACTCCTGAAAAGCTTCCTCGTATCAATTGGGTTCACACAAAGTCTTGCGGACCCATGTCTCTACGTCCATCACAAAAGAAATATTTGGATTCTCGTGTACGTTGATGACATCGCCGCAGCAGCAAATGATGACAGTAAACTTAATTGGTTTTTCAAAGCGCTCTCTCAACGATTTAATGCCAAAAATCTGAGGGAGATTGAGAAGATTCTTGGCATAAGAATTACAAGAGACCAAAAAAATCGCACCATTTACCTTGACCAAGAACAGTACCTGTCCGCAGCTCTTGATCAATTCGGCATAACGCATGCAAAACACATGAGCAAGAAGATCCCTGCAGCAGACTACGAAAACCTTCGCCCAGCAAACGGATCAGATGAACGAATCAACGCAACTGAATATCAGAGAGGAATTGGGAAATTAATGTACGCAATGGTATTAACTAGACCTGATATCGCTTTTGTTGTTGGTCGACTATCCCAATTCATGAAAGACCCCGCAGTGCACCACGGAATAGCTCTCAAGAGCCTCATGCGATACCTACGTTCAACAGTCAAACAGAGACTCCGATTCGGACCAGGGGGAGCATATTCACAGCAATTTGCCGTTTACACTGACGCGGATTGGGCGACAGATAAGATGGACCGGAAGAGTATCTCCGGGGGAGTCTGCATGTACTATGGTGGACCCATTTCTTGGTCCTCAAAAAAACAAAACTCTGTTGCAACGTCAAGCGCCGAAGCCGAATATATTTCACAAGCTATGTACGCCAAACAAGGCCAGTGGGCCGCACAGATCCTCCGCGATTTAGGAATGCCCCAAGTTATCAACGTAAACGAAATGACAGTACAAATGTATGGAGATAACCAAGGAGCCCTAGCACTAGTCAAGAACCCTCACCTGCACGAGAGATCAAAGCATATCGACATCTGTTTCCATTTCATTCGTGACCTGGCCGAAAAAAGGAAGCTCGTAATTGACTATGTACCCACAAGCGAGATGATAGCAGATGGACTGACAAAACCTCTTCAAAGAGTGGCATTCGAAAGATTCAAAAACCAGCTTGGACTAGTGGGAGGATATGAGTAATGGAAATTGCCTTGAGGGGGAGTGTTGAGAAATAAGTCTAATGCATTGCAATTCCAGGATCCTCATGACCCTTATTATGGGTCTGAGTTGTCATCATTAGCCATGAGTTAGGAGAACCGGAGAGCAAGATACCCTGTACAATTAGCTTGTTTATCACGTGGTTATTGGGTTGTTTTGTTAGCATGCACGGACCCTCACTCAAGATGTAAATCTCGAGTGTTGGATCCGTTTTGATGGATAATTATTTTATACCTCTAACGAGTTGATTTCATAGACAAGTCTACCTTCCATGTTTTATATTAGAACTCCTTAAAGTGATCATTACACAATACAAGGACTAAGTTTTTAATATTGATTCTATTTTCCCGGAACTACAGATCTATATATACAAATGAATATGATCATAAGGAAAATAAAAGACTTGACCATCCAACTAATTTTAGGTCATTCTAATTGAATGCTGTCGAGTTAAAAATGTAATTTGCCTAACATAGATTTGTAAGATTGCGAGACTGAGTATACCTAAGCTTAGCCCTTACTCTTTTTTTTTGCATCAGATTTTAATTGCGTATGCAGCTATCTAGCTATGACACAATATCAAAGAAAAGTACAAAAAAGATGACTCAATTTACAAGAGGAGCACTCATGCCTCGGATTTCATCTGCAGGTACCACTACAAAGTTATGGTGGCTTTTTCTTCACCCCAAGTCAACCCTCATCCGTGAATACCCACCCAGGGGAACATCTCAAAAACCCTGAGTTATCCAGACATGCCTCCATCATCCATCAATCTTTCTCCGCGCGAAATGCAATCTGAGATGTCTCCTTCCCAAGTGGAGTAGGTGCCCAGGCTACTCAGACTATACCGAAGAACACCACAAGGAGGTGGTCAACGGCATAGTCCATCGTCGGCTTGTTTTTATAGTGTCAGCTGCACTCTCGCAAGCGAAGCCTTGGCGCGCCCAAAGCCCAATTCGTAAAACTCCTTGCCCAAATTCGAAATTTCACGCCCTTCGAAATTATATCCTTCCTTTTCATCATCAAGTAAACTTGTCCTGATCCCCCTCACGTCCATCCCAAAGAACTGTCTCCCAGATTTATGCGCCACGCTTTGTTTCCTCCGTCGGGTGTAAATATCGGTGTGGGCGTGTATTTGGTGGTCAACTAAGGCCAGAGAAAGTCGACGAGAGGTGTGGTCATTGGGGTGAGGATGTACTATGTCGTACTTTAAGACTTGATGAAGCTTAGTTGAGAATCGGATCCTTTGGGAATGAAAGATTGACATGGAGTAATTTGAATTTTTGCCTCGTGGGCCAACTTCTTTGATATTGCGAAATTTGACTGAACTTGGCTCTGGGAGATAATTTCACTCCCAGGTTCGTAAAGGACACCGCGTACAGGTGTTCAGTCTTGCCCTCCTTAGCCCTTACTCGCAACAATACATACGAGTAAGCTTTCGTGTGATTCTCATCACCCAGCCTATATTTAGCAATCTTGGCTGTTACCTCGTCTTCCAATCTATTCTAATATTTACGCGCATAGCGAATAACTTATTCGACATAACAATTGGTGATTAACATGTATCTTCATTCTTGTCTCTTTATCTCAAGGAAACACGTATGTACAGCAGTAATCCCTCTCTCCTAACGCCATTCCTAAACAGGTCACTCATTACCCATCAACATAATTAGTCATCATTTCTAAGATTAGATTATTATTATAGTCCTAACTGAGACTTAAACAATGGAGGACTCCTAGAATCTACATTAGATACTGGCTAATTTTTCATGTTCAAATTGGATTGTCTCTAACTTTGCTCTCATAGACAGTGAGGGTCATTTCTAAGATAATACATGAAAGATCATTATGCCATTAAACATTTACCTTGCATGTTTTACTACCTCTGCAAGTCAGTGACAAAACAGAGCTTTAAACTTCATTACTTTGCTCCTGGGTTTGTCGTGGGACGGGCCGCAGAGCATGAGATGATACCCAGAGTCTTAGTCTGGAGAAATAGCAGCGAGCTCGCTTAGCCTAGCGTTCAAGGTTCTCGAGTAGACCGTGTGGTTTGGAAGCCAAGATTCGTAAAGTTTTATGGTCTTGATTGCCATGCACACTGTTGAAATTATATAAATTACTAGAGGCCAACTAGATTGATATACATGCAAATGATGTAGAGCGTCGACTAGAAAGAGAGATTAACAGTTGTCTGTTTCACTGCAGGCATTTATTGATAAGTCTAGTTTAGTGTAATGATGGAGAGTTTTGTTTCCCGAATCACCTACATTTAAGGATATTTTTGAGAGTTTATTTGTCTCTTGAGTCTATAATTATTTACAGACGTATAGATCTCTTCTATGTACGGGCCAGTAATATGTGTCTCGGGTAGTGTACGCCCTCCTACAAAATTTTCGTAGTTCTTCCGTGAGATACGTTCTCTAGTCTTTCTTTCGTAAAAGGAAGAGGATGGAAGCATTGTACAAGCTGTAACCTGGGCCAGAGGGGTGCCCAGTGTGCTAGGTAGGCGTAGACTCAAATTGCACACTAATGAACACATACATACAGGTCTTCATTGAGTACACACTAAGAGAAGCCGTTATCCCATCATTATCTCACCTCTCCAGCCAACGAAACGATGGCCATTTGCGGGTGTAGCTGCAGGGAAAAGTCTCAAAAGCCACTGGGTGCGGGGCTCTCTTAGTACGAAGAGGTCGTCGAGTGACTCAAGTATTTCAGATGACCTCCTGGCTGGTAGATTCAGAATTGAAGGTTAGAGGAGACGAATGTGTCATCAGATTGCACACCCTTTTCTTGAGGTAAAGGAGGCTTTTACTTTACTTGTGTGGGCTTTTAGTTCGCCCGCCGGTAGGTGGCACATGTTGCAGTATGACGAGTGCTTCTTCAACTACTGTTATGGCGTTAGGCACCAAAGTTTATTTCCTTATTCCGAGCTTCATTGTAGTCGTCTTGATCGTCATATATCTTATCTAAAGTTTTTTTGAGGGAGAGGTAGATAACTCAGCTCAAATTAAAGAAAGTGTTACGCAACCACGGACCTGCATGCTCTAGGTGGGATATGGAATTCGTAGTAGTAGCACGGGCTGGTCTCGCGTTTTCGTCCCCCAATTTCAGGAGGTTAATATGACGAGGCACTCCAAAGATAGAGCCATCCGGAATTACACTGTGCTATCGCGCTGACCGTGTCCTAATCAGCATATCTCAAAAGGTTGAAAATTAATGGATAATCAGCTAACCCCTGTTCACACTATCATCGTAATTTATTTGAGCTAAAGATAGGAGACAGCTGCACTCGAGCCATAGTCCAAGCACCCTCAAACCCTGAGGGGGCAGGGACTAAAAGGAGGGCGGATAGGAGAGCTGCCCCTGCGTCTGGTTCAGGAGACATTGACCGAGGCGATGGGACCACAACGAATTGAGGATTCGAAAAATCAAGCGTAGGAGGACTGCCGTCGTTTTCCTGCCCGTGGTGCTTACATTTGCCATGGAAATGCCGAACAATTGGCTAATTGCCGTTCTGGCGGACAGCGAACGGGATAGTCGGGGATGGGGTGCTTGCTCGTTCAGACATTTGACTCGACATGGTCAGGAAGTCGGTGGCTGAGGAGAGGCTGGTGGTAGGGCGCGGGTGGCATTTGCTGGTCCGACGCTCGCACAAGAGGAGCGTGCCCTAGGTTAAGGTTAGCGATGAAGGGGATGAGGCCTGGAGAATGACAAGAGCGACTTGTCACTTACCGCTGTGGAGATGTTGATGACATGCAGGGACCTGCAGCATGATATAGAGGTCGATTCTCGCGTCTGCGGCGGGAAGGGGGGGTGTAGACGATCCGGTCTGCCGGCCAGCCGGGGATCCCGACACGGGCCGTAACGAGATGGCGAAAATGGATGTTGAGTGAGAAGATGCAAGAACTGTCAGAGCTCATAAACGTCCAAGTAGCGATTTAGATGTCTATGCGTAGATGGTCGGCGTAGCGTCACAGTCTCTCGTCCGGTGAGCGACGCGCCTCCCACCGGATGAGTCAGCCGGGCAGGCACACTGCGTGAGATCTTCAAGCTCATTTCGCATCAGCAAGAACCAGCCATTCAGAATCATGGGAAGCTCAGGTCTAAGACCAAAGGGGCAGTGCCGCAAGCTCATCACAACAACATATGGCGACCACGAGCCGAGGAGCTGCAATGCATGGTCTAGACCTCTGACCGCACAGCCAATCGCCCGCCCTTCAATCCAGCCTCAAACTGCCGTTTCTGCGACGGGTGACAATCGCCGCCGGCAGAGCGAGCGACGTGAGCAAGGAGCTTCCTCACCGTTGCACCCGCCTGCGCCGTGTTGATAGTAGAGATTGGTCGGCCCTTTATTCCCTGTAGCGTACAAATGCCTGCTCCCTAGCAGCTACGAGGTGGAGCGTTTGATGCCTCGCCGGTACTGTAACGCCGACTGGCACTTCCCGCCACGCTCCTTCGCCCCACTGAAGGTCCGATACAAACGGAAATCACGGAGGCTGAAAATAGAGGGGAATGGAGATGACGCTGGCAGAAGTGACAGCTGGAACTGAGCCGGCACCTCTTGGCTACAGCTCGTCGAGGCGGATGGAAACTCTGTTGATATTGCGAAAATGTCGTCGCGGCCTTGCTACGGCGGAATCTGCCGACACTCGAAGATGTTGGCTCTCGAGGGCGTAGATGCAGTGCGAAGAAGTAGCATCGTGGTGGCGGACGCACACCGCCAAATGCTGAATGTTTGCTTTTCCGGCCGCGCGCAAGCCCGAGAGCCCAGATGGCCTGGCCATTCTCCCTCGGCGCGGCATGCCGACCATCGAGGCTGACGGAAGCTTGCCTCACTCGCCCCCTGTGAGGGTGGCAGAAATATAAGGGCACCTCGGAGCGCTTGAGAGACGAGCACAACATCGCCTCACCATCCACCACTACCTCCTCATCTCTCCCTCGTTGACGAAGCTACTACATCTTCCTCCTCTCGACCTGCAATCCACTCAGCTCTCGTCAGAAAGTTACCACGACACGCGCGTCCCCAATATTCAGACTCGGCTCCGGCCTCGCCGCACTACTACAGAATGAAGATCTTCTCGAGCCTCATCGGCTTCTGCGCCGGCGCTGCCGCCATTAGCGTCTCCTTTGATTCCGGCTACGATGAGCGTGATCGCGGCCTCGACACCGTCAGCTGCAGCGACGGCAGCCACGGCCTTCTTACGCGCGGCTACACAACCCAGAGCTCCCTCCCATCCTTCCCGCTTATCGGCGGCACTTCCTTTATCAACGGGTGGAACAGTGCAAGCTGCGGCTCCTGCTGGACCCTTACTTACAATGGTAGCTCCATCAACGTACTGGCTATGGATCACGCCACCGACGGCTTCAATATTGCGCGCGCCGCTATGCAGAAACTTGCCGGCAGCGCCGGCGTCGCCATGGGCCGCATCGAAGCAACCTACACAGAGACGAATGCGAGCGCGTGTGGAATCTAGAATGGACCTCGCCCGCCACAATACACTAATACAACCACAACCCGAACTGCTGGGCAAACGGGTCCTACAAAGATCAAGAGGGCACGGACGGAGGAAAAGACGAGGAATGGATGGGTGAAAACTACAGTTCTGCCATTACCCTAATTTAAACTCCAGCAAGCCGCCATGCTACCAATATCGCGCGCCGTCCAACCTTGACCGTGACCCCGAGCCTTCCAAAGTGATGCAAACCCTAATATACCGTCTCCCATTCCCTAGCGACTGCAAAGGCAGAAAATGAAATGAAAAATGCTCAACTAGAACATGCTAGTTTATCCGTTGCATGTGCCAAAGTCCTAGATGATAAGAGTTGAAGATTAAACCTTGCCTACCCGTTCCCAGTCCGGTGGCTTCGCAAGCGCGTGGCCCTATCATCATAGATCCAGTCTAAGCACAAGGCGCTTGTAATGGGATTAATAAAATGGCGAAAAAGAAAGAGGGTATCCGTAGGTTAATAATATATGAAAGTCAAAATCTTTTTGAAAAACCGATGTGAGAGGATGTGCAAATGAGAATGTGCGGGATTAGTTTTATGCTAGGCCAATGGTCTGACTTTTCACGACGCCTTCGCTACCGGCCATGTAGAGGAAGGTCTTTTCGTCTTGCAGAACGGTAAGGCCGGGCCAAAAAGCGGGAGCTTTGAATACGGTTGATTTGACCCAATTGGCGCCATTGTCGGTGCTGGTGAGTAATTTAGCGTCGGCGAAGTCGACCCAATTGGTGCCTAATTTGGCGTTGGGGTCGTCTTCGTTTGTCATAAAGCTCACAACTAACGTCTGGCCGACTCGAGCAATCTGTGGGGCACCGGCATTTTTGCCTTCAGGCGCAGCGTAGAGGGTTTTACGATCACTCCACGTCGCGCCGCCATCAGCCGATGAGACGGTGTCGAGACGAAATGGTCCACTGTTATCGTTGGTTTCGAATACACCGAGCAAGTTATTTCCGCCCATCTCAGCAACGCCAATCATACCATCGCGCGATGCGTGCTCTCGCGCACCCGACATTGCCATTTCGGGTCCCCAGGTAATACCACCGTCGCGGGACGAGAGGATAACCGAGTCTTGGTCGACAGCCGATTGTTCATGAGAGAAGTAGAGTTGAAGAGAGCCGTCACCAGCGTTGCGGAGAAAGGGCTCCCAGACTCCGTTGTTTGTGGGCGTGGAATCAACTACAACGGCGTCGCAAAGAAACTGCCATGAGACGCCTTCATCATCGCTGCTGGACATGGTTATGCGGTATATAGTATCGGCACCCGCTGCATTCTGTGAGTGATTGCGATAGGCGAGTATGATGCGTCCAGAGGGCAATTGGATGGGAAAGGCGTTGTCGAGGGTTCCGCTGGAGAGGGGTTTTTGCGCGGCAGTGCCAAGGAACTGCCAGGAGGCTCCATTATCGCTCGAGGTGACGAGAGTGAGCACCTGTTGACCGCCGGCCGGAAAGGCAGTATATGATCCAATAATCTTGCCGTTGTTCAGGTAATTAGCACGAGGGTAGGCGGAGCCTCCATCAGAGACGGCAATAGTCACAGCAGCGCCCATTGGTGCTACGGCGGCAGCGGGTGGGGCGGGAACAGCCATGACGGAAATAGAGGAGAAGCTTAGGAGGTAGGCGAGAGTGCGGTGGTAGTTGGCGAACATGATGACACTAGTCTCGTCGTCGAGGGTTGGCAGGGGGGACGAACGTGGGTGTTTTGAGTAATCTGATGAGCTGACTTTCCTAGCAGGAGAGAAAGGAATAGTGTCGGCTGGAGAACTGAGGGACGAAGAATAAGGGCCAAACGTCTTTATGATATCTGGTCGTTGAGGCAGGAATTGGGATAGGCGACTGAAAGTCCCCGGTTGACATTGGAAACCCCCGATCCTTTCCGTAAGCTCATGGTAGAGGCTAGGTGGAGCCTCCACTGTTGATCATTAGGATCTGCGGCTCACAAAACGCTTGACTGACAGGCATGAGTAAGGTCCTATCCGCTATGACAAAGCCGATGTAGTCGAATGGAGCTAACCGCATTGACGGAGAATCTGGGGCAAGCGGGGGCCACTGGCGCACCGTCAATTCTCTTGGCGTGCCCCAGCCTCATTGCAATCAGCCTCATTCAGAGCAATCTGGGACATGTGGAGCGTCGAAGTGCAGACCAGCCGACGCGCCATCATGACCGTTGCCGTCCGGATCATACCAGCTGCAGTGATTGTGGGCTTGTCGAGCTGGTCTCCTGGGCTCCGGAGTCCATCTGACTCGTCGGCCGTCCCCTCCCCGCTCCCCTAACCCCCCTTTCCCCCCCCTGGCGATGCGGTGGAAAAGAAAGACGAGACCCATGTCTCGACCAATGTGTATGCCTTTCCGCGAACCAGTCACCTACGGCTGGACCTCTCTCAGGGAAATGAGGTCCCGATAATGAAGGCGGCCTGGTTGGGAATAGGAGGTATCAAGTCGCAAAGCTCTCGGCATGCCGCACACGAGATCCCTCGTCCGCCTCTGCTAGACGAGGACGGGGTCAATTCGAGGTCATTGACATGGCTTGACGATCTCGTGTGAATCGCCAGCGGGCGGAACGTGGGGGATAGCTGTCTGTCATGGCCATGCGTGCCGTATTTTCTAGCCATGGCGGGACAGCGCGTTTACAGCTCGGGTAGGTCTAGTCGTGACCGGACTTTGGCGCGAGTAGACACCGTTTCGGGTGGGCGAGTCCGGCACCGACCGATCCCTTTTTCCAGGGCCCCGCGTGATGCTAAATGATCTCGACAATGAACGTCGGTCCGGCCAGACTCGTCGGGGTCTGAAGAGTCAGGCTAGTCCTTGTTTACGTCGGGCCACGCTCGTCGCCATGCGCCCAATTCAGCCTTAGTCCGGACAACTGGAGTCACCCAAGCAACACTGGACTGACAACAGGCCTCATTCGTCGCCGGCCAGCTATCCTGGCGCATCATCATGTCTCGTCGACATATGCATAGAAAGCTAGCCCGGCGGCCGTGAGTTTCAAGTGCGGCATTGATACGTGCAAAGGTCCACGAATAAGTATATCCAAATAATTCAGCGGCGACGGTTGGCCCTGCAACTCGCGCCAGTTTCATGCCCCAAAAAAGACGTCTCCATGTCGCGCCTCGCGCCAGTGTCGTCGACAACTATGACTCGACGTGTCGGAGAGGGATGTCGAACCGGAACACGCTGGTCGGATGACTCGTTTACCCTTCCCATCTCCGACTAAGGTCAAAGCGCCCGTCCCTCCCGCTGACGCTCTATGGTCCACGAGGTCGCGATAACCTCATGCCTCTGACCAAGCAATGAGAATAAGCCGACGGCCCCGCATGGGGATTTTGGAAGGTCTCATCGGAAACTCAAGGCTCTTCCCCATGATTCGCGTCTGTGACTGTCGGCCAGAACGACGGGATTCAGGCCTGTTCCAATTCCGGTCACATGAGGCAAGTTTGGAGGGGATTATGCGGCGCAAGAGAGATGCGCGAGCCGGAGTAGAATCTCCAGATGGACGTCTTTGTGCATGACCATTGCCTGCATATGAGGCGGAGGTGCCGAGCTCAGTTGGTCCATTGCAGAGAACCATTCGTGTAATTAGCTGCGGACAATTACCCTTCTTGGATACATTACGGCCCAGCTACTTGTTGGGCCCTCTTGCCCAGATCTGGGGATACTCTCACGCTGCAAGGAGACAGATTTGCTTCGAGCCTGCCGCTGCCATTGAGAATGCTTCTTCGTTAGTGGGAGAACCACTGCCCTACAACGTGAAAGGCTAGGAACTGTCGGTTAAGGCCTTGTCAAGTGTACGTGATTTAGTACATCGGAAGGTGGTCTAAGGCGACGGCGACTGTGTCTGGAGATGAGATGCTACAGGAGTCATGAGTTCCCTTTTCTCAAATCCCGAACACAGATTGCTGCGAAAACCAAGTCCTCGGAAACTCCAGACTAGTTCGTCTGGGACTTGTGTCGCTCAGCCGCAATACGAAAACTGCTAGGGTTCCGGGCGATGGAAGACGACTCTTGGCCTCGGCAATTCTCTCCCTCTGGCCCCGTCGTCATTCCCCAGCGGCCGTCGAGCTATGCAGACGTCCTCCCGCGTGAGCTGTATCGGCGCTTCGCGTGCTCATTGCGAGTGACCTCTTGCCACTGTCAAAGCCTCGTCCGCAATCCTGGGTCTAGAAGCGAAAAAAATTTAGAAAAAATCTTGGGTCTACATGGGCTGCACTAGCGCAACTTGTCACGCGGAAGTTTGGGAATTGCCGCTAATGGGGCCCCAGATAAGGCATCATCTTGCGCCGCATCAAGACTCACCATCATCCAGCATTGAGTGTCGCCGGACCGTCAGTTTTCGGTCCCTCTAGCCAATCGCCATTTGCAGACCGTATCGTTCTCTTGGCCTGCGCCGCCCTGTCCTGCTGTCACTGCAGATTTAATTTCTCGTGTCTCAGGCGATCACTTTGCGTTGATCGTGGGCAGACGACGCTCCTAGTACTTGCGCCAATGCATTAGTCTCTAGACCTCTTGGTTTGCGAGCGACCAGGCCTAGTGTCGCTTTGCCTGATAATCATGCACAAAGGGATGTGCAGCAGCAGCAGCAGCCTGCTCTTCGCTTGACGCACCATCCTTCTGCGGCGCCGGGTCGATGTAGACGTGGGTGAGCCGTTAGATTCTGACATCAATTCGACACGAGTGGCCTTGGCGCAGGGTCGGGTCGCGCGCTTGTCAGTAACTCCTTGAAGCATCTGCACAAGCCGAGCAGAGCAGCGACAACCCAGCAACATCCACCTCGACTCTCGGAAAAGAGTTCAGTCTAGATTCTCTGGATAACATGCTCTCGCGCAATAGTACGTACGTTCATGACCAGGGTGGCCTGCAAATAGGTAGGGCATTGGAAATCACGTGCTTGCTTAATCAGACGGGCAGCGTGGGAATGTCCGAGAGTCGAAGGAGGATGGCACCTAATCTACTCTATTCTAAAGGGTTGAGGATACACTCTCCAGCGCTTCCATATTTTAGATTGGACACAGATGTGTTCTCTTTTCTCAGTGGCTCCTGCTACCGGAGATCCTGAGCTCATGCTTGTCCAGTCACGTGTGGAGGGTGAGCTCCCAGCGAACAACGTGAGTCGGGTCTCCACTCAAACCCGGTAAAGGTATCCTCATCCTCATTAGCCCATTTAGGTCTCAAATACTTCTAGCCCAAGTCACCAATCGAACTATCCCGTGCGCAAATGCCAACGGTATCATGACGAACTTGGAGATTGTCATATCGGCTTTCTGGAGCTCGTTGAGAGACGGCAGAGGAAGCCGCCCTGGCCTACTTTCTCAACAAGACCGTGGTCATGGCAAGAGTGGAGTGAGGTATGAGCATTCAGAGCAAATAACCGGCATGTGCTAGAAGCATATGCCGGGGTGAATAATGGTCAAAGGTGTTAGGTCTATCATCTCCCGACTCTAGGCAGGTAGAGTCGTCTGTGTCCCTACCATCCACAGAAAGCCCTCCCGTCGAGAAGCGGTCTCGCCAGCAAACATCGTTCGTGGCCTTGTCTAATCAAAGATAGGACTATCTCACTACGCCTCTGCAGCAAAGAAGATTGCCGATACCCATTTTCCCTTTGATCGTGCGCCAAACAAGGATCAGATGGTGTACTCCTACCTCATCGAGGCTAATCTCCCAAGTAGATGAGGATAGCTTGGGTATCTATCTCATCTCAGACAGATGATCGCTGCTTCCATCCCGGCAAGACTTGGTCACATTATGTGCGAGTAATCTCTACAAGACGACAAAGGTATGCTTCAACTGGTAGGTCTCTGATCTATCAAGTTATCCCGATGCTTATAGACGACAGTAGAATGCTTCATACATGCACACACCTTACAAAGTGATCACCAGGAATAAATTGCAGAATTCTAGTGTAACCAAGGCTAACTCTACCACTACATAGTCCAATATGCTACAAAAATGGTTCTCCGTTCGATGGATACGGTCAAAGGAAAAGGATAGCTTACGAAAAGTGCTGATAATCATGAGTTATCAGTGAGCATTTATTACAGTGCCTTACTTCTTTTGCATACACCGACTTACCACTTCCATGTTGTCCACACCGCGTATAGTTTTAAAGACTCGCCTGAATTCTTTGCCGCAATAAGTTTGTATACAACGCTAAGCTTTTGCCGAGAATGAGAATGATTTCATTATGGATTATGTCATTGCAATACATCTTTCTGGTACAAATTACGTCACAGCTAAATTGAGGCCAATACTTTTGCTCACTCGCGCAAACTGGTGCCATAATTACTTAAGCTTCGAAGCTGCGCGAACTTTGCATCTTCTCAGTGTTGCTCTGCAAAGTCACTGTTCTATCCATCGCCAGCAAAAATCGAATATCAATCGATCAAACCGAGAGCTGTAGCTTCGCAGCCGACCATATCATTTTCTACATCAAACTACGTTCCGTCAATTTTAATACAGCTATTCTGTCACTAAAACACTTACTCCGTCCAAGGCCAACCGTTCTCTCGAGTATCATTAGCTCTATTTCAACGATAAATCTGACATGGCTGTACGTGCTAAAGATCTATTCTCGTATACAGTAGACTACCACGAGCTTTACTGCAACAAGTACTACGAAATCAAAATAGTTCGTGACATTACGAGTATCCATCCCCATAGTGAGACAAGAGCGCCATTTTAATACTACGGGGCTGGTGGTAAGATCAGCTCATGCGAAACCAGGGACGAATCGAGCTTACTAATGACACAGCAACCACGGCTAGTTAGAGCATCCGTTACCGCTAATACTTCGTCGCAAATTTCATTACGCTTTAATGGTGAAATTGGCTAGCCAATACCCAAAGAGATTAGTAAAGATTCTTTGTGAGACGTGTGACATTGATTAAAATTAGTACTCGGATTAATAGACTGCGCTAACAGAGATTTAAACTACCTTCAAGCACAGAGTTTCCCACACACCCACAACATGCTCTTTCTAGCATAATAGAAATATAGTAATCGTCTAACATCGGTTAAACTGTAAGTTTTTTTGTTAAAACCAGTCACTAAGAGTAGTGTCATCTTACGCATTTAACCCGAGGCCCAGTCGGGTCGAGTAAGCTATTAAAAAGAGGAAGAAGCTGGCACCATGTGAATGACTATTTTTCCAAAGCCCTGATCTGTGTGTGTGTGGAATCACGGCAAATTCAACAGTCCAATAGGCTTGTGTTGGATAGGCCGGGTTTCGGTATCTGATCAGATAACAAAAGTAAATTGGGTCAAGATGATGTTGTTCATTCTGTCTACGACTATGGTACACTATAAGAAAAGTATACGAGGCTGACGATTCAGCCTTGTAACCTTTCACCGTGCCGGACCCTAACTCTACTGCTTCCCCCCAATTCACAACGCCAAATCTACTACAGATGAGAGGTGACTAAAAATATCAAACAACAGCTTGATAAATGTATGATGAAGCTCTAGAACTCCCTCAGTTTCGACTGTGATACTCTAAAGCTCTTGTAACCTTTACGTCTTCTAATCTCAATGTTTCCATGACCTAGTACCCCCTGAAACCACCTATGAATTGTTGTCTTTATTGAATATAACCCCCCCCCCCCAAGTATATATTTTCGTATTTTTGCCCATTTCCTCTTTGTTCGGCTACCATTTCATTCATAACTCTTCATCACAAGATGTGCGTTTGTTGACACAAAACCGGGTTGAATGATACAGAGGCGCACCGTTCATGCCGTACCTAAACTAACACCTGTATAGCCTGGACACCTAGCCCACTTGAGACTTGTGTAGGTTGGTTCAAGCCCAGAAAGATCCATACATCGCCTTAATTCAGTTTAGTATCATATTGGTAGGATTATGAAAGCACACTCGGATAACCATAAGGCTTACAAGTCTTCCATAGTGTTAGGTATCATTGGAAGATATTACATACCACAAGGGCCAACGTCGAGCGGTACCTGTGGATGGAATCTCAATTTGAGTATTTCAAACATCAAAATTAGATACTCTTCATGGATTATTTATCATCCAAAATTGGATACACGGGCACTCATGGCGTCAAATTAGATTGTAGGAAAAATTAATATGTTTAGGTTTTAACCTCGGGGAGCTCTTAATATTGCAATCTATACCCGTGTGGCGCTATACAGAAAGTCCTTGACTCTATTATTCCTTGGGTCTCATAATAATGACACACAGGATATCTTTCAAGCCTGGGCCAGTTACGTGACTTTTTTTCACCATGCTTAAGTAGTCTTTTAAAAAAATGTGGTAAAACTGACCAACTGTTCTACGTTTCCATGAAGTAAACGTAGGCAATAAAGATAGTGAAAATCCGTTTGAATATAGTCCTAGAAAAAACCTGAATTTGCCCACTAACCTGTGTAGGTGACGGGTCATGACTTGTCTTGTATTCGGAGTTGAAGCCTTTGCTAATTTTTTTTTTTGCATCAGATTTTAATTGCGTATGCAGCTATCTGGCTATGACACATTATCAAAGAAAATTACAGAAAAGGTGACTCAATTTACAAGAGGAGCACTCATGCCTCGGATTTCATCTGCAGGTACCACTACGAAGTTATGGTGGCTTTTTCTTCACCCCAAGTCAACCCTCATCCGTGAATACCCACCCAGGGGAACATCTCAAAAACCCTGAGTTATCCAGACATGCCTCCATCATCTTTCAACTTTTCTCCGCGCGAAATGCAATCTGAGATGTCTCCTTCCCAAGTGGAGTAGGTGCCCAGGCTACTCAAACCATACCGGAGAACACCACCAGGAGGCGGACCACAACACCTTCCATCGTTTGCTTGTTTTTATAGTGTCAGCTGCACTCTCACAAGCGAAGTCTTGGCGCGCACAAAGCCCAATTCGTAAAACTCCTTGCCAAAATTCGGAATCTCACGCCCTTCGAGGTTAAATCCTTCCTCCGTATCATCTTGTCAACTTGTCCTAATCCCTCTCACGTCCATTCCAAAGAATTGTCTCCCAGATTTGTGCGCCACGCTTTGCTTCCTCCGGCGGGTATAAATATCGGCGTGGGCGTGTATTTGGTGGTCAACTGAGACCAGATAAGGTCGAAGAGAGATGTGGTCATTGAGATGAGTATGTACTTGGTCGTACTTGTAGACTTGATGAGACTTAGGTAGAAGTCAAACTCGTTGGGTGCGAAAAAACAACGTGGAGGACTAATTTGAATCATTGCCTCGTGGGCCAACTTCTTTGATGTTGCGAAATTTGACTGAACTTGGCTCTGGGAGAATATTTCATTCCCAGGTTCGTAGAGGACACCGCGTACAGGTGTTCAGTCTTGCCCTCCGAAGCCTTTGCTGACTAGACCTATGGCCTCCAAACACAAACGGTTCTCCCGAATCAACAGTGTGGAAAATAAAAATATTCTCACCCCCCCCAGGAACTACGTCCCAGCTCTAAAGCAATGTTCGACCCCTAAGTCTGTTAAGGGCTGACCCAGTAATTATCGACGCGAATGCTACGTGGAAAAAGTGGGTCATAGCATCATACATCACGGAATATGGGGAGCGAAGCACATTGGCACTAGTAAGCTCACCAAATACTTTTCTGTTTGGGCATCTAGGTATGCAGCACGGACCCGCAAAGGAAGCCAGAATGTCAATAATCGATTGACAGCATTTTGATTGCAACTGCTAGCTAAAAATTTTCCCTAATCTTCGCCTCACGACTTTCCGATGCAGACAGGTGTCCACTGTTGACGGCGGCACGACTATGTTGGGCTACGATATTGCTTGAAGTAGTAATTGCGGCCTACTCGGCTATTCGGACAAAATAAATGGGTCTCGTAGCTTCTTGCTGTAATAATTCCTACACACCGCGCTGTCACATATCATGTGACCTTGTATCTAGATAGTAAGCCACGCTAATGGAACTTCTTTTTTTTTTTGCATCAGATTTTAATTGCGTATGCAGCTATCTAGCTATGACACAATATCAAAGAAAAGTACAGAATAGATGATTCATCGTTAAGGAAGAGCACTCATGCCTCGGATTTCATCTGCAGGTACCATTACGAAGTTATGGTGGCTTTTTCTTCACCCCAAGTCAACCCTCATCCGTGAATACCCACCCAGGGGAACATCTCAAAAACCCTGAGTTATCCAGACATGCCTCCATCATCCATCAATCTTTCTCCGCGCGAAATGCAATCTGAGATGTCTCCTTCCCAAGTGGAGTAGGTGCCCAGGCTACTCAAACCATACCGGAGAACACCACCAGGAGGCGGACCACAACACCTTCCATCGTTTGCTTGTTTTTATAGTGTCAGCTGCACTCTCACAAGCGAAGTCTTGGCGCGCACAAAGCCCAATTCGTAAAACTCCTTGCCAAAATTCGGAATCTCACGCCCTTCGAGGTTAAATCCTTCCTCCGTATCATCTTGTCAACTTGTCCTAATCCCTCTCACGTCCATTCCAAAGAATTGTCTCCCAGATTTGTGCGCCACGCTTTGCTTCCTCCGGCGGGTATAAATATCGGCGTGGGCGTGTATTTGGTGACCAGCTGAGGCCAGAGAAGGTCGAAGAGTGGTGTGGTCATTGGAATGAGGATGTACTTGTTCGTACTTGTAGACTCGATGAGACGAAGATAGGAGTCAAACTCGTCGGGAGCGAAAAAACGACGTGGATGAGTAATTTGGATCATTGCCTCGTGGGCCAACTTCTTTGATATTGCGAAATTTGACTGAACTTGGCTCTGGGAGAATATTTCATTCCCAGGTTCGTAGAGGACACCGCGTACAGGTGTTCAGTCTTGCCCTCCTAATGGAACTTCATGCTTGGGAGGCAAAGAATAAACATCTATCCGCCATGTCATCTAAGCACGTGGGAGTGCTATATTCTCACAGAGATAAGTGTCAGTCTTTCCCCAACCGTCGCATTCATTTTACTAGACTGGGATTTATTTCAAAAGGAGCGGTACTGGACTGCTAATGGTCGGAACTTCCGGATTACAGAGATCTCTCGACTACATAATTCACGAATGTCTCAACTCCTCCCTATTTAATGTCGAAAAGCCATACTCCAACCCGCGAACCTTTCTTCCAGTGCTGCTGGAGATGGGGAATTATCGGAGATGGCCAATCTCAAGTTGCTAAATATGAATTTCCGATGAAGAAACCAAAGCCTTCGAAGAAATACGGAAGGGATTCTGGGCCGTGCAAGCTTTGGAAAAAGTTGGAATACAGGACTCAAGATTAGAAAAGTATGATCTAGAGGGTTGGTAGAGGCGGTCATTCTTTTCTGATGAGCTGGGCTCAATTGGGATTCTTTTTGTTCTGTTCTGTTCATTTACGTGCTAGGTACATGTCACCCATCGCACTCCTACTGGAGCTTAAGCACGAGTGGGGTAGGGCCGGAGCAAGTTGACTACCGTGAAGTACAGATATACCTCGTCCCACCTAACTAACGGGACCGCCTCAGATTTCACCTATGTGTTGAATCATACCAAGCCTAACCGTCCAGAAACCCGCTGTATACACGCCGTAGCGAGATTTCCTCCTCAGCCTTGGCCACCACGCACCCGAGCCCTTGACATCCTCATTGACTCCGAAATATAAATGCCGTCCAAGATCTCATCGTTGCTCTAGCCTTGCACCTTCATATCGTACCGTTGGGTTGTTGTCGTCATTGGGGATTTGTGTAATCCCCTCGGTGTATCTTCCCATTTCTTCCTCCTTTGTACACGTCCCGTTTCCATCATGACTTTCCTCATTAGGGCGTGTATAGGTTGGTGATGTGACGAGTATGGAGGCGGGTCGCAGGTGTGGAATCGACTGAGAAATGCTTCGTCGCAAATATAAAAGGAGTTTGAGAGATGTCGGATGTTTGAATACGACCCCCAGATAGACCTATGTCCACTCGTGAATCATACATCGGTGGTGATGAGTTTTTGTTCGACTTTCTTGCGGCTGTGAAATCTCTGCCGACTGGTTTTCCGACCAAATTACCGAGTAAAACTCCTTCAAGTCGAAAATCCATCAAATAAAATTCATTCCACTCTTATTCATGACTAATTCTCGGCTCTGGATGACTCAATTGGAGCTGTTGGCTTGTCAGGTAGTCTGCTTAGACCGAGGTTAATAGCACTTGGCCCTGTAGCCTAGGGCTGCGCGTTAGCACGATGTGAAGTTTTTGAAAATAAAGCTTCATGCTCTGCTCTTGACTACGAAATTTAGCAACGTACCTAAATATCCCTTCTCCATCTATTTTCTCAGACCCACGGAGCGCAAAAATGCTCTGTTTTTGTAGTCCATAGTTCCGGGGCGCTTGGCCGGAAGGTCTCGATCCTCTGTAATCCTTTACGCCTCGTGGACACTGACATGTCGAGAAGCTCTCTAGGGCTGGTCCAACCGGCACATAGAGGGCAAGACTAAACGTGCGTACGCGGCGACCTCTACGGATCCGGGAGGTAAATAAACTCTCCGAGCCAAGTTCAGCCAAATTTCGCAAAACTGAAGCAGTTGGCCCACGAGGCAAAGATTCAAAATACTCCCCGTCAAAGTTTCACCGTCAACGAGATCATCTCCTGTCGAAGCTTCATCTAGTCTGCAAGTACGACTAAGCACATCCTCATTTGAATGAGCCCGCCTTTCATCCACTACTCTCAGGCCGCAGCTGCTCACTAAATATGCGCCCGCGACAAGACGAAGAGCCGCCGAAGGACAAAAATCATGGCGCACAAATTTGCGACGCAGTTCTTTGGGATGGACGCGAGAGAAATCGAGATAAGTTTACAAGATGATGCAAAGGAAGGATACGATCTTGACCCGGCTGAAATTTTGAATTTAGCCGAGGAGATTTACACATTGAAGCACATTGTGCGCGCCGATACTTTGAATGCGAGAGTGTAGCTGATACTATAGGAACAAGTCAACGATGGGAGGTGTCGTGGTCTACCTCCTGGTGGTGATATCCAGTAAAGTTTGAGCAGCCTGGGCACCTACTACACTTGGGAATAGAATATAATTAAATTTAAGTCCCTGCTGAGTTTATGACTGTGAAGGACTACTACACTTGGGAAGGAGACGTGTCAAACCACATTTCGCGCAGAGAGAGGCTAAAGGATGGAGGCATATCTGGATAACCCAGGGGATTTGAGACGTTTCCCTGTATGATTATTTACGGCTGAGGGTTGACTCGGGGTGAAGAAAAGCCACCTTAACTTGGCACTGGTACTGGCAAATGAAACTTGAAGCATGAGCGCTCCGTGTTTAATTTGAGTCATCTTTTCTGTAATTTTTCTCAGATATTCCAAAAATTATTACAAATAACAAGGCAACAGTATCATTGAACTGGATGCCAAGCCACTCAGATATAGAAGGTAATATTGAAGCAGGTAGACTAGCCAAGGAGGCTACCAGGATAACCCCAGATACAGTTGGTCTCAGTTTTGCAATGACCAGAGCCCAGATTCTAATAAAAATTCAACATCCATGGCTTGCTCTTCTAACGCATAGTGATAGCAATTCAAAACAAAAGCCACTTGCTCATATGAAAAAGTTCAAATGAAATATCAATTCTAAACTTAGGATATCCTCTGAAGTAAGCAGAGAAGTTTCAAGTGCATTCTATCAAATCAAGCTAAGACATGGATACAACAATGCATACCTTTTCACACAAGGACACAGTGAGAATGACAAGTGCAGATGTGGGAAGTGTGAGATGCCAGATCACCTCCTACTCAGTTGCAGCAAGTGTAGACATGAACGACAACTGCTTAGACAAGAATCGAACAGGAATATATTGACAATGAATTTGCTTCTTCACACTAAAACAGGGATAAATTAAGTCATAGAATATGTTAAAAATACTAAAATATCAACTAGAAGATGGCACCAGGAGAGAATAGAGGCAGTACCCCAGAATTGGTATTAAGTAATCCCCAATTAAAATTGTGGGTATGAAGGCAAATGGGAGGCTTGAAAGGTAAACAAATGCAGAAAGGCATATAAGACATAAAGGGCTTGACCCTCAATATCTATAAGAACAAATTTTGGCATATTTCAAAATTAAATTTCTCAAATGTAATTAGAATCTTTAGTAAGATTCACGAGGTCTTCCATAGTCTTAGACTTAGTAGGGACTATAGTAAAAAAAAATTTAATCGAATCTCTGATATTGTGTTAAAGCTAGCTAGCTGCATACACAATTTAAATGTGATGCAAATAAAGCCCTGCACACATTTTTCATGCTATTGTGTGCAGGCATGACGCTGCAAGAATTTCCAAAAAACCTTCTTAGTTGTCAAGACAAACTATTCCACCTACTCATGTAAGCTAAGATAGCCAGGTCATGTGACCTGGCTATCAGTACATAGACTTCATCTGTAGTAGTAGGGCTCTCTAGTCAACATTTACAACGTATTACCGTGTCCCACATATCTTTCTTAAGATTAATTATTCTCTCCACCCATAGACCAAGTATATCTATGATAGTAGGATATCCCATCCTATGACTCCTGTACGGCTTCCAATAAACACTTCTGCCCCTCACAAGTCCTCGTTCGATTATACAATTGGAGGAGCCCTCAGCCCTTCATTATCTCCCCTCTCCAGCTAACGAAGCAATGGCTATTAGTGGGTTTATGGCAGCCTGAAAAAATCGCAACAACTATTGGGTGCGGAGTTCTCAAACAAATATTATAACTGAATCCAAAGATAAAATGACATGTCTGAAGTATTCTAAGAGGCCAGCCAGCTGGGCGCTACAGACTTTTTGGTACCCAAGGAAAGTTACACTCTGTCTTTCTAGCCTCCTCTTAGCTCTTTCTTCCTAGGTCATGTTGGAATGTCAGAAGCATTTTGACAAAGTATGTGTGCCGTATCGTAGCTTAGGTCAACTTCTTTTTGTCATCTTAGGCACTTGAGAGTGCCGCAGATTCATTGTCAATAGAGTTCCACGGTTAGTTTTTCATTCAATCTCGGCTCTGCAGACTGTAAGGCGGGTTCAAGTGGTTCGTGGGAGACACAGCTGCCAGGTATTGAGTCTTCTTCTACTTTAAATATTTATTAACTATCCGTAAACTCCACAAAAATTATTAATCATGTCTTGATTAGATTTAAGGCCGGTGTGCAATCTCAATTCTCCTGAAGTAAATAAATTTTGTGTATGAACGTGCTGGAAGATGGCGCCATCCACACTTTTTTGGGGGCCTTAAATCGAGTAGGCCCGGGCTGAATCAGGTCAACTGCCATTAAGTGTGTCAGCATGTCCTTACTTAGGCTTTACCCATAGGTTGGACCATGCTAAGCTCGAACGTCCAGAGAGTCCTATTATGGCATACTGAAGAGCAAATTCCTTTTCAGGATCTAGCACCGCGAACCTGAGCCCTTTACATCTCAAAATTTATATTTTACTTTTGTTTCTGTGGCGGCCTTATATCATCTCGGCATCTCCCGTTCCATCC
Organism: Blumeria graminis f. sp. triticale; assembly: GCA_905067625.1. Classification (NCBI taxonomy): domain Eukaryota; kingdom Fungi; phylum Ascomycota; class Leotiomycetes; order Helotiales; family Erysiphaceae; genus Blumeria; species Blumeria graminis. The sequence goes on along the minus strand of LR898475.1, from coordinate 7,230,886 downwards.
GTCCATCTATCCAACTTCGAATAAAGGCCGAGTTTGCGAACAAGAGCTCAAGATCGAAACACCGATATCTCCGTTAGAATTTAGGAAGTTTGGGTTGATGTTATCGTACTACTTGAGTGAATAATTCTCTAGAAAACTGGCTCCTCTTTAACCTAGGCTACACCTTGTACAGTGCTCTTATCCTCATTTGATACCAGAAAGATCTCTACCATTTTGCCCGTGATGGATAGTCATTCAGTTCAGTAATTACCCATATGATCCAGCCTAATTTTCATGGAGACTTCTACTCATAAAAATAAATCGGTTGCGATGAAGGCAGCATACGCGGGACAAATTCTATAAAATCTGCCGTCCCAGCCAGGCGAGGCCTAGATACCGGGATTTTATGAGGTTCGCATATCCATCTATATTTCTATTTCCTGTAGCATTAGAGGCCATATTGATCCGATCCACTATTTCCGTATCGGGAGCCGGGTATGCCCTGGAAACTCATAGGATAGATTAACCTTCATTATCAAGGGTTGGTGATGAGAAGGGGTTCAGGTCCATCATCTGATCTAATCGTGGTTAGCTTCATGACAATAGTGATAGGAAGTTGTGTTGAGAGATGAAGACAATAAGTACCGCGAAAGCGGCTGAGAATCCTCGTCGAAGTCAGGACTTTGTTACTCAATCTCGGCTCTGCAGACTCTACAGTGAGAGGTGGAGATTCGTAGAGGACACCAGAACAGACCTATCTTGGGAGGGAAGCACAGAGGTGCTCTTGACCTTGAATTATGGCCTCGTAGGCCCATATCATCTTGAATGCGAAATTGGACTGAGCTGCTAAACGGGACAACTTTTCACTGCCAGGGTCACATTAGCCACAGCTGATAAGTTCTCAGTATTCACTTCTCCAATAGCGACAGTGTTTGTAAGGTTTTCTGTCCATTTGTGTAGTTGCACGGTACTGCATCAGTCTCAATAAATATATCTTACACTTGGCATTTTCTACGGAACTTCTAATCATACTAATAACAAATATCATCTTTGGAGAATGGCAAGTATATTTACTGATGAAAAAACAGGCAGCACCAAAATGAACTTCAAAGATACATCCTTAAAAATCCACCGTAAACTAACCGAGGCCCAAAGCACTGTCGCCATTCAGCTAAGAAGAGAGCATGTCAGGCTCAATTCTTACCTATGCAGAAGGAAACTATCCGATGAAGAAAAGCCAAGCTTTCAATGTGGATATCCGTCAAAATGTCGAGCACATGGTGTTTGCGTGTCCACAATGCGCAGGTGGTAGAGGCGAATTTCTCCGACAAGCTAAAGACAGGTCATTTGAAGCCATGGTTAACAGCCTAGAAGATGTGGCTAGAAACACACAGTTGGTACTAAGCAACGGATAGATAAAACGGGTTCGACTTGCAGGGGGAGTCGAGGTAGAAATATCGGATGTAATAAATCGACCTGGAAGGAGAGAGGACGGAATCCACACTTGTCGAATAGTGTAAACTGCACTTCTTGAAGATAAACTAAAGAAGTCAATAGCAGTTTAAACTAGCAGGATCAGAGGGTTTTCACCAAACTGGTTTCCTATTTTGTAAATAATGAAGATAGTCACCTGCATGGACCCATAGGATGCCTGATCGGGTAACATGAAATCAAATCCAGGAAATATTAACCAAACATTTATAAAGGCACCAACTTTATTAATAATCTCGGCATAGTCCGTGTCTGTTATTGGTAGGTGCGCAGAAGAGATGCTCTTACCCTATGTTCAACATGTGGCTGAATTGTCATAGCTAGTTAGGCTGCATACACTTAATGATTTAAAAAAAAAAACATGTGGCTGCAGGGGAGTATAAAAACGACAGTGGGATCTTTTGGAAGAGTTGAGGTTATTCAGGTTTAAATAGTAGAGGTTCTAAAATATGAAAATTTGTATGATTCTAGCGTTGCGAAACCGTCGTGGTCCAGGGTTTCGTCCACACGCCATCCAAGATAGACTCTAATATACAGCTTTGCAAGATATTTACAGCCTAACCCACCGGAAACTTTTAGATCTTGGCTTCCAGAGGGTAATTTATTCCAAAGTCTGTTGAGCTGACTATTTATCCGCGTCTCTCTCTCAGCCTCTGCAATTCCAGTAGACCCCACTTACATGAAGATACGATAAGCCGGTCGGATGTCTTTTAGCCGCGCGCTTAATAGACTTCTGACATGTTCAAAACCATGATGAGCCGTTCGTCGTAGATTAACATGTGTACGATATTTGAACAATGTCTGAAGTTGAATCACAAGAAACAACTACAAGCATCGAACCTAACATATCTCCAGATGATTTAAATATTAGTCTTGAAGTTCTTTACCAAAAACTACAGGATCTCGAGCTAATTGAGCAAAAAGTATTCGGTTGCGTGGATAATTCACATGGCCGTACGTTCTTACAGAACCTTGAGACACAAAATGATGATACCGATGGCCAAAAAGCCTCTCAGACTAACTCTTCCGATACCTTGCTTCACAAAGCTGGTCGTGAGAAGATTAGATTTCTAAAAAATATGATCGACAATATAGACACCTTGCGTGGAATGATTCGAGACAAGACTAAGATTATCGCCAGATCGCATATTAGACAACTAAATATTCTTGATCTTCCTGATGAGCTACTTATTCGAATCTGCGAAGAAGTACAAGGTAGAGAAGAATGTCATATAAAGTATATTCCCGATGCAAATATTGGCATACAAGAAGTCAAAAACCTGCGACTAACGTGCTGGAAATTCTGCAATGTGAGCTCTCATCTTCTAATCAGCTGCGTACATGTGGATCTAGAAGCAAACTCGATAGCTCACCTTGATGAAGTTTCACGACATCCAACAATTGCAAAGGGTGTTGAGGTTGTTCAGATAAACATGCTGTACTATGATTCTATTCTAGAGGAAGACGTGGAGACTTTTGGCGACTTTCATGCGCGACAACTTCATGACGTTACTGAGTGTGTAGAGGATATGGCTTCCCATGATGTTGATCTTTTTGCGGGAACGCCTAGCGAAGTTGTTAATAGCGCCATCCAAAAAGGATGGGCCATTGGAAACGCCTGGTTTGATTATGTCAATGACGATAGTGAAAATAAGCCTACGGACAAGTGTGAGGGATATCAAAAAATACTTCTAGCGGCATATGAGCAGTACAGGCAAAAGTATGCGGCACAGGAAAAGCTCCTAAAGAGCGGAGATCTGCCCCGAGTAGTTGCTGCGTCAATGGCAAGAATGCACAACGCTACCCGACTCGACCTACACAACTCTGAATTCACAAGAAGATATCGTAGACCTGACTATTTAACTATGATTAATAATGAGGAAAGTCTCATTAAAAGCACACTTTTCCCCATAACCTGGGAGAAGGGGATGCGCTTTGAGCTTGGAAACCCACCACTTGAACTTCTATTTCAATTACCAGCAGCCATTTATGAAGCTGGTGTTTTCCTGAGCACCCTCGAAATAAGAGCTCCACCCTGTGACTTCTTATCCTTGGCTTCAGATAAAGAATCCCTCCAAAAAGTTAAGGATGCGACGCAGAGACTCAGAAACTTCTCATATGACCCGAGAGTATCGTACTGCTCGGGACTTTGGTCAGCTGAGGAGTCTAACGAAATTGAAGCCCTGGGTGAATACCTAAACGCGCACCTTCAGTCTCCCCTTCTTGAAGATATCAGACTTTCATGTGACTTCCTACAAATTGACGCAGTCCCTCCTTGGTTTAACCTAGGTGTTGTTCTTACCCGTAATCATTGGCCAAGACTTAAAATTATATCTTTGACTGGATTAGCCTTTCACTTCTCCGAACTTGAGATATTCATCAATCAAGTTCAGAAGCCACTCACCGTCTGGTTTCGACGTCTGCATCTTTTAAGTGGTACTTGGTCCAAGGTACTCGATATTTTACGAGGAAAAGTTGGATCTTATCCGACAATAGAGGATCTATCAGGTGGAGAATTCGATGATATGTCGGATGAAGAAAAAGAGGATATCTTGGGAAAGGCGAAAGTTGGCTGGGACATGAACAAAGTGGAACTATATGTTCTTTCAATTTACGGGCCTCCTAATCCTTTTAAAAAAAATTCATAGGTTCCAGCAAATATCAAACAAAGCGAAGAAACGAATGATTTATACCAAACAATGGATTTTCTAATTAAATATCTGGCGCCCGGCTCTTTGTCCATAGCCCTGCACACACGATGCCTCTGCTATATCCTTGAAGATTCTAACTGGCTATACAAAAATTACACCTTATCTGATGGGATTAAATTCAGGAAAAGAGTCTAGAGAATAACCGGCTCATGTGACTTGTAGCCTTCAGTTCTATTGAAGGGTTACTTTGCATAGGTACATATCCACATAGCATTGACTATCGCAGAGACGAGATGATCATTTAACTCCAAATTCTTGAGACAACGGGAAGACATACTTTCATTATCTATGTTGATTTTGGTAACAGGAGTACCCTGAATACTCGGGTCCGGGTGACGTCGATTATGTTACTTTTGAGCCAAATACGGGTAAGGGGAGAAAACCATCGATTTTGAGAATGTTTTAGTACTTGGTGATTCTTTGAGGGTGGTCAGAGGGGCTGGGATTCTAGGAGCAAAATAATCAGCTCTTTAGGCAAATTCGGCATGTTCCAAAGAGATTTAAGACACTGATAATATTCAGTACAGTAATTTTCCTACAGTTAGATTATGGAATGGGGAGTAACAGGAAATGTGAGGATAGTACACGATTTACGTAGATAATTGATTATCTCATACCCCTTAACGTTGGCATACATACCGTCAGATTAGTTTCGAGATTGAAATTATGACACGAGCCTAGAGGCTAAGATAACTACGGCAACGTACGCTGGATATTGTCAATATATCATATGGGGATATGAAGCCTCGGAATACTTAAGAAACTAAAGATCCGTTTTTATGCCATCGTTGACTCTGGAAAGAGTTATGCTCACATGATAATATCGACAACGCCCCGTGCAGCTAGCCCATGGAATCTGAAAATGTAAGGAGGTGGGTTTATTTTGATAACTCCATATTCCCACGTAAGATATCGGTTTAATGCACTAGAACAGACCTCTAAAAACCTGGTTTGTCCGCGAGTTGGTAAAGACTCTAAGACGAAGACACTGACCATTGGTTAGAGCTACATAGCTGCAAATGGATAAAATATTGTCTCTCGACGTCTGCCGCGCTACTTATTGAATATCACCACGCATCGGATGGGATTGGCCGCGCAATCTTTACGCTCAGCGCGCTTCGTGCGGCAACAGTCAATTTCTAGATTAAAATCGCAAGTGTTAACGATAACGGCAGTCGGCAAAGAAGAATTAGTCACCTATCAGCGGCGCCGGTGCAGATGCTTCGCAAGCTCTACATGTGCGAGATAGCCAACCAGAACCACATCTGGCTGAAGTCGAAAGCAGACGCGAGTTAGTCTCGCATCGACGACTTGGCAGTTTCCCTCTCACCATTCTAGCGCGGGACCTCAGACTCGGCTTCTCTACTGGCCACTGCGCCTCAGCGGCTAATTAGGACTTGCCTCAATCGCAAGCAGGGCCGAGTCCCATAACCATCGGCCATCTCTCACTACGAAATCATGAGGCCACTCATTCACGCTCGCAGGAGAATATTTCGTGACATGCAAAGATCGAGTCTCGGCTTGTGGGCGATCGCTGCTCTCGAGGCAGCACAGGTGGCTTGGAGATGGATGAGGTCATCGATGGACACTTCTGGTCTGACTTTTTGGAGGGCTTTCGACTCAGAAGTGACTGTTGGCGGCAAGGCTACGGGTTTGCGTGGCTAGCCAGGACTTCTATTGTCGATGAGTCCACGATACCCCCTAGACGGCAATCACACTCTGTCAAGAATTATCTGAAATTTCGTCGCGACCCTCGGGAAAGAGTTGAGAGGAGACTGGAAAGGCAGCAACCGGCTTTCTTTAGGTAAACACAGGTCTACAGCACCCAGCTGGCCGGCATCTTCAAGTTCTTCAAAAGGGTCAGTGTGTCTTCGGATTTAGTCCTAATATCGGTACTAGGAGAGCCTCGCAGCCAGCGGATTGTTTCAAATTTTCTCAGCTATCAAACACTCTCGACTGAAAGTAGTTTGACTTTCTGGAGAGGGGGAATAATGAAGGGCAAATACTTCTAAGTTAATGATTAGATGAGGAATTGTGAGGAGTGGTACTGTTTCAGGGGAGCTGTAAATGAAGCGTAAGAGGAGATGTACTACCAGATAGGTATTTTGGCCCGTAAGCAGAGAACACCTATGTCTTACATAGATTAGGATCCAGAAAGAATGATAATCTACAAATATAATGATTACTTAAGTTTACAGCGAGAAATTTACTCACTCCCAAAAACCTATCTGCGTTTGAAGATTGTACATTGTGAATACTACGTCAAATTTTATTTGTTGAGAAGTAATATGCAGTTCCTTCATATTTGCAAATTTTGTTACCTGATAATGGACTGCCGAAGCCGTTATTTAAACCAGAGATACCTTCGGTAGGCCAGTGTTAACTCTAGTTAGATTCCATCATAATCAATTTATCCAAGTCTTGTGCTAGACAACTTAGCTTCGGACTTACAGCTTCATTGCTCTTCAACGTCAGTATCGCTCCTCTCTGTGCAATTTCGATGAGTTTCTCCCCCACACTCAATCCTTTGCTTAGTCCAGCCATTAAAACTCCTAAAAAGGTATCACCAACTCCATTTACACTCACAATATCTGCGGGATCAACCTTATCAGCTGCTGGAAATAACCGCAAGTATACACCGCCAATATTTAAGTGGCATTTGGTTGTGCGGCCGAAAATCCATCGGGCATGCTCTGGGTCTTTTAACCTTGAATCATCAACCATTAATAGTTCAGTAAGAAGAACTCCTTCTGGACCTAATTTAGTGAGAAGCATTGGTATGTATGGTAAGAGCTTAATAGATTTTTGGGGAAGGCCCTGATCTGTGAGCTTCTTCCCTACAATCGCTTGTAATTTCTCTTGAGTCTGTGCACCAGATATTCCAAATCCATCAAGAACAGACCAATAGTCATTAGTCTCCAAATAGCCTTCCTCTACTGCAGCACGATACATTTGATCTAACTCATCTATGTTCGGTGTTGAAAGGTCAATGAGATGTTTGGGGAATACTTTCAACGCCAGAGACAATCCCCCCTCATCTTGAGTTGGATTATTTGCTTTTCGCAAGATATCCGCACCTTTCTTCTGACTAACTGGCTCAAAAGCAATTTTAACCCAGGGGTTTCGAGCGCGAATTGTATACATGAATTCGCGAATTTGTGCCGGATCCCAATTGGCATCGATCACTACCCATTTAGTGAAGCTTGGAATATTGAAACCTAACCGGTGCGAGTTTTGTTTGAATATTTCCATATCACCCATACCCACAACTAAGTCTTTTTTGCCATCATTAACGGCGATATATTGAGCAGTACGATTCTGGATTTTAACCTTGGACCTATAAGCTGTGGTCGGAATGACAAGAATACCAGTAGTATCAATATTTTTAGATTGAAGTTGACTTATTACTGACCGGCCAGCTCTACACAAGTTTGATTAGATTAGTTGAATGTAAAGGGGTTGATGGAACTATGACTATGACGTACGAATCATCTGCAACGAAACTGCAGAGTCTGATACGTTGATCTCCGCTAACTTTGTGAGCCGCCACTGCTACATTATGACCTACCCCGCCAATACTATTCCTTATTCGAGCAACATTTGAAGTATGCATTGTAGGCTGCAGGTTCGTGTTGGAATTCGCGCCGGGAATTGGTAATAAGTCGCAAGATGAGTCAATCGCTATAGCTCCGAAGACGATGACTTCGGCCGTTATAGGGGTTTCAGGTTCTGATTCAGATGCATTCCTAGTTTTCATGATGCCCGGATCACTTGAAATGATTCTGTTTGAATCCTTCTTGTAGACATTTTCCGTTCTAGGCCTAGTGATGTCATTTGTTTTCTTCGATGAAGGGTTGCAATCCCCGGTCGCAAGTGAGTCATCTTCATTAACTTTCCTTTCGAGGGAGGCCGAAGTTAACATAGAATCGATTTTGGAGACTTTTTTTGTAAAACCTGTCCTATGTGCAGGAATATTCAAGTCTTTGTCCTGGCTAGGCATACTTAGCATTCTCATTGTAGTCTAAATGTTAGCTAATTACTTACTCAAGTAACGATGCTAGATGAGCTGCTAGCTTCGCAGCTGTTTGTACATTTGATTCGATGAGAGAACGGTTTGCCGGTAAGCTGCGACCATTGGTAATATCCTTGATTCGTGCCAAAATAAATGGAGTGTTTGCATGTCCGTGAAAGCCTCTTTCACTTGCTTCTTGTACAGCTTGATTTATTGCCTCGCTGATTTCTGCTTTCGGGATTGAAAATTCTTCTGGAATAGGATTGGCAAAAAGTGTTCCACTATTGAAATTTAGGTTACTTGTGATACCCATTCTGGTTTGGGCGACTAGTTTGATTAGTTTGATATCAAATTTATTGTGAGTAGGACTTACGCACAATTGCGGCAGCTTCTCTAAAGTCCTGAACTACCATTGGGCTCTTCACTCCGCTCTCTCGCGCGTAGAATGCCGGGAATTCCACGTCACCGATTCGGCCTTGTGAAAAGGTGGCTACCATAGTTCCTTGTGTTTCAAGGAATTCAAGTGTACGTGGTATATCCAAAAAGCTCTTACAGCCACTACAGACGACTGCAATTGGAGTTCGGCCTAGTTCGGTGAGATCAGCTGATACATCCATAGAGTCCTGTCCTCCACGGTGAACACCGCCGATACCACCAGTTGCGAAAACACGTATTCCAGCCCAGTGAGCTAATATCATGGTGCTTGAAACAGTTGTCCCGCCATGGATTAGACGTCCTGCAATGCCCTTCTCAAGGATTAATTTAGTGTAAAGAGGGTTTATTATCGTCACCCACCATTCCGAGAATATAAGGTAGGTCCCGTCTAGATATCTTCATAGTATCTGGCTTGGCAGCCGCGCCACATAGAATAGTTAACTCCTCGTCGCTGAGTCCAACAGTTGCAACTCCATTGACAACCCCGACAGTGGCTGGGATAGCTCCATGTGAGCGAACTAAGTCCTTAAGGTGTAAAGCTAGCCGAAGGTTGTCTGGATTTGGCCAGCCGTGGGTATATATCGTAGATTCCAAGGCCACAATCGGTTGACCCTCGTTAAGAGCAGTATTAACTTCTTCGCTTACATTGATAAACTTTCGGCCCAGGATGTTGATGGAATATTCTCTCGTCCATTTACAGAAACCCAGAAATCGAGCAGTGCAAGGCTTAAGTAAAAACCTCGCTGTAACGATGCGATTCATGGCAGAAACCTGTTCACCGTCAACGGCGGGCCCATGGACTTAATTAGGACCTCGCGCTTATCCTGCTTACTTAATAAGTCGTTACCGCATGTTCACATGGCTAATTCGCGTAGTTTGTTGGCGTCTCCAAACGACATGATATCTATTGACGTTAAATAATTATAATAGACATGATATCTATGATAAGGTTAAGTACATGTATGTGGATCATTTAAACCTAATATCGTAGATAAGTGAGCATCAACGAGAATCATCGCCTGTTGTCACATGGAAATATCCTTATGAATTTCTCATATGGTTAAGAAAATAATCCAGACCACCTCTTCAAATATAACGAAAGAAAATCTCTTACTCTGCTTTCTGTTAGAACGCGTCACGCCTGAAGGTATCCTTTGGGCCAGGAGGAGATTCAGGCTATCTGGTTTTGCTCTGGCTCACAAAAATTCGCCAAATAATCCCTTCTTGTAGAAGATAATTTGTTTTAATTACTGTTAGGTGGGGTTATGACTAATTCTTATTCTTCCTTAGCCTGAAATCCTCCGAATTCCTCTTAAAGATGATGCTAAATGCTGGAAAACTTTTTAACCATCTGTGAGGCACACGAGAAGTAATTGATGGATGGGAATTTGCGTTATTTGCATAGGGCTGCCTTAGTGGAGGACATAACTTATTTTCCATCGTTGGGTACAATAGCCGGAGCTTAAAGTCCAGTATATGTGAGGAGCTGATATTTGTGGATAAATTGATGTCTGCGACTCATCTAGCTCAGGTTTAGCCTCTGGAACACTACAATCATAGAAGCTTTTCAATGTAGGAACAATTTAAATCCAAAATCAAATAAACTCAAATTACTGTGCGATGAACGCCTTTCCGACTCAAATTTCTTCATGTCATGCCATGGACGATTACAAATCTATCTGGTTCTTGCTATGAGTAATTGACGAGCTATCAGTATCGTTATCGGCACACCTGGCTTCCTCCGAGTGTTGATAAGACCATTGAGAAAGGTTGTGGGTAAACTTTTGTAATGCAGTGACCTCCTAAGCTCACGCGCAGGCCACAGTGAATGAAATGGATTAGAGTAGTTTCACTCCCACGGGCACACGGTAGAGGCGTGTTTCACGCATTCAATGGACGGTTGGACGATTGGTTTGTGGTTTTATTGTGCTGCTTGTGTCGATAACTATCGAACACATTAAGATCCTCTGTAAACCAAGCCACATCTTTTATATTGTTACCATACTCATTTAATACGATAAAATATATCTGATATAATGCCCATAATGGAAAGCCATTCATCTCATTGTTCAACCGTAGAATTCGGTTACCTTTTCTAGAAAGGATTTTTTTTTTGCATCAGATTTTAATTGCGTATGCAGCTATCTGGCTATGAAACAATACCAGAGAAAAATACATAATGGATGACACAATATAAAGGAGGAGTACTCATGCCTCGGATTTCATTTGTAGGTACCACTGCGAAGTTATGCCGACTTTTTCATCAGCCCAAGTCAACCCTCATCCGTGAATACCCACCCAGGGGAACGTCTCAAAAACCCTGAGTTATCCAGACATGCCTCCATCATCCGTTCACATTTCTCCGCGCGAAATGTGGTCTTAGATGTCTCCTTCCCAAGTGGAGTAGGTGCCCAGGCTACTCAAACTATACCGGAGAACACCACCAGGAGGCGGTTCACAACCCCTTCCATCGTTTGCTTGTCTTTATAGTGTGAGCTGCACTCTCGCAAGCGAAGTCTTGGCGCGCACAAAGCCCAATTCTTGAACTCCTTGCCAAAATTCAAAAATCACACGCCCGTCGAGATTATATCCTTCCTTTGTATCATCTTGTGAACTTGTCCTGCTCTCTTTCACGTCCATCCCAAAGAAATGTCTCTCGGGTTTTTGCGCCACGCTTTGCTTCCTCCGTCGAGTGTAAATATCGGCGTGAGCGTGTGGTCATTGGGATGAGGATGTACTTGGACTCCTACTTAAGCCTCATCAAGTCTAATAGTACGACCAACTCGTTGGGAACGAAAAAACGACGTGGTGGAGTATTTTAAATGATTGCCTCGTGGGCCAACTTCTTTAATATTGCGAAATTTAACTGAACTTGGCTCTGGGAGAATACTAATTGGCTGCACCTGCATTCTACTGTTTGTATTATTAGCGCTCATCATGTTTTTATCTCGTGTTTAAAATTAGATAACACAGTATGTCTGTAAGACGGGATTGTGAGATTACGTGGTAAGGACTATGGAAAATGACTGAAGAAAGACGAGCGAACCTGTACTCAAATAGAATTGGGTTAACGGGGGAGAGGGGCGACCAATCATCTTTTTCATCTTTTCTCTCTAAGGAAAAATCCATGTCCCAACTCTGTATCCAGATGGATAGTGGTACAGCTTCAAATAAGATAGTTTGGGGGCTACCCCAAGGTTTCATCAAATGCATATGAGGTCAATAGATATCAGCATGGGCCAATCACACGTCAAATTAGGCAAAATGAGTTCGAGTCCAAATAGTGAGTTGTTTACTGGAGGTTATAGAGTGCAGACATTTTATTCTGACACTTGACAATATATGCCAGTCGAGCGATAAGGTATCATCCCTTGCTAACATGTACGCCATATTCGTCAATTTTAGTGTGAAATATTTGGCCTGCCAGCTTCAATTCTATTCTCGATATCAAAAGGCAAAGTTTGGTCCAGGATACGTAGTTTCACGTGGCCAGCAGGCAGATGTGATCCGATGGCCGGATTTCGGAAAAAGGGCCTTTGCACGATGCAGCCGGGTATTTTTCTACTATCCGAGTAGCGAGTGGTGACATCTGTTATTCCCACTTTGTTTTGATGTGGGCTAGCCGGTCTTACTGCCAAGCTATTTTTACGTGATAATTCGCCTCAATCTAAAAGATTGGCAAGAAACTTTAGAAACTCTCTATCATACTACTCGACATAAACATGCAGTGACACAGCCTAACGTCTTCATGTAACTAAACTCGACCATCAACATGTCGAATTCAGAAGCGTTACGTCTCGAAATTCAAATCCGCAAGCTACGGAATACTGATGCAAGGAGCCAAAACCTGGCTCTTTCAATATCCCTTAACCCTTTTCATACCAATCCTACTGCAATCTATTCAACCTGGACCTCATATCTTCGTGCAATTGCCGCTTGCGATCCCCTCTAGAAATCAAATGAAGTTTACGTTTGATTCATACTAAAATTAACTCCTATCGTTTTGTTACTTGGGTCCGTAAAAGGCCATGATCACGATGAAATATTGCCGATCCTTTCGGGATGCAGGCACAAGCAGATTAGTTCAAATCCCCATCATAGTAATAGCGGTAGTTCCGGAAATTTTTACAAGCGAATTCATGTACATTTATGTAGAGCTTAATCTTGTGAATTCATTGTCGCCATGTACTTCGGTAGTCTTCCCGGGCAAGAAAGTAGGCAACAGCGAGGGAATTTAGAAGGATCCGTTCGGAACAGGATTAGCTTGTGAGGCTATGTTGTCGAGTTAGCCGTGCTTGAGGTAACGCTTCAAATGCTTGATTGACATTTTGCGCTCGCGTGGGTTACGGATGGTTAGGAATGCTTAGTCAACGAATTCCCAGCCACATGATAGAGCCGAAACAATGTAACCAGGCTTCCATAATATCTCTCGATCATTGCTGGTCGCTATAACTATGAGAGTATCCGAAAGGTTTGTGTGAGATCAACTAAGTGAGTTCGCACTAGATGCTAGCGCTTCACTTTTTACACATGGCTTGGAAGTCCTTTAATCAGAGACTTGACACCAATGATCACTATTCAAAAATTGCCTAATCGCTCGTTTTGTACTCCATTCATGGTTTGATGTCGAAAGTAGTTTGAAGTGCGTCAGAGAGAATTTGTCATCCGTTTCAAGTTATTAATTCCAATCGGAGCCTAGATCATGGAAACAACTCATGATCCTGAGTATCAACGGGTAGATACAACCCCCACGCGGTCCACCAAGAATTCTGGAGAATCATGGACCGCTGCGTTAAAGCAACAGCCGGCTCCTGCTACTACTTCCAAGAAGAAGAAAAGACACAACCACCGAGGTGGTAAAAAGAAGCGATCGCGGGGTCAAACCTTCCCTGCTGAGACAGAGAACAGCAGTAGTAACCTGGAAATTCCAAAGTCTGCTCTAGTAGACAATGTTCAGAATGCTGTCAGGGAGAGTTTTTTTCGAGTCCAAGGAATCACCCGAAGGAGTACCAGTGCCGAGATCGAAGGACTTATAGATCATAGGTAGGTCAGACTCTAATATTGTCTCTCTCTCCAACTAACTGGACCTCTTGATATAGAGATCAATCGAGCTTTAGGCCGAGAAGAGCGTCTGCTATGGGACAAAGTGCTTTTGGCGTTCCACTTTACGAAAACTCTACTTCATATCGAATGCAGCAAAATGCCTTCGGTACTATTGGTAGCGGCAATAACAGTTCACATGAAGATGAAAGAATACCTCTCGTCAGCACGAGAAATGCAGCCGCTATGGGATACGGTATGTATGGAATGGAACAACCAGCCAGGAGTAGAAAAAACTCGCATCTTAGGCACTCGAGCCATTCTTCAACCAATAGTAAGCGACGGCCAACTATAGATAAATCTAGTCCAGTACTTGAACCACATCTAGAGGAATACAACGTGAATTATCCGCCTTCAATTCCAGACAGTCCAACTCAGAAGCCCAACCAAACAATCACTTTTAGCGATATTCTGGTAAGAGATGAAATTGGGCCTACACGGGCCTCACCCGGTAATATTTTGGATGAAATTAGTGATCATGCTATAATTGATGACCTTATCGAAGATTCGCCACGCCGGGGCATGGGATACGAACATCGGAAAAATAACCCTCTCCATGCTGATGAGGACGCATGCTTTTCTGTCGAAGGGATGTCTGACATGGGAGAAGAGTATATGCGTCGAGAAAATGATATACTTAGACGTTCTAATGGTGCCCGGAGAAGACGAGGAAAGTGGCCCGACCTATCCGCACTCGAGGAGTGGAGCAGGTTAGAGAAAGAGGGAAAAAATGAAGAACGACGAGTCAAGAAAATCACTGAACCACAACTGATCGGCGGAAGATTACGCCCTATCCACAGGAGTTGGCATCGTGCAGAAGATGATGCCCCATACCGTTTTACTTACTTTAATGAACAATTGCAGAGTACAATACACAGTCAAACAATCTCCGAGTTACTTCAGCCAGGAGGCGTTTTTCGCGAGTTATTTAATCCAGATCCGCCTGAATTGAGTGATAGTTCGGAATCTGGAAGTGATTTTGAAGTATCTAGAAATAACAGCGTAACATGTGACTATAGTGGGCTACAGGATGAGTTGGGAGTATCTCCGCTGACATCAGTTCTACCACCCCCCGCACAGCCTGATCAAAAGTCACATTCCTGGTTAAAAGAAACCCTGAATGGAACAGATTGGGCACGAAATTACAAAGAAAACTCGGGTACCTCTAGTCCCGCTGGTACGAAGGTGCCATTAGAACCAATCAAAGAAAATTCCCCGAAACCAAAATCAGAAAAACCAAAGAGATATGGGAATAGACCAACATGGTGGCTAGATGTGCTTTCGCCAACTGATGCCGAAATGAAGGTACTCTCCAAAGCATTCGGAATTCATCCCCTAACCGCCGAAGATATCCTACTTCAAGAAGCGCGAGAAAAAGTCGAACTTTTTCACAACTACTATTTTGTTAATTACAGATCTTTTGAGCAAGATACAAACAACAAGGACTTTTTGGAACCCGTAAATATGTATGTAATTGTATTTCGAGAGGGTGTGATCAGCTTTCATTTTTCATTGACACCACACCCTGCAAATGTTCGCCGTCGAATTCGGCAGCTCAAGGATTACTTAATTCTATCCTCTGATTGGATCTCGTACGCAATTATAGATGATATAACAGATGTTTTTGCACCCTTAATTCAAAGTATCGAAGATGAAGTCGACGATATCGATGACGCCATCCTCATGCTACACGCTCCTCTCTCTGAGTCCAAATCAAAGAAAGGTGATGAAAAAGGCTCGGAATCTGGTGACGCTACCATTGTGGAGAGCGGTGGCGATATGTTACGACGAGTGGGTGATTGTCGAAAAAAAGTAATGAGTTTATATCGGCTTCTGGGTAACAAAGCAGACGTTATTAAAGGCTTTGCTAAGCGATGTAATGAGCATTGGGATATTGCACCTCGTAGTGAGATTGGGTTATACTTAGGAGATATCCAGGATCATATTGTGACCATGACTGGGAATTTGTCACATTACGAAAAGTTTGTTATCCCGCTCATGAAAAATTTAACCGCTAACCATTGGTAGGATCCTGGCTCGCTCCCATGGTAATTACCTCGCTCAGATTAATATCAGAATGAACGAAAGACAAGAGCAGACAGCAGATGTACTTGGAAAGCTCACAGTTTTAGGAACTATTGTGCTGCCCATGAATATTATTACCGGTTTATGGGGGATGAATGTCTGGGTACCCGGCCAACAGGCGGAGGGTGACCTAACTTGGTTTTGTTGCCTTTCAGCTGGACTGATCTTCTTTGGCTTGAGTTGTTTTATGATTGCCAAGATTCTCTATCGGATAGTTTGAATCAAAGTAGAAGGGCTAGAAAATATTTGAATTGATGCTCATGTGGATCATAAAACTCTCAGCTAGAGTCTAAAACACCACAAACTCAACCACCTTGCAAGTCGATCAAATGCCCCACCATTTTAAAGCCCACACAAGGCTCTCACAATCTAAAATTGGGAGTTGATATGCTCTACCAATAACATGAAGTCGCATGGAAGGGATCTAAAAAGAGCAGCTCAAACATTACCATGTACTGGCTTTGGCCACTCGAATGCTATGGGCTTGCTCGTGGAGGTTAATACGCCAACTGCTCAAAGATATTCGGGTTAAACTTATTAGAATGTCCTGGTACTCCTAGGACGCAGATTCAAGCCGGCTATCTTGAAGAAATTACGTACGAGACCTTTAGCTTAGTTCACTGGGCCATGTAGTCTTAGAGTCGCAAAAGAAATTAAGTCTACCAAAAAGCCTTAATTTATTGGTTGTTTCTTTAATGTGCGAGGCATAGGCCCACATTTGATTTGACAAAGCGCGGGCATTTGATTTCAAAAGACTCTATACTACTAAAATGAACAATTCAAAAGTAGTAGGAAAAACATGAAAAGCATATTTCTAGCTTAGTTGCCCTGCGCCTCGCCTGAATTCTCCAATATTTTCCACTAACAGGTCCATTCTTATGTCAACACCTTTACTTCCGCATATTTTTGCTGTAATGACCAAAGTCATTTTCTCATATTTTCATCCATCGGAGCAGACTTGGTGTGTCCTATATTTGAAGTGCCGGTAGCTCTATCCGAAGTTGTAGCCTTGGTACCTAAAAGTACCCCTTGAAAACTCTTGAAAAATGTGAGTCCCAGTATGCACACAAAATATCTTTTTCTCTCATCTTATGTCCCAGTAGCCTATCCTCCCTCGAGCCGTATGGCCCCATCATAGCAACAGTCCCTCATAAAAGAGCAAAGACTGAACACCTGCCCATAGTATCCTCTACTAAACCGTGAGTGAAATACTCTCCCAGGGCTAATTTCAATCAAAATTCACAAAACCAAAGAAGTTGGCCCACGAGGCAATGATTAAATACTCGACCAAATAAATTTCTCCCACTCGACGAGATCGATCCACAGCAAAACCTCATCAAGCTTACAGAAACGACTTAGTACATCTTTGCTTCAACGACTACAACTCTCTTTGACCTTCTCTAGCCTCAGCTGACTACCAAATACACGCCAGTGCCGATATTTATACCCGCCAGAAGAAAAAATCTTAGCGCACAAATCTGGGAGGCAGATCTTCGGAATAGACGTGAGAAATATTAGGACGAGTGCACAAGATTATGTAAATGGTAATTACAATCTCAAAAAAGGTGAGATTTCGAATTGTGGTGAGGAGTTTTACAAGTTTAGCTTTGTGCGCTATACGACTTCAATTGTGAGAGTGCAGGCGACACCATAAACACTGCCATGATTGGATGGTGCGATGGTACATCATCTTGGCTGGTCTCTCAAGTAAGGTCTGGATAGCCAGAACCTCCCTTTAGACGGGATATCGCTGGTTCGAATCCGACAAAGCTTAACTACATTTCTCGCGGCTCCAATACACTTGGATAATCAAAAGTTTTGAAATGTCCCTTTGTTGGATACTTAGGGAGGAGAATCGACTGTTTGCGTGAGCAAATATACCTCATAGCTGTATTTCTGAGTGAAATCCAGAGAATTAGTATCTTTAACGTTAAAAGAACCACCCTACATGCACTTCGAGCACTAATCATGTTTCATAGCTAGAAAGCTGAAAACACGTTGAATGGTTAAAAAACAATCCCCCAACATGTTAGACCCCGAGCTTTGTAAAATATGACTTCTTTCCACTTTGTGAGTATACGTAGCCTCGTACTTTTGATATTTATGTTTTTTGTTTAAGATTTTACGTATGCAGCTATCTAGCTAGACCACGAAGTGAGAGGACGGCAGAGAGGCAGGCTTGGGAATATGAGATAGATTGGCTATGGAAGGACAAACATGATTAACTACAGCGAGTTCTGTGTACATGAGACACATGTGTTCGCTGAGTATTGCCAATCCAGTTTTGGCATTCACGTCACGTATAAATGCTTTGTGCTCAAAGACTTACGCTGTCTCGGTGATTGCATGCGTTGAGCCTTGGTCGCGTAATTAGCTATGACACAATATCAGAGGAAAAGTGCAGAAAAGATGACTCAATTTGAAATTAGAGCACTCATGCCTCTGATTTCCTTTGCAAGTGCCACTGCGGAGTTATGCCGACTTTTTCATCAGCCCAAGTCAAGCCCCATCCGTGAACATCCACCCAGGGGCTAAGATTGATGCTGGGTATAGTGAGAGGTCATGTTATTGTCCTGTCTGAATCTATGACTATGTAGGACAAATAGGTCTTTTCTGCCTACAGGCCAAGGATACCTATACCAGTAGTATATCCCCTCCCATGCCTCCTATACAGCTCCCCTCAAACAGAACCACTCTTTACAATTCCTCATCCAATCATAAATTTAGAGGATCCCTCAGCCCTTCACTACCTCCCATCTCCAGCCAGCAAAGCAATGGCTATTAGTGGGTGTATGGCAGCCGGGAAAAATCGCAAAAACCACTGGGTGTGGAGTTCTCCTAATATCGACAATAGGACTAAATCCGAAGACATAGTGACCCTTTTGAAGTGTTCGAAGAGACGGCCAACTAGGCGCTGCAGACTTGTGGGTGCCTCGGGAAATTCACACTCTGCTTTTCTAGCCTCCTTCCAACTCCATCCCGCTCCTTCCCCAAGGTCGGGCTGCAATGTCAGAAAAGTATTGATAGAGCGCGATTGCTGTATGGTAGCCTAGCCCAACTCCCTTTGAGCCGTTGACTCATCCACAATAGATGTCCGGGCTAATTTGCCGAAATCTCGGCCTTGGCACCTACGAATGTTCCACAGTCATAATTGCCAGTCCCCGAACGGCCACGCGTAGTTACTCTCTCTCTCAGGATGTATAACCCTATGAGAGCAAAAGTCCCACGTAAACCATGACCCGAGCTTTGTATATTGCGACTTAACTTCCTCCTTGCGGGTATACGTAGCATGATAAACTTTCAGTGGGTGATGGCCGGCCACAATTTAGGCCAGCTCCTGATTGCCATTTGAGTGACGCCTTTACCTGTAGTTAAGACGAAGTAGTGTGTGGTAAGATTGGTTTGGACGACTCGCGTGAGAATCATGAGGTCTATGTGGATGAGAAGTCGCAGGTTATAGATGTACATGTTTTACTTTCTACTTGCATCCGGATCTCATCCCTCTAGACTACATAAGCAGTACAGAACAAACTGAGCGGCGGGGCAAGATTCAAAACCTAAACGCAGTGTCTTCTACGAAGCTAGGAATGAAACGTTCTTCCCGACCCAAGTTCAGTCAAATGTCGCAATATCAAAGAAGTTGGCCCGCGAGGCAATGATTCAAAATACTCCGTCGTGTCAATATTTAGCTCCCAACGTAATTGATTCCTACCTAAGCCTCATCAAGCTTACAGGTACGACTTAGCACATCTTTACTTCAACGACAACACCTCTCTTTGACCCTCTCTGGCCTCAGCTGGTCGCCAAATACATGCCCACGCCCATTTTTACACTCGACGGAGGAAGCAAAACTTAGCACACAAACTTGGGAGACAGTTCTTTGGGATGGACGTGAGAGGGATCTGCACAAGTTCACAAGACGATGCAAAGGAAGGATACAGTCTCGACGGGCGTGAAATTTTTCGTTTTGTCAAGAAATATTACGAATTGAACTTTGTGCGCGCCAATACTTCGCTTGCGAGACTGCAGCTGACACTATAAACGCAAGTAAACGGTGGAAGGTGTTGTGGTCCGTCTCCTGGTGGTGTTCTCTGGTATGGTTTGAGTAGCCTGGGTACCTACTCCACTTGGGAAGGAGACATCTAAGACCACATTTCGCGCGGAGAAATGTGAACGGATGATGGAGGCATGTCTGGATAACTCAGGGTTTTTGAGACGTTCCCCTGGGTGGGTATTCACGGATGAGGGTTGACTTGGGCTGATGAAAAAGTCGGCATAACTTCGCAGTGGTACCTACAAATGAAATCCGAGGCATGAGTACTCCTCCTTTATATTGTGTCATCCATTATGTATTTTTCTTTGGTATTGTTTCATAGCTAGATAGCTGCATACGCAATTAAAATCTGATGCAAGAAAGCTTTACCGTGAAGGCGAATGCGACGTCTACCAACACGACCACTCGAGCCTAATATGTCTCGGCTGTGTCCACTTAGCAAACTTGTGTGCGAGTTGAGGGTTAGATGGTGTAGTGATATTCTATTCGAACCGTCCTCCCAAGTAGATACTGGGTAGCTTGAACACCTACCCCATTCGAGACAGGAGAAAGCTGGTTCGAATCCAGTAAAACCCACACACCACTTTCTCCCGCAGTGGTATTTTATTTGTGGGATCATGAAAGCATACTCGGATAACCATAGAGTTTTCACGCTTCTCTCTGTGGTGGGTATGCACGGAAGAGGTTGTACACCGTGAGGGTTAACCTCGAGTGGTATCTGCAAATGAAATCTGAGTGTGAGTGTTTTTTTTTTTTTTTTTTTTAAAAATCATTGAGTGTATGCAGCCTAACTAGCTATGACACTATTCAAATTGAGTTATCCTGGTTAGAGCGCACATCTTCCAATAAATCTCGCACGGGCCTCAGGGCGCCAAATCAAGAGTTTGAGTTTGATTGCTATTCGTATCAGGCATGTGCCCTACACCCAATGGGCGTGGTACGGGTATATGATCTATACAGACTCACTACTACCTACGTGCATGGCTTTACTTGCCGAAGAACGCCAAATCAAGAGGATATATGAAATATTTATTTGCTGTTCGCACGGGCGAAATCTTGACAAATTGCCCAAAAAGTATCTTCAGGCGCTTTTCCGCATCCGGGAATCGAACCCGGGGCTCTCCGGTGAAAGCGGAGTATGTTAACCCCTACACTAATGCGGATCTGATCTTTTGAGAATAGAATTAAATATATAGTGCAAATTTATTAACTAGATTCATAAGGCAACATTACAATAATATCTATTTCGGTCTTTTTCTACAAATGATCCCAAAATTTCGTCTTTTAGAGTTGGTATACTCCATCCTACATCAAGATCCAGCTGCGGCCAGCCGTTGACATTATAAACTGACATTATTCATTACTCCAAGATCAATCTACTTACACCCACATGTGAAATTTCGTGAAATAATGGCTAACATCTGGATCTTTTTGCCGATCCACGGTTAAAGATATCTGTTTGCTTATTTCGCTTGTTAAGTGCAATTTTTGCGTTTGCTGTAGTAGATGGTATAGAGGCCTTCGATCCAACGACACCAGTGTCATTGTTAGAAATCGACATTTTCTGAGGGGTTTTTTTGGTAGCTAACGAGGGAGACGAAGCTACCTTACATCCAGCGAGGTTGCTCAGGTTTCTCTGGTACATTGCGCGGGATGATGGTGTAGCAGCTATGTTCGGAATAGTAGCAGTGGTGAGTCTCGATGGCATCCTAGAGACAGTATTCTTTTTCGTAGATAGTATAGCAGCTTGCGTATGTTTTTTTTGGCTAAGAGTTGCTGAGCTAGATGGACTATCGTTAAATAGCTCATCAGCCTCTTCAAACTCGTCTTCTGAATCAACATAATTTGGCTGGGCCCCATGTGCGTTGGAACCGGCAGTTAAGGATCGGAGGCGATTTTCCCGATCTTCAAGAGCTGTATCCTTAATTCCGGGGGTTTGAGAATTCATTCGACGAGAGAGAATCCGGATGGCTGGCTGGTTGGCTGTTCGATATTCCTTTACCATCGCGGCAGGGGCTTTACTGACACGTCCTATGCTTAGTTGATGCGTTGGACGGCTTAGCTTACCCATTTTAGCGATTTCTTTTGCCTCTCTTCTAGCTCTAGTGAGAACACTCTGTCCATCATTCATTTTGATTTTGCTTGCTGCAGCAAATCTCAGCGTACTTGGTGTCTCTTTTTTAAAACTAGACCTTGACAGAGGTACTCCTCCATTATTGGCCAGCATTCTTGGATCTCTTGGTAGCTTCGGTAGACTCCCAAGGTCTACGACTTTTGACAGATTATTGTCGCGTGCCTTTTTTATTCCCATCATCGTCTCCCTGAGTGTTTCTTCATCCCGCTTGATTTCTTCGGCTTGTTCCCGCTTATAACGTTTGTAAACCTCATACCATTTTAGAGGATTCTTGGGCGCATAATTTTTTGCCGCCCATTTCGGAACTTCCTTTGCGATAAATTTTTGCCAGAGTTCGGCATCTAGCCCTTTGATCTGCGGGCTTTGTTCCTCAATTTGATGAAGTTGCTCCGGAGATCTGAGGAAGGATAGGATATCTGATATTTGGTTGTATTGAAGGTCTCCGACATCAGTAAACGCTGTGGCTTGTTAGAGAGTATCGGATCAAAATTTCTGCCAACACACAGTGAACATTTTTTATGCAGGCCTTCCTACAGAGACTTAGGAGTGAAGGAACTGGCATTGAGTCTATATCAAATTTGCGCTGGGTAACGAGATAAGTGGTGACCTGAAATGGGCGAGCTCTTCTGACAAGCCTTCGAGATCTTTGCTAGATGTGATGAGTATAGTTTAATACTACTGAAATTATTAGTGTAACTAATGTCTTGACACCAAAAGATGGGGAATCCCTCGGAAAGGTGGGCTGCAACTCATAGCATCAGGCGACGTCAGCGATATGCACTAGCCTAGTTCAAGGCTGGATGCACGGACTCCTGATTATTAGCTTTTCGAAGTCAAGGGCAAACATTCAGACGACTAGGGCATTGATTGATACACTTCGCTCTTGGATAATCTTCAGAATCGACTATATGGCTTCCTTTCAACTGCTCGAGCCTCGCGAGGAAGATGAGCTCCACAAGTTGCGATTGCTTAACGTTGAGGAAAAGCCATTCAAACGGATCTCCAGACGTCTTCTAGCTCCTTCGTCTCTCCTAACAACTCCATTGAAGTTGCCTACACCGCCACCAGATACTTTTTCAAATGACTCTGAGAACCATGACTTAAACCAAGAAAAAGTTAATGATGAACGAAGACAATTTAAGGAGGATATTCTATTTGATTTTGGAGCTTTCAACAATTCTCTCATACGAATTCAATTCTTGCAAGACAGTAATAAGCGCGAGCGCCAAAGATATAAAGCTGACAAGGAGCGTATACTAGAAACAGCCCAGCAAGTCAGGGAAAATACAGTACAATTAAGAATCCAGCTGGAAGAGGCGAAGCAAACCCTGGAGCAGCGCAAGAAATTTGATGAACTAGCTGAGAAAATCACTGGAAATAGATTGTTACGACCTAGAGAGGACCAGTTAGCAAACTTGCGCAAGCTAGAAGATGAATGTAGAGACCTTGAGCGAGAGTGCCAAAGCTATAAAATCACATGGGGTGAAAGACGAGAGCAGTTTGGCAGAATTGTAGAAGAAGGCATGCAATTAAGAAGGCTAATTAGAGATGAAAAAGAAGAGGTTGAAAGAAGAGAAGGAATGGCTGAGGATGAAGGAGGTGATGCTGCAAGTGGTGATGGACAGACTCCTAGACACAATGGCAGTAATGGCACACCAAAACATCACAGCGGGAAAATAGACTCTACAGATACCAATTCAGGCTTTAAATCGAAACTAGGAATATCTGAATCTCTATCTCGCCCAGCAAGCAGATCAGATAGTTACGTACCAAGTTTTTTAGGATCAGAAAAACGAGAAGATGAGGCCA
This sequence comes from Blumeria graminis f. sp. triticale, assembly GCA_905067625.1. Lineage (NCBI taxonomy): Eukaryota > Fungi > Ascomycota > Leotiomycetes > Helotiales > Erysiphaceae > Blumeria > Blumeria graminis. Next base: position 7,207,076 of record LR898475.1, on the reverse strand, counting down.
AAATCGAAGATTCTATCATGATAGACGCTAGTGGTGTCGTATCCCATGAGATTGAGTCCGAGACAGAAGTAGAAGTCACGAGCAAAGGAGTAGAGGGCGCGGAAAAGATGAATATAGTGTAGCTTGTCATAATGGAGATATCAAGGCTGAATTTCCTTTCGTCCATCCCTCAATTTGTGAGTGCTTATCTACACCTGCAAAGCTATGGCGAGAGGAAAATCTTAGCCATGCTCACTTCTAAAGCTTTCTTCCGGGCGTGGATGTATGCATGCTAATCAACGTAGTGTAGCAGACGCCACTTTTTATTCCATATTTTCGAGCAGCTCCTTTGCTCTTTTAACTTCTATCTCGTCGGCACCAGAATTTTCACCTTCCTCTAGCTGGCGCTTTACATTTTCCTGCGCTTCTAAAATTCTCTGCTTCAGAGACGGAAATACTGCGCGAGTCTGTTCAATAGCCGTACGCTATACCACGGATTAGCCCAATTTCCGATCAATGATGAGTACTGCGAGTCAGGTTTTGGTTCCTACCTCTTGTCTAATATTCCAATCGTGGTTTCCGTCTTCATCAGAACTGTTCGTCAGCTTCTGAAGACGTGCCTCCTGGGCCTTCAGTTCATCATGATATGAAGCCTCTTCCTTAATCAAGCGCTGTAAGGCACCTGTGGCAATGGCAAGCGACGAAGGAGGTGACATTCTTCACAAAAATCTAGTTAACGGTGTTAGGTTAGATTAAAATTAAATTTAGATCGTAGTAGTTAACCTTGTGATGGATGAGAGTATCCTAACTTGATCTCGTCTCTTCACATCTGTAGTCTAGATTTTTGGGCGGGGTGGGAGAACCAAGATTCCTTGAAAATTAGTTATCCACAGCGGGGTACAAAGACCTAACTCCTTACGTGGCAATTCCGAGGTCGTCTATCCCCCGTTTCAAAATCTACAGCCCACAGTACTTCGCAGGCCTTTCAAGTTTGAACCCATTTACCTTTATAACTGTTTAAGTTACGTCACCAAAAGCCTAACAGACGATCACAACATTAACAATGGCGATGGTTAAGAGGCATAAAGGAAGGACGAAAACTCAGTACCTGTCGGTGTTATCTTTTAAAAACCTCCAGCTCTCAATGTAGATTATGCAGAGCCGAGATTGATTAAAGCTTCGTCCACACTTGATGAGTACTCCCAATTGCTCTCGCGGACTGTATTTTCTTCATCTCTCAGCACATCTCCCTAGAACTTCAAATATGAAACCAGCAGCATAGCTACTGAACACCTATTCGTATTATCTACATATCTGGAAACGAAATATTTATCCAGAGCCAATTTCAATCAAAATTCGCAATACTAAAGAAGTTTTGCCACGAAGTAATAATTCAAGAGTCCCTTCCATATCAAACTCTCCCTATCAAAACTTATCAAGTTTATAATTGCGACCTAGTATTTCTTCATGTCAATGACTACACCTTTCATCGACTATTCTTTGGCCTCAGCTGATCACAAAATACACGCCCACGCCGATATTAACACTCGACGGAGGATACAAAGCGTGGCGCACAAATCTGGGAGACAGTTCTTTGGGGTTGGCGTAAGAGGATTCAGGATAAGTTAACAAGATGATGCGAAGGATGGGTACTGTCTTGACGGGCGTGGAATTTTGAACCTTGGCAAGGAGTTTTTACAAATTGAGCTTTGTGCGTGCCAAGACTTCGGTTGCGAGAGTGCAGGCGACACTATAAACACCGCCATGGCTGGATGGTGCGGTGGTACATCATCTGGCCCGGTTTTCCATGTAAGATCTGGATAGCTTGGACACATATCCCACTTGAGACAGTAGATTGCTGGTTCAAATCCAGCAAAACACAACCACATTTCTCTCGGCACTGGTATGCATGGATGACGAAGGCATGCTTGGATAACCAAAGGTTTCGAAATTCCCTTTGGTGGATACTTACGGAGGAGGGTCAACTGTTTGTGTAAGCAAACACACCTCGTAGTGGTATTTGCGAATGAAATCCAGAGTATGAGTGTCTCTAACGTCAAAAGAGTCATCCAGCATGTGTATATAGCACCGGTCATGTGTCATAGCTTTATAGCTGAATACACATTAAATGATTTAAAAAAAAATGAATTAAACCTAGAGTATAAGTGTCTTTAACATCAAAAGAGTCATCTTACATGTAGAGATAACACCCATCATGTGTCATAGCTAGATAGGTAAAAATATATTTAATAATATAAAAAATAGAAAATTCCCGATAGTTCTCGCGGTCTGTATCGTCTTCATTTCTCGACACATCTCCCTATCGCCATTATCATGAAGCAAACCATGATCAGACCAGAGAGTAGAGTCGAAGCCCTTCTCGTCACGCACCCTTGGTCATGGAAAAGCCATACAATGAGTTTGTCAATTATACCCAGCTTTTACGGGATCTAGTGCGTATCTGTCTCAGTCACCGCTGTTAAAAAAATTTGCGGAATCTAAAGAGGCTTACTGAGGAGCTGATGAGGCAGGCCGAAGCATTAAGTAACTTTTGAAATTGACAAAACTGAACTGATACATTTCAGGCGACATAGAAGGCAGCTTACATCTCCTTTGATTCTTGGGAATAGTGTCATCTTAGAGCCGAAGGAGGTTATCAGGGGCCAGTGATCTGGTTTGACAGGAAGCTTAACTTTAAAACCCATGTGGACAAGAGATTACAGCTAGCTCATGGGGCACTCAGCAGGATTAGGATCTTGGCTCCATCCACACGAGGACTTCACTGGAATTTTTTTCGTCAACTGTATCTAAACTATGTCACTTCAGTACTCGACGATGGCTCTGTTCTATGGCATGGTAAGAGGAGGACTGGATCACTAACCGAAAAATGCCAAATGCTTCAACATCAGGCCATGCCAATGATCACTGGAGCTTATCAACGTAGCCCTATGTAGGCTCTATAGGTAGAAGCCTCAATTATGCCGGTCAAAGTCAGACATTAGAAGCAGGTTATCTATTATGGACTGAGGATGCTTAGACTCTAAAAAGACCACAACATACAAGTACACCTGTTCTGTCCTTTGGAAGGTGAATTGACAAGAACCAACAAGATCTATCTCGGATTACTCAGCTTTATCGATAAGCCAGTGACCCAATTAATGAGGATTGGATGCAGCTTGAAGCCCTTTGCTTCTCTCAAGAAATTGGAGCAGCTAAATAGCATCTGGATCCCTCCATGGCTCCAATATCATACTCTAACCAGCATTTCTTCCGAGATAAAAGAGATCACCAAGTTATCACATCTACAACAAGTCAGGAATTTTTGCCTCGATGTAATTTTTTATATCGATGGACCCCTTTCAAAAGAGACAGGGAGCAGTATTGGCTTTTTGGTATACCTGCCAAACGTAAGAGAGATGAAATGTTTCTCATATCACCTAAGTGACACTATGGGTATCACAGACGCCGAGACTTACTGTATATTGAGAGTAATACAATATGTGAAGAGACATTTGACTTTTAAAACCTAACAAATATTCACTGATAGCCATGCTAGCATCCTACGAATTCAGCACAGCACTAACCAATTTTCATACCAGATCAGGATGGCATCTTAAGGGTGCGCTATTCATCTTCAATGGTGTCCTGTACATGTTGGAATAGAAGGTAATGAGCTAGCTTGTCAGGCGCAGGTTCACTAGGCGCAAGACTCGAGACGTCGGAGAGGGCGTAGCGTACAATGTACTGAGAAAGGACGCCTCGTGGGAACGCGGAGGGCTTTCTAGAGAAGTGGTAATTGGGAAAGCGGGGAGTCGTTCTAGATAAAGGGGCCGGAGGTGACGGTAGGTCACTATAGTTGGCAGAGGACGAGAGTGAGACGTGATTAGAATAATATAACTATTCCTAAAGACAGAAAACAAAGCGTGAAGATCTCAGTCTCGGAAATGGAAACTACATAGGTGCCCTCGCTAAGCAATAAAGACTAGTGGGATTAAATAAGGGACCCATAAATCCTGCCTAAGGCATATCTCAAGAATCCTTACATAGCTGATTAACTAGCTAGAAATGGGAGAACAAGACCAGCAATGAAAAGGGATGAGTTTACAACTCACTCATTAATCAAAAAAAAAGCGAAAGAACTGATACTGGAGGCATGGTATAAATGCTTGAACTGGTAACTTGGGCTTGAGGAGGAGGGTAGAAAAGCTAAGGAACTTGGCAAGTACTATAGGATCTAGGCCCAAACCAATCAACCCAGTATATCTTTCAAACCTTTCAAATTTCAAAGACATAGCAGGGAGACAGATTCAAGATTCTTCCAGGCAAGGTTTGGAATCAGAAATACAAAAGTCTATCTGCATATGATAGGAAAAGTTGAAGATAATATATGCAATTTTTGTAGGAAAGAAAGGCAGGGTGTGCAACACCTGTGATTATATTTTCCTGAATTCAGAGAAAAAAGAAAAGATGTTTTCAGGGCATAGAGCCAAGAACACTTCCAGTATTATTTAAAACAAAGATAGGGAAGGAAGCTCTTATTAAATATATGGACACATCCAAGTGCATGGTAGCACACAAAGGATATTAAAATAGGAAACACCAATAAGAACTTAACAAGTAATTGAGTAGATTAAATGAAAGGGAGGAGTTTGGGCGATATAAATTATGTAAATAACGTGTTATAGCTAGATAGCTGAACACACCATGATTAAAAAAAAGGAATCGTGTGCACAAATTCCCCCTATCGAGGGGGACTATCCTTAACACCTGTCAGTGGTGTCCCCTACGAACCTCCAGCTCTCACTGTAGAGTCTGCAGAGCCGAGATTGAGTAACACTTTATCAACTTTGTGCTGAGTTACCTCCCCCTCCGTCAAAGATACGCTTCCGATAACACATAAGACGACCAAGACGATGATAATGATGCTGGAAATGAGGAAGGTTAATGCGGTACAAAACGCTACAACGGTAGTCAGAGAAGCCCTCGTTATATTACAACATGTACTACCCACCGGCGGGCGAACAAAAAGCCCACGAAAGCAAAGTACAAGACCCTTCCTGTTACGGGCTAGGCCCGGCTGGGTTCTGGCTGGGCTGTTTAAGGCTATAGGGCCCATCCTTATCTTAAAGGCTCAAGCGAGTTTGTAAATCTTCTCACTATACGGGAGTATTATCAGATCACGTGCAAAGGGCAAGGGTATCTGGAACAGGCATTGTAGTTATAAAGAGCCATAGCTTCCCGCTCGTAATTTCCTCATAGAAAATATAAACATTTAATTGTGGCATTACTTTCGTGTATTGGCCGAAAGTCCTAGCCCGTCACACTTCCGGCCTCAAGAAAAGCAGATTTCGAGTCGTCAAAAATATCGTCCCTACTCATCTTAACTTCCGAATCTACTAGCCAGGAGGGCATCTGAAATACATGAGTTACTCGACGACCCCACGTCCGTAACGACTTTTGAATGCTAGGCTAGGCTCCTTCACGACAGTCACTCTCGACCAAGACTTTTCTGACATCTTTTCACGACCTTCGGTTTGTCCTGCGGCATGAATCAAGGGAGGAGTAAGGAAGAGGCTAGGAAAGTTGAGAGACGCTCTTAGGTATACACAGGTCTGCTGCGCCCGGCTGGCTGGCCTCTTCGTCATAAGAGAGCCCCGCACCCAGTGGTTTTTGAGACTTTTCCCAGCAGCTACACACCCGCAAATGGCCATCGTTTCGTTGGCTGGAGAGGGGAGATAATGACGGGATAACGGCTCCTCTTAGTGTGTACTCGAATGAAGACATGTGGGGGTATTACTGCTGGAAAGGAGTCGTGAGGGAGGCAAAAGAGGGAGTACACTACCCGAGGCATAGATACTCCCGGCCTGTAGGCAGAAAGGACCTACATGTCCTTACATAGTTAAAGACTTTTTAGGACAATAAACAACCACTCACTCACTTACTCCCCCTATAGACTGTGTGCGGCCCATATGTAATTTTGTTTTCTGGGTCCGCTTAGTGACACCCCTGTAAAGTATCTATCTCTTACAAATTCTTGAAGGCTAAGAATGACTACCGAAGAAGTTGGACAGGGAAATTTGTCGGGTCAAAAATAGGGACTGTCAACAAGTACGTGGGTTGTTTGCCTCGGTCAGTACTTGTATTCTGTATTTAGAACTGCAGGTTATTCTATCCCCTGCATATATTCATATTTAGAGATCAAGAGATCTTGTCAATCATGATGAGTGTAGATAGTTTTAGAATTCCGGGAGAAATAGAAATCAGGTTGTTTTTACGGAGTTATCTTTTACATTAATTACATACACTTCGCCTATCATAGGTTAGGCTACCAGTTACCTGACATAGATACTCTCAATGCGCACTATAGTAGTTCTTGCGTTATCATAATTTTAGGAAATCAGAATAAACTCCATTTACTTCGATTCATCAGATCACGACCTTATTTCGTGACATCAGCACCCGGTACGGCGAGAGGGGATTGAATTAAGTTAGCCTCTAATGTTACAAATAAGAGAGATATATGTGCCATAGCCTTGTAGCTGTATATACGTTAAATGATTTAAAAAAACTAGAAATATAGATGTATGTGCGCGTCTCGTGTGGTCCTAGGGTCTAGGCCTCGCCAGGTTGGCACTGCAAGTTTCTCAAGGACTTTTCCGTTTTGTAGGTGGAATATTTGACAGAAAATGAGCTTGCATTTTACGGATAATTGGTTGGCTCAGTGGCTACTATTCCTCGACATTCTATTAGAGATACTTCTGTGCAACGATCAGGGGTAAGAGTACTATACAAAAGGTAGCTTGGGTCAGAGAGGAGCGCAATGTGCTATGGCATTTTAATCCAAGTGGTACAATGAAAAATTCATTAACACCAACAGAGACGGTGAAAGTTGTGGCATCCCAATAGTGGGCGAAATCATGGGCCAAGCAGAAACGAGCTCGGAAGCCTCGGCAGTTAGCAACTGCAGGTACCGAAACTTGGAGAGCGGCCAAATTTTATCAAGTAGAGAATCTGGACGGCAAAAACTGAGTTTTTAAGTCTCACCATTCTTTCTACACCGTAGCCTGACAAGGGCCCAAATCAGAATAGCAATGTAAATGCGAAATGGGCACATGAGGCTCAACTCATATTTATACAAAAGAAAAGTAGCATAAGTATTAAGTCCAGGTAGTCCGTGTGGCTACGAATCACAGAACCCCAAGCATATGATTATGTCCTACCCCCGATGGTCAAATGGTAGAGCTGATATCTGGAGACAAGCCAAAGATCGATCCTACGAAGCGATGATAAACAATCCTGAAGACATCAAGAGGATAACACAGTGGATCTTAAGTCATGGTAGGATAGAACAATTCCAGATGACCTAGGCGGTCGAAATACTGCTGATGGAAAGGAAAAGTTCAAATAATGCTCAGGGCGGGTAGAGATGATCTGGTTGGTTTACGTGGATGGCAATCTAGTGTAGCTGCGCCTCCTAAAGAAAATATGTGAAAGCTTAAGACAACAAGCAGAAACGTGTGGGCGGTTTTCACCACAAAGCTTCTCTCCCGTGTAAATATTACAGGTTGAAGACACCTGCATGGGCCCACACGTCACCAAATCAGGATAATAAAATCAAATTCAAACCCCCATGAACATCAATACCAATCTGTGCCCGGCACGTTTGAATTTGGTTTCACTTGTCTAGCTTCGCGCCTGGTGAGCCCATGCAGGCATCTACGAACTTGATATTTGCATGGGCAGTAAGCTCTCGGTGAAAACTGTCGGCAAAGACGAATTCTTCACCTTCCAGTGGTGCCGGTGTAATCGCTCAGTTTGCTCTACATATCTGGGACAGCCAAGAAGAATCGCAACCGAATCGAAGTCGAAAGCAAACACATGCATATCTCCATTTGACGACTTCTCAATCATGCAGCACTCACCATTATCTTCCTAGACCTCAAACTCTTTCTAGCCACGCATCATCTCGCCTCAACGACCGATGTAGAACGAGCTCCAATTGCAAACAGGAGCTTGCCCCATTAATTTCCAGCCATCTCTCACTAATTATTTACGACGCTATATACACCCGTAAGGACGAAATCAAGTCGAAAAATACAAAGCCTGTGTCCTGGCTTACGGGGGACTGTAGCTCTGACGGGACAAACATCTTGAGGAAGGACAGGCGGCTGAGCTGTGGAGCGAGAGGGGAACAGGTCTTTGAAGAGCATGCTTGGACCGATATTTTCGAGGAGTTTTCAACTTTGGATTTTTTGTGGGCGCCAAGACCAAGATTTCGGCCAATTAGCCAGGAGCACTTCTTCTATCGATGAGTCAACGGAACTTTCCAGCGCCCTGGACGGTACAAAAGAAGTCGGGCTAAGCTGTCATACAGCAGTCACGCTCTGCCAATACTTTTCTGACATTTCAGCACGACCTTCGGGATGGAGTTGGAAGGAGGCTAGAAAGGCAGAGTGTGAATTTCCCGAGGTACCCACAAGTCTGCAGCGCCCAGCTTGCCGGCCTCTTTCTACGCATCAGAAGGATCACTATGTCTTCGGATTGAGTCCTAATGTAGGTATTAGGAGAGCTCCGCAACCAGTGGTTTTTTGCGACTTTTCCCGGCTGCCATACACCCGCAGTTGGCCATCGTTTTGTTGGCTGGAGAGGGGAGATTATGAAGGGTTAAGGGCTCCTCTAAGTGTATGATCGAATGAGAAACTGTGAGGGACGGTACTATTTAAGGGGAGCTGTATGGGAAGCATAGGAGGGGATATACTACTGGTATAGGTATCCTTGGCCTGTAGGCAGAGAGGACGTGCATGTCCTACATAGTCATAGATTCAGTCAGGACAACAAAATGAATTAATAAAAAACGCTTCCAATACTCTTAGCACTATCCTTTACGTAGCCCCAGTGGCGATTGCGTATACATTTTAGTTCGCTGATAATCTTCTGAGCGATAGAACATGTGGGTAGCCTTCGATAGCCATCGAAAGCTACAGGAGTTATCGGCTCATGAGCCGTTATACTTTCAAAGAGAAGGCTCTTGGGAAAAGGTGAAAGGAAAAAGTTTTCAGTAGGTTTCCGGGAAAACTATCATAGTTAGAGATGGAGGGGCTGGTATCATGATAACATCTACCATAGCCTTAGTTGAGCTCTAGCACTGTCTCGAGCCAGACTGTAAGAATCTGGAGCTGCCACAAGTAGCTCTTCAGCTTCTCAATCTTTCATTCTTTAATCTCGCAATTTAGCATTTATATAAACTTATATTCTTACAGTCCGATATTCTCAGTCTTTCGCTATTCGTTACACTCGTCGTACTTCTTTTGACCTTAAGTTATTCGACTTGTTCGTTTGCTCCGCAACTCGACTCCCTTACTTCGTTTCTCTCGACTATACTGCAGTTCTCCGGCCCTTGACCACCTGTCACCTCGCCCGTTGAATTATATCTGAGTATCCTTCGTTAGTATCGATAATCCTGATAGATATTAATACATTACCCTCGGCGGACGGCAATCTCCACTATCCCCATCGCAAGCCGTGACTGTCAATCAGGTACCGGGGCTTTGTTGGATCGATAGATAAACATGAATCACTTTGTTACTGATTTTACACTTTGGATCAAAATACCCCATTGCACCAGAATTTACCATTACGTTTATATTGGAGACAAATATATTTTCTATTGGCAAATGTGATATAGTCAGAACTGCAAACTCTCGAGAAAAAGAAGATGTCTAAAATAGAGATATTTCCGGAATAAATTGAATATTAGAACATCATCATTGATGCGATTAAATTTGGAATTTAGCTCAATCAAAGCTATTACAAATATACTCGATTAATTTGAAGAATTCGGGTTCTAAGCAAAATAAATAAATCTCTAGCCAGGCCGGGCCAACAGGAAAGATACCTGAAAGGTCAGTGAAACCCATCAGAAGTATTCAAAGAAAATGCTTATACTTATTGCAGGTGCCAACAATTCTACTGGCGGCAAAGTGCCGGAGCACGAATCTTCCGTTCTCCCTATCAAGATATACCTGAGATAAAGGAGGGTCTAGCACGCCGGGCTATCAGCAAAACTTCCTGTTCAACAGATAATACAATCGATATGTAAGAGGATAAAGCTGCCCACAAACGGGAGAGAGACTCTGCATGCCTGGAACAGGAGTAAAGATATCGCCGAATGGACAAGAATTTGCTGAAGGGAAAAAGACGAGGGGAGGCAAAAAGAAGCTGGAAAGAGAGCGGCCTTTTAGGAGTGGTAGGATTCATGGACAAGTCAGAACAGGAAATAGCGCCCTAGCCGACCCGTATCAACCGATCCAGAACGTTGGAAAGTGGCAAATATATTTACTGATGAACAAATAGGCAGTACAAAAATGAACTCCAGAGATACACCATTAAGTATCAATCGTAACCTTACCAGGGCCCAAAGTACTGTCGCCATTCAGCTAAGAAGAGAGCATGTCAGGCTCAATTCTTACCTGTGCAGAAGGAAATTAATCGATGAGGAAAAGCCAAGCTTTCAATGTGGATATCCGTCAAAATGTCGAGCACATGGTGTTTGCGTGTCCACAATGCGCAGGTGGAAGAGGCGAATTTCTCCGACAAGCTAAAGACAGGTCATTTGAAGCCATGATTAACAGCCTAGAAGATGTGGCTAGAAACACACAGTTGGTACTAAGCAACGGATAGATAAAATAGTTTCGACTTTCAGAGGAAGTCGAGGTAGCAATGTCGGATATAATAAATCAATCTGGAAGGAGAGACGACGGAATCCACACTAGTTGAATAGTGTAAACTGCACTTCCTGAAGGTAAACTAAACAAGTTAATAGCAATCTAAACTGGCAGGATTAGAGGGTTTTACCAAACTAGTTTCCTCTTTTGTAAATAATGAAGATAGTCACCTGCATGGACCCATAGGATGCCTGATCGGGTTAAATGAATTCAAAATCCAAACCATTTAGCCAAAAACTTCATGTACCCTGACATATCATAGTCTGAGAGAAGAAAGTTGAAGCTAATCTAGCTTCTGCGGTACCGAAAATTATCTTGGCTTTGCTAGCTCTGGTGCCAGCTGATTACATAGATTTAACCGTTGAATAATATAGTGCACGCGATGTACATGCGACTTCGTACGATGCAGAATCTTAGTATTGTCATCTGCTGGAGTCTGGTACGAAGAGATAGAGAGAAGATTATGGAGTGGGCTCTATAAAAGAACTGATTCTATCTCTTCTAAAAATAATCAGGATTACTATGAGAAGTAGCTGTTTACTCAGTTGAGTCCTTGAATCATACTAAACCTTGATTGTTCCTATTAAAAGTCATCGTGAAAAGATACTTCGTTGAGGATTCATTATCGTAAATGAGTAGCTACTCATTTGTGTTATTTCATTGCAAGGGTAATCCATATAGGCGACTACTATCAATGTGAGTCTCACAAGATCGGTGGTAGTTGCGAACGACAAAATAGTTCGCCTGATAGATAGGAAAGAAAGAATTAAATTCGGTGGAGAAAATCTAATTTACTTTTATTTCTCTATATGTGTGAAATAAGAACCTTGCATTCATTTCCCTTCTTTACATGAAAAGAAATTTCAAATAAAGTTAACAAAGTATTTTATCATACCTCTGCTGATTGGTTATTTTTAAATCAACAACTGTCTTGCTGCGAACCAACAGAGCGATTCATACTTTAAACCGTCGTCCTCCTCTAACGTCAAATTTTATTTATTTTTCACGTTCGGGAGCGATCTCGTGGACTATGTCTTCAAACATACTGTTAAGACTCCCTCCTGAATTGATAGAGAAGATTATCGAACACACGGAGAGTTGGTGTTGTCAATGGAATCTTAAGAATTACTTAGCTTTAGCAATTACAGACAAGCGCCTGAATATGTTGGCCGTTCCTTTTCTTTACCAGCACATCAGAATAAGAGCTGGGCAAATAAATCTATTAGCCCGAAGCTTAAAGAATCGACCTGAAAATGCAAAGTTTATAAAGTTTCTGCACATAAACGTTTATGATCCTTTGTCTGCTGATCAGCTGGAGAGCATCGAATCTATATTATGCTACGCAATACAACTTGAATTTGTGATATTCCCTACTCTCCTTGAGTTTATTAGAATTTCGAAAAACAGCCATCTTAGCAAACTTCAAGTGTTTGAGCTGAGAGATCTATGTGGTAGAGAAGAAATAATTAGTTTTGAAGAACTTGATAAATTTCTTTTACTCCCAGAACTTCATAGCTTCTGTATTACTAGTCCCTATGGAATAATTCTACCTGAAGAAAATATAATCTCGAGAACACAAGAGATGTCGAAAAGTATTAAAAAATGCAAATTAAAGGCGCTGCATCTTGTCGGTTCACAAGTAGATACGACGATCGATTACATTCTGGCTTCAGCTTCGAACCTTGAGGAGTTCTGCTGGGACGACAACGACCGAACTGAGCCATTCGACATACTGACATTCCTTGCCCCTGTCAGGAAAACCTTGACCTACATTCGGATTACCGATGCATGGTTTGTTCATTATCAGCCAACTAATTTTAGAGCGAATAATTTCAATAAGTTGGAAAGATTATACTTAAACTCGAAAGTCTTCTCACCATCTGCACTTCGTAAAAGCCTCCACACCTGTCTCCCGCCAAGTCTTATCTCAATAAAGGTCAGTTTCCGATCTCCAAATCCTATAGCCTTGTTAATCGGCAATTAAACAGCTTTATTTTGATAATACTTCAATTTTCGATGCCGAATTCAGCCAGATCTCACACTTTTACGTGATAGAAGATTACGACTGGATCGAGGAATTTGGAAAAAATCTGGCAGAATATCTACCAAAGCTTCAAGAATTCTTTTTATGGGAGGTAAATTGGGACGATAGTTTTGATCTACCCGCGGAAGATGATGACTTTAATAATTCATTCAAAGAATGGAATATACCGCCATCCGTAGATAGGATTTACCAGTCGCGAAAAGTAGAACTTTCTATTCAGTTGAGAACCTCCTACCGCAGTTTTCATAGTCGGGGAATTGGTGAAGTAAATGAAAATGGAGAACGATTTTACTACATTCCTAGTCCAAAGAGATTAAGTACCAGCTCCTAACAAACAGTCATCTCGGCCGAATAGCCGTTTTTTTCTTATTTAGTCAAGATAAATAGGTTTGTACTGGAGTGATAGTGTGCGGTCGCTAAATTTAAAACAAAGTAGGCCGTGGAGCAGTCCATGAGCTTGAAAATTTATCTTGATTTGGATGTGGAGCCAGAAGAAAGGCTATCCGGCAGTATTCATGTCTTAGAGACTCTTGATCAATACCGCAAGTCTTTTATAAAAATTAAAGTTGAAGGGACATTTAATATGTGGGAGATCAATTCATAGGGTTATTAACTCTGTTGGGGATGATAGTTTGCTTAGCCATAGCGAAATGAAGCGAGTTGGACACAATTACAATTGTGGGTAAATAACTGAAAGCATTATAATTTTGATTGTGAGATATAGTTTACTGTCCTTTACCGATGCCTTAATGAGCTGAAACTCTATCATTATTTAAAAATCTCAATGTCATTACTGCTGTCGAGTCGGCATGTTTCTACCGTGGGGCTGCGGGGCGCCTGGATGACTGGTTAGAGGAACCAAGGAGATAAAAAACTTGGTTATGTGAGTTCTGATCAATCATAATTTGACTCGTAGCTCTACTACAGCTGTAAGATAGTCATAGACCCAAACAACGTAATATACCCCCACACACACACACACTTTACTACAGCTGGTTCTGCAGGATGCAATAATTTAGCTTGAGGCCCATGTAAAATGCCCACTTCTTCTGTGTTAGACAAAGTTATACAAGTGTGAATCTCTCACAGAGTTGATTGAATTGTTTGTCCTCCACCATGAGAAATCTATCTGGGCACTATATACATCTCGAGTATTCTACTAATTCCAAAAATAGACTGACTTTTAGATTGTCCATACGAACTGCTCAAATCTCCGTTCAATATATGGTTCTAAAATTAGCTGTGACATTATCATGGGCAATAGAAGGAATGAACGGTAAGGGAGTTGTGCGTAGGAAATTGGCCATCCGTCTAGTCTCTATTGAAGGGTGGTGATGTATATGGTTGTGTACACTTGGTATCTTCAATTAAATGGTTGTGAATACTCAGGGGGCTTAGAATATACTTGGGTGATTATGGCAATAAATGTTACGGGATGCGAATAGTATCTTATTGTGTTATTATTTTGAATTTGAATTTGAATTCATTATCCTGATGTGGCGCCCTATGGGCCCATGCAGATGCCTATCATACTTTCTAAATTACATGGGAGGAAGCCTTTTGGTGAAAAAACCCCAAACCTTCCTGCTTAATTTCTATGTTTTTTCATAAAGTATCCTTTAGGAAGCGCATTTACAATATAGTGCCCTCCATGTAACCCAATCACATCAGCTTTATCGACCTCAAGAAAGGCATGACCTGTTCCTTTCCCTCAGCAGCATTTCGACCGCCTTTGTCATCTGGAATTGCTCTATCCAACCATGATTTAGGATCCACTGTGTTATCCTTTTGATATCTCCAGGATTGCTTAACATAGCTTCGTAGGACCGATCTTTCGCTTGTCTCCAGATCTCTCCTCTTCCATTTGACCATCGAGGGCAGGACATAATCATGTGCTCGGGGTTCTGCGATTGGTAGCTACATGGACAGCTTGGACTGTAGACTCCGGGTACTTTTCTTCTGTATAAAAATGAGTTGAGCCCCATGTGCTCACTTCGTATTTGAATCGCTAGACTACTTTGGGCCCTTGTCAGGTTTCGGTAGAGAAGGAATGGCGATTCCTGGAATCTTATCTTCCATCGATCCGACTTTCAGTTCCGATAGAACTTAACTGCTCTCCAGGTTTCGGGGTCGGCGATTGCTTTGTGTCGAGGTAAATGGAGCCACCTTTGATTTTCCAGGATTTAGCCCATTCTTGGTATGCTGCAACTTTTCCTGCCTCTTTCTGCTGTTTTTGTGACAGGTCTTCCCCACAAATTTCCACCCAGTTTACCAGATCCAATCTCCTGTTATTGGCTCGAATGTCTTCTCTCCCTCGTTTGGGCAGCTTGATATGTTGTGTTATTATTATTATGTTATGTTACAGGTTATCTACATGATAATTAACCAATCCCACATAACTCCAGATAGCGCCGTAGCTAGTCTCTTTTAGGAGTGATTTACGGGTGAGTGTAGCGATTGGTGGTATCTAATTTATCACTAACCTGTTTCCATTTCCCTGGCTCTGCATGCTCTACTACGTGAATGACGATTTACTCCTAATGTGAAAAGCGCATTCACGACAGTCTCTAGTTGTAACATTAGCATGAATAAATTATTACCCTTGATGCATCAGCCTCGTGCACTCGCTTGTAAGCTACTCAACCTACGCACCGTGATACTACATTTAAATTTAGGACAATCTGTTTGACATTCAACGTTCGGTTCGGAAACCCTCTACGTTGTGCTACACGTGCACGTCAGGATACACAGTCACGTAGAAATTTTACACATGGCCGAGACGACGGCAAGAAAATGTGCCCACCCAGCTCGTCTTGTAGAATTGGGGTCAATGACTGGTAAACTGTCAGCGCTTATGGGTCCAAAAATGAATTTAGATTTTATCGGAGGCGAACATATAGGACGCGCGCGCAAGATGTTTTGTTCCAATCGAACGCGTTTTCCCGTCACACTAGCGCGCTTTTGTTCATGGCCGGAGCCGGATAGGTCCGGATCCACATACAAGGCTACAGCCTGTAACAGCGGTGTTGCCTCAAACCTCCGAGTCCAATGTTGGCAGCCTACATGGCATTTTTTAAATCACAGACCTGTCCGAATTCGGCACGAGTTCATTCTCTCTCTTGGAAGTCTACCACAGAAAATTAAAAGAAAATGAAGCTGTTGATAACGGCACTGAATAAGAGAAATACCGCAATGGCATTTGGAAAAGCCCTCGTCTAGTCTTTTTCTTTTAGCATTTAATGCGTATTCAGCTATCTAGCTATGACCCATGACCGGTGCTGTGTTTACATGATGGATGACTCTTTTGACGCTAGAGACACTCATACTCTGGATTTCATTTGCACATACCACTATGAGGTATGTTCGCTTACAAAAACGGTCGACCCTCCTACGTAAGTACCCACCAAAGGAAATTTCGAAACCTTTGGTTATCCAAGCATGCCTTCATCATCCATGCATACCAGCGCCGCGAGAAAAGTGGTTGTGTTTTGCTGGATTTGAACCAGCGATATACTGTCTCAAGTGGAATATGTGTCCAAGCTATCCAGACTCTACTTGGCAGACCGGCCAAGACGATGTACCACCGCACCATCCAACCATGGCGGTGTTTATATTGTCGCCTGCACTCTCGCAACCGAAGTCTTGGCACGCACAAAGCTAAATTTCTAAAACTCCAGGCCAAGGTTATGTTGATTCTCTGCACCATCGTGTGAACTTGTCTTCATCCCTCTCACGTCCATCCTAAAGACCTGTCTCCCAGATTTGTGCGCTACTCTTTGCTTCTCCCGACGGATGTAAATGACGGCGTGGGCGTGTATTTGGTGACCTGTTGAGGCCAGAGAAAGTCGAATAGAGATGTGGTCATTGGGATGAGAATGTACTAGGTCGTACTTGGCTCTGGGATAATTTCACTCCCAAGTTCGTAGAGGACACCGCGCACAGGTGTTCAGTCTTGCCCTCCAATGTGCTAGCGTTTTTGTTTTTTTTTGCATCAGATTTTAATTGCGTATGCGGCTATCTAGCTATGACACAATATCAAAGAAAAGTACAGAATAGATGATTCAACGTAAAGAAAGAGCACTCATGCCTCGGATTTCATTTGCAAGCATCACTGCGAAGTTATGGTGGCTTTTTCTTCACCCCAAGTCAACCCTCATCCGCGAATACCCACCCAGGGGAACGTCTCAAAAACCCTGAGTTATTCAGACATGCCTCCATCATCTTTCAACCTTTCTCCGCGCGAAATATGGTCTGAGGCGTCTCCTTCCCAAGTGGAGTAGGTGCCCAGGCTACTCAAACTATACCAGAGAACATCACCAGGAGGCGGACCACAACACCTTCCATCGTTGGCTCGTTTTTATAGTGTCAGCTGCACTCTCGCAAGCGAAGTCTTGGCGCGCACAAAGCTCAATTCGTAAAACTGCTTGCCAAAATTCGGAATTTCACTCCCTTCAAGGTTATGTCCT
The DNA here is from genome assembly GCA_905067625.1 of Blumeria graminis f. sp. triticale. NCBI lineage: Eukaryota > Fungi > Ascomycota > Leotiomycetes > Helotiales > Erysiphaceae > Blumeria > Blumeria graminis. The sequence continues at coordinate 7,189,863 of LR898475.1, read as the reverse complement.
TCCTTTGCATCATCTTGTAAACTTGTCTTGATACCTCTCACGTGCATCCCAAAGAACTGCCTCCCAGATTTGTGCGCCATGCTTTGCTTCCTCCGTCGTGTATAAATATCTGCGTGGGCGTGTATTTGCTGGTCAACTGAGGCCAGAGAAGATCAAAGAGGGGTGTGGTCACTGGGATGAGGATGTACTTGGTCGTACTTGTAGACTTGATGAGACTTAGGTAGGCGTCAAACTCGTTGGGAGCGGAAAAACGACGTGGTGGAGTAATTTTAAAATTTGCGTCGTGGGCCAACTTCTTTGATATTGCGAAATTTGACTGAACTTGGCTCTTGGAGAATATTTCACTCCCAGGTTCGTAGAGGACACCGCGTACAGGTGTTCTGTCTTGCCCTCCAATGTGCTAGCGTTGTTTACTGCTGTTAATGGGAGATCCCGCACGGTCTATTATTTTGAATTTGAATTTATTTAGCCCGATTTGGCGCCAATGGGCCCATGCAGGTGTCTACGAACTCTAATAATTATTTAGGAGGGAACCTTTAAAGTGAAAACCCCCTCAACTTTTCAATTTATTTACACTATAAAGTTGTGTTACCTTTAGGAAGTGCACTATCACTGTCATGTCCAGTGTGGATATCATTCCCTTCCTTGCTACTGGAAGAAGTCTATCAACCTTCTTTCCTCTTCTCTCTCCCTCATCGTAGCCTCGACTTCAGCAGTCAGTCGAAACTGTTCTAGCCATCCTTCCTGCTGGATCCATTTTGTAATCCTTGCTATATCTTTTGGACTATTCATCATGGCCTTAAATGACCGGTTCTCTGTCTTTCTTAGTAGTTCTCCTCTTCCTTCGGCCCAGCTGGTGCAGGCCATGACCACATGCTTCGCATTTTGGGACGGATATCCACATTGGCATCGTGGACTGTCTACTCCCGGAACTTTTCTTCTGTGCAGATAGGAATTGAAACCAATGTGTTTACTTCTTATCTGCATAGCTATGCTGCTCTAGGCCCTGTTCAGGTGTTTATGGATACTAATCGGCGTTCCTTTTAGGTTCATTCTTGTTCTTTCAGTCTTTTTATCTTGAAAGATATTTGCTGCCATCCAGATTTTAGGATCTCCCGTGGCTTGGTGGTTAGTAGGCTGCTTAGTGGTTAGTTTTGTCCAAGACTTTTCCCATTCCTTAAAAGCTGTAATATTCCGGCCGTTTTCTGTCCATGTTTGGTGTCAATATCTGCGCATGTCTGACCCCACTCAGCAAGGTCATAGATCCTCGTTCGAGATCGTGCATCTTTTCTTCCAGGTTTGGGTTGCTTTATCTTCCTGCACACGGTCTATTATTATTATTATTATTATTATTATTATTATTATTATTATTATTATTATTATTATTATTATTATTATTATTATTATTATTATTATTATTATTATTATTATTATTATTATTATTATTATTATTATTATTATTATTATTATTATTATTATTATTATTATTATTATTATTATTATTATTATTATTATTATTATTATTATTATTATTATTATTATTATTATTATTATTATTATTATTATTATTATTATTATTATTATTATTATTATTATTATTTGAATTTGATTTCATTGTCCTGATTTGGCGCCTTAAGGCCCATGCAGGTGACTATAAACCTAAACTATTTATTTACATGAGGGGGAAACCATTACGATAAAAACCCCCTCCCCCTTTAAAATTTTATACCTGTAGTACTTCGTTACCTACAGTAAGTGCAAATGGCCATTAGTCCGAAACAGAACTAGCTAAAGTATACCTCGCCATCCTTTCCCTGCCCTCGCGTGCCGTAAAGTGATGGCTGTGGTCTTGATTTCGACCCCGATGGCGCAAATAGATGTTGTGATGGGGCTGGGACCTGAACTTGTTTTCGCGGGCGTCCCGGCCCTCTCTTGAAGCCTTCTGGCTTTTGGTTGGTCACTAGCGTGAACCCATGGTCGTCTGGTATGTTAGCAGTATTTGATTGAGGTAACTCCGTTAGTGTTTCGCTCTCCCTTCTTAGTTCGGCCGTTCTCTCCATGAGTCCATACCGTGCCCGCTGAACGTTGGCCTTGTATGCCGCGAAGCTTGGACACGCCCCCTTCTGCCACGATAAGTGGGCCTTGCCGCAGTTGCAGCAAAGTACCGACTTCTTCGGACAGTCCCTGGTCTGATGGGTGCCCGCGCACCCTCCACATTTCCTTGCCTTGTTGCAGGAAGCTTGGGTGTGCCCCCATTGGCTGCAGTTGAAGCACTGCTTGACTTGTGCCCGGGGTGACCAGAGCTGGGCCGTGTATAGCATTGAGTCCATTACAATGCCATTTCGAATCATATTATTATTATTATTATTATTATTATTATTATTATTATTATTATTATTATTATTATTATTATTATTATTATTATTATTATTATTATTATTATTATTATTATTATTATTATTATTATTATTATTATTATTATTATTATTATTATTATTATTATTATTATTATTATTATTATTATTATTATTATTATTATTATTATTATTATTATTATTATTATTATTATTATTATTATTATTATTATTATTATTATTATTATTATTATTATTATTATTATTATTATTATTATTATTATTATTATTATTATTATTATTATTATTATTATTATTATTATTATTATTATTATTATTATTATTATTATTATTATTATTATTATTATTATTATTATTATTATTATTATTATTATTATTATTATTAATTCATTTTATTGTCTTGTCTGAATCTATGACTATGTAGGACATGCACGTCCTCTCTGCCTACAGGCCAAGGATACCTACATTAGTAGTATATCCACTCCTATGCCTCCCATACAGCTCTCCTCAAACAGTACCACCCCTCACAAGTCCTCATTCGATCATACACTTAGAGGAGCCATTAGCCCTTCATAATCTCCCCTCTCCAGCCAACAAAATGATGGCCAACTGCGGGTGTATGGCAGCCGGGAAAAATTGCAAAAACCACTGGGCGCGGGACTCTTCTAACACCCACATTAGGACTCAATCCGAAGACATAGTGATCCTTCTGATGCGTAGAAAGAGGCCGGCAAGCTGGGCGCTGCAGACTTGTGGGTACCTCGGAAAATTCACACTCAGCCTTTCTAGCCTCCTTCCAACTCCTTCCCGAAGGTTGTGCTGAAATGTCAGAAAAGTCTTGACAGAGCGTGTTTACTGTATAGTAGCTTAGCCTAGCTTCTTTCGTGCCGTCCAGGGCGCTGGGGAGTGCCGTTGACTCATCGACAATAGAGGCCCTCCTGGCTAATTAGCCGAAATCTTAGTCTTGGCGCCTACAAAATATCCAAAGTTGAAAACTCCTCGAAAATATCGGTCCAAGCATGCTCTTCAGAGACCTCCTTCCCCTCTCACTCCACATCTCAGCCACTTGTCCTTCCTCAAGATGTGAAGCCCCATTAGAGCTACAGTCTTCCGTAAGCCAGGACTCAGGCTTTGTATTTTTCGACTTGATTTCCTCCTTGCCGGTATACGTAGCGTCGTAAATTTGTAGTGAGAGATGGCCGGTGATAAATGAGGCAAGCTCCTGTTTGCAATTGGAGCTACTTCTTTACTGGCCGTCGAGGCGAGATGATATGTGGTTAGATCGAGGTTGAGGACTAAGAAAATAACGGTGAGTGCTGCATGATTGAGAAGTCATCAAATGGAGATATGCATGTGTTTGCTTTCGACTTCGATTCGGTTACGATTCTTCTTGACTATCCCAGATATGCAGAGCATACTGAGCGATTACACCGGCACCACTGGAAGATGAAGAATTCATCTTTGCCGGCCCCGCACGGTCTATCTATTGGGATTAAAAGGAGTCTGGTACCTGTGTTTAGTAGAGTATTCGAATTGACATCCTTTTATCCTTCATTATTGCATAAGCTTCCCTCTACCAATAAGTCCACGAACTAAGTAGTGGGTTATACATTTAAATAAAGCCTGTTAAAAACTATATAGGACCTTGCGTAGAAGATAATATGACTCTCCTTTCCGAATCCTTTAAGCATTTCCATGTAAAGTTCTACGTCGAGATCTGGGCTGAGAAAGGCTGTTGGAAAATTTCCTTAAACTCTATACCAGCCTAGCAGATGTGCTAAGAACAGCATTATCTTTCCAGTACCAGGTCTGGGTGTGGGAACAAAAGTCTCTTGATAATCGATACCTTGTTTTTGAGTAAATCTTTTAACTATGCAGCGTGCTTTCCACTCATTGACGTTTCCGTCTGCAAGAAATTCCTTCTTAAATACCTATTTTTATTTCATGGGATTGCGACTCTTAGGTAGTTGTGAACGCTTGATAATTTGGATGGTGCCAGTATCTTGTAAGGAGTTAAATTCCTGTTGAGCGGCAATTTTGCACTGTAGAGACTCTGCGAATGTCATGGCTACTTCTCAAGTTTTGGGATCGATTTAAGGAAGTGTTGTTTTTCCGTGATGCACTCGATAGCAGTGTATCTTTCTTACTTTTCATCCATGTTAAGTCCTCATCGTCTGATCTTCGGGTGAGTGTGGTCGTTTTTTGCCCAGAGATCTCGGGTATTGGGTCCTATTCAATCATTATTCTATCACATTTCCCTGTTTTATCCCATTCAACTTCCACTCTGTCTTCGGAAATTATCGAAGAATCTAGTTCGTCACATCTTACCAGGGAGTCGCAAATTGCTTGTTGGTCTAGCCACTGATCTTTTTCTAGCATTTCAAAGTCAGCTACTGATGACGCTTCCTCCTCCAGATTGATTGGATACCGAATTAAATCTGAGGAAGTGTACTCATATTCTTTATCTGATTGTTGTACTGGCTCAAAGTCTAACATTTTACAGTCAACTGACAATGATCTGTACCCTCTCAGGGAAAGCGAACTGCTTATGGTGAATTATAAGTAATATTTAATCTAAAGAGAGAAGACTCTCATTGCTACATAGAAATTACAAAGAGTACGGAATCCCAGAATAACTATATGCCGAGTAAAGCCCAATTGTAGTGCATCATTGTGAAGATATGAGTGCTTAGATATCTACAGGCTACGACTGTCACATGCCCCTTATGACCGGTTTGCTGTCCACTTTGATTTTGGAATTCTTTGTTTGTGGTCAAAAGGTTATTGACGGCTTGAGATACATCGTCTTCATATGATGTTTGTAATATAATTTCCTTAAGATGCGGCTGCCATTTTATTTGGGAGGCACCCATACTATAAGGCCGTAAGTCATGAACTTTTATGGTCGGTGAATTTGATGTGGTATCAGGCGAGAAAATAGAATCTGCTTTAGCCCGGTAACTCTTTGTATGATGTTGATCAGGCAAGCTAGCTTCATCCCTAAACATCAAATCTTCGTTGAAAGATGGGTGAGTTGTAATAATGATTGTCCATTTTTCCTTCTGAGCTTGTGTACAGTAAGATAAGAATTTTTATTATAGTCCTTTCTGAGTCTGAGACTATGAAGGACTCCTAGAATCTACCAACTAAATTCTGGCTACTATTTCAATGTTAAAATGTGGTTATTTAATATTTTCCGATATATTTTGAGGGTCATACCCTACTTATGTAAAGTAGGAATGGTGGATTAAATAATTTTTGTCAGTGTTCATTAGGATACCAATAAACCAGCCTTTATATGCCCTGTGTCTAAAATTTTCTGGTTTGGGCTCGATCAATTTGTACGCGCGGCATCAAAACCGTGGCAGATTTGTAAAGATAATCTTTTCTAGAAATGGCTTCTTAAGGCGTTGCAGAGAATCGGTGAGTGGCACTGAGTTTGTGCGAAGTGAATACAGTCTATTTGTGATAAAACATACATATTGAATTGCCCATGGCTAGCAGCCTGCAGGCATTTTTGCGACTATAAGCATAGATCTTGCTACTCTAAGTATTACTTTATCTGCTGCTTCGGAGGCACCATTTTGCTGGGGTATATATCGTGCTGAAATGTCTGTTCGAATACTATGTTCATCACAATACGATTATGTTCGGGAAAGTTTCGTCCCTCCATCTCTGAAGATGACGCGGATGCGCTTGTCGTGCTGTCGATACATATTTTCTGCCCACTGGATTACTGTTGTCGCAGTTCGGTCTTTTTTATGAATCGCCCAAGACCATCTCATGTATGTTTTCGCATCGGTTCTAATAACTGAACATTGATACCCCAATAATGATGACGTTCATTTTCCCACAGTGTTTAAAATAATTTCATCAAATGGTTCTTTAGAGGTACGTCTAGGTACGCAGGAGACTAAGCGTTGTGCCTCACTGAGATGGCAAGTCTCGCACGTACTTTAATCTGAAGTATCGATACCTTCTATCCCCTTTGAGCATTGGGTTATCTTCTTTATTATCTTCTGTGCAGTATGTCCGAGACGTTGATGCCATCGTTGAGCTATTTTGGTGGCGGGTACTCTTGCTACTCCGGGTGTAACGATATAAAATAAATTATTCAATTGTCCTGATTTGGCGCCTTGAGGCCCGTGCGGGTTTTTATCGGAAGATGTGCGCTTTAAGCAGGATAACTCAATTTGACGTTTAGAACACTCACACTCAGATTTTATTTGCAGATACCACTCGGGGTTAACCCTTACGGTGTACAACCTCTTCCGTGCATACCCACCACAGAGAAAAGCGTGAAAACTCTATGGTTATCCGAGTATGCTTTCAGGATCCCACAAATAAAATACCACTGCGGGAGAAAGTGGTGTGTGGGTTTTACTGGATTCGAACCAGCTTTCTCATGTCTCGAATGGGGTAGGTGTTCAAGCTACCCAGTATCTACTTGGGGGGACGGCCCGGATGGTGTACCACTGCACCATCCAACCCAGGGTTAATTCAATAGTTGATGAAGATTGTGGTAACTTTATTCTGCCCGCAAAGAATGTGTTACAATTCTATCTGCGCCCGTAATAGGTTAGATCTGGCTAGTGCTTTGACTCCTCTACAACCTCACACCTGTGACCCAACACGTGAGGTGGAGTAATTGCTCAAAATAAAGTCCGCAGATTAAACAGCATTAGACCATCACGGTAACAAGAGAAGCCGGGGAACAACTCCTTGGTTATACAGATAGATGGTTACTTTTCCTACCATCCTCTCGATTGAAATGTTCCGCGTCTTAAATTCTCCTTTTCATCCGCCCCGAAGCATCCACAGCCCGGTACCTGTCTATCCTAAACCCAAGACTTTATATTAACGATAAGAACCCCATCCCTCGTCGCCCAAGATAAGAATCCCTCGTACGCATTGAATTAAGGTCATCGTCAATGTCACTACGCATCGTCGGTCATAGAACGTAACTATTTATAAAACTCCAACAGATTCAGGGCCCATAAAAATCTACACGTGAGCGAGGACTAAGCTCTTGCCATCCAAGATGGTGACATTAAAATACTCTCGCAGGGCCAAAGTTCTTTCCCTCTCGCGCGAAAGATTTGTTACTGGTTCCAGCTAGAAATGTCGCGCAATACAATTAGAGCAATGTTTTCGGAAAGAAAATAGTTGTGATACGTGACTTGTGCAGATGTCAGCTATTCTGGACAAGGCTGTAGGCTACATGTACAAGTATTGGCGCTACAGAGTCTGAGCCATAGCCTAACCAAATGTGGCGCCGTTTATGAATAGAGGCCGCCCTGTGTCCACGCCACACAGCCATTCGTGTATCTTACAGTGCGTATGTGTTCATTGTACTACTTGATTCATAGACTATCCAGCACATTGGACTCCTCTCTGAACTAGGCCTCACCTTGTACAGTGCTCCTTGCCTCTCATGTTTCTTGAAAGATCATTGATATATTGCCCGTGATAAATAGCCATTTAATCGCCTTTTCCACGGAAATTTCTATCTGAAAAAAATGGAAGCAGTGGAAACTGCGTGCGCGGGAAAAAGTCTCAAAAAACCTGTAGGCCTAGACACCGGAGCCGCACGAGAGGCGCAAGTCTATCTACATCTTACTTCCTCGTATCAAATGAGACCAACCCGATCTGGTCCACTGTCGCCGTACCGATAGCTGGGCATGCTCCGGAAACTCATCGGATAGCTTTTCCTCTATGATCAAGGGTTGGTGATGAGTAGGGCTCCGACCCTACCATCTGATCTGATCGTGGCTAGCTTAATGATAGTGGTGATAGGGAGATGTGTTGAGACATGAAGATAATACAGACGGCGAAAGCGATTGGGATCCCTCATCGAAGTTGTTTGTTTTGTCATTAACATGCTAGGTAAGGTGGCTACCGTTACACTCCCACTGGAGCTTAAGCACGGGTGGGGCCGGGTTGGGTCAGGTTAACTACCATTAAGTACATCTACCTCGTCCCGCCTGAATGACCGGACCACCTCAGACTTCACCCATGTGTTGAATTATGTCAAGCCTGACCGTCCATGATCCCGCTGTATACAGGGCGCAGCGCAAATTCCTCCTCTGCCTCGGCCACCACGCGCCCACGCCCTTGACACCTTCGCGATCTATAACTTTTCCCTTCCCTTCCCTTCCATTCAGTCTCTGCTTTGGCTCATCCCAGCATCTCCTCATCTCATCCAGGAGTCGTTTTCTTCATTGGAGGCCTCATTCAGTTTCCCACCAAGGTCTCCTCAGTTTTTATTCCCTTGTATTCCTTCATGTAGTATCTCTCTGTCCTTCAGCCGATCTCGCGAGTCCAAAAACTTTATAGAAAGTCCATCCCTCCGGCTTTGTCCCGTCACTGCCGTACCCTTAATCGTGAAGGCCAAATCTACGAAGAAGAGCTTGAGACCAAAGCACCGGTGCCTCAGCCTTTGTAGAATTCCTCTGCTGATAAAGTGGCGATATGTATCTATTTTTTCGGTAGTATTTCGTTGAGGAACGAGTTTGCTGTACTGTCGGCAGATGTATAGACCCATTAAGGCCCTAGTACTTGGTTCGTTCCTTCATAGCGCACGGTAGTAGCGGAGTCTTAGCCCTGTTGTAACTTTGATGACAAACATAATATTTGTATTTATAGGAATGCTTAGGTGGAAGGTGAAATGAATGTAGGAAAAGCTGCGAATTGTATACGGCTGGGAAAGATCTCTTGGGGAAAATAGATGCCAAATGCCGTCGATTGCTTCGAAGACGAACAACAGAAAGGTTTGAGCCATATTTGTAGTGCGTGGCAAGAGTCAAACCGATTCCGATGGGGTTTGCAGACGTAAAATCCCAAGATTCCGGTTTTCGATCCAAAGAAAGCCAACGCCACTCCTGATTCTCATCTCGTCGCAAACTCCCAAACGCAGCCTTTCTAGTAGCTGAATATATGCTCTTTGAGAAGTCTCACCCCGAGTGCTTAGATAATGATAAATTCTCGATATATGTCTCAGTGTAGATTTGAAAAGCTTCTCTGCAACTTGTGTTGGATTCTGTTGATAAAACGCCACACTCCATACACTAGACAGACATCAAGGTCAAGAAGCATCACATCTAAATATCAATTAAAAAGGTATTAGGCTTACTGGTGATACTTACCACCTCTCGATACTTCTTGCAGTCACTAACTCCTCTCCGTAGATCAATATCACTATTAGAATTCGACTTGCGGCTCCCTTTCTCAAATTTCAACTACCAAAAGACATGCCGAAATGACCAACAAGACTTTTGAACGAGAGGGTTCAGTGGGATTCTTAGCACTTATTCTATGAATATGTTTATGTTGGGCAACTAGGAACGGAATTTCAATAAAAGACGAATCAAGCGCTCTTTCTTGTATGCATAATTCAGGGTCGCTACTACCGCTGAGTGAGGGGTTATACTACGGCGACATCGCTTAAATGGATGGCAATCGGTGCAGTCTCCTCCAATTCTTGACGAATATGTAGGAGTTAGGCTTCATGCGGGTCCGTTTAACGTTTTTGAGCATCTTTGGTCAGTCTATGTGGAATAATCAAACCGGTACGTGTACTTTGGTCTCAGAGTGGACACCGACAAGCTCTAAAGCATTAGTCAAGCAAGATCATTGCTTATTCCTGGAAAACCAACCAGCTCCTATCTACCAACCAAATGCCTCGTAATTTTAGGGATGCTGCAAATCTTTTGCAAATTAAATTAGAGCACGTTGACAAACTGTCTTAATTTAATGTCGTGAGAATAGTTTCTACCGTATGGCTCACTAATTACCTAATGCCAATCCAACATTGATGCGTGAAACAGGTCCCTGCCAATACGATCCTATTGCGCATTATGGAGGTAGCTGCACAATCGAGGCTTTGTGAGAGAAGGATGCACTCTCTGCAGAAAATAGGGTCTTGGCTCCAATGCTAAGTGCTACCACTTTGTACGCTTAAAACCTCGCGTTCTACCTGCCTTACGTCCTTTGTTCGTGGGAAACGGAGCTTCGAGGAACTACGAGCAAATTAGAGATGCCTCATGTGATGGCTAGTGGTGGTGTAATCGAGACGTCTCAATATTAGATTGACGCGTCAGGTAGCCCGTACATGCCGGGTTGCCTGACAAAAAGTTCTCATGCTATTTGAAGTGAGCCGGCGCGATGGATTAATAATTCATAATAATAGCTTAGCCAACGGTACATGGTTAAACATGCTTTCATGAGCCAAGCCGAGGCCTTAGCTCTAAGTTTGCTTCATTTTCATCCGATCGATACCGCGTTGGCCCATTGCACTTCCACATCCATGATCTCTGTCGCGCCACGATTGGAAAGAGTCCGCGACTCACACGTGATGAGAGGTGCATCATACGCGCCATGGCACCTGGACGGGTGCTAGCGAATTGTAGGGCTCATACTAGGCTTACACGACGAGATGCGTCGCGGATGACACCTGGATATATCTATCGAAACACTTCTGGCCATGAGCGCAGGAGGGTGTGGGAATCTGCTTGGTGCTACGCTAGGGGAAAGGGAAGGCGTGGAGTGTGCGGCTTCAAATCAATAATAAATATCTCAAGCTCCTCCTAGAACGGACGACGGGAACTGCAATTATGTTGCCTACCGCACATGCACGTGTGTCCTCGACTCGATAAATCTGAGCACTTTTCCATGCCGATAGACATCCAAAGGCCGTTGGGAGATGACTGATCAGATAATGCTGGCGAGGACGTGACGAGACACGGGCTAATGCAGCGGAATTTGTAGATGCTCAATGGCAGCGGGTGCCAGCCAATCGATTGTCGCACTAATGATCGAGTCTTACTGTTCCCTCCGCAGCTTGCGCAATCCTGTTCAGGTAACTCTGCCAGGCTCTATCCATCTGTCTCTATGATCGGCGGAAAGGGCCCAGGCCCTTCTCCGTGCACCAATCGCACAGCGCCTTTCCTGCCGACCAAGTTATTCGCTGCTTCGCGGCGTAGAGCGATCAGCAAAACTTCCCAAGGATCATGTAGCCTCACCGTGTATAACGCGACCGTAGTATTCTCTCCAACGTAGTCAGCACGCCCGAGAGGGAGGGTTCGCAGGCATACAATCTGGATGTTGGTGGGAGTAGTTACTCAGCCTTGACCAAGGGTGCGACACGTCGACTGCACTCTACCATTAACATACGTTTGATTCAAGAGCCTAGTCCAGCGCTACCTATTGCATGAAACCCGCCGTGAGCCTGGTAAACATCTAGAGAAATTACTATTCTGCTCGTTGCTTGGAACCGGCTGGAGCCATTCGCAACTAATTTCAACAGCCTGAAACGCGTGTCAGATTTAGGGTTTTCGGTACGGCCGAACCAAAAGGGTCCGCTCCGATAATGCGTCCGAGTTGACGCGATTTGCTACATGACCAACTTCTGACGCAGCGCGCTCTACGGCCCTTCAACAAAACCACTGGTTGGTAAATGAGCCTCCACGATGAATCCATCGCCTTAAACTTCCAACGTCGAGCGTATTAAACACTTTGTCATATCCCCCGCGACCAACACGCCTAGTACAACCAATACCGTCAAAGACGCGACTTTCTCCCCACCCCGCACTTCGAGCATAGTTCACAGCGCTCTAATTACGGCTCTATAAGATCGCGCACGTATTGTCAATTCTGCTTTGCCAAGTTCCCGAAATCATGCACGATGCGGCTACGAAACGTCATCCAGAGGAAAGAGGAGAAAGCAAGGCAAAACGGAAGAGAACGAGGTACATGTCGCTTGAGTGGCTACTTCCGGGCTGCTGTACCGAACTCTTACTGATACTTTGTCCTATAGCCCTCATGACCAAGCTGCACTCGAGGCTCAGTACAGACGGAACCCCAAGCCTAACAAGATAACACGTGCAGAGATTGTGGAAGAAATCTCATTGAACGAAAAAGAAGTACAGGTGAGAGACTAACCCGTTAAACTACAACTTACTAGAAACAATGAGTTGTCAAAGTTTGAACCAAAACCCTAACAATTTTCTAGATTTGGTTCCAGAACCGCCGCCAAATAGACCGTCGGAAGTTGCGCCCATTAATGCCGCATGAGGCTAGTGCGCTTAGTACCGGAGCAGCTATATTATTGTCGCCCGAACCGACTACCGTTTTATCTATAAGCAGTAGCCAAGCGAGCCACTGTGGAGTGGCCGATTATGGCTGTAGACCGCAGGGTCATTCTGAGAATGTTGATGGAAGTTATAAAGTTCAAGATGTAGTTTCGAAGCTGACACCTCCGATCGTTGATCCCTTAACAATCTGTAACTCGACGTCTGAACACACTCCTAAAATTTTGAACTACGAGGAAATGTCGACAAGCTCGTGCCCGAATAATCCACACACATCTCTCACATCGACGCCTGGTTATACATCAAGCTGCTCAAGTTCCAGAGTCTATACATATTCCACACCACCTTCGTCTCAATTGACGTCACTTTCTTACCCGTCTCCAACGTCATTGATTAAAGACCGGGGTTTAGATCCAAAGCAAGATAATGTGAGGAATGAACTTGAACTGGACACATCGCTCTCTAGTCGAGACCGAAGGAACACGATCACCACCGGATTATCAACCAGAGTAGATTTGTCTTCGTCACAAAAATGTAAGACTGTTGGTACATCTTTATCGTTATTGCCACCTCAATCCTCATGTTCAAACCCCGTATCTGAGAGTGTCTATCTCAAGAAAGGTCCAAAACGCCTGCGTATGGGTCTGAGTGGTCTGAAGCCGAGAGTCAATGGCAGTGAAAATCGTGAGGAAACAACACCGTCAATTCGTCGACGTCCCGTGGGTCGTTCGAGGAGTGCACAGGCCTGGAAGTTTTGCTGCGATAGAGAGCCTCATGATGAACTTACTCTTCATGCTGAAAACGAGTCACACGGTTCAGCGGTAGCTGCCATAAGCCTTATTAGGTCTACTGGTAAATATCTCTCGAGGTCAGAAGTACACAATCGGAATGTACTGGAGTTGCAGGGCAAAACTCACCATAGCAGAAGGAGAGCTCGTATAATACGAGAAATTGTAGCACCAGCAGAATATAAATCGTGCCAAAGGTTTTGCCCAACTCCAGACATGAATTATTCTCAACAAAAAATAGTGGACCTACTAAGATCACCTTCATTGGAATCAGATAAAGAGAATTGGATGCCTTATCACTATAGCAGCAACTGTCGAAAGCCTCTGCCGAGTAGCCCTTCGAGTAAGAAACGTTCAAGCCTAACGGTTCTAGATAGAAGCCATTGTAAACCATTGGATGCGAATAAATTTAGCAGTCAAAACTGTGAACGAAAGTTACTCGGAGAGACTGCTACTGAATACAAAGATGGCCTAATTCCTCGCGCGATCAAGGTTGCCGAGAGTCTGCTTCCAGGTGAGATGGACTCTGGAAAATATGGAGACATTGGGGCAATCCAGGGTCTTTTGTCTCTAAGCCAAGGAAACTGGCGTTGAGATTTTGAATTGTTTTTCATGAATTTCCGAGGTAGTTCGAGTATAGGTCGGTAGTGGACAAGTGTATTTAAAGTTTGGTGTTCCAGAGTCACTTTGCAAAGATTATTTCGAGTTTGCGATTTATTTTTATATACCCTCAAGTCGTTACTAAATTTATCAACCTATGATGGAACATATGTGCTGATGTTGTTCGAGGCATGGTCCTTTTTATTGAATCGTTGTGATCCTGAGGTACTAAACTTTGCTAGTTTATTTGGAGGATTACTTGCAATTTGTGCCCGAGGGTAAAGCCGAAGAAGATCCGTCGTAATAGTTGGAATTTCTCTCCAGAAATTCTAGTTCTTTATTCTTCTACCCAGCGAGAAAATATTGCTTTTTGGTAGATTTAGTCTTCCTATTATTCTTGGGCCGATAATTATTAGCGCCATCATACGGTACGAGTCGTTGGCTGGTAGTAATATGTTGACGCGAGGCATTATCATCGAAGTGAGCAGGGGTTTCAAGGCGAAGTTAATAGTTGAGGATCAGGAGACGTAATTACTCTACATCTTCTCGTTTCGGAGAGGTAGCTTTACTGAAGAGAAATAAGAAACTTAGTGAAGTAAAGGGATGTTAGGATGAAACAATTCTGACAGTCGAGTGGCGGGGCGCTTGACGTGGCCAACTGATGTTTCTCGTGAGGGAAATGAACCCGATTAAGGAAATCTATCTTCAAAGTGTAACTGTCGAAATATCTCTGACTTACTGCGGATTTGGGGGGTGTGTTGAGCGGGGGGAGATCTTCTGGTTGAGACATGTATTGGCTAGGTGTGCAAAGGGGCCTCATCTTGTTTACAATGCGCCGACGCGAATCGAGTTGTTCGGGCAACCAGCTCCACTAATCCCCACGCCATCGTTGGTATCAGACAATGACGCACGACGGCCATGTGGTTCCGTGGTATGGCGTCGCACCCTTACAACGGAAATTGGAAGTCCAATGTTCTTCAGCCTCGAGAAAGCGTCAACACTCCATGGTGAAGCCAGCAGCAGGCACACTAGGACTCATGATGTTTGAGGAGTTTACGACTATGGGGTCTCTGTGTGCGGCAAGACCAAGTTCTAGGAAAGTGCTACCGACTGTTCAAATACAGGTCACACCGCGTTCGGTTCGGTGGATATAGATGTGAGGAGTTGACGCCAGTCATTACGGCAACGGTTGGCGCAAGGAAAGGTGTTGCCATTAGAATGTATCTATCGCTGGACAACAATGGGGGATTCAGGCAAGAATAATGCTTTTCATGATTTTTCCTAGTCCACATTGAACCGGTCTACCTTTTTCGCAATACATTTGAATTGCATAAGCAGCTGGCCAGCTACGAAACAATATCGGAGAACATTAAATAACGGGTGGCTCAGTATACAATTACACCACATGGGCCTCGGATTTCATTTGCAAGCACTACTGCGAAGTTATTGTGGCTTTTTCTTCACCCCAAGTCAACTGTTGTTTGTCATTACATATGGTACCCCTCAGCCACTCAGTAGATTTAGTATTTCGAGTTGAAGTGACATTGTAACGAGGTCTTGGCACGATTCAAGGGTTCAAGGCTGAATACTCATCATGTAGGGGGACTATTCTCAACACCTCTCAGCGGTGTCCCCTACGAACCTCCAGTTCTCACTGTAGAGTCTGCAGAGCCGAGATTGAGTAATAAAGTCCTCACTTCGACGAGGATTCCCAATCGCTTTCGCCGTCTGTATCGTCTTCATCTCTCAACACATTTCCCTATCACTATTATCATGAAGCTAACCACGATCAGATCAGATGGTAGGGTCGGAGCCCTACTTATCACTAAACCTTGATCACGGAGGAAAAGCCACCCGATGAGTTTCCGGAGCGTACCCAGCACCCGATACGGAGATGGTGGATTGGATCAAGTCGACCTCGACTGATACAAACAAGGGAGATATAGATGAATATGCGCACCTCATGTGGTCCCGGTGTCTAGGCCTCGCCTGGCTGGGGCTTCAGGTTTTTTGAGACTTTTTCCGGCGCACGCAGTTTCCATTGCTACCATTTTTATTTTTTTTGGGTAGAAGGTTCCGTGGAAAAGGTGGCCGAATTCCACGGGTAAAGACTGAGCTGAATGGCTATTCATCAAGGGGAATATATCAATGATCTTTCAAGTAACAAAAGAGGATAGGAGCACTGTACAAGGTGTGGCCTGGGTCAGAGAGGAGCCCAATGTGCTAGATAGTCATAGACTCAAGTAGCACAATAAACACAAACAGACACTCATCGTGTAATTTCATTACAGTGGTATCAGAGAAAAGTACAGAAAAGATGACTCAATTTATAATAGGAGCGCTCATGCCTCAGATTTCATTTGCAAGTACCACTGCGAAGTTATGGCGGCTTTTTCTTCACCCCAAGTCAACCTTCATCCGTGAATACCCACCCAGGGGAACATCTCAAAAACCCTGATTTGTCCAGAAATGCCTCCATCACCTTTCAACATTTCTCCGCGCGAAATGTGGTCTGAGGTATCTCCTTCCCATGTGGAGTAGGTGCCCAGGCTACTCAAACTATACCGGAGAACACCACCAGGAGGCGGACCACTACACCTTCCATCGTTGGCTTGTGTTTATAGTGTCAGCTGCACTCTCGCAAGCGAAGTCTTGGCGCGCACAAAGCTCAATTCGTAAAACTCTTGCCAAAATTCAAAATGACACGCCCGTCGAGATTGTATCCTTCCTTTACATCATTTTGTGAACTTGTCCTAATCCCTTTCACGTTCATCCCAAAGAGCTATCTCCCAGATTTGTGCTCCACGCTTTGCTTCCTCCGTCGGGTATAAATATTGGCGTGGGCGTGTATTTGCTGGTCAACTGAGGCCAGAGAAGGTCTGAGAGAGGTATGGTCATTGGGATGAGGATGTACTTGGTCGTACTAGTAGACCTGATGAGACTTAGGTAGGAGCCAGACTCGTTGGGAGCGAAAAGACGACGTGGTGGAGTAATTTGAATCATTGCCTTGTGGGCCAACTTCTTTGATATTGCGAAATTTGACTGAACTTGGCTCTGGGAGAATACTTCACACTCAGGTTCTTCGAGGCCACCGCGTTCAGGTGTTCAGTCTTGCCCTCTCAGGGATATCTTCATTAAAATGCAGAAGCAAAGTTACTACGATGATTGACGTCTTGCATATTGAGGAAGCTCGTCCCTTATTCCCTAGCTTGTTCGCTTGTAGACCGATCGTGTAACCGGTATGCAGCGCACCAAAGTATGCTCCCAATCAAGCAACTATGCCTTCTGTCCTCTATCAACAACCCCTCTCTCAGCCGGCAAACACAAATTCTTCATCTTCCAGTGGTGCCGGTGTAATCGCTCAGTATGCTCTGCATATCTGGGATAGTCAAGAAGAATCGTAACCGAATCGAAGTCGGAAGCAAACACATGCATATCTCCATTTGATGACTTCTCAATCATGCAGCACTCACCGTTATTTTCTTAGTCCTCAACCTCGATCTAACCACATATCATCTCGCCTCGAAGGCCAGTAAAGAAGTAGCT
Source organism: Blumeria graminis f. sp. triticale (assembly GCA_905067625.1). Classification (NCBI taxonomy): domain Eukaryota; kingdom Fungi; phylum Ascomycota; class Leotiomycetes; order Helotiales; family Erysiphaceae; genus Blumeria; species Blumeria graminis. The sequence continues at coordinate 7,172,466 of LR898475.1, read as the reverse complement.
CCAATTGCATACAGGAGTTTGCCCCATTAATTTCTAGCCATCTCGCAGTATATATTTACGACGCTATTAAAACCCGCAAGGAGGACATCAAGTCGAAAAATACAAAGCCTGGGTCATGGCTTATGGGGGACTGTAGCTCTGATGGGACAAATATCTTGAGGAAGGACAGGCGGCTGAGATGTGGAGCGAGAGGGGAAAGAGGTCTCTGAAGAGCATGCTGGGACCGATATTTTCGAGGAGTTTTCAACTTTGGATATTTTGTGGGCGCCAAGACTAAGATTTCGGCTAATTAGCCAGGAGGGCTTCTTCTGTCGATGAGTCAACGGAACTTTTCAGCGCCCTGGACGGCACGAAAGAAGCTAGGCTAAGCTACTATACAGTAAACACGCTCTGTCAAGACTTTTCTGACATTTCAGCACAACCTTCGGGAAGGAGTTGGAAGGAGGCTAGAAAGGCTGAGTGTGAATTTTCCGAGGTACCCACAAGTCTGCAGCGCCCAGCTGGCCGGCCTCTTTCTACGCATCAGAAGGATCACTATGTCTTCGGATTGAGTCCTAATGTAGGTATTAGGAGAGCTCCGCAACCAGTGGTTTTTTGCGATTTTTCCCGGCTGCCATACACCCGCAGTTGGCCATCGTTTTGTTGGCTGGAGAGGGGAGATTATGAAGGGTTAAGGGCTCCTCTAAGTGTATGATCGAATGAGGACTTGTGAGGGGTGGTACTGTTTGAGGGGAGCTGTATGGGAGGCATAGGAGTGGATATACTACTAATGTAGGTATCCTTGGCCTGTAGGCAGAGAGGACGTGCATGTCCTACATAGTCATAGATTCAGACAGGACAATAAAATGAAATAATAATAATATCACCCTTGTTCCTCCTTCACTTATCATCTGTGAGACTAGAGTAGCTGCAAGGTGTCACAAGCTTAGTGAGCATATTGATTCACCTGTGTAGTATTTAGTAGATAATAACGTATTAAACTCGAAGGATGTGACAGCGCAAATACGACGACATCCCACGATGAGCGAAGATATGGACCTCTTATTCACAACAACGGGAGGTGAACTACCCACTCCATCTAGTCAGTACTCTGCTCGTAACGCATACGACGAGCCATTCCGATTCTTTCTGGGGATATTACGAGTATTTAGCTTAAAATGCCAAATTGCCCGTGAGATGAGCGAGAGATAAGATATTCGATCATGATGATCGATGATTGCTCACTTTATATCATAGATTACCCTCGATCAAGAACCATCTTCATTCGAGAAAAGTATTTATGTCTATCGGTGAATATTGTCCTATTCCCTCTTCATGATTCCTACGTCCGTCTGTTCAGTTCAAATATCTTTTCATCCTAACTCCACGGCTAGAGAGATGGCATACCGATATAAAAACAGAGCGCACATTGCATAAATTCGTCACTGCTATCTGCCTAGCTCTGCTACTCTAGATACCAGCGTCTATGGTGGCCGCCCCCATCGGAGAGAATGAAAACTCAAAGTATAAGGTGCCTGATATTGACGTCTCTTTTACGATGAAGTGTGGTGATATAGAGTATTCATCGTTCAAACTAAAGAATCTTGTCTCAAATGTGGCTACTCTAATAGTTAGAGGGCTCTAATATCTCAGGCACTCTACCTTATATGATTATGATGCAGGGGGGCCATTCCATGAATATCCGTTACTTCAGCATCACAACTCTTACGAGGAAGGTCTATTCCAAATATTTACCACCATTAAGGTTTGTTTGCACCAACAAATTTTGCTAGGAGACCGTCTCGTATACTTCGTTGTGTTCAATTAACAGAAGTTGGTGCTTGGTGAATACTAGGAGGATTCAGAGATGTAGCGGATTACGTAATGTGGCTATATAAATAGAAATAGTAGCGCGGTGGTCGAGTATTTACGCGTCGTAGATAGAGAACAATATAGCACTGGCAACCTCCCACAGTGGAGGGCAAGACTGAACACCTGTACGAGGTGTCCTCTACCAACCTGGGAGTGAAATATTCTCCCAGAGCCAAGTTCAGTCAAATTTCGCAATATCAAAGAAGTTCGCCCACGAGGCAAAATTTCAAATTACTCCACCATGTCAATCTTTCACTCCCAAAGAGTCCGATTCTCAACTAAGCTTCATCAAGTCTACAAGTACGGCCTAGTACATCCTCATCCTCATCCCAATGACCATACCTCGCGTCGACTTTCTCTGGCCTCGACCACCAAATACACGCCCACGCCGATATTTATACCAGACGGAGGAAGCAAAGCGTGGCGCACAAATCTGGGAGACAGTTCTTTGGGATGGACGTGAGGGGGATCAGGACAAGTTCACAAGATGATGCAGAGGATGTATACTATCCCGACGGGGGTCAAATTTTGAACTTTGGCAAGGAGTTTTACAAATTGAGCTTTGTGCGCACCAAGACTTCGGTTGTGAGAGTGCGGGAGACACTTAACACCTCTATGGTTGCATGGTGAGGTGCTGCATCATCTGGGCTGGTCTCCTAAGTACGGTTTGGATAGCTCTGACATAAATCCCATTCGAGACAGGAGGTTTCTGGTTCGAATCCGGCAAAAGACAATCACATTACTCGCATCGCTGTTATGCTTAGATGACCAAAGATTTTGAAAGGTTCCTTTGGTAGATGCTTATAGAGAAGTTCGACTGACAGTGTACGTATAAAAACCTCATAGTGGCATTTTCGAATGAAATCCGGAGTATGAGTGTCTCCAACGTCACAAGAGTCATCCTACATGTATAGATGTCACCGGCCGTGTCTTACATCCATGTACTTGTGTCTATGTACGAATCGCCGATAGACATATATGGCATAATAAGTGATCGCCAATCCGATGGATATTAACCTCACTGGGGTCAGAGTTACATGTATATATGTCCATCAGCCTAGATAGATACCATTCCCTAGATAATTAGAAAATAGATTATATTATGGCCAGATTTGTTCTTATTGTTTTGGTGATAGCCCATCACACGCTTATCAGACTGAATTATTAAACCCCTCAAACGTCTGCCGCAACCAAAGCCAGAGCCCTAGAATCTATGGGCTTTCCGAGTAGATGTATGGAAGGAATCTAAGACAGAGATTTACCGAAGAACGAAATATTAAATTTTGATCAGGGCTTCTGCAGTTCGTACAAGAAATATATTAAGCTAGGCGAATTATACATACACATATTTACTATAATGTGTGGTTCTAATTTACATGCATATGAGGATGGATGACTATATTGAAGGGAAAAAGGACCTCAAGGAACAAGACCCTGTGTCCCGCCGTAAGTACACATTCCGACTTTATCCCGAGAATATCTGTCCATCATTCCACTCTGAATAAATTTGTCCCCTAACTCTTCAGTGAAAAGTAATAAATCCAGGGCGAAGAACGTGAAAAAAAATTGATCCGTCTTCCGAATTGGTCGTGTAGCTGCCACGATTGTCGTCGCGCCTGGAACTACTTTGCTTGGTTGTCGCGGCTCCCTTCATGGTGCTCCTAGATCCTTGTTTGTAACCGTCGTGAACTCTTCCTCAGTAAACCGGGTAGGCCTTGCATGACATCTTTCGCCGCAATATACACGCCCTCCCACACCTATAGCAAGGTATCTCCTTACTTTTATAGCCAAGGGCTTGTTGGTTACTCTCTCACTCTCCACATCTTGCTGGATTTCCGCTAGACCTCTGGATATGGCCCCGCTGATTGCAGCTATACCAATGCTCGACTTGGCTCCTGGGTGATCAGAGCTGCATCGTGAATAGCATCGCGTTCATGACGATGCCATTCTTCACAACTTCCCCCTGGAGGCTTTCATCGGGAGGTTAACAATGCCAGATAACCTGGTGAGGCCATTCTCTTCGGAAAAATATAATCGTATAACATTTTACATTGCACACCTAGAAACACTATGCAGCGTTCCACTCAGCTTGTGGTCATAACTAGTTATTGGGGATATAAGTTTTACATTTCAATCACCTGTTCTTAATTGTCGGAATACTCTGGTGGCTAATGATTTCACAAGCTCGGCATAGCAATGATAATAATTGCAAGTTAACATCAATTTAAAAACTTACTCTTTCTTCCTGGAAGAAAACTCATATTAACAATAACTATTCCTCTCACCTAACGCCATTCTTAAACGGGTATCACATCACTCATCGATATAGTTAGTCTTCATTTCCAAGGTAATAAGCGATTAATTATCAGGACGTTAGGTGATTGAGCACTAATATTTAAACCTACTATACAACAACATGGTCGGAGCATGACGAAGGCTGAACACCTTTCAGCAGTATCCTCTACAAACCGGAGCGTGGAATAATTTAAAGCCGAGATTCAGTGCCGAAAAGTGGTGTACCCGATAGTATTCGTCGACATGGCGATCGGAGGGAGTATGCCGGCAAACTTTAGGGTGAAACCCCTATCTACAGAGGCTTCGCGACTACAAAACCCAATGAAATCAAACAAGGAAAGCTTATCGAGGTAGTGTGCGAAACTCCCATGGTAGAAAATGCAAAGATATAGACTAAACCTCTGTATTCGGAATCCACAAGGCCCCGCTGACCCAGTGCATTATGACGATAACAGCCCTGAAGAGAGAGACCTATATCCCATCGGCACATGTCCTGCTAGAGGAGCTTAGACTTAAGACTGCCGCCCGAACCTGCAGATAAGATTGCTATCATCCGCTTCGACTCCGAAATATGGAAAGTAACGATAGGGCCCGACTCTCATGATTGGTATATGATTTGGGAATTTGCATTTGCGCTGGAACAGCTAAGATAATTTGTGAAGAGATATCTTCATTAGTATGCAGAAGTAAAGCTACTATGGTAATTGTTATGTTACTGTTGGGGGAAGCTCGTCCTTTTTTTTATTACGATAGGTCCTAAGCTACAGCTCTTTATCCACGATTTGTAAAGGACCGGCGGAGTCGGCAAGGTTCCCTGTAACTTTTCCTACAGCCTAAACTCGTTCCAACCTCGTGAATCGCTGCCAAAAGTGCAGCTGATTAAACAAAAATGAAAAATCACGAAAATCACGAAAATCAGAACAACTCCGAAAGACAGAAGATTTCTCCGGATTGGACCCGACCAATGCGCTCCTGACATATTCCCTTGCCTGTCACACCTTCTAGATGACAAATTTACTCCATCTCTGCTGAGAGCAAGAGATGGGTTGGCAGGCACCTTTGATCCAGCCGGTATCCTGCTATTGATTAATGGATGCCCCCAAAAAGGACATCTTCGAAGTTGCTATATCCTCAAGGGAAGCTTGTCCTTTTTCTCCTAGCTCGTTTGCTTGAAGACTGGTCACGTAACCAGTATGGAGCGCACTAAAGTAGGCTCTCAACTGAGCAACTATGTTATTTGTCCTATATCAATAACCCATCTCTCATACTGTAGACAGTATTACTCTTAGTTTTTTTAGCTCATATTGTATTCAGCTATTGAGCTATGACAAATACTACTCTTATTGCTGTTATGTAGAGACTGGATCTCCTCCATGCGCCATGATGCTATGCTGCCATAATACATAGCTAAGCATAACACCGACGCCATCCTAGAATATGTACATGCAACAGAAGTAGACTTGATCTAGATCAGATCCACGTTACAAGGGTCCAAAGGATATTCCGGCCCTTTCCAGAAGCGGAACTGCTTCCATCTCTCCTACCACCGATATCAGCCAAACTTAAATCTTGCCGGACAAGCAAGGAAGAGGCGGTCAAATGCATAGGACAATGACCATTTGCTCTACAATGTAACTGTGTATGCGCATACAGCAATAATTATCTGAAATTTACCGACCAGGCTTCATGAGTGATTGTAGCTTTTGCTGACAGTACCGGCATGGTAATAAAATAAAGTAGAACAGGCAAAATCACGATTGCCGAGCGCTATGAAACGGAGATACATAGAGCTATGATTGCTTTTGAGGCAACCAAAACCAGGAATTGTGATTGGAGACTCAGCGTCATCTATTTCCTGCTCGACTTTTCTACGGCAGTCTAGATATTACCGACGGTAATGACAGTCTCACCATTACGGCGGATCTAAAAGCTCTAGAATATGGAAGCAGTAGCGGCTATGCCCGTAAAGTTATGATAAATCTCTGGCCACTCACAACTTTTAGGAAACGAAATTGTATACAAACTTGTTCGAAGAGAGCCATTGGACACTGGAAAGTATCAAAAGCTTACCGAGTGGATGGATTTACATTTAGCTAAACTGGGTGCAATAATGGAGTACTGCAGATTAGCTGAACGCACGCTCCACTTTGAGAAGAGATAAATTCTTGGGACCGATGTACGAGGAAGGATCAAGTTATTTATACTAAGCTATTGATACTCGTAAATTTTCTCAACCTACCACAGTACAGGTTCCTGAGCTTCCTGATAAAAGCACAGTTCACCATGCAACTCTAGAATGATAGGCGATCGAATGGCCGTCGCCTCATCAGGAAATAAAGATCGCGAGCTAGCGAGGCAAATATTTTCAGGTAATAGGGGGCCTGTCCTGTGATAGAAGAATTAATTTTTTATCAAACGAGAAGAAAACTCGGCTAAAACGATCTCATTCTTATTTTTCCAAGAATTCCAGGACTATATACACTGATCATGATTGAGATAATCTTTTGCACTCTAAAGATAAACAATCTGCAGCTCGAAATTAAAATTACTGGCTCTAACAAGAATAAACAACTTATATATGTATGGACCGTCCCTATTTCTGGCCAGAGTTATTTCCCCCTTCAAATTCTTCGGTGGCTATTCTCAACCTTCAATAGATGTTCTCGGACTTGTAGCACTCGAACCTGCCTAAAACGACGCCGACCTTGAACTAGAGATGTGGTGCAGGAAACCGCCAGAATTAGCGCTCTTGGAAACGGTCTAGGCTCGCCTCATGACTGCACGAACAGGATATGATGAGTTCGTAGCGTACCACGGTCGCTTAATAGTACAATGGCCACGATTAATTTTTTAATTTTTTTTTAATTCATTAGGTGTATGCAGCCTAACTAGCTATGACACCAACCACGCTTAATTACGAATGTGGTAGAGAAAACTCAGTGGGTCATTTCTTCCAGTCTAGTAAAACACTGCCAAAATGATGACTAGAAAGCGGCAGGTGGAGGGCGAAAGTCCCAGAAATCTATCTTGTATCAAGTGAATGGCGACTGTTGAGGGACTACGTCCAAAAGAACGGAAAATTCGCGGTAACATATCAGGAGATGGTAGAGATACCCACGACTGAGAGGCCATGAATCAATAGTCTAGAGGATATGACATGAAAATGAGGAATTGTAATTATAGATCAAGCCTGTGGTGGCTAGGATCGTCATGATTTAACTCGTAGACGCGTTTTGGGATGGTTCCGACCATTTAAGTGGGACGAGGAATAGTTTATACTTTGACTGTAGTTCATCAAATTTGACCCAAACCTACTCGTGCGTGAGCGCTAGTAATAGTGCTAATTGCGTCACTCTACCTTGTATCTGTAACAAATCAGACAATTTGGAGGTATTTGAATAATTGAATATTTATTTTTTCCCTCTTTTTTCTTATTGATGTCGACCAGGTAAAATTTTCTAACTTTAAGCCACTCTAAGCTATCGAGATGTCTCCATGCCATCTTCCAGTTCTGGAAAGAGAACTCCGAAGAAGGTGCCATGTGACGGTTTGTATATCTGGATCTTGGGGTTGGCGCTATTCGCTTATGAATAATGGCTGTTGGTGGCTTGGGATATTGATGCATCTATGGAAAAAAAAACACAAGATTGATGGAAGATATACTTTGAGACTATTCTTCCACTGATGGAGGCACACCAATTTTTAATTAAACTTGGTGCACCAAGATGGCGACAAGTAATTAATTGTATCCTCAATAGTTTCTACAAAGACTTGACGAAAATAGGTGTAAAAGTCTCAGCTGGATCTATTGGCCAGATCGAGACTCCAAGGGCCCTAACCTCAATAAAATGGTAGTCGATCATCAACAAGGTGGCGATGCAGCCTTCAGAATCCACAAACATATTTGCAAAGTACGACGAGAAACCATGGTGCTAGCGAGGCGCTATCTAGAGAACAACAGTTCAAAGAGGCACAGGAGTTTGACCAGAACTCCTTGCCGTAGTTGAAGTAGATGAACGCTGGCCCCAGCTCAGCACCACAAATTCTCCCTCCTCCGCCAGAGAGCTACATATACGCCTGCCATCTCAACTCAGCCTACGAAAAAAATTTGGGCTTCTATGGCTTAAAATGTACTTTGTCGAAATTCAGGTCCAATACTAGAAGCTGGAATATAATCTCTAGATACAGCGCTGAATTTAGATGCTCTGAAGTAGATAGTCGATAATAGACTTTGTCTCCGTCTGTATACCGGTCATAAATAGCCCCAAATTCCACCTGTCCGCAATCTACAAGCAGTAATGCAGTGATATGGCTGTATAACCACGGAAAATCTCTATTCGTCTTCTCAGAACTGATTTGGTTATTTTGGCAAAGAATTTTAAAAAATGACGGGTCCCATAGATGCCTCAACAAGTTTGACTAACATTAACACCGAACTTGAATGATATGTATATCGCCACTGTTCCGCTGATAATAAAAATGGTGTGCGTTTCTGTTGCGTTAACCGCCGAGATCTTCACTGAAGAAATCCCTCGAGGAATAAAATCATCCCCAATCTATATGCAGCTTCATGGGAGATATATTTACAGTGTAATTTCCTCCCGGCAGTCTCCCGCCTTTTTGACGAGCCTGGAATGGCTTCAACCTTGCAAAATCATCGCCAACTAATCATTTTGAAAGCCGCCTAAGCCACCAAATCACGCATGATCACTCCTGCAAACTAGAAAGATGTAACTGTGGCCCAACCATGAATTACACCGTGGAGTGCAAAACTGTCATAAATTGTTGCAACTACAGCGATCCACATCTGTCAGACAGTCATGATTGGTCGGCTCGACTGACTCGAACTAGCTCAGTAACAAGAGGAGACTCGTCACTATCTTACAGGCTGGTCAAGGTTAATTTGCTGCAATAGCTCATGCAAAGGCTGCTACGAAGAGTTCTGAGATAGAAAGTCGTCCTACTTCAAAGGATGTGATTATTTTCGGGGGCCTAAGCTTCAGGACCTTGATAGATTATGAATCTTTGTATTCATTGGTAGATATTAAACACATCAATTTAAAATTTACTAATTAGTTTTAAAGCTGATTAGACAGTTTTAGCGGTCCTCAATAGAAATAGACCCAATAAAGACTTCAATCTAATTCTATTCTATTCTGCTCTTTTCAGGGCCCTTTAACCCGGAGGACAAGCTTGAGGAACAGAATTCGCTTTTAAGAAGCCAATAGTAGCCTATACTATGTGAAAAGGAGGCCGATAATTCCTGATGACACACGCCAACTGATCTTGAGCTCTCAGCGAAGATTGAACAAAGTTGTTATCTGGAAAAATTTCACTATACCAGCTTACAAATGCATAGTCAACATAGCAGCAAGTAATTCCACCCGAGAACCGTACAGTGATAGAGGTTGTATAGCGTCTAACAGTGAAAATAAAGGCCCATCTAGGAACCTGCTCGACTACCATAGCTAATATTGGAGTAGCCCTCCCACCATTTTTAACTGCTCAAATTAGAACGTTTTTAGGCAGAAAAAGAGTCTTGTTACGAGTAGTTAATGTGCAGCTCGTTCAATCTGGTTCGCAGTCAACATTACTAGCCCTCCCCGTTCGCCTACGCAACAATATCACGGAACTTGGTCGTGATCTAATCGATTTATCGAAATAGACGAAGTTATTCTGATTTCCTAAGATAATGATAACGCAAGTATAACTACAATGCGAAATAAGAGCATCTGGAAAGAAAATATATATTTCACAAGGGTATGACTAGGCGGACCTTGAGACCAGCATTACACATGGGCCGACTACAGTGAACGGCAGAAGTTTGTGCATTGGATCCCGTATCAAACAATTCTTTGAGGGTTGCAGAAATAGTGATTACATACCCTTCGACCTTCTAGGCTCTACCTGAAAAGATCACTTGGGCTTCCGTAGCTCGAAGCGGCCTAGGTTACAGCGCTGGGCCGTCGAAAAAACCAGAGATTTAATTGGAGATCGAGACATATATTGTCCCAAATTTATAAACCTTTTATTTATTCTAGGTTCCCGACATGACCTTTTGTATAGTACAGGGGTTGTGATTTGTAATAAGGTAGCGCTCTAGGTCACTATGAGATGTATGAGCGGCCGCATGTGTGTGTGTTTTATTGTACTACTTGAGTCTATGACTATCTAGCACATTGGGCTCCTCTCTGACCCAGGCCACACCTTGTACAGCGCTCCTATCCTCTTTTGTTACTTGAGAGATCATTGATATGTTCCCCTTGATGAATAGCCATTCAGCTCAGTCTTTACCCGTGGAATTCGGCCACCTTTTCCACGGAACCTTCTACCCAAAAAAATAAAAATGGTAGCAATGGAAACTGCGTGCGCCGGAAAAAGTCTCAAAAAACCTGCAGCTCCAGCCAGGCGAGGCCTAGACACCGGGACCACATGAGGTGCGCATATTCATCTATATCTCCCTTGTTTGTAACAGTCGAGGTCAACTTGATCCAATCCACCATCTCCGTATTAGGTGCTGGGTACGCTCCGGAAACTCATCGGGTGGCTTTTCCTCCGTGATCAAGGTTTAGTGATAAGTAGGGCTCCGAACCTACCATCTGATCTGATCGTGGTTAGCTTCATGATAATGGTGATAGGGAAATGTGTTGAGAGATGAAGACGATACAGACGGCGAAAGCGATTGGGAATCCTCGTCGAAGTGAGGACTTTATTACTCAATCTCGGCTCTGCAGACTCTACAGTGAGAACTGGAGGTTCGTAGGGGACACCGCTGACAGGTTTTCAGAATAGTCCCCCATGAGCGGCCGAATGGCGTGTGCATAGGGGGTATATTGAGGAATATCTATGCCTAGGTAGCGCTACATTTTCTAATGCTGTGACTAAGGCTCTATGTCGATTACAACTGTAGTTGTAGCGCATAACTCCCAATCTTTTAGTAGTAATTTGAACATGACACTCATTAAGCCAAATACTTTCGTTTGAGAATCTTGCAGCTATTTCATTGCGTGATATTTCTAGCAGATAGCACCCCAGCAGAGAAAGCCAAGGCCAACCAACGAATATTTCTCAACCTAGAGATTAACATCCTTATTGACTCCTTTCACCAGCTAGTAGGCACCTTACCCCCCGCGAAACTACGCCTCAACCTTAGTTCCGCCTTTCCGGCTACTCTAGAGCTGCGAAACTCTTCTGGCCTCGTCGCCAAATTGAACAACGCAGACGTAGTCTTGGCTTTAACGCCAGCCGAAGTATCCTGGAACTGCGGGACCGTGATGCACGCGCAAGCAGAGTGCGAGGCTTCCACACGATATCAAAACTATGGGTGACCTCACCGATCAGATTGTCCAGACTGCCTGGCCAGGCCCACCAAGAATAAATTGGTGATCAAAGAGCAGCCCGTGGTAGTTTGTAAATTCGACAACGAAGATTTATAGCCGTAGTAAAAAGAACTGAGGGGGTCATGATCGCCTCTTAGTAGGGTGTTCCCATGGCGCAGGCATTGGGCCTCAGAGTCCGTAGATGAAGTCTGATGGCGCAGCAGTCCCAGTGATGACTCTAGAGACTTCAAAATAGAGCAGGAAACCGGCTGACAATGAGTGCTTTCTGCAAAATCGCCTTTTGCTCTCAGCGGAAGTCAAAAAACAGCATGAGAAAGATATCACAGAAAAGGGAATATACGAGCGGCGCCGGACTGGTCCGCAAGTAAGATTCTTCCAAAACTTGATTTAGGTTTTGCGATTGCCCTGTACGCCATCCATGGAAGTAGTGCAATGAACATAAATTGGATCTGTGTACAGATATCGCACCAGCTCTATCGGCCATGTACCCGTAATGAGCCTAGAGCTGTTAGCCTCAGATGCAATGTAAAAAACGAAATCAAACAGTCATATCCCAAATACGAGGCGTAGGCAGGCTAAACTGTTTGGTACTCGCATCAAAGCAAACTGATATCCCTCACGATCTTAACTTTCTCTGGGAAATATTCACCAACTATAATTATCCCATGGTCCTCTCCACATTCATCTCATCACTTACCCAAGCCATCCACAATCTAGAAGTCGTACTCTCTATCTGGGAAGCAAGAGTATATTCAACTCACCACAGCTGCCGTGTACTGTGAAGGAACGGTCGAGGTGCTGATCTTGTATTCGTCTATGCGTCGGTCAAGGGCACTAACAACCCGACGTGCGACGATGCGCCAGCACATCAACTAGAGCATGCGATAAAGGTAGAGGCATAGATGCCCTGATATTGAGCTCTTTGACGGTTATTCGGCCTCTACAGTTACGAGCACGGTAGCGACGAGACAATACCAGAGGAACGAGCGGTTCTCGGCATTTCTGAGATGACTAGATTAGTGAGACGCTTTAATGGTGGAAAAAGATAATAAAACCATATTCCTACAACGAAGACACTCAGATGAATTGAGATGCTGATCCAGAACAAGATGGAGGACTCCACGAACAGCAAGGTTACAAGGGCTCGATTGTTTAGTAACCGAGGCTGAGGGGATTTGCGCTTCAGCCCGTCTTAATTGGGTTCTCTGGACGATTGAACTTGTTTTGTATTGTTTTGTTCTTTTTTTTTTTTTTTGCATCAGATTTTAATTGCGTATGCAGCTATCTAGCTATGACACAATATCAAAGAAAAGTACAGGAATGATGACTCAATATACAAGAGGAGCACTCATGCCTCAGATTTCATTTGCAAGTACCACTGCGAAGTTATGGCGGCTTTTTCTTCACCCAAAGTCAACCCTCATCCGTGAATACCCACCCAGGGGAACGTCTCAAAAACCCTGAGTTATTCAGACATGCCTCCATCATCTTTCAACTTTTCTTCGCGCGAAATATGATCTGAGATGTCTCCTTCCCAAGTGGAGTAGGTGCCCAGGCTACTCAGACTATATAGGAGAACACCACCAGGAGGCGGACCACTACACCTTCCATCGTTGGCTTGTGTTTATAGTGTCAGCTGCACTCTCGCAAGCGAAGTCTTGGCGCGCACAAAGCTCAATTCGTAAAACTCCTTGCCAAAATTGGGAATTTCACGCCCGTCGAGGTAATATCCTTCCTTTGCATCATCTTGTAAACTTGTCCTGATTCCTCTCACGTTCATCCCAAAGAGCTATCTCCCAGATTTGTGCTCCACGCTTTGCTTCCTCCGTCGGGTATAAATATTGGCGTGGGCGTGTATTTGGTGGTCAACTGAGGCCAGAGAAGCTCGGAGAGAGGTATGGTCATTAGGATGAGGATATACTATGTCGTACTTGTAGACTTGATGAAGCTTAGTTGAGAATCGGACTCTTTGGGAGTGAAAGATTGACATGGTGGAGTAATTTGAATTTTTGCCTCGTGGGCGAACTTCTTTGATATTGCGAAATTTGACTGAACTTGGCTCTGGGAGAATATTTCACTCCCAGGTTCGTAGAGGACACCGCGTACAGGTGTTCAGTCTTGCCCTCCTTTGTTTTGTTCATTAACGTGCTGGGTTAATTGACTACCGTTGCACTCCTACTGGAGCTTAAGCACGAGTGGGGCCGGGCAGGATCAGGTTGACTACCGCGAAGTACAGGTATACCTCGTACCACCTAAATGACAGGAGCACCTGAGACTTCAACTATGTATTGGATCATACTAGGCCTGATCGTCCAGAAACCCACTGTATACACGCCGTAGTGCAAATTCCTCTTCAGCCTCGGCGACCACGCGCCCGGGCCTTGACATTCTCATTAATTCCGAAATATAAATGACGACCAAGATCTCATCTTTGCTCTAGCCTTGCACCTTCATATAGTACCTTTCGGCTACTGCCGTCGTTGGGGATCTATATGATCGCCTCAGTGGATCTTCACTTTTTTTCCTCCTTTGTACACGTCCCATTTCCATCATGATTTTCCATATTAGGGTGTGTGTAGGTAAGTGATGTGACGAGTATGAAGGTGGGTCGCAGGTATGTAATCTACTGAGAATTGTTTCGTCGCAAGTATAAAAGGAGTTTGAGAGATGTCGGATGTTTGAATACGACTCCCAGACAGACCTAAATCCATTCGTGAATCGTATGTCGGTGGTGATGAGTTTTTGTTCGACTTTCTTGCGGCTGTGAAATCTCTACCGACTGGTTTTCCGACCAAAATACCGAGTACAACTCCTTCAAGTCGAAAATCCATCAAATAAAATTCATTCCACTCTTACTCATGACTAAATCTCGGCTTTGGGTGAATTTTTACTCCCAAGTTCGTAGAACACGCCACTGACAGGTGTATAGCCTTCATCCTCCACGACTGATCTTATCATGTTCAGCAGTTGGACAATGTGTGATACGGGATTATGTAAAGTAATTAACAGCACTAAACCACACCCAGCCCCACCTGTGCACTGGGTCAGGTAGGAGCACGGAGGATGCCAATGGCCTACATTTTGATTGACAAACAACGATCCTCGCTGCTACCATACAAAGTCATTCTGGGGTCCCTTACCCCACCCGCCATACCCCACTACAGAGTTGCCGCCGGCTCTTTATTCCATAAGCTGTGGATCGAGTAGCAGAAAGTCTAAACTACTCCATGTCACGGCGGCAATTGTGTGAATAATCCTTTGTACCTGAAGATTTGCGGACAGGAGCCTTCACTAATCTTACGCACAGTGGGAATCAGGGGCGAGAACGTCTTTAGCCTGGCACCAGTATGTAACATGATCGCCACCACAGCCGTTGTTTTGGCTTACAATATTATTAGGCAGAATCAATGTTTTGACTTGTTTTTTTACCAACGACCATGTCCTGTCGCAGGAATAGAGAAAGATTTGCCTACACACAGCTCAAGCGGCAGTGGCAGGAAGACGAAAACTAGAAGCTGTCAGCGGCACCCTCTGGACCTGCGAGACAAATATGGCAATGTAAAGTTTGCCAACAAGGAAACGATTACACACACCCCGCCATATTAGTCTTCCCCTCACATTCCAGCGCTGCGGGTGTAAACGCTCAGCATGCGAGACGAAGTCGAAAGCAAACACAAGCACATCTATAAACGACGACCCCTTATCAATATCGATCTGTTCATTCACGTGCTGGATCTCTGACTTAATATTTGTTCATACCAACTCGCCCCAAAGACTGATCAAGGAGCTACTTCAGTTGCAAATGGGAGCTCATCTCATGAATTTCCCACTTTAAAATTACCGTACCATGCATACCCAACCGAAGCAAGACCCACAGCTCAGAAATCTGGCGCGGTTAATCTTTGAGGTAGATGCAAACTCGTAGGAGATGAACTTTCGACTTGGAAGGGGTCGTTCAGATCGAAGGGAACTCTATGTACCGAGTTTTTGACTGCGGGAGTACGGGCCACATTAAAGACATGGCTATGATTATATTGTGCAGTGGTGCATCATTAGAGCTAGCCCGAAATTGAGTCTTGGTATCTTGGAAACCCATCCCACTAGATACAGAAGATCGCTGCTCCGATTTCGGCCCGACTCTACCACATTTCTCGTGGTGCTCTTACGTATGGATAAAAAAAGCATGCTTGGCTAGTCAAGTGTTAAAACTTGTCTCTGGTGAGCTATCAAGGAACGATTCGTAAGTGTAGCCATGTCTGGGTTTAGGCTGGATGTTGGTGGTAGAAGAGGAAAGATAGCAGAAGGTCAATGGTCCCACTACTTGCATGATCAATCGAAGGATGGTGATTGTGGCACTCTAAGGTGAGCGCTGCCAAAGCGGCAGAAGAGGGATATACTATCAGATACTCAGACATCTTGGCCTATGGGCGGAGGGGACCCACACATCCCTACAGCGATAGATTGAGATGGGACCCCCAAAAAAACAAACAGCCCCGTCGTTGCATGCTTGCCGGCATGACTATATATTTGCCGATTTAATCTGGCCGACACTGGGATATGAGGGTGAATGAAATAAAATAGAATATGTGAGCGGATTTAGTTATAATATTTAACGTCGTGCCCGCGCACAATACGTGAGCTTTTCACGTATCGGTTAGCCCAGTCTAAATAAAACTTCCCGAGATGTTGGCGCCTACATAGACCCAACAAAGCAGATGAAAGCCAGGATCTTATCATCCTGCGCTCAAAGATTACAGTATACATGGAAGTCGTCTATACAAACAAATCCCATGCTATGCAGTTGGTACTAAATCAAGAAAAGATTTTACAAAAAAAAATGAAAAGAAGATATTGTTCACGTCAAATCGTGATTTCGTTCGAATCAGATTTGTCGTTACGCCCATGCGAAGAAATTTGTGACACGCACCCCGTTATTGAATGCGTTAACTCCCTCTGCCGAAGCAAGAGCCCGAGATACGCTGGGATTAGAGTTCTGTGACCTGTGGAGCTGAGCCTGGTATTGCCCGAGGTGACAACAGAAAAACTGACTAAGCGGCTTCTCTTCTCCACATGTGCAGATTAGAATGGCGTTTTCGTGCTGAAATTGGTGAGCGAATGCATATCTTAGTATAGTCAGCTCTAGTTACAGGGTTATATGATAGATGGGGACTATGAGTTATGCAGGTATCAAAGGTTATGCGTGCGCATGTATTAAAGGAAGGGCGATCAATCTAGTTGGGCTATGGTAGGGAATCTTGGTGATCTATTCACAATACGATATTGAGCCAACAACATTCACAGAATAGATTTAGATTCAAGTCTTCGCTAAGTGTGACTTTGGACTGCACAAAGCTGCCTTAACGCTAATAAACACTCGTCCTTACATGTTCTTAATTTGTCGGTAAATGGATCATATTTGGGCAGTATGAATTGTTCTATCTAACTGCGGTATTAAGGTTGTCGTTAGGACACTGACAGGGATCTGACTCAGCTCATAAGCGAGGCGCTTGGAGTAGAGGAAGAAAGGGGAGATGAAGAGGAGATGAGATAGACAACGTTTTATGTATTTCGAAATACCAGTTAATTGACTTTATTCACCGACATCGTGATGGCACCCAATTTGTATTACTTCGTGTCTTACCAATATAATTTTCAATATTTTCCACTTCGTACTAAGGGTCTTGCCCAGATAATATTGGAGAGAGCTGATGGTGTCGAAGAAAATTATGACAGTCTGATCGACTCGTCTGTTAGTGATGCTTGGTAATGTGATTACGGCTTCCAGGATACGCCATCCCTCGGAGTCGCGGCATTTCCAGAAGCGGATGCGAGCAAAAGAGTTTTGTTCACGATTGCGTGGAGTGAAAACTTTGGATATGTCAAACGGGGCCATAAGAGGGCAAGAAACTACAAAGATTAAAAAGCTGCGTGACTACGTTTCAGAGGACGTTCATGGACTAGGGCTCTGTTGCGACTATGCTACAGGAACAACTCAATGCATGCTACATTAATAGTATCTAGTATCTACATTGAATACCCTTTTGACATTACACTCGAGCTTGCGATTTGTAAATGTCACCATATAGGCTGCCCACACAAGAAAGTCAAGTACCGTGCTCAAGGCCTCAGCAAAGGGATATTCCAGAGATTTAAATGATGACAATTAAACGTATGGGCAAGACCCCACGTGATGGATCTATCTGCCTGCTGTTCTATGTGGGAATGTTGAGCTAACTGTATAGATGCTACTTGGGTCGAAAGCCTGAACAGGACAACATTGCATTGTGACCTATAGTGCAAGATAATCGTCAGCGAAAGCTGATGTCAAGGTGCCGGCCGCTAAATTCCAGGGGAAAGATCATTGCGGTGGAATTCGATTAGATTCAAGTGCCTGCTGAGTCTTACAGTAAGAGAGACTGCTAAAAATAAGCTCAAAGACCTCTAAAGATAATTTAGAATGGCAAATGATCACTTTTCTTTGCCTGATATTAAAGATGAAGCTTTCCCCCTGATAGACGATAGTAGAGAAAAATCTAATCGTTCTGTGGTCTTTTTTTTATTCATATTGTCCTCAGCTATATAGCTTTGACAATTCTGTCAGAGTTCATAGTGGGTACGATGTTATTTATTGATCAATAAATCTCTGTAAGAGCGTAGAATAGAAATGAGCAGTCCTTGCCTATTGACTCAGGGCGGAGAGAGATGCATTTGACATGGTACACTCATGCCGTGAGAGTGTTTGTTAATGTCGGAATACTCGAGTGTTATTATATCACAAGCTTTCTGTAACAATAATAACAATTGGTGGTTAACATATATCTTCTCTTCTTCCAACTAAAGGAAACACGTATAAACAGCAGTTGTCTCTCTCTCCTGACGCCATTCCTAAACAGGTAACTCATTACTCATCAACATAATTAGTCATCATTTATAAGATAATACATGAAAGGTCATTAAGTCATTAGGTCATTCAACAGTTAATATTATCCAAAGTAGAATCTTGGACTGCTATCCTTCTCTCAATCGTGGATATCCATTCAAAGAAAACTATCCGAAACGCTTATACCTTTGTTCGGATTTTAATCGTGTGTGAAGTTATCTAGCTTTGACACAATATCAACTATTAAGTTCAAAATAAATGAAAATTTTAAAGATTGAGCACTCATTCCTCGGGTTTTATCTGGGTGTGACACTAAGATGTTGTTGCTGCTTTTCCTTCCTCCCAAGCCAGCCCCCATCCGTGAATACCCACCCAGGGAAACGTCTCAAAAATTCTGAGTTAACCAGACATACCTCCATACGAAACGTGGTCTGACAATGTCACAGATTCTTGGCACGCTTAGTAACCCCTATAAACTACATTTCCATCGCGAGAACTCCTCTAGCGCATCATGGGGATATTCCTGTATTTTTATTATTTTAGAGAAGCAGAATTTTCATTGTTTATTTTGTTCAATCCTACAGCTCACGATTTCATTTTGTACTCAGGCCTAATCTTCCCATTTGGAATGAGCCCCCAGGCTACTAAAACTATACTAGGGATCACCGCCAGGAGGCGGGCCATGACACCTTCCATCGTAGGCTTGTTTAGTGTCAGCTGCACTCTCACCATCAACTTCTTGGCGCATACGATGCTCTGACTTGAAGAATCCCCGTACATATTGTAGCCGTCCTCTGCGCTATCTTGTAGACTTGTCCTGTTTTTTCTCATGTTCAACCCAAAGAATTGTCTCTCGGATTTTTGCAACCCAATTTTTGTGCCCCTGAGAGTACTTATAAAGTCATGGGCGTATAGTTGATAGCAAGAGAATGATTGCATGATATTAGTGGTCATGGAAATGAGGATGTAATAAGTCGTACTTGAAAACTTAATGAAGTTTTGGTGGGTGTCGGTCTTGTTTGAAGGAAGGTTGATTTGGTGAAGAGTCTAGAATCTTTGCCTCGAGGGCCCACTTCTTTGATGGTCTGAACTTTTGACTAAACTTGGCTGAGAAGAATATTCGCTCCCAGGTTCGTAGTGGACAACGCGGAAAGAAGTTTAGTATTTGTCCTCCATCGAAGCGCTTCATTTAATCTAGCATGCTACTTTTACCATGATAACCATGTTCCGCCCCTACACTTTTCGTTTCGAACATAGTATATATACTAGCCGCCGCCTAGTCGAAGCGGATGGCACACAACGCAATTTGTTTCTATTTTCACGGTGCTAATAGCCCTCTAATTGATAAAGTAGGCATATGATACTCGTCAGTGTTAGGAGCTCCTTTGCGAAATACAGACTCGAGCTCTTCTGGTACCGTTATTTCGCCGCAATTATGAGTCCTTTGGCGGGTTTTAATAGCGTCGAGAACTTGTACATGAGGGCTATCTCAGTGTAAGGGATGATTCGATATAAAATGCAGAAATTAGATAATGGATGAAATAGGTTGTTTGTAGAGACAAAGAGGCCCGGTAGTAGGAGTAAAGAATCGACGCGTTAGAAGGCCTTGAGCGATGTCACCATTAGCCAGAGTCGACTACATTGCGTACTTTTAACATACCATTGTTCTGGTATAGTTGAATTCTCGCCTAGTTTGATAGATGGAAAGATAGACAGGCGTTGACGCTTATTTTCTCATGGCTTAATCGAAATTTCATGCAGAAGTATCGTAAAACCACAAAACTCTAGCAACCATTTGAGTTTTAGTGTATATAAGAGCGGCCTCGGGTCAGCGAATCGTTCAGGGCCGAGTTGAGACTCCAGGTGTGAACGATGAAGAGTCCTTCAGGCTGCTCGAAAAGCCGCGGCGAAGGGCAGGTCCACGGACGAGCTACTTTAGCAAGGGATTATGTGAGCTTACTCTGTGAGCCTGAATGAGATGGTCAGTTCTTTCGGCATGGTCGTGGTCACGGCCGGCTGCCACAGTACCACGCTCCAACGACCACCGGCTCCATTACGCACGACAACATGGTCTTCCAGGCGCTGCTGAGAACGTCCACTTACCCCAGCAGTTCTCATAACAGTGCCAGTGCATTGGCTTCCGCCCGAATTCTTGACACCGTTCGCCTGGCCCTTGGTATCGAGGGACGCTGGCCTGTTTGGACATGGAGATGAAGTTGTGTTCAGAGCCCGGTGGCTTCGGAAGTAGTCGATGACCATTAGGGACTTTGAGCTGCAAGCAATGTTCTGTGCGACCCATCTGCCGCGGCGAAGCTTGAGACCGTGAATGTTGTTTCGCCGGCGTCTATCTCCGACAATCACTTGATGTCACTCCATCACACCTCACCAATGCGGCAGTTGGGCTTGTACTCTGATCAGGCATGGCGAAGAGTGTCTCATCCGTTCCTTAACCTGATCTGGGCTTGGGAAGAGGATTATGTAAAGATATTGGTCCTGTCTTGGATATATATCCTGCCAGATCCTACCTTCAGCATACCATACCGCGCGCCTACCGCTCACATGTTAGTGATTCAATATATCCAAGGCAATCGTCGTCTAACTTTTCTGTGGTCACTCAGCTCTCTGGTAGCCCCATATTCAAGCGGTAACGTCCTGCCTAGTGCCAACCAATCAACCAACAACGGCTGCGCGTTGAGTTGATAGATTCTATCTTGCTCGCTGTCCTTGCCATGAGAGAGCCTTGTCTGAATCAATCTAAACACTCGTACCCAATTCCGTGAGCCCGGAAATGCGCGACACCGCGCAGTCAAATTCCATGCCAGTTCCCACCCCTGCAACTGTCGAGCTCCTGAATGCAAATGTCATAGACACTAAGCTGAGACAAGAGATCCCCGCCAGTGGCACAACATGAGTTACTCTTTGTCGTGCTCGATTGGATGCTAGAGGTCTCTGTAACATCCTCAAACGACGCAGCTTCAGTCCTAAAGAATAGCCGACAAATTTGTCTTTGGAACGCCTGCGTCGGGCTGGAACAGAGCTGGAAGGGAAGTAAAAATTGTTGCTACAGTAACCTCATGGGTAATGGTTTCTGGCCTGATGCGATTATGGACAGCCAGCAGTTGTCGCTCCCGACTAGACTCCGTCTTCTTTCCGAAAGAGCCTTGGTGACTCTCATAGTCAGGCTGCACGGTGCAGTCTATTGTCATCCGGACCCGTCCCTTGGATGGGGTCTGCTTTGTTTGCGCACCCTGCCCCCTCAAAATAGACATCGCTGCTTCAATCCCGGCCAGACCTAACTTTATTCCGATCCGTGACCCTTTACAGTATGACGAAAGTTTGCTTTAGATGAGCAGAGGTTTAGATACTTCCTTTTGGTGGAAATTCTCAAATGAGGTCTAGCTATATGGGGTGTGCAAACGCATTTCATGGGTCTCTACGAATCAAACTCGGCGCGAGTGTGTGACCTAAGTACAAAGGTGCATTTAACATCAACTAGACACTGGTCATATATCACAACTAAATAAACTATTCTTTCCCTCTATCTCAAGCATCAGGCCAAGGGCAGATTTTAGTTTGGCCCATTTATTTCCTCTTCATCTAGTACATTTACACCGTGCACATTGTAGCCATGGAAGCTTTCCGATTCAAGTGATGCAGTCATGCAGCCGACTCAGACACCAGTTAGAAAGGGCTAAATCCGTGCTGCAGATAACCATGACTTCTTAACTTCTCTGGAGTAGGTTGCATGGCCGATATCACTGATCTCGTACTTGCAGCAAATTGTTGTGTATAACCCCAATCGAGGCTTAGATCGACCTTGGGGGAACCATCATACCTGGGCTTGCTGTATCTGCCACAGGAAACTTCTACTTTATTTGCAAAGATTAACCCGTCATGAAGGTATGCTAAACTAGGGGCCTTTTAGTGTCCATTTGTGGGTAAAACCTTGTCAATTCTTTCCGATCCCTTTTGGCTACAGGCCGGGTATATTTATGCCTCGAGCAGCGCATGCCTATCTTTGTAGCTCTCTAAGTTTCTGTGCATTGCTCATATCGGCACGAGTCTCTTTTAAATTTCCCACTCCCAGATACGCTATTTTCAATCGCATAAGATCTTGCACAATTCCGAGTTGAGGTAAATGAGGTGACCTATCACTAAGTTATCCGGAACTCTAAGACGGTGCATCAGGCAGAGGATTTAGCGCTTGGTGTTGTGCGTGAATTAATATGATTGTATTTGAGTTCTCCTTTCTCAAATTGATGATTGATTTGTGTCATGAAGAATGATCTTTAACAATTTGGTAATTGGTGCGTTGGGAATACTTACATTTCGTTTGGGCAAACGCCGCCTTCTCGTTATCGCGATAGGGTCCATAGTAATAGTCAGGGCAACCCATCTCATCGCTCCCCACTGTAGCCTAGATTTGGACTGGGTTGTACTGTTTTGATTCATGTTAAGAATTGTTCTCTCGACTCAAGCGGTTGTATTACATTTGCCGGGCTCCATGTTCTACTCAAACTGGCGGTGAATGGTCACGTGCTGTTCACGGAGACGACGTGCGGGGTATGTGGCCCCGTTTCGATCGATTAGCAGCTAGCGTATCGTGGCGCACAGCAGATCATCACGGATTCATAATTAAGAATTTTATGAAAGCTAGATTGAATCATAATTTGCTAATACTCTTTGGATCCACCCACAAGTCAGTTCTCTGATGAAAAACTAATAGATCATCTATGTAACTTCGTAGACGTCGAGATCCAAGAGAGGTAGCGCTCTATCCGCTCGTACAATCGAAAATGACCACTAAAGGTGTCTTTCTCTGCATAGTTGTAGCCGCTTAGTTTCTAGCTGATGCTGGTACTGATCAAAATGTACATGTGTATCGTTATCCAGTCACTTCAACACAACTAGTTGAACAGCGTAGAGATTTACTAAAACTAGATGAGATCAAATTAAGGACATAGTGGGTTTGGCAAGTATTTTCAACGTGAGGGGGACCATTTCAGTCTCTAGTTTAGTTTGCGGAGGTACAGCCAACGTGACCTAAGCAAGTTGAGCTAAAACTGAAGATAATCTATGGGAGTGCCGAGTCCTAACGTGTCTGTGGCATTTAAACACCAGCCCGAACACTGAAGAACTTCATCCCTTGGTACCGATGACCATAGAAAAAAGGTTTGGTTGATCAAATCAGTCCGGAGCAATATCAAGGGCTCTTACTTTGTCTATCTCTGGATAAAAGGTCTCGACGATCGAGCCTGGAGATGCAAAGTCTGAGGATAGGCTTGCATGGATGAAGCACTCACACGCGGGATACTATTCTGATAATCTGGAATCGTTTCCTACTTCTACATCTAGTTTAGAATACTCTTTTCCATACTCACAACCTCAGTATTAATCAGCAACAAGCACGTAACTCACCCAATACTTAATCGTGTTACCCGTCCCATCACTCCCTGCCGAACTACATGGTCTTGTTCTCTACACGGCTCTCAATGTTATTACCAAGAATCGTCGAAACGCTATAGCTACGTCTCATGTATGGCCTACGAACTTTAGGCATCCAGGACTGACTAGTTTATCAGACGGACAAAACTCTCTCAAACGTCTCTGGAATACTATGTGTATGTATGTGTGTGTGGCGGGCGGGAGATAATCAGCCAAACTACTTGGCCAAAAGGTCTTGACCCGCATCCTAGGTCCTAAAAGCAGGTGGATCACTTGAGCAAATAACGCAGACTCGAGCACAACCAATCTCAAACCGCTGCCCGACTTAAAAAATGACTAAGTGGGACTGACGACTGTAGCTACATTGTTTGGAGGGTTCAGTCTCGGCGAGAGTCTCGATTCAGATGTTCTGGTTGGGGTCTTGTCCCATCCACCCTTATGCAATCAACTAATACCTCGTCCCTGACGATTTAATTCAAGGGAAGTGATTTTAAGTAGTGTGAAATACACTGTTTGACACACTTATGAGGTCAACCTGGGTAAATGGAAGGGTAGGGCTATTTTTAACGTGTCCCGAGGAAAAATATGACGGACATCGAACGATTCTTTTTGAAGAGGCACGAGACTCCAAACAAGTTGTTCATCCATAAAGCCACTTCAGTTCGCTCTGTTTCTCCTCACTATCATCAATTCTTTAGCTTTCCTCCTTCACTCTCACACTTTGCTACAGATACCGACAGGCTCGGGTAGTTTTCAGCTCGGTTCTTTCTTTTCACCCTCAGCTCATTCATTCCTTTGTTGCTTATTCCTCTCGATTACATAGATTACATTCGCCACATCTCGGAAAAGAGACCGAGCCGCATTTGTTCACCCGCAGTCCTCGACGAATTCCACATTTAAGTGATCTTTTATCAATCAGTCAGATTTTTCTTGTTGCTGGTAAGACTTGCGCCCTTTAAACGAAAATCGATTTTGAGGAAGCCTTGAGATAATAGAGACTAAGAACCTTTTGTGCTTAGATATCCACGCACCCTCCGGTACGGCTAGACTTCACAGAAACCCAAAGTTCTGTCATTTATCTTCCTTACAACCCCTCTCATCACACGCTGAATTTGTTCCGATCTTGCACGTTTCAGTCTGTCACGTAACTTACAGCGATAACGTAATTCCAATAAAACTCGTCAATTCTCCCCTTGTTGATATTCATCTTCCGACTTCCGATCCGCTCCAAGCTATAAATAGAAATTATGGAAAATCCATCATCATCAACCTCTGTCCACGCTGGAACAAGGACTATCGGCGTCGATCACCGACTGGTGCATCATCAGGCTACTTCAGTGCCTATCGGAATCCATAAACCCCGCACTTCTGTCTCATTTGCTCTCGACAGTGATACTACTTCTAGGACTCCAGCCTCTTCGCCGACTACTTCACATCCTTCTATTGATTCAGCTTGTCTATCAACGAGAACAATCCAATCGGCACTCTCTAATAATCGGGCCAACGTCCCCCAGAGTCTCACCTTTCCCGGAAATAAGCAAGTCCTTAAGACCGCCAGATCAGTTCCACCCAATCAATCATCATTCGCGGCAACAGACCTGGCCAGTATAAATGCTATACCAATGACACCTGCGCCATTGACAAGCTTAAACTCACCATGCTTCTACCACCAAAGGTTCGATGATGTGTTGAATATTGATAAAGTTCTCGAAGAAATCCAGCAAAATGCGTCTTTCTCACACTCACGCTTAATAGCAACTGCGACTGGAGTACGAGAAATATCGAAGCAGCTACAACGTCGTCCAATTAAAAAAGCAGTCAAAAAAGTCATGATCGTAACGAAAGCACGAGATAATCACCTCGTAAATCTGACTCGTGAGTTGGCTGTGTGGCTTATGGGTACCCCAAGATACGGATCAGATTATGGTGTCACTGTGTACGTTGATGCTAAGCTGGAAAACTCCAAACGCTTCGGTACAAGTCACATTCTCCAATCAAATCCTCGGTTTGGACGGCTCTTGCGATACTGGAAACCTGAAATGTGTCGAAACGAGCCCGAGAGATTTGATCTAGTCATCACTTTGGGCGGAGATGGAACCGTGCTCTTCACATCGTGGTTATTCCAACGCATCGTACCTCCTATTCTTTCCTTCAGTCTAGGTAGCTTGGGATTCTTGACAAACTTTGAATTTGATCAGTTTAAATCCCAGCTCGATAAAGTGATGGGTGACGATGGTATGAGGGTGAGCATGCGTATGCGCTTCACTTGCACTGTTCACAAGGGCGATTCCGGCGAAGATGACGTGGACGAGCAGTATGAGGTTCTCAACGAACTGGTGATTGACCGTGGACCATCTCCATATGTTTCTAATCTTGAACTCTACGGAGATGATGAGCTTCTTACTGTAGTACAGGCTGACGGGTGTATTTTCGCGACGCCGACTGGCTCGACTGCATATTCGCTCTCAGCAGGTGGATCACTTGTCCATCCCGACATTCCGGCTATCTTATTAACACCTATCTGCCCACATACACTGTCATTTAGACCCATGGTTTTATCGGATACACTTCTACTGCGTGTTGCCATACCTACAAACTCCCGGGCAACGGCCTATTGCGCCTTTGACGGCAAGGGGCGCGTCGAGCTCAAACAAGGTGATTCGGTGACTATCAGTGCATCGCAGTATCCATTTCCAACTGTAATGAAGTCAAGCTACGAATGGTTTGACAGTGTGTCAACATCGCTGAAGTGGAATACACGGGGTGCTGCCCAGAAGGGCTGGGATGGGGCCGAAGAGAATAAGGAAGACGATGTGGAATGGGATATTGACTTTGATGATTCAGCGTACGGAACTAGTGAAGACAACAGCGAAGTAGGGAGTCCAACGCGAAAAGACATGGTAGCTAGATGAGCTTTACAAGTAGATATTTTCCGACGGTCACTCCTCCACTGCAACCTCATGGGCAGAGTAGGAGACTGACCGTGCGACGAAATTAAGACCATGTCTACTCTATACTTTGTCCCAGTAGACCATTACGTTTTTGGATTGGCGGGGAGCTCGCTGGCGTTAGCTTTTTTTTTTTTTTGCATCAGATTTTAATTGCGTATGCAGCTATCTAGCTATGACACAATATCAAAGAAAAGTACAGGAATGATGACTCAATTTACAAGAGGAGCACTCATGCCTCAGATTTCATTTGCAAGTACCACTGCGAAGTTATGGTGGCTTTTTCTTCACCCCAAGTCAACCCTCATCCGTGAATACCCACTCAGGGGAACGTCTCAAAAACCCTGAGTTATCCAGACATGCCTCCGTCATCTTTCAACTTTTCTCCGCGCGAAATGTAATCTGAGATGTCTCCTTCCCAAGTGGAGTCTGGCGTTAGCTTGTGAGCTTTAAATAAATACGAGCCATGAGCGTTGGCCCTAAGTTGGGGGGGACAATGTTGTGCGCGCTCACTGGCCCGTCAGATTAGTGAGCGGTCGGGCCACAAATAGGCCATGGCTCCGGATCACGCGCTAGCCCGTAGAGGCCGCACGAGAGGATTCTTGGACTCGAGGGCGCTGATGGCTCTATCGGGCCCGGGGCTCTGGGATACCGGGGGTCTCGTCAGATACTAGCCACTTCGACAACTTGGATCAACGAGGTCCAAATCCACGAGGATCCTGGACGGCCGAGGGCGTGAGGACTCGCGGGCACCACGAGATTATACTGTGAGTATCCGTGGCCCCATTCACATGTGATGGAGGTACAATGGGAGAGCCGGATGCGCCGTCCATGCAGAAGCTGAAGAGACAGCCGGCCGAGTCAGGGACAGCCAGCGGTACAGCGAGCTGAGTGTCAGCGCTCTGAAACCGCATACGTCTTGCCCACTTTATCTGCAGAAGAACCGGCTGAATGGCAGCGGCTGGTCAGTCGGCCGAATACGCCTGGATTGTTTTGCTTAATTGTCCGCTGCTGAATGTGACGCGCGCGCGACATCTTCGCGAAGCCGTACGAAATTTCCCTTGAGCGTCGCGAGTGCAGATGTGACATGCACGGCGCTGCGAGACCAGCGGCTTCTGGTGGGCCGACGAAACTCGCTGCCACAGTCTCATGCGTCCGAGAAGGGTTGGGCCGGCCCTGTCCCATTTCGGTCTAACGGGGAGGGGGCACAGACAGTGGCCTGGTGCGTCTCTCACGCGAGACTTTGTCCACACTACGCCCCCTACTATCACAAACTCCTCCACATCCACCATTATCTGCATCGCTTCCGCTGCATCGCCTGCGACCTCTATCACCGCAACTCCTGCTAGCGGCCGGCAGTTATACCTGTCCAGCAACTCCGTGCGAATGCCTGGGGCTAAACAGCATGCCTCCAGTACCGGTCTCTGCATGCCGCTTGGTGCAAAGATACAACCAGACTACTGGAAGTGGCATGAGACCTGACTTCGACATGGACGAAAGCAAGATGTGGTCGGTGTTCAGTCCTCTCCCTCGTTTTATGTGTAGCTTATACTTCCTACGAGACGCTAGCCGTACTCATTGAATGATGGCCGCAGTCCCGTTCCACTGATTCGCATTACATGGGCGTCTCTAGCCCGGTTAGTGGAGACGTAGGGGGAGGCCACTAGTGTCGGCCGTACAGCTCAACTTGCCGGGTGCAACCATGACAACTCTTAGTCGATTCTGTGCCACGATTAGACCATGTTCAGCCTCGCTACAGCGATCACGCATGGTGTATATGATTGCGCGATGTCTTCCCCAGATGGATTTCATACGACTCTATTCGGCCGCTGGTATCTCTTGAAGCTCAGCCAGAATCCCACGTCATTGCTATATCATCTGCGTGGTCCACCCAACCTGCAAGCCTTCTTCCCACTCCACTACTGCTCGCCGTTCCTCTCGAGACCACACGAACCATCCCTCGCTCAGAACCGCCGCTGCGGCTACCACACCGACCATGTTAAACTTTCCACTTAAACTAATCACAGCCTCATCTGCCCTCTCGATATACATTATCGCTGCCTATTTACCGGATCAGCATGCCCTATTTGCCTACACAAGAAACTTTATCCTCGCCTGGATTGTTCACGTCTTCATCTGGATAGTGTGCAAGGTTATCGTCTACCCCAAATTCACATCGCCTCTAAGGTATCTGCCTAGTCCAGAGGGAGGCAGCTGGTGGAATGGACAGTATCCCACCATTGCAAAGTATCCTACGGGAAAGCCTATGGTCTCATGGTAGGTTGGCAAAATCTTTCCTCAAAACCCATCTTAACCGTTTCTAGGATCCACAAGGTCCCCAACGATGGCATCATGCGGTATCTGGGCATGTTTAATTCAGAGCGTGTCCTCATTACATCTCCCACCGCGCTGAGGGAGGTACTATCCACACGCAATTATGATTTCATCAAGCCAGTGCACGTCGCTGTAGGACTCGGCCGCCTCCTCGGTATCGGTGTCTTATTAGCAGAAGGCGAGGATCACAAGCGACAAAGACGCAATCTCTTACCAGCCTTTGCATTCAGACACATCAAGAATCTCTACCCGGGTTTCTGGGAGAAGTCAATCGAAGTCGTAGAAGCTATGACGGCCGAGGTCCGCGCCGGTGGCATCGCATATGATGAATTGCCCGAATTCCAGAAAAAAAGTGGACCGAGGCCCGAGGCCAACTCGCCAGCTGTCATTGAAGTTGGTGACTGGGCTAGTAGAGCGACACTCGATATTATCGGGGTCGCCGGAATGGGCCAGGACTTTCAGGCTGTGCGTGACCCAACTACTGAGCTCAATCGAACCTACCGTAAGGTCTTCAAACCTTGTCGTGAAGCCCAGATTCTAGGGTTGATGAACAATTTTCTACCTGCTTGGTTCGTAAGTCGTGTGCCCATGAAGCGAAATGGAGATATCGAGGCAGCTGCTTCCGTCATTAGGGATATCTGTCGAAAGATGATTCGAATAAAGAAGGAAAAGGCGGAGAAGAACCAGCTCACTGATTACGACATTCTAAGTGTCGCTCTACAGAGCGGTGGATTCTCGGAAGAGAACCTCGTTGACCAAATGATGACCTTCCTCGCCGCTGGCCACGAAACTACCTCGGGAGCCATGACGTGGGCGATATATTTACTTAGTGTCCATCAATCCGTTCAGAGCCGCCTTCGCGACGAGATTCGCGCCACATTACCTCCGCTGAATTCAGTAGAAACTGTCACGAGTTACCAGATTGATAACATGCCATATTTAAACGCCGTTTGTAATGAAGTTCTCCGTTACTTCCCACCCGTTGGGCTGACGATGCGCGATGCTATTGTTGACACCAGCATACTCGGACACCGCATTCCAAAGGGAACACGAATCATCATCTCACCCTTGGCTATTAATCGGTGCGAAGAGTTATGGGGACCCAACGCTCAGAAATTCGACCCTGAACGTTGGCTTCCGAGCGAGACGAACCCATATCCTGCCAACGGTGGTGCTGCGAGTAATTATTCCTTCTTGACCTTTCTTCACGGACCCCGAGGCTGCATTGGACAAGCCTTCTCAAAGGCTGAGTTTGCGTGTTTATTGGCCGCGTGGATTGGACGCTTTGAGTTTGAGCTAAACGACGAACGCGAATTAATAGAGGATAACCTGGTCATCAAGGGTGGAGTGACATCAAAGCTTGGTCGGGGATTATTTGTCAAGACGAAGATTGTGGATGGATGGTGAGAGAATGGGTGAGATGAGAACAGAGGTGGGCATAGGGCATGCACTCAGAATGCAGAGGCCGGGATTACTCGAGGAGATTGTCTGGGGTCAAGGCATTTTATGTGTGTAGGTGATATGCAAGGTGGAGATAATGCCTAGTCATTAATGGGCCTGCAGACACGCGTTATGGGCAAAGGGAAATTTAGGGGACCCGACGTGGTTGAGTGAAGATAATAATATTCTGGCGTTGTTTTGCGACTAGTTCAACTAAGACTAGCAGTTTGTCGATACTTTAGGTGCGCTGCACTCTGGACTCTGTACAAACGGATTTGGAGGAGGCTGGCTGTTTGCAGTAGAATACATTTGATACAATTGACCTGGTCCCGCCTCTCTACATTCTTCGCACCTTCAGCGTCTCTAGGCACGTCGAAGATTCTCTTCTCATTACAGGTGGCCATGTAGGAGAGACTCATGGCAAGTGGGGAATCAGGAGAGCGTGCTGGTGCTGGTGATGGGCGGGTTCGGGCGGCGACGGCAAGAGCGAGGCGGATGAGAGCTTTCCGGGATGAGGTAGGGCGGCGATCAATTCGAAGGATGGCGCTTGGGCCGCATAGAGGTGTGGGTCGGCAGAGAAAGGCGCGGGGACGGGCTGAGGGCGGCGATGCGAGAGGAGATGCCACCAGTCGACGAGCATCGACGCACGGCCCAAGAGCAACAGACACCAGAAACCGTTCGACTAGAGAAACAGCATCAGCGCGGACAGAGGGATGTGGGCGGGGGGAGGGTTACGGAGAGTAGGGCGAGGACGGAGATGAGGGTGGACTCGTTGGGCCGCAGGGACTGGAGGATGGCGGAACAGGCCTCGCCGCGGCCAGAGGTGGCGATGAGACAGACGAGCCAGGGCCGCACGGTCTCGTGGGCGGCGGCGAGGGCGGCCTCGAGGCGGTTCATGGCGAGGAAGACGACGGCGAAGAAGACGATGTCGGCGACGATGATGGAGACAATGAGGATGGCGCGCCATTGCAGCTGGACGAGACGGCGCACGTGGTGGTAGGTGTCCTTGGGCGAGAGGGGCCGGCGCGCGGAGTGCGGCAGCGGCGGCGAAACTGACGGCGCGCGCAGCGTGGCCAAGTAGACGCGGCCGCAGTAGGCAAAGGTGGCGAGCTGGACGATGAGGGTGAGGGCAGCGACGAGCAGCAGCGGCACCCAGAGGACGGGGAGGCTGTTGGCGGCGTTGACGTGACAGCCGGCAGCGAGGCGGAAGGAAACGCCGCAGAACTTGAGCGCGAGGCCGACGGCGACGGCGGGCACGGACCAGCCGGCGACGAGAGTGGCGCGGGTGAAGACGGGGCCGACGGCGACGTTCCAGCAGATCTGGAGGTGCAAGGCGAGCGTGATGAGGCCGACCCACATGACGCCGAGCCAGCCTCCAGCGATGATGAGGGTGCCGGAGAGAGCGCAAGCGGCACTACTCGTCATATCGTTGGGCGTGATAGCGTCGTGGCACTCGTCGGCCCGGGCCGCGAGCGGGACGAGGAAGCCGATCTACGCGCCGGTTAGCCGCTGCCACACACATACACACACACGTGCGTGACTCACGTTCATGAGGGCCACTGAAGCAACGAGGCAGAGGTTAAGGTGGTGACGAGCGCGTCGCCGGCCCGGCAGCACAACGAGCGAGGCGACGAGGAAGAGGGCGCATAGTAGGCCTGGCAGGTTGATCCAGCTCACCTGCACCATGCGCCGCTCGAAGCGCGGCGAGTAGAGCCAGGCGGCGTGCGGGCATGGCAGACAGCACGTCGTGTTGAGCGAGCGCGCGCAGAGGCGGCCGGCCGTGACTAGGCGCCGCGTCAGCGGGCAGAAGCGCGGCCGCGGGCAGTATACTTACAGCCGCCGCTGGGCGGAAAGTAATGGGCGGCGAGGAAGGGCGGCGGGCAGGCGCGCACGCTCGTCGCAATGGCGGCTGTGAGCGGATTAGTGAGTGCGGCCATGGGCGCGAGCAGAGGGCAGGATGATTCAGTTCACCTGCACCACGCTCGCCCCTCGCTGCTCTATATACGACGGCGCGCACCAGAGCCCCGTTGGTGCGAGTCTTCCACCTGCGACTCGTCCTCTGCCCGACCAACGGACAAGCCGCTCGCGCCATACCAACGCCCGACAGCGGCCTGGGCGGCGCCCCTATGCACGCACCCGACCTCGACGGGAAGTAGGCGTGGCCCTCGCGCCGCCTCAGCCCTGTTCCAATCACCCGGCACACCAAGTCAGCCAGTCTAGTTGCGTCTGCCTTTCAGGTCATGCGCGAAGATTTAATGACTAACGAGCTGAACACAGATCAAATGATACACAAAAAAGATATTGCCTGCGAGCCTCCTCGGCCTTGGATACTCTCAACACCTGCGGGCCACGCGGCGCCACAAAGGTCCGTCGCATCCGCACCCGCACCCTGGCTCTCGCACACGAGGTGGTCTCCCTGTATCTCAATCGTTATGTCCGCTCCTCAATGGGGTTGGTAGCTGTCAGGCTTGCAGTCCTACGCGCCAAGCGCCGGCCGTGGCCTGGTCGGCGTTGCAAGTACGCTCTTTGTCCGACTAAATCAGCCTCACTTGCGTCTGCTTCCAGAGGCGGCGTCATGGAGGGATAGATGGGAGGTGAAGCGTCTTAAATCTATCTTGTTCTCACCTCCTTCGCCACCACATGGCACAAGTCCACCTCGAGTCCAGCCCCCGTCAGCACGTGGATCCAGAGCCGCTGCGTATCGCTCAATCGATCATGCGCACTCTTCACCTCCGCAAACACAACTTCACGTCTATCTGGACGCCACAGAAACAGGTCGGGAACGCCCCCTCCCCTAACCCTATACTCCTGAGCCAACACTCGACACACGACGGCTAGCGCCGCCCCTTGAAAGCATTCGGCAATCTCCAGCAGATGTGCAACTTCATATCCCCAATCCAATCCAATAATGCAAGTGCCTCTAGCCCGCTCTTCTGCATCCACCGACTGAATAATGGCGCCAGCCGCGCCATTCTCAATCTCCACCAGTCGACGGTTAATCTCGGAGGCTCGCGAGTGGAAAAAGGCGTCGGTGTGGAGGTCCAACGGACAAGTCTGATAGGCAGTCTGGAAGACGTTCGGCACAAACATGAAGAGAATATCGCGGAATAAATAAGCAAATAACGTCCGGATAATTCCTCCTTCCGCATGATATCCCTTGTATCCGCGTGACTGATAGTCAGCCAGGCACAGCGCCTCGACACCAACTTCTTCGCCGTCTTCGTATTCGTTGATCCAAATCGTTTTGCCCTGCCCGCCATCCCCATCCAAACTACCCGTGCTCAAGCTTTTCTTGGTACTAGCTCTCTCCCGCACAACCTGGACTCCTTCAATTTTCCGATGATTCGCCTCTCGAAGGAGAACATGACTAAAATCGTGCTTCTCTCTCTTCGGTACTCTGATGTTCTTTTCGAGTTTCTCGATTCGTTTCTGTAGGTCATAATGATAGATCACATGGCAGTCCTTGTCTCGCAGACCACTTTCACAAGTCTGCAGCGCCATACGTTTCCAATACTTTTTTAGAGAATTGATATCCGATATGCCAGATGCTGGCCTTATCTTAAAAAGATAGTGTTCTTCCAACAGAGCTTTGCGCTGATACCAGACACCGCGACGAGCGGTATGGAACAGAGTTTGCTCGAGAAGCTCCGTTATAATGCTGTACTCTCGATCATAATCCTTCCGACGTCCAAGCACGCTCAGAATCTTGTGAATAATGCGCGTATAGACCCAGGCCGGAGAGAAGCGCCGCAGATACGCGCCCCTCTCACCCTCAATAATGCTAGCTTCGCGTTTCTCTTCCACTTCCACCAGTCTTCTCCAGCGAGGATAGACTTGCTCCAAAATGGTGAGACTTTCCTCTTGCTCAGAATCAGAGAGTCGTCCGTTTTTCTCCAGAATTTGCACCAAACGATACTGTTGCTTCAGCGCGCTTTCGTATTCCAGAAGATCGGAACGTGACGAGAATACATTGGCCGTTCGGCAGACAATGTAACGAGGGAATCTTTGGCGTGAAATGCGCGCCAGAATAACTGTCGTCAAAGACTTGTCTGTCCATTCGGTTGAGCGATAGAAAACTAAATGCACACGTTCAAACAGTCTCAAGATCGGTTGAGAGAGCCTGATACAGGGCCCTAAAATTGTCATTATTTTCTGGTAAAAGTATTGCTCTGGAGTTACCTCAAGACCCTCCGTCGCGAGTCCATTGGATTTATTGAACTTGGGAGAGTGCGGTGACTTTGATTCAAGTTCCTTCGAGTCGCGCCAGCAGAGGGCGCTTTGTGATTTGCTCATCTTCGCGAGCGCGCGTAGAAGCTCAGCCTTATTTCTTCCCGACACCTTGGCTTCTCTCGAGACAAGCTTTAGCTCATCTAAACTCAGAAGAGAAGCAGCCTCTTCCATCGTAGTAATTGCGGTTGTAGACGAGTCGGCCCACGTAAAACCTCCATCCAGGTCTAGCTCTTCAAGATCCGGCAATCCAGCCTTGCTAGAGCTTGGCTTCTCGCTAACCTGGGATAGAGTTTGAAAGCGCTGAAGTGATTCTATAGCAGATGGGAGATTAGAGATGTCTTCTCCGTACCTCAAAGCTCTCACACGGTGCCATAAGGCAGTCTTTCTTAAGAATAAGCGCACGTAGCTTAGGAGAGTCAGTTATGATGCCAAGGCACAAACACTTACGGACAGATACTGGGCTCCGAAATCTAGGCTTCGCCAGCAGGCAAACACTTCCAGTTCCTGGGCCGTAAAGAGGTGATGTTCTTCTTCGAGGACCGTCTTGAGGGCCAGGTTGAAGGCATCAACATAGATGGAGCTCTCACCCTTGACCCAAGTTTCAGAGTCGCGAAGCCGTTTCAATTCTTCCGGGAAGGATTCGTCGCCTCTCAAAGCCTCATAATGACGAATCGTCTCTACATCCGTTGGTATCGTGGGCAGAGCATTCTCCAAGTCAGTGGTCCGGTGGTTAGCAGAGGGCTCATCATCATCCAACTCCCCTTCATCTCCGCTCGCTCTCTCAAGCCCATATAAATCAAGTTTTTTCGCATGACCCTTCTCATCCTTCGGGACCTTGTCGCTGCCGGTAGAATTGCTGCATCGTAGCCGCTTTGTAGGGCGTTCTTTTTCGTTCATCGCGTGGGATCGTCGTAGCTACATGACTCAAACTACAGGTCGATCCGAAAGGGAAAATTTATCAAGGCAACCGTGTCTTGGACGCGTGGCGTAGGTTTGCTTGATGCGCATCTCGATCGTCACACGTGCTGGACGTCTCGCTTAGCTTGACAAGCATAACGCAGTCTATTGCGGCCATAGGACCCTGGGCACCATGGTCCAAGTTCACCTAGGACGCAGCTTATTCACCCATTCACCTTCAATCTCTCTCTATTGCGACATGGCGCAACAGGGCCACCAACCTGAAGAAGCGTCCAGTGAGCTATCCCACCCAGCCCCATTGTCCATAAATCAGACCAGTCCTGTCTCTACCATGCCATTTGCGGCGCCGTCGCTCGAAGGTTGGCCACCCGTTTCCCATGTGTCTATCGCATCTCACACCCGAGATATTATCATGTCTGAAAATATCACTCCGCCGCAGGAGGTTAGTTCTCTTTACCTCTGCACAACTAGGCTTCTATAAAGCTAAAATCACTTAGAATCTAATCTTACCAGAGATACCAGCTCCTGTCCAGTCTACTGCTCCAGTCCAAGTTGCCACTAAACCTGCGTTACCCTCTCGGGCTACCACTTCTGATACTAATGTCCGGGCTTCATCTCAACATTCAGATGTAGTAAGCACTATGCCGAAGGAAGCGCCGTCTCATGGAGCACCTACTAGGAGATTTTTGAATGAAAACGTCACAGGAGTATTACTGGATGGCCTAAAAATGATAGCGAAAGACAGGTAATTGCTTCCGCGTCTTTGATGCGTAAGAGTCTCATTAAGTGAACATGCTAAAAATTTCAGACCCTCTAATCCGTTGAGATCACTAGGCGAGTACTTGATCGAAAGGTCAAAAGAAAACAGGAACATATAAACACCTAATAGCTTGAGCACACTGTGGTTATAACTACAAGAATTATTGTCTACATACTATATGAAGATAATATCGTTGGGGAATTGTATTTATTTAATTGTTTGGCAATTGTTCTATTTATTTGGAGGTTTGAACTTTATTACTGGACTAACTGCCACTACCCAATCTACCCCTGGAATTCCGCGCAACATTGGTTTTTTTATAAATATCTCTATGAAACTAAAGTACTGGCAGTGGCACTTTCATACCTCCAGGTTGGAGGGAGGACACCAACAGTTTTGTAGTAGCGAGATAGACGATGAATCCGGGACTCAATGAGAATGAGGCGGAATTTTCCGTCTTTGTCTTTTCGGTTACGTTCGAGATGTTTCCGTACAGCGACAGCCTTTGAAAGTTAGATAACAGCCGAATTAAAGGGTTCTTGATAAACACTTACCTTCTTGATCAACATGTACAGATCTTCTGGAATTTCTGGGGCAAGTCCTAGAGGACGAACGTCAATGAGTGATTTGAGAGGGGTAGGATATTCATTTCAGATATCGCTCTGTCAGTCGTGACCGAACAGAGGCATTTTGGATTGTTTGTGGCGTGGGTATAGGTGAATTTCTAAGAGGTGTGCAAATTTGTTTCATACCATTAGATTTTAAAATTCTAAGAATCTTGTTTCCTGTGCACATATTAGTCATGCTTCGAGATGTCGTGAATTTTGAACTAACCAGTGACAACTTTTACTTGAGCAACGCCATGAGAGTCTCTAAGAACGACACCGATCTGAGAGGGAGTAGCACCCTTCTTTGCAAGTTTGCAAATTTGTTCAACTACCTGTTCGGGTGTCGCTTTTAACCATGCCGGGGGATTTCTTGAGTATGGGATGGCTGAGGCTGATATGCCTTTTCCGTTGCTGTGAAGGCGACCCATTTCGATGATTTGGTTAGTTTAGGTGCTGGCAGGCGTTGGAATGCTGATCGGAGTTTAGATGTGATATTTTGTGCGCTTGTTCTGTGCGTATTAACAAACCTAAGCGAAGGGCCTAACCTAAATAAGGCTTAGCTTATTATACGACAAACTTACTATTTATTCCAAACTTGAATCGGCGTGTGACGACAATCAGTACAAGATGCTCGGATGAAAATAAAATAAAGTCAAATAGCTTTATCAAACCGACTAAATCCAACTTTAATAACACCAGTGAGTTTTACTACTTCTCTTTCGACACTTCTTAAATGATGATACCTTTATTTTACATTTTCTGGTACCTCTTGATTTAGGAGCTCTCGCGGGAGCGACGATGATCTTAACGGACTTCTGACTAAACCTGATCTTTCACTCTGCTTTGATATCTAGACTTCAACTGACGAGATCTGATAGTACAATTGCTCTTCGCACATCTTCATAAAATATCGTTAAAATGAACTTGATGGTTTTCTTGGAGGCTGCAACGCCAGACAACATTACTTGGAGTAGAATCATATTATTATTAGCCGTGAAAATTTAGATTCATACCACGTGATACTTGTTCATGCTTTTAATTCATAGACCTTCATCAGCGAAGGGAAAACTAACGCCAATATCTCCCTAGCACAGCCACTCCATCTCCATTGTAACTACTGTCCACATGCAACATGTAAAATTGTGATTTTTAAGTGACTCGCCTCGGGATTATTGTCAAGATACTACGCTCAAAGTTCCAATGTAATCTGCGTTCAAGAGCACCTAGCCTGTAAACTATTGGGTAACGTTGGAAATGTCAGTTGGACAAAGGTAGCACTTCCCCTATCTTGCATTAGTACCAGCCACACAGAAGCTGTGATAAAAACCCTTTGCCTGTTAAGCCTGTTTCTTATCCATTTACCGGCCCACCCCTTTGCACTCGCTGTGGATCATTCTGAGTTGACTGCAATACCCTGACAGGCTACGCACTTTTGAATCTTCTAGCGTGAATAATCATGATGAGTCACGCCAGGTCCCGAGGAGTTCCACACATTAAACAAGCCCAGGATCTCTCCTAGCCGCTGTAAGATTCAATCACATCATTGCAGACTCTATACCGAGAGATGGGGTTTGCGGGAGATTTTTCCTACAGGTGGTGATCATTGATGCGCAACGAACATTCAAAAATCCTACAGCAAAAAGCAACCATTCATATAACCTTAATCATTTATATGAAACAGACAAAGGAAGACTTGGCCTTTATCTGTATATTAAGTGATCTATGTGTCGACATAACAACCAGAGACATGCACGAAAAGCGCATTTTAATAATACAAGAATGATTAAAATACGTCATCACGAAGAACTTCTAATTTCACAACCCGCTTTCTGATACTTTATTATTTCGATTCGTAGGTTGAACCGACGTATGATGCAAGACTAAGTGTGACTTACCGTTTTGCAGATCCTATCCAGATTACCCGATCATGTAGGTTGGATCCATCCACTGCGAAGCTCATTCAGATACAACATGACTCGGAGGAGACAGTACTCTGAGTAAATCCTCCCACCTTTATGCGCCCCATCGTCTGCGGCATAGCCTCCATCATGTGTAATAATGCTGGGTGTCTTAATTGAATTTACGCTTCCGGTCGTCCTCTATAATCAGCGTATGCCCCAAAGCCCCTAGGATCTCCATGGCTCAAAGCTCCCTAGTATGCCCTTGATAGATGTGGCATCGGAAAAAGGAACGGGAATCACGCTCTATATTCGAGATTTCTGGGTAGATAGCATGTCGTGACTGATTCAAATCTTTGTATTGCAGGGTTTCGCCAGATCCGTATTAACAACACCTTCCAACCGAAAATTCAACGGGAAGAGCTCTTATTATGCCCATGGGGTTGGAACTGATAGTGGCTTGGAGAAAGTTTCCATCCCAATTCTCGCACATGGAGCCGGTAACTAATCTGCAGCTGTCGTTCTCCGGCGTACGTCGATGTAAACTTCACCCGAAGGCTTCATTGATTAGTTCCATCTGATATACATCCCTAGATTGCGGATAATAAAATGCGTAGCATAGACTGACAAACCGCACGAACTCTATGGATAGACGAACTGCAGGTGTGATTTTGATGCTTTATCGTCCTTGAGCTTGAAGCGACTTGAGACGACTAGCTCTCTCCCGACTGCCGGATGAAGGTGTGTATGTTTAATATTTATTGTCCTACTCAGTCTATGCTTATATCGCGACATGTAAATCTCCTCTGCTAAGACTCCACTACTGTCTATGCCTCGGGTTACGAAATTTCTCAAGCAGTAATACCCTCTTGTTTTCGCTGAAGTACAGACTTGGAGCAGCCGCCATAATATCATTATCTTCCCTCTCCGACTAACAAAAAATGACCAGTTGTGGTTTGGTTTGTATATATTAACGTGTCTGGCATTTGGAACCCTCTGCACTCCGGTGGGAGCTTGAGCACAGGTTGGATCGGGCTGGATCAGGTCAACTATCACCAATACATAAACCTCATTTCATCGGAATGACCGGACCACTTTGATACGTTAACCGATGTGTTAAACATGTCAAGTCCAACTATCCAGAAACCCGACTAAGCCACCGCGCGCCCGAGCCCTTGATACCCTCTCATTCTCTATTTAGTCCTTTCCGAACAGCCCCAGCATCTCCCCATCTCATCCAGGGTTAGTTTTCTTCATTAGATACTTCATCCAATTTCCAACCAGGGCCTCTTCAGCTTTCCTTAGCCCTCCTGTCGACATTGCCATCGTAGAAACTTTGAAGACTATCCATCCCTCCGGCCGTACCCCTTACCTTGGAGGCTGAATATGGATTAAAAAAATCAAGACCGAGGCACAGAAACCTTGTCCTTTGTCGAATGTCCTAGCCAATGTGCTGGCGGAGTGTCGTACGTATTTTGACGCAGGTCGACTTGCTGGTGCTCTTGACCGATGTATAGACGAATACAAGGACGGTACTTTGACCGTGCATTCATAACGCACGATAGTTGCGACGAGATGGATGTCCAAGTGTATCTTTGACTGCGATTATGACTTTAGGATTATTAAGTGTTTCGGTAGGTCGCAGGATGGGTTTCAATGGGAAAGATATGGCAGGAAAATTCGCGATAGCGAAGGCTTTCAGTTGATTCAATACGAAAACCAGAGAGGGTTGAGCCTGTCTGCGGCTTATACCTGTGGTATAACTGATTAAAATCGTTGAGTTGCGTGGTCGTGAAATCCCGGCAGGTCGAATTTTCCAGCAAAAACTTGCCAGCATCACTCCTCTCGATGACCATCTTGGCAAAAGCTCTCAATGAGACCCTTGGTCGTAACTGGATTTCAACTCTGAGAGAAAATTTCTCTTCCAGAGTAGCAGAGGACGCCATTTTCTTGTGCCTGGTCTTGTTCCCCCACGTTTGGCGTACCTGCATGCGACGAGCTTTGCCCGGATTGGGATTGGTCACTAGGACCACTCCATCTTTGAGGTTAAGCTGTGACAGAGCAGCGCCCCCGGAGATGCGAATGGTGCGCACAAGGATGTACTAGAGGGAGAGATTGGTAGAGGAGAAGAGGTGAGCCGGAGAGAAAGGATGATTCTCAAGTGGCCAAGGTGAGGAGATAAGACTAGTCTACGCAGAGGATGTAAGGGATAGAAGACTACGTGGTAGATTGTCTTCCAAAGGAAAAATTTATTAATTCCTATCGAGTTATTGTCTTTCAAGAACATCTGAATTCATTAATCCTTTACACTGCATGGCTCGTTGCCGTGAGGCAATTTTTTTCTCTATTGACATTGAATTTAGCCTCCACACACAAGAGAGTATCGTGTCGATACCTATTGCCGCCGAGCCGACCATTATGCGCTTCTAATTATTCGCAGCTTTTTACCCATCTTGAGAAATCCATTTGTTGGAGGCTCAATCCTCTGTCGGAAGGTTACGTGGCAGGCTGGGTAATATAGGCTACAACTAGCTTCCCTTGCAAGTATATTCTGGCTGCTAAATTGGGATTCAGCCTAGGGCTAAAGATTTCCAAAAATACAACTTGATCGGTGTTGCGCTTCGACGCCAATCAATATTAAGATGTAGAAGCAGGAAGGGAGGGTAAAGAATGAGCACCTGTACGCGGTATCTTCTACGAGCATGAGAGTGAAAGATTCTCCCAGAGCCAAGTTTAGTCAAATTTCGCAATATCAAAGAAGTTGGCCCACGAGGCAATGATTCAAAAAGACTCCACCACGTCAATTTTTCATTCCCAAAGAGTCCGACTCATACCTAAGCCTCATCAAGTCTACTAGTACGACATAGTACATCCTCATTCCAATGATCACACCACTCGTCGACTTTCTCTGGCCTCAGCTAGTCACGAATTACACTGACACGCCGATATTCCCACTCGACGGAGGAAGCAAAGCGTGGCACTCAAATCCGGGAGACAGTTCTTTGGGATGGACGTGGGACAAATGCGGACAAGTTTACAAAATGATGCGGACGGTGGTTACAATGTCAACGGATATGACATTTGGAATTTCGTCAAGACGATCTACGCATCGAAATGAATTTTGCGCGCCATCCCTTCGAATACGAAAGTGCAGCTGACACTGTAAATAAAAGCCAACGATGGAAGACGCCGTTGTTCGCCTCCTGGAAGTGTTTTCTGGTGTAGGCTGAGTAGCCTAGGCACCCACTCCACTTGGGAAGGAGAAGCTCCAGACCATGTTTCACGCGGAAACAAGTCAATAGACGACTGAGGTACGTCTGTATAATTCAGAGGTTTTGAGACGTTCCCCTGGGTGGGAATTCACGAATGAGGGCTGACTTGGGGTGAAGGAGAAGCCACCATAACTTCGCAGTGGTACTTGCAAATGAAATCTGAGGCATGGGTGCTCTTCCTTTACGTTGCATCATCTATTCTGTACTTTTCTCCGATATTGTGTCATAGCTAGATAGCTGCATACGCAATTAAAATCTGATGCAAAAAAAAAAAAACTTCGCGGCGCCACTTGCAAAAGATACCCGAGGTATGGGTGCTCTAGAATTAAACTGAGTCATCTGTTCTGTACTTTTCTCTAGTATTGTGTCATGGCCAGGTAGCTGCACTGGAAATTAAAATCCAAGGCAAAAAGGACGAGGGAAATCCTCTCCCTAGTTTTGGCCAATGACCTGTATGGCTCTACCTTCTTGCACCGGCCCCAAAGGTTCGCACACCACTAGCTGCTCCAAATATCCGTTTAATATCACGGCCCGCACCGCGCGAGAGTCTTGAGGGTTGGGAAAGGCGGCTGGCTAATTACATAGGCGTCTTCTCCCCACCACATTCGCACAGCAGCTCTTCCTTTCCATGATTGAATCGACAGTGGGAGATTGCAAAGTTAGCATGGGCTAGTGGTGCTACCCATGGCAGGCCAGGATTTCTCCGAGAGAGCAAACCTAGTTCTGGCAAAGTTAACCAGTCGATACAGCCAAGGTGCGAATGGTTCTGCTTGGATTTTGACCATATCACACTACCTGTGGTTAAGCTGGTGATAATTTTCATACCCATACGGCGCAATAGAATATGAGTTAAAAGATAGGCGGGTGATAGCCTCCCCATTTTCCAGGCACCCTGCATCGTTGGTGGCATATTTTGCCTTAATACGCGCCACAGCTACCTCAAGAATTTCTATGGCACCAGCTATTTCAGCGTCATGTACTTCTTCTGTGCGTCCAAGTGTCATCTACCCGCATGCAACTTCTGTAGTTAGCACGCGACACATAAAGTAAACCGGCCTGCCCCCACTATTTATCTTTCTCCATTGGCCCATCTGGGGAAAAATGACAAGTATTGTCGAGGAAAGTATGGGCCCTCACTCATTGGGGCTTTAGAGCGCATTCATGGACGTAAGCATCAAAGTCAAGCCAAGTACAAAATTCGAAGTCGTGTATCCGCCCGGTGGCTCTCTAGATAGCCCCAATTATTCCAACCTCTAGCCAGTGTGCCTAATCAGCCCGAACTAACCCATTCTTTGTATTTTTCCAATCACTCATTGCTCCATGGGCTTTAGATCTATTCATCGCATGTCATGGAGCCTCCAAGATATTGAGGGAAAGTTCGGGGGAGTGCCGCCATCTAATCCACTGAAACTATGGGCGTGTCCAGTGTTAAGGCCGTGGATGTTTTGAGTCGGCATCAGGAGTTTGTGCTGTTAGGCAGTCATGGGCTCGTTCGCGCGATGCAATAGCTGCGCACTATTCTACTTCTCGCGGGAGAGCCGGTACTGGTGTGGTCTTGCGAA
The DNA here is from genome assembly GCA_905067625.1 of Blumeria graminis f. sp. triticale. Taxonomy (NCBI): domain Eukaryota; kingdom Fungi; phylum Ascomycota; class Leotiomycetes; order Helotiales; family Erysiphaceae; genus Blumeria; species Blumeria graminis. The sequence goes on along the minus strand of LR898475.1, from coordinate 7,128,685 downwards.
CTGGTAAGACTGTTCGTGTCGCTCATGGGCCTTATTCTTATAATATTATTGCCATTTCTCAGTCTATGAATATATAGAGGATATACGGGCCTTTTCTGCCTACAGGCCAAGCATACCTGCACCAGTAGTATATCCCCTCCTATGCCTCCTATGTAGCTCCCCTCAAACATTGCCGCTCCTCATTCGATCATACACTTAGAGGAGCCCTTTGTCTTTATAGTCTCCTTCCAACTCCTTCCCGAAAGCCGTGCTGAAATATCAGAAAGGTCTTGACAGAGCGTGATTGCTATGTGCTAGCTTATCCCAACTTCCTTTATGCCACTGGCCCATCCACAATAGAAGTCCTGGCTAATATGCCGAAATCTCGATTTTGGCGCCCACAAAAAATCCAAAGTTGAAAACCCCTCGAAAATTTCAGTGTCAGCACAGTCTTCAGGCGCCTCTTGCTCCACACCTCAATCGCCTATCTTGCCTCAACTTGTTTGTCCAATTGGAACAACAATCCCCCATGAGCCCGGACCCCGATTTGTATAATTCGACTTGATTTCCTCCTTGCGGTTATAGAAAGCGTCGTAAATTAGTAGTGGGAGATGGCTGATAAATAATAGGGCAAGCCCCCGTTTGTAGTTTGACAACTCCTTTTTCAGCCGTTGAGGCGAGATGATGTGCGGTTAGAGAGAGGTTGAGGACTCAGATGAGAATGGTCAGAGTAATATTATGGAGAAGTCTTCGAATGGAGATTTGCCGGAGATTGCTTTCGACTTCGATTCGGTTACGATTCTCCTTAGCTATCCCAGATATGCCGAGAATACCGAGCGATTACACTGGCACCACTGGAAGGTAAAAAATTTGTCATTGCCGGCTTGTGAGACCTTTAGTTTAATTAAAGACCTAAATCTACATCGTGCTAGTCAGTTCGGTCAATATAGATCATCCGAAGTGCCAACATTGTCAAAAGAGCCCGACTTTTCAAGAATTTAGGCCCAGCTACTGCACAGCGTCCTAGAAACTTGTAAGAATATTGAAGGATTGACTGCCTCTGCCAACCTCCTTAGTCATAGCCTCCCAATCTTGATTCATCTACTCCAACCACTTCCAGAGCCTTCTCGGCTCAGCATCTCTCTTATCTTTCCTCGCAGGTCTTGATTTCCTCATTGGATAATCATGCTCAGCAACTCAATTGTAGCGTTCTCCGACCTTTCCCCGTCGACAATAGAGTTGGAAGAAAGAGTCGCGGGTCGTGTAGTGGCCTTCTCGACATCAAAGAGAGGGTTGGAAGAATTGTTTGGCATATCGAAGGGGAGTGCGATATTCAACTTGAGCTAGTATCCACTTGATTGGTCTTGATTATTTTCTTCGTGATTGGCGTAGTCGAGAAGTCTCGGCAAACCATGAGTTCCGACCGTTCACAGCCCAGTACCACTCCTTCTGACAGGAAAAAGTCGATTCGATCGCTGAAGGGAGATGACTGAGTCTTGCCTCTGAGAGAATACTGCATTTTCGGGTCCGTAGACGGCACCATGATCAGGTTGTGCCTCTCTCTTACGAGCACGAAGTCTATGAAAGCCATGAATGTTTTTCCAATTTGATAGCGTGATGAAGTTTCAAGAGGATATTTAGTTTCACACTGGTCATATGCCACGCCTCGTGAAGCCACCGGCAAAGACGAATTCTTCATCTTCCAGCAGTGTCGGTAAAAGGATTATATTTGGGTAGTATGAATTGTTCTATGTAATTGTAGTATTCAGGTTGTCGTTAGGACACGACAGGGATCTGACATAGCTCATTCGCGAGGCGCTTGGAGTAGAGGAAGAAAGGGGAGATGGATAGTGGATGAAAGAGACATTGTTTTATATATTTCGAGATACCAGTTAATTGACTTTTTTCACCGACTTCGTGACGGCACCCAATTTGTATTACTTCGTGTTTTACCAACAGTCGGTATAAACACTTCGTACCCTGGCATACCTGCGATAGCCAAGACGAGTCGTATTCCTTCCTTTCAGGAGCTCCATCTATCCACGCGAGTACCAGTAGGCTTCATCTCATCACCTCGATCCTGACCAACCCTTTGATGAACAACTCCTGCGATTGTCTCGCGGAGGTAGAGCGAAGGCCTTCAATGATCAAAAATATACAAGTGGTGGTAATATCGATTAGAGTAGGCTGTTTGCAGAAGCGGTCTAGTGCTAGACTGGCCCTCTCGAGGCAGTAGATCAAACTCCTATGCGACTGATTTTAGATATGATTACGGCTGCTCGTCTTAACTGAGTATTAGAGGAATTGATGATATTTTACCAATAGTTTTCTCCTCGACCAGTGACGTTAGGGTCGTGGTGAATACGTCACTACCTATCCAACCCGATGTGAATAGCTGGCCCAAATTTGGGTATTAGGTATTAGGAGATACCGGGCTCATGAAGGCGACTCTTCAAAAGTCCGGTGATCACTATGCATGGGACAGACTAAATTTTCGCTTTCTGTCAATTGGCCTCAATGTACGTACACGTTGAGCTAATCCAATATTAATTCATTTTATTGTCCTGTCTGAGTCTATGACTATGTAGGACATGCAAGTCCTCTCTACCTACAGGCCAAGTATACCTATACCAGTAGTATATCCCCTCCTATGCTTCCCATACAACTCCCCTCAAACAGTACCGCCCCCCACGAGTCCTCATTCCATCATATACTTAGAGGAGCCCTTAGCCCTTTATTATCTCCCCTCTCCAGCCAACGAAACGATGGCCATTTGCGGGTATATGGCAGCCGGGAAAAATCGCAAAAAACCATTAGGTGCGGAGCTCTCCTAAACCCGAAATTAGGATTAAATCCGAAGACATAGTACCCCTTCTGGAGCGTTCGAAGAGATCGGCCAGCTAGGCGCTGCAGACTTGTGGGTACCTCGGAGAATTCACACTCTGCCTTTCTAGCCTCCTTCCACTCCTTCCCGAAGGTTGTGCTGAAATGTCAGAAAAGTCTTGACAGAGCGTGTTTACTGTATAGTAGCTTAGCCTAGCTTCTTTTGCGCCGTCCAGGGCGCTGGAAAGTTCCGTTGACTCATCGACAGAAGAAGCCCTCCTGGCTAATTGCCCAAAATCTTGGTCTTGGCGATCACAAAAAATCCAGAGTTCAAAACCCCTCGAAAATATCGGTCCCAGCATACTCTTCAGAGACCTCTTTCCCCTCTCGCTCCACATCTCAGCCGCCTGTTCTTCCTCAAGTTGTTTGTCCCATTAGAGCTACAGTCCCCCATAAGCCATGACCCAGGCTTTTTATTTTTCGACTTGATGTCCTCCTTGCGGGTTTTAATAGCGTCGTAAATATGTAGTGAGAGATGGCTGGAAATTAATGGAGCAAGCTTCTGTATGTAATTGGAGCAACTTCTTTATTGGTCGTCGAGGCGGGATGATGCATGGTTAGAGAGAGGTTGAGGACTCAGATGAGAATGGTAAGAGAGGTATTGTCGAGAAGTCGTCAAATGGAGATGTGCTTGAGGTTCCTTTCGACTTCGATTCGGATGCAATTCTTCTTGGCTATCCCAGATATGCAGAGCATACTGAGCCATTACACCGGTACCACTAGAATGTGAAGAATTCGTCTTTGCCGGCTAGGCTAATCCAATACAAAGCGAGAGGTTCCATAGTGAAGTTTGTATTGTCTGTCCTCCGCAGTTGAGAACAAAACAAACTTGGAGCTCGTGGTATTAGCTGAGTCATTATGAGAATGACTCAGCGACGGAGAAATGCACCGTACTGTGTGTCCAGATCACGGGTTACTGCGTTGAGAAGATTAGTGGGAATCACATCATGTAGTCATGGATTAGCATACTCTTAATACTAAGTGTTTCCTGTTAGGGCCAGAGAGAAGAACGGATATCTTACACCAGACTAAACAAACTCCATAGTCATTCTGTGATACTAATTACAGGCGTGCTGCGAGTCCCGTGTCTACCGTAAGCAACTTCACAACCACTACGCATGAACTCGTAGCACTTAGCGTATAACAAAAAGAAATACTTTCCAACACCTCCCAAAATATCTAAACCGTGAGTGTCATTTGTAGAATGGCATCGCAATTATTTATCGGACAGTTGCGGCTTACTATCGAGGTAAAGTCTAGGATGATTATCAATCCCTCCGTCGTTTATGCCATTTCACAGCGTAAAGTAAATTGGACCCGTCGTCAAATCCTGATTATTTTACCCGCCTTTGCCCGTGAAGACTTCAGATTACGACACCCCCGATGGATTTAGATATTTCAGATATTTACTCAGAGCCAACCCTCATCTAAAAATGTATTGGTAAGTAGCCATAAGAGCTTTTCTACCATCACTGCAGTCATTCGCCTGCACCTTTGTACGCGAATTAATGTGTCACGAGAAGCTCAAAATATTTTGTGACATGCCAACTTACACCCCTTCTGACTACTCGTATTTTGTTCTCATTTCTAATTTACATCCTGATCGGACGAAGCAAATCCATCTACCCAATCTCAGCGGTTTAGTCTTCGAAGATATTCATAGCGTCCTGGAAGTAAAGGATATTACCGTTCAAGCCAGAGTATCAAGTCCACAGATATAGGCTTGTCGTCAATAATATGTACCCTATTATAAGTGTCTCTTAGCGACACGTTTGTTTGAAATAAAGACATGTCGAGAGAGAAACACCGAGATGGATAGTAAGGCAGAACTTATCGCAGGATGGATCCCGGTACAGAAGATGGTGGACTTTGACTGCACCTTATTTCTGGCGGTATTCTTACTCCTGCATAAAGGTTACGTACGGCTAGAAACATTTTGTTCCCTGATATTGATTTGTATGATTTTAGGCGTGGCTGTTGCCACCTCAGATTCATGGATAAATTGGGCAGTTTCGCGAATCGAGCCAAGAGATAAAGATTGCTTAATGTATGATATTGTTTCATATCGCAGTGAAAAATACATCAGACAGGCAAATTGCCATTCCATTAATGTGCACACCGGAATCCAACTGTGCTACTGTTGTTGAAAGTATTGCTGCAGGAGAGGATTGTTTACGCTAACCTCACCGCCTTTACTAACCCTGGCTTATTGGCCTCAGGAATCATTTGGTGTCAGGTGCCATGACGAGTCTGTGAAACAGATCATATTGACAAAATTTAAGATTGTACAACCGGAAGAGCTCTGGAGTGAATTATCTTTAGGCGTACCAATATTTCGGGAGCAGCTATTTCCAGACTCAGTTCATAAATTAAATATCAATTCACTGACTAGAACCATAGCTTCAGCTTAGTTCAAAAACAGGTAAACTTTGCTTTAGATATCGCTCCTACTGGACTCCTTATAGCATTCAAAAAAGTATTCAATTAATGCCCAGTATGATGATTTAACCTCGTATATGGTTTACTGGAAAAATTAAGGGTTCGACGACCCAAAGTGAACTTTCAGAATGAATTCGGAGACATCGACTGATAGACTAGTATTTTTAACCGACCAGGCAAAGTCGACATGAAGCATATTTGACTTAATGCGGAGAAATCCCTTGCCAAATGTACATGAAAGTGTTCGATTTCTTAACTTTTTCGTCGTGTGTCTTTCCGGCAACATTTGGAGCGGTTGTAAGCCTCAAATTCTTTGCCAAACGATATAAAATGCCACGAGATATTTCCTTGAAGCGAACATCAAAACTTAATTTGCTCGATTTATTTTTCATTGACCCTTAACCTTAGATCCTACTGCTGCTGCTTATTTTCAAGGGGCTAGCCTCACTAGCGGTACTTTCCAAGACTAAATGAGGGGCTTGAAGACTACTTTGTGTGCCCGTAACCATTGATGTATGGTTATTTTCGGGTTGTAGTAGATAGGTAGGGCCGGGAGATTTCCATACCGGCCCACAGTCTTCGATCTCTGAAGTTCCAGTGGCCTCATCAGAATCACTTGGATCATTTTTGGCCCTAGAAACCTCACCTTGGGCCTCTTCGCGCATCTTTCTAATCTTGATGTAGTTGTAGGCAGCTATGGCGGCCATGGTGATTATAAGCCCAGAAATGTTGATCGGAGTAAGTCTATCATGGAAGATAAGGCCCGCAGCGGTGATAGTCACAACTTCTTTAAAAATTCCTGCTATAGAAAGGGTTACAACCGAGGTGCGTTGCAGCAGGGCAAATTCGGATGCCGTCATACAAAAAGCAATTACACCAGGGAAAAGAAGAAGCAATGGGCCAAACAATAGTCCTTTTTCGTCCAAGAGAATTTGAAACCCGACGTATAGATTTGTAAATCCTTCCACTGGTATAGCGAGTAAAATGAGACTGAGAAACATTACAGGAGCAAGGAAAAATATCGATGAGAATGGATTGGAAGTGGCAGGGTTCCGAAGTAAAAGTATTTGAGTTAGTCCCCAGCGGAATCCGGAGAAGAAAGCTGCTAGGATGACAAGGAAGAATCCAATGGGAGAGAAAGTTGTCTCGCCAGCGACCATCATTAAAACACCGAGGGTCATGGTAGCTATGATGAGAACAAGTCGTATCGAGGGATTTTCAAGGTTGAAGAGGAAAGCGAATAAGAGAACAAAAGCAAGCGAGGAAGACTTGCACATGGCTGTAGAAGATTAGTACGAGCAATTTTGGTGAAACAGCTAACTGACTGTAGAATGTGAGGGTAATAAATTTTAAGGATGTATTTCCGAGTCCAATATCTAGTCCAGTAGCAATGCCGCAGGGTCCAATTCGGGTCAGATAAAATTTATGGGTCATAAGCGGCTTTGGACTTGGTGAAAGGTCGGCATCGACGACAGGATCGCTGTCTTGGGGTGTTGAAGATATGTCTTTTCTCGGTCGAAGTTGTGGCCAGAGGTAAAGGACGAGACACGAGAGAAGAAATTGTACTAGCATATGAAAGCAGGTTGTGAAGAGTGGAAAGTGAAAGTTGAGATGCTTGGAGTCAAACATCCATTTGTTATACTATTCGGGTTAGTGACATCAGAGAGGCTAGAAGAAGAGATCCCAAACACACAATTGAAATAGAGAGAGAGAATATGTACCACAGGGCTATTAGAAGCCCGTTTACGATACTCTTCCTGAGCACATGGTGGTCTGCTTCTTTTCTCTCCTCATCAGTCACACGAGGTTCGTTCAAAATCCGTTGGTCTAATAATGTGTTTCTCCGTTTTCTCTGTTTCGTTTTTTTCTTGTCCCATCCTGTAAGACCGGTCTCCTCATCGTCATGTAATCCGTCGTCACTGAGATAATCTAGTGCTACATCTTCACTTGTACTTCCTTCTTCGAGGAGCTCAACGTCTGGGTTATCAGAATCTTCATTTGCAACACGAGTGAAGCTCATCGGGCCCTTTCGTTTCTTTCTGGTTTTTGAAGCGGTCATGCTAGGATCAACGCAGTTCATTAGACTGCTTCTGCGTCTTCTGTGACCGCTCCGTCCCGGTTCCATAATGACGAATAGATGCCAATTATCTGTGGAGCTGTAGCATTGGGGTGCAGTAGCTTTTCTCCCAAGTTAGGGACTGGATTTAGGAATCAAAGGCGACGTGATATTTTGTCGAGGTGGGTTGCCAACAGCAGTAACGATAGCGCAGGGACGTCAAATTGTGTCTTGTCCAGTGCCTGCAGCAGACGGGGGGCAGGGCTTTATGATCGTCCTGATTACCTCAGTTTTAGGCAGGGTGGGTGAATCTCATTAAACCACCATATGAGATAGGTAGCCCGCACCACCATAAAAATTCGAAGCACCACAGTAGCGGTTGTTGCCATGGTTCTAGTCAACAATGCGTTTGGCGATACAGGTGCGGTTTGGAGGTAGATGTGGTAGGCCCGCAGACTTGGTTGTGCTTTCGCTCCCTTACCAAAAGCATGTGCCACGTGATTTACACGGCACAAACGACATGTCTCTCCACGGGAACAAATCACTTCACAATGCAGCTAACTTCTCCATACCAAGAGACTAGTATGCCGGCCAGTCTGTAAGTGTGTGTTAGGCCCAAAACTTTTAACTATTACTTTGTCTCAATATGCTTCAATGATTGCGATTAGTTTGCATCCTGAGAGAAAGCTTTCATGTTCAAAATCAGCACTTGACCGCAATTGCCTTATCCTAATATCGGCCCGGAGTGGAGTCGATTAGTTCGGGTCCACTGCATTGACGGAATGAGTCTAGAATCGGGTCTACACGGAGGTGGAGATAATGTATGCCAATATTCACTTTTACCAACCTCCCTAGCATGGGACATGTAAGACTACAACTTACACCATGGCAGAAAGATTCGCTGGATAATCAGCCGTCTGGTTCAAAAAATTTCAAACCTTTCTATCTGGTGTTTGGCATATTGTACGTCGAAGTAACGAAAGGTTACTTGCACGGATTAAGCCATCTAATCGGAAGAAGCAACGCCCATGTGACTGAACAAATGGGTAGAGCGAGGAGCTAAGGCTTCGCAGACCCTACTGATGCAGGATCAGTGGAGTAAGTGGGGATAGTTGAGTAGATGCGCGACAACTTATGCCGCAGCACAAGCCAGCAAGTGACAGACGACAAAAACACTACCATAGATTGAAAACATTTGTATAGAATATCGCTAGTACTGCCGATCACCATATTCGACTACGGCATCGAACAGGTGATTAATATGCATAAATATCGACAACCTTTTTCGGCATTCCCCGCCCAACGAGCGAGTATGCGCGTTGCCAACCGGTTGACTTCCATGTACCGATAGATTGAAACATACTGGGGTACTTTACTTCACGAAAATGTCGTCTGTGTAGCCGCCGTCACCTTTTCCCACATTTAGTTGAATCATACATAGATGGCGGCGCTGATAGCTTTAATCTCCTTTCTCACATCGGTACATGTCAAAACTTCGGTTCGGGTGAGGTACAGAGTATGCAACATTAAGCATGATTGTTGTATGTGTGTTTACCAGAGTTTATTGTACGATTCGAGTTAATAAATATCTAACACATTGGGCTCCTCTTTGACCCAGGCCACACTTCTTACAGTGCTCCCTGTCTCTTCTGCTACTTCAAAGATCATTGATATATTGCCCATGATGAACAGCCATTCAACTCAGTATCTACCCGTGGAATTCAGCCATCATTTTCACGGAACCTTCTACCCAAAAAAAAAAAAAAAAATGGTAGCAATGGAATCTGCGTGCGCCGGAAAAAGTCTCAAAAAACCTGCCGCCCCAGCCAGGCGAGGCCTAGACACCGGGACCACATGAGGTGCGCATATTCATCTATATCTCCCTTCTTTGTGACATTCGAGGTCGACTTAATCCAATCCACCATCTCCGTATCGGGCGCTGGGTAAGCTCCGGAAACTCATCGGATGACTTTTCCTCCATACTTATGATTAGCTTCGTGATAGAGGTGACAGGGGGATGTTTTGAGAGATGAAGACGATATAGACCGCGAAAGCAGGTGGAAATCCGCATCGAAGTGAGGACAAAGGTGTTACGCAATTTCGGCTCTGTAGACTCTACATTGGGAGTTGGAGGTTCCAAGGGGTACCACTTAAAGGTGTTGAGGATAGCCCCCCCTGAGTGTTGCAGTTTTACGTCTATTGTCGCTACTCGTGCAATTCATTACTTGATACGATTCCCGGCAGCGAAACACTTCGCTGCAGACTGAGTGATGCGGAATTTTGATCGAGTACTCAAAGCCTCACCTGTGTTCAATAACCCAAAATAGTTGATCAGTAATGTTCTGTTTGCATCATCATCGTCATCATCATACCTTGTGATCCTCTCCACAGTGCATTTTCCGGCCTGATTGTACGGAAGCAGTTAACGAGTGTCAGCCTTCCCTGACCCCGTCTGGGGAAGTGAAATCTCTTCTCACGCGCAGACACGGGTGGATCAAGCCTCTAAAATGGGATGCGGATGGGCACATTTACTGGAACAAGGCGTCTTTCTCCCGAGTTTAATGGAGTATCTGCAGACTAAGACATGGTTTGAGATAATCTAGTTACAAAGCAAGAGATCCATCGTCCTCTAGGCCTTCAAGTGTTCTTTGTGGCTGAATTGGAAGGGGTGAGCGTTTCACTTGAGCCATTTCTACTGATGACAACGAGGCAATTACTAAGCACGCACTAGAGCGAAGCGAATAAATCCTTGACAGCGATGACGAGGGTTTACCGTGTCGGGCCTCTGAGGACTGTGACCGAGTCAGAAAGGGGGAGCATTTGGCCACAGTGTTGGTCCGCGCACTACCACTAAAAGTCGCGTTGAAGCGTGGAAAGTACGGGGTGGGAGAGAAAAGGTCAACGGGATTGTTCGGCGACCAAGGAGCTGACTTTGAACATGATGATCGCTGATCTCCGCGCGAGCACCACGAGTTTGGGGTTGCGAAGCGGATATCGGTTTCACTGAAGTGTCGCATCTTGCAAACAAAATTTCGTTGGATTTTCTAACTTTAGTCTCGCCATTGTAGACAGCGTGGCAGGACATGTGCAAGGAAAATCTTCGTCTTAGGGGGGTCTCGGGAGCTCACAGACCATGACATTCAATTGGCCGTTGGTCACTAACTTCGGCGACACCTTAGGCCCCTGGTAGCCGCACAGAAGGTGTCTCCTGTAATGTACTCAGGCCAGGAAATGCTGCCATCCCATCGTCTTGGGGTAGCATCTCGACCAATCGATCGCACAGATAGTATTCCGAGGCCGCCACGGGCCAGATGAAGAACGAATCCGAAGTTTGTCAGGATCAGGTCGTGAGGAATAGTTATCAGTCACCACCCTCGACAAGCATAAAATCGTCGCGGCTGCTGTGGAAAACTTCTACTTAAGTCTCCAACGTAACGACTCCTGACCGCATCCACTACCATGGGGTTTTAACTATTATATTAACTAGGCTAAATAGGAGCAGGACCATAGATACCCTTGGGGAAGTTATGCTCACAGTAGGTCTCGTTAATCGCTGTCGCGTGTGTTCTCGTGATATATAGGACTTATATTTATATTCCTTTTTAAAGAAAACTTATATGTTGCTCCGGACTTACTGTCTTGTTCACAGCCTAGTGTTAGAACATTCCTTCGTGATATCATTTCTCTCCTACGAGAAATGACCATCTCGCTCTCCATCAGTCCATCAGTCTCTCGCTGATTACATTACCTCTATTCTATCGAGATCTAGTTGGGTCCATAACATCTACATATGCATTACTCACTAAACACCTCACGGTTTTGTTGCATCACTTTATCATTGCATAAAAATCACCCACTAAAAGACACATCATCCGATGCAATGGCACCCGCTGTTGCATCGTCATCATCAACGCCTTCCAATCCCGGAGGGCAACTCCATCTAAGTCTGCTAGGCATTGCGAATGCAATGAAGAAGGCAGAACACGAAAGAAAGGAAAGAGTTGGGCTTGCCCAAGATTTCCTAGAACTTATCGACACCTGGGCTAAAACCAAGACGGACACAAACGCGTCAACAATTCTGGCGTCTTTAATTGCAAATATCGCGCCCATCGTGACCCATTTTGCAACTGGCTCAATGGAAAATTATGAGACCACTAGTAAGGTCCCGAACCCCCCATCAATCTCTTCAAGACCAGTGACACACAAGGCAATAAGTACTCCTGTCGCTCACTGTAGTGCTCTACCCGGTAGACCGTCAGAGAACACCTCGCTCTGGGTTACAGTGGCCCGAAAAGCAGCCAGGCTACCTGACCCACCTGCTATCCCATTACCAAGAAGACCTGTCTCACAGACAAACCAATCAACGAAATCGAATCCCAAGGTCGACAAACGCCTTTTCGTACGGTTAGATAGAGACCATGAATGGCGTCGGCTCTCACCGATCACCATTAAGAAGATGATCACTGAGCGTGCAGGAGTTGCACCATCAGCTATCATAACAATGCACCCAGTTCGTTCGGGTATCTCATTTGAGTGCGCATCTGATGCACTTAGGGAAACTATCCTCAGTACAGGATCATCTTTCCAACAGGATAACGTTGTCATTGAGGCAGCATCAGAATGGATATCAGTGTTGGTACCACACGTGCCCCTTTTCATTCGGACACTGGAAGGGAGCATTACAGTCACCAATGAAATGGTGATAAGTGAGTGCCAATCAGTCTGTGGCGCGGTTCCAATTCTAGTACGCCAATCACCGACAAAGCTGGGACAATATTCTACCAGTTGGCTTGTACATTTCCGCCAAAAACCATCGAACCTCAAGTTTAGACTGTTCGAGAAAAATGGGCCGGCAATGCCTTACACGCGACAGCGCTCCATTGAGCAATGCCAGCGCTGCTGGGGATTCCACCCCGCGCGAATTTGCACTAAAAGCCAACGCTGTGGACGCTGTTCGGATGTACACGAGACTTCAGAGTGTCAGGTCAAAATTCCTAAATACTCTAACTGCGCGGGTCCTCATGACTCCTATGAGCTTAAATATATGGCTAGGCCTAGGCGCCAACAAGGAATTATTGTACCTCGCACACCATCAGAGTTGCGCATCATCCGCGAACGTGGACATCGTGACTTTAATGCCGCTCGAGCATATTCAGAGAGGAAGGGCAAGGCTGTAGAAGTCATCTCTGCCCCAGAAGCATCTATGCAAGGTTAATTTTAGAGAACCGAATCTCGAACACACCCACAGAAATCAAAAGCACTCTTCTATTTCACCAAGTGAACGTGGGAAAGGGTGGAGAAAATATGGACATAGCCTTGCAATAAGCATGGGAAGCAGGAGTGCACGTTGTAATGGTACAAGAGCTATGGACGATGCAAAAAGACGGAAGCTTTATCAGTAAAAGTCACACTGGCTTCGATAGCCACAGCCCAATCGGCGAGAGAGGAGCTCGGCCTCGGGCAATAACTTTCACCCGCAAAGGCCTGCAAAACCTACAGATAACTCCATCCTCAGGCCAAACAGCTAACTACTGTTTTGTACAGGTTTGCGGGGCTACATTCGTAAATGTTTACCGCGCGCCTGGCCCAAGTGGCACTCTAGATCCACTACAACTCTGGAAACCTTCAGGACCTACAGTGGTTGGAGGAGATTTCAACTCAGTATCAAGGCATTGGCAACTGCAAACCTTACGTCAGTACGGCAGTGGTGACCAGATAATGGAATGGGCAAATTCTCACGACATGCATCTAGCAACCAGAGCCGGGGTTCCAACACATCGGAGCGGAAACGTATTAGATCTAGTGTGGAGCAATATCCCAGCAATAGCGTCAGTGTCAACGGAGATAAACTGTACTTCAGATCATATGACCATCGTAGGATCCACTCAGACAACCAAAATGTGGAATCCTTCAAATATTTCGCAGGGATTGTACGTGAGCGACCAGAGCCTTGGAAAATTCTCCCAGCACGTCAAAGCCTGGATGAAGCTAGGGCCGTTGGAAAATGTTCGAGATATAGAGCTCAAAATTTCTACGCTCCTAGAGACACTTGATAATGCTCGCAACGCAGTCGGACGTACAGCACCAAAAGTCACCGGAACAGCGGCACCTTGGTGGAACGAGGAATGCAAGACTACGCAGCGCGAGTACAAACACTGTAGAGCATATCCGGCTCTAGCAGTCCACGCCCGAAGAGGGTTCAGAGCTACTGTCAAAGCAGCCAAGAGAGAATACTGGAGGAGAAAATTTGAAAATACGACTACAGACGCCCAAGTATTTAAGCTGATGCAATGGGCTAAGCCTAAGTCATGTCGAGAGCCACCCCCACTAAAGGTTGCAGAGGACAAGTGGCCTTCAGACCCGCTCGAGAGATCAGAGAGCTTAAGGGACACTTTGATGGCTCGTTTTGATGCAGATGAAGACCTATCCATATGGGAGCTGGACCAACCGGAGCGAATCCCTTGGGACAACAAAATTTCATTATCAGACATTACAGAATGCACCATTGGCGGCAACAAAACGGCCCCCGGAAACGACAAATTAACCGTGAGGTTGCTCAAGTCGTGCTGGACAGTAATTGGGACGCATGTAAGAAACATCTTCCAAGCCTGTCTGGAGCATGAACACTTCCCATCTGCGTTTCGAGTCGCAGAAGTAGTCTTGCTTCCAAAGCCTGGACGAGATCTATCCACCCCTAAGGGATGACGGCTTATCTCTCTGCTCTCTTGCCTAGGTAAAGGATTGGAACGTATCATAGCCAAAAGAATGGCTTGGTCAGTCATCGAGCACGAAGTAGTCCCTCGACAACTTTTTGGAGCCCTGCCAGGACGTTCAGCGGTTGATCTTGTCTCCTGTGTTATTCACGACGCCGAGGCGACAATGAGGAGTAACAAAGTTACAGCTATGATAACGATGGATGTGCAAGGAGCTTTTGATGCGGTACTTCACAAACGCTTACTGTGTAGAATGCGTGACCAGGGGTGGTCCAGGAGACTGTGCCGACTCGTTGAGTCATTTTTGACCCGGCGGAGTATTCGCGTTCGTCACCGGGAGGGAATAACATGCGAAAAAGTAGTGGAGTGCGGAGTACCTCAGGGCTCACCTCTATCGCCACTTCTTTTCCTCCTATACATTGCGATTTTAGTTCAAGATTGGAAAGGAAAAAGATTCGGATATGCCGACGATATTGCATCCCTCGGAATAGGACGCACTGCCGCTGAAGCTGTCTCATCGGCTCAGATAGAAGTAGATAAACTTGTTCGGCTAGCAGATGAGCACAAGATCAACTTTGATTTGGTTAAGTCTGAGCTTTTAATAATAGGTGGCGGACCAAGAAAAAAGTTGGACACGTCAGGTCTTGCAATCCAGGTGAAAGGTCTCAATATCTCCCCATCCCCACACGTGAGATGGCTTGGATTATGGCTTGACTCCTAGCTTAAATTTAAGCAGCACGTGCAAGAATGGTGCGGGAAAGCACAGCGTGTAACACAGTTCATACGGCGTATTAATATGGTTCAGCGGGGCATAGCACCAGGACCAATGGTTAAAGCTGTTCACGCCTGTGTCCTATGTACGGCACTGTATGGAGCGGAGGCATGGTGGCCTGGCCTAGCCCGAATTACCACGCGGCGAGACAAGAAAGTATTGTAATTTGTTTGCTAGACCTGGCGGTGTAGCTTATCACAGTTAAAGAGTGTATTCTAGAATGCAGTGGTGGCTCGTTACAGATGCGATTGCGACAATACAATTGAGGGTTGTATGAAAGTTTGGCACTTCTATGGGTCTCAATTGTGTGGAGGTTTATTTAATTATTGATGATAATTGCTTGTTATGTCTATCTACAGAGAATGTGCTACAGTTCTACATGTGCCCGTAATCGCTTAGATTTGGCTAGTGGGCTGTCCCCTCTTTTACTTCGCTCCCGTTTTCCATCACGTGAGATGTAATAACTGCTCACCACAAAGTCCGCAGATTGAACAGCGTTAGATCACAACAGAAAGTTGGCACCGGAGTTGGCTGGCATACAGATCTGTTGGACAGAACAATGTTAAAGGCAGTCAGAGCGGCACTACCTGCTTGGCGCACTACCCCTAACTCGGCTCTCCGAAGAGAATCAGGTATTCCACCGGCAGCAATCCTTTTGGATCAGAGGCAACTTCGGTCAGCAGCGCGCATCCAACGACTGGACGTATGGCACCCTCTATCACTGAGGGCCAGGGAGCTACCAATCGATGTTATAAAACGTCTCGAGCTCCGAACAGGCCAGAAAGCCCGACCTATCACTGTCCCAGAGCGCTATATGACACGACTCCAGAACAGTGCTCTAAATGTACCAATCACTGAAGGTCCCGGAAAATTTCCTTACCCATCAACCTACCCTACCAAGTTCTCACCGGGTCTCGGTAGGGAGAATGAGTCGGAGTACGCGAAGATATGGATAGGAAATCTCCCGACAGAGACTGTATGTGCCTATTCAGATGGCTCTTCAATCAACCCAGCGATATCTGCATGGGGATACGCCCTATATAAAGGAAGCAGGCTGGTTGGTAGCGGTGCTGAAATAGTTCTAGGAGCAGAAGTGTACGATGCAGAACTTGTGGGCGCTCAAAAAGCCCTTGAATCAGCTGTGGCTCTAGCAGGAGGTTGCCCTATTAAGATGCTTCTCGATAACTCTGAGGCTGTCCGCTCCCTCAAAACAGGACGAAGTAAGTCTTCCCAAGCTACAGTCGACAAAGTTATAACTCTCCTACAATCAAACGAGTTAGTAGAGATCCGATGGATCCTTGGCCATTCTGGTATTATGGGGAACACCCATGCGGATAAAATGGCTAAATCAGCTTTGAAAGATTTTCCGTTGGTCTCAAATGCAACGTTCACCTCAAGAACAAATCAAGGACAAGTATACACTTTCGCAGCTCTAAATCGATATCTTAGAGACCGTGCTGAGGAGACCGTCGATTCTTGATGGAGAGAGAACAGAACCAGTCGATACAAAGACCTGGATTTGTTGATGAAGCGAAAACGACCACCAGAGCTCGCTCTTCCAAGATGGGCGTATCATCGTCTGATAGCGGCTAGGACTGGTCATTGTTGAAATTATGGAGTTCAGAGATGAGTCAGGTGATGCTTAATGGAAGTAATTGATGAAGGGTTTGGTTGTTGAGTTTTCTATGATTTCTGTGTTGGGATACACTATGTCGATCCTACTGGGCTCAATAATTAGTAGTCCCGACCGACTGGTGTTTGGCGAACGGAGATTGCGTATACCCTGTGCTAGCGTTGTTTACTGCTGTTAATAGGAGATCCCGCACGGGCTATCTATTGGGGTTAAAAGGAGTCTGGTACCTGTGTTTAATAGAGTAGTCGAATTGACATCCTTTTATCCTTCATTATTGCATAAGCTTCCCTTCACCAGTAAAGTCCACGAACTAAGTAGTGGGTTATACATTTCAACAGTCATGGCAATTTTGCCAAGTATCACAAGAGGTTCCATCACGAAGGAATAGACCTTATGTGTAAATGTGGCCGAGAAAGACGCCCGTGGCATTTCTCTGAATGCCGGACAGCGCTAAATGAATGGCGGAAAACAACAAAGGAAATAGCACCAAGTATATGGACAATGTTAGGAGAAAAGGGATGGACAGCTTTTTTTAGATTCCTTACCGTAACAGGATGCTACGGGGTGCAAAGTAGGACTTGAATGATCGAGGGATTCTGGGATACATATAGTACAGGAAACTGCTATGAGATAGCTGGCTAGGCGCAGGGCGTTAAGTCAGGGCAGCAAAAGTTTTTGATGAAATTTTTGTCTTTATTAGATCATGTAAATTTCTGGCCACATAAAGCCAGCTTCAGTGGTGTTTGTGGGTCCCCCCAGGAACACGCACCCATGTCAAGCCTCCTGGGTGTAGCGCTTTAGCCTGATACGTTAGATTATTCAATTCAATTCAATTCACGGTTTTGTTGCACAGTCACGTGGATCTACTATGACGTAACCTAAAGAATTTCCGTGGTGATGAAATTATGGAGTACAGAGATAGGTCAAGTGATGGTTAATGGCAATTATTGATGAAGGTTTTGGTTGTTGAGTTTTCTATTATTTTTGTGTTGGTATACACTTTGTCTATCCTATTAAGCTTGATAATTAGTAGTCCTGACCGACTGGTGTTTGGCGAACGGAGATTGCGTCTACCCTGTGTTAGCGGTTTTTTGCATAAGATTTGAATTGTTTATGCAACTATCTAGCTATGACACAATCTCAAAGAAAAGTACAGAATAGATGATTCGACGTAAAGAAAGATCACTCATGCCTCGGATTGCATTTGAAGGTGCCACTGCGAAGTTATGGCGGCTTTTTCTTCACCCCATGTCAACCCTCATCCGTGAATACCCACTCAGGGAAACGTCTCAAAAAACCTGAGTTATCCAGACATGCCTCCGTCATCTTTCAACTTTTCTCCGCGCGAAATGTAATCTGAGATGTCTCCTTCCCAAGTGGAGTAGGTGCCCAGGCTACTCAAACTATACCAGAGAACACCACCAGGAGGCGGACCACTACACCTTCCATCGTTGACTTTTATTTATATTGTCAGCCGCACTCACGTAACCGAAGACTTGGCGCACACAAAGCTCAATTCGTAAAACTCCTTGCCAAAATTCAAAATGACACGCCTATCGAGTTTGTATCCTTACTTTGCATCATCTTGTAAACTTGTCCTGATCCCTCTCAAGTCAATCCCAAAGAACTGTCTCCCGGATTTGAGTGCCACGCTTTGCTTCCTCCGTCGAGTGGGAATATCGACGTGGCAGTGTAATTCGTGACCAGCTGGGGCCAGAGAAAGTCGACGAAAAGTATGGTCATTGGGATGAGGATGTACTTGGTCGCACTAGTAGACTTGATGAGACTTAGGTAGGAGTCAAACTCGTTGAGAGCGAAAAGACGACGCGGTGGAGTAATTTGAATCATTGCCTCGTGGGCCAACTTCTTTGATATTGCGAAATTTGATTGAACTCGGCTACTGGGGAATATTTCACTTCCAGGTTCGTAGAGAAAACCACGTACAGGTGTTCAGTCTTGCCCTCCCAGTGTCAGCGTTGTATGTTGCGGTTAGCTGGAAATCCTGCATGGGCTATCTATTAGGATTAAAAGGAGTCTGGTACCTGTGTTTGGAAGAGTAGTCGAATTGACATCCTTTTATTCTTCATTATCGCATAAGCCTCCCTCGACCAATAAGTCCACGAGCTAAGTAGTGGGTTATGCATTTCAAACACGGTAAGTTACATGGATAACACATCAGTGATGCTCTGTGTGAGCTCACAAGCCTGCCACGTGTAGTAAGATAGCCAGTACATTTTTAGATATAATTTTGTCTCTTTAGGCAGGTTAGCACTGTGGTAAAGCTATCTGACTACAAGTACATCTTAGAAGTCCTCCATAGTCTTAGGCTCAGGTAGGATTACAATATAAATCTAATCTAACATAGTATTTATTTTTACTGCCTGCCGGGCGAAAGCGAACGCTATTGCCCCATCCCAGGGGGGACATAGTGACTGGTACAAAAGAAACTACATTTATTTACAGTTGGATGCCGAGAGGCCTTGAAATTAATTTCCCCTGACAAATGGTGAGCGTTAGGCAGCGTATTCCTCAGATCCCCTGTCTCCTGACAACTTAACCGAGCTAGTGCAACAATCTGCCTTCTTTGTAACATTCGAGGCCAACTTGATCCAATCCACCATCTCCGTATCGGGCGCTGGGTAAGCTCCGGAA
Source organism: Blumeria graminis f. sp. triticale (assembly GCA_905067625.1). Taxonomy (NCBI): domain Eukaryota; kingdom Fungi; phylum Ascomycota; class Leotiomycetes; order Helotiales; family Erysiphaceae; genus Blumeria; species Blumeria graminis. Next base: position 7,109,558 of record LR898475.1, on the reverse strand, counting down.
ACTCATCAGATAGCTTTTCCTCCATGATCAGCTTCATGATGGAGGTGACAGGGGGATGTTTTGAGAGATGAAGACGATATAGACCGCGAAAGCAGGTGGAAATCCGCATCGAAGTGAGGACAAAGATGTTACGCAATCTCGGCTCTGTAGACTCTACAGTGAGGACCGGGGATACATCGAGGACAACGCTGATAGGTGTTCAGCTTTCATCAACATCAGTAGCTCTTGGAGCGTTTACGACGTACATTTATAGCCTAATGAAGCATAAATTTTCTTTCGATTGCGAAGATCCCCCCACTGAAAAGACTTAGGATCTCTTCATATCATACAATTGCTCCTTTTTTGCTATCGGTGCGCATTACGGTCCCAGAGTACGCATTGGCCTTACATGGAATACCAATGACCGTTACAACGCTCGAGAATTCATTGTACCCTAGGTGATGTTGAGATGATCGGGTCAAATGGCTCGTGTTGGCAGTTGGCTGCAGGGACAGAATAATTTCGAGACCTCGATGTTCGAGCGTTTGAGGGGAAGCAAAATACTAGGGCCTGACCCTACAGATCATCCGGCATTCAATTGTGGTTTTTCTATGGAAATTTTAACTCATGAATCACAGAACTGATCAATTGGATCCTTTAGTATTCCTTCATAAACTAGGACTCAGTAAAGACTAAAATTTAATCAATGAGGGTATACAGCTGTGCCAACTATGGCATGACAGGCCTCAGACTGGCAGCCTTCCTCGAAGGCCTGAGGCCATCTGAAATATCCGAGCTTCATTTTTATTGTCAATTCAATGTCCGTGCTTAGAGTCGCTCGACTGTCGGCAAGGATCATGGCAATTACAATTATCCTCGATCTATCAGAATGACCAGCCTGGAAGTTCGGAGGCCTCCATGTCTCCACTTTCGTACCAAATCTACGTCACTTGGCCCTCCGTCTTGACAGTTTCTGCATTGTGCGTGAAGACTGATCTCAACCCTGGCACTGCTACAACGGTTTTTGTTACTCACGGGAACCTCACACAGGAACCCCACTACCACACTATCCATCAACTGGTTGCCTTTCCAATAAAGACATTGAACTGACTAAACAATTCTCACTACCTCAACAATCAAGAAACACTTGCACGTTGAATCGCACACCATCGTCCGGCGCGTGCTCTACCTCAAAATTACAATGGTGCCTCTCACGGGTGGGAAAAGATAAGTTTACACACTAAGCCACAAACTTCATCTCTGAACAGAGTGGATTTGAAACGTCTCGCGCTAAGTTGTCGTGGACGATCTGTGATTGAAACCTGTATCCGGCCTGGACCGTGGCATCCTAAGCCCAGACGAGGCCGAGGGTAACTCCGCCGGCACTTGTCATGTCCCGAGGTCTGTTCGTTTCCTCTGGGCTTGCCGACCTTGTGGTCCATTCAACCTGCCACGTCTGCGCTGACAGTTTAGCCGCTGGCCTTGCTCAGCTGCTATCTAACAATTGTGGGTCCAATATTTACGTTATTTCCCAGAGGAGGAAGAGACAGCTAGGTCGCGTACATATCGATATCCAGTCCCTGCTCGCCGCTGCGTTCCAGATCAAGCCATACCAAATCTGCCCAAGTGAAAAAACTCTATTAGCTCAGCCGAAATCTGCTCAGGTCGATGCTAATATCTATGGGCCTCCTCAGACCTCACTCCTCACAGTTTTGAGGCAAGAAAGCTTGGGAGGTATCGTCAGGTATCCTCAAAGATGTCATGAACTGCCACAAAGACGTGGACCAGTACTTTTACCAGCGTTTCAAACTGCTACCCCAGAAATCTAGGAGTCATGGAGTTGCTCGAAATCTGGCTTAGTCGAAAAGTGCCAGCCCAAGGGTGCCAGATATTTATCAAGTGCAATGAGGACAGTCCAAGGGACTGCGGCGTATAAAAGTGATGGTTGTTCCAACCTACATTTCTTTCATCAAGCATTCTAACAGTGATTTCCTTCCATCCCATTACCTTTATTCGAGCTTCGCTTTCTGTCCGAAATCACTGGTTGATTCTCTTTTTTATCGATTTCCATTTTTTAATATTTTTGATATCGGTTTTATCAACTCTTTAACCTTCCCCCACCTAAATTTCTATCACTAATTTCAGCATGTACTCTCGTGTTATTCTTATTTCAATTCTGGCTGCCATGGCTAGCAGCAACGTTAGCGCCTCCTTAATTCCTATCGGATCTTCAGATGTTGCAGCTATCCAGGAAACCCGAGACATCCCGGTCGATGTTGCCCCTACCCTTAATGATAAGAGAGCCAATGATGACAAAGGCAAGGGCAAAGACGGTAATGACCAAATCCTTATTCGCTACATGTTCACTTCTAATTCTTCATAGCAGCCAAGCAAAAAGATGCCTCTGCCGCTGAGGCTGATGGTGGTGATGGCGGAGTCTTCGGCAAATGCGAGCCCAAGATGATTTTCCAAGGTGGCTTGGGTAATCGACCTGAGACCGAATTCACATTTCAATCCAGCGACCCGACATGTAGCGATGGTCAAGGAGAGGCCTTAAACCCTAATATTATTACTAAACATATCAAAGATGTGGTGGACAACAAGTGCGGCGCCTCCGAAAAGGGTAAAGCCTTGGTCGCAGCTGCGGTAACTAAGGTCGAGGGCCTGAAAGTCAGAGATCAGAGCGTAGCCGATACATGGAATAAAGCCCTTGGACTTGCGTAAGAGGATAAGAACTTCGACAAGCCCACAACAGTCGGTCTTATCAGCCGCGTCTATTTGGATAAACAATATTAACCTCCCCATCGTAAATTTCTGGGCTGGCCGACCCACAGCTTACTATTTGAATATTCAGGAATGCAATGCCGCAGTGCGGATGGATGACTGTTGCAAAACAGCTGAGTGGTTATTTAAAGCTTCGTGTGGTATGGTGGGATCTAGAAATGTTTATAATAGATGATTACAATATACTGGTTATCACCTATCACTTGCCTTGAACTGGTGAACTATTGACCCGCTTTCTACCTGCGCCTAATCCTCGAGTCTCCTTTATCATCATTCTTGTCAAAAAGAGGCTGAGAGGTGTTGGAAATGGAGACAGAGTATTATGAATGTACGGGCAATCCATTTTGTCCACGTTCCCCACACGATATTACGTGTAGTAAAGAGTGTAATTAATAACCTAGCATAATACGTGACCTAACGTATATAGTCATATCTTGGTAGCGCACTTAACATCAATTCTACATGTTCCACAAATCACAAAGAGGTTGGAGTGAGTATAATGGTAGCAATTCTGGCTACCCAATGGGAGTTTTCTATGCCTTGATAGTCCCACAATCGTTGGTGTTGTGGCCTAAGCTCTGTATTTCTCACACCAGTAATTGTAGCGCATAACTCCAATTCTTTAAGCTGTAATCTGAACATGATACTCTTTTAGTCGTCTTCTTCTTTCGTTCTAGGAACGTTTCGTCCACTTTTTCTCGCCATATTTCCCATACGAGGCGACTCGGCTGCTTTGGCGGCTCGTAGCATGTTGAGGTCCGCGCTGCTTGGGTCGGCTAAATATGGGAATCTGAGGTTTCTGGGCGCGCGTTGTGTACTTAGTAAATGGTGGGTGTGTGTGTAAGAATGAAATGTTATCACGTGGTGTCTCGTGGCTCCTCACTACAATGGATCTTGTGTAGAGCTTGAGACTAATACGCGAATTCTATATCCCCCTAAATGTAGGATATCTATGCGCCTATATACATCTTTTTTTCTTTTTTTTGCATCAGATTTTAATTGCGTATGCAGCTATCTATCTAAGACACAATATCAAAGCTAGAATTCCTGAATATTCATGAGAGAATCAATAAGATACCCCATTACCATTACCGTCCCCCTCCGACTCGCATACAATTACACTAATTCGAATTCTCACAGTAGCAAGACCCCGGATCTCCAATATGTCTCCGGGGCCTGCCAAATCATCCCGACCTATTCGCCATCAAAGAACAATTGATAGAGCGAATACCAGGCTGAAAAAGCGCTTGGCAAAAAAGAACATACCATTGAGCTCGATAGACGAGCGAAAAATGGAGTCGGAAATGACCGAGAGGATAAGAGCCTTTGAAGAAGATTCTAACTCCACAAACCCAGATGTTGTAATGGGTGATGCGGTTATCGACCGATATATCATGGAGGGGCTTGAGGGCTCATGATGGAATGTCAGTGAACCCGAAGACGGTCAGGTCTCAGAGACCCCCGTTATTACAGACACGAGGAAGATTGCTGTGCCGGCCATGAAACGGACAGCTAATGTTAACTTAAAAAAGGCCGACGAAGCCACGTCAACCACAGCCCCTCAGAACCCCATTCCGAGGACAAGTGGAAATAATCAAACTTCTTGCAGCGATGGCAACTCCAAGAACACTGCGACTTGTCCTCCCGAGCTTCGAGCCATACTTGAAGCCGAAGAACAGTGAGCGGCCCAGACAGCAACTAATCTCACAATATGCACCGCTGCTATCAATGGTGTGGAGAATGCGCTCTCACCTCTATCCAAGGGGTCAAGCGTTCAATTTATAGACTCCATGAAAGTCTACCTCCGAGCTGCAATAGCTCAATTCATGATGTCGGGACCAGGAACAGTCCTTCCCAACCTCCCCCCACGACCAAACTGCCAGAATCATGGCGGAAAGATCATTGAACAAACGATTGAAAAGCAGCCAGAGCTGCTACAAAAAGCGACCCAGGTCAAGGTGACCCAGGTCAAACCTACCTGGGCAACAGTTACCCGAACTGGCCTCCACACGCCAGCAGCACCTGTGAAAGATGTGCGGGTCCATAAAAAACCCCGACACCAACGAGACCTCCGGCAAAAGTTAAGAAAACTGGCCCCAAAGATGATCGTTTGTTTCTTCGACTCGGAAAAGAACATGCTTGGCGCGTACTCTCGCCGGCCGATGTCCGAGATGCGACAGCAAGATTGCTCGAGCTGCCCCCGCAGAATATTGAACATGTATACCGTGTTCCGACAGGCTTTGCACTCCGAGCCAAAAACCTGGAGGTACGACAGCTCCTTCTGAACTCTGCTGAGTCTTTCGTCCAGGTAGACGCAATCCTGGAGAAGGCCTCAGATTTAGTGGCCCTTCGTATTGCAACAATTACCGTCGCAATTCACACACTCCTAGGTAAAGTAGTTGTCACCGACGAGATGGTGGTCGAAGAAATCGCCAGGGTCACTTCAAAGGTTCCGGTAAGGGTCCGCCCTCATGGAAAAGGGAGAGTTGGAGCCCCATACCAGACATGGGTAGCTCATTTTGAAAGAGCGTCCGTCCCTAGACCAGGCTTCCGACTATTTGACGACTCGGGAATCGCTGTTCGCCATCAGCCACGCCAAACTGTGAGCCAATGCAAGCGATGTCTCTTATACCACGGGACCCAGAGTTGCTCGCGCGCCCCGGTGTGCTGGAACTGCACCTCAACAATGCACTCCACTTCGGAATGCCAAGGACACACCAAGTGCCGCAACTGCGGGGGTCCTCACAGATCAGACAGCCGAAACTGTCTGGCCCGCCCTAATAAGTCCGGAATGGCTTGTAGGGAAACCCTCGAAAAGATCAGGAACGCTAGCCAATGCGAATAAGCCGCGGTGATCCGGGCGAAAACCGCCGTTCGACGAGCAGAGGCCGATATCAAAGCCGCCACTGAGATGGCCAAAATAGCTACGCCGAACTACAGCTCCCATAACAGCTAGGAGGCTCTAATGACGGATGAGACGCCAAACGTGACTGAGATCACAGAGGCGGTCGTCCCGAAAAATCACTCATAAAGGGCGCCCCACGGGCCCCTTTCCGCCTCCTTCCTACTCTAAGTTTCATATCAATAAATGTAGGTAGAGGAGGTCCAACACAGAATATTTCACTTGCCCGAGCATTCGAGCTGAATATCGACGTAGTCCTAATTCAAGAACCTCGATGGAAAGAAGAGACAATGTCGCATCCTGGATACATTTGCCATTTACCTCATGGTGGCGAAAAGGTCAGGCCAAGGGCTGTGACCTACAACCGGAAAGATGATAAGACAATATACGCGGGGCAACTCTTTCCCTGTGCTAAGCTGACGGGCGACTATTGCTGGGTGCTTGTTAATGGAGTCACTTTCCTCAATGTGTACAAGGCACCCAGAGACACATCAGCCGTACAGCCACTTATCAATTGGACCCCGCCGCCGAACTCAGCCGCTGCGGGTGATTTCAATTCGGTGTACTGTGCCTGGCAACCAGGAGTCACGAGCCCCTACGGGCAAGGTGAAATGATTGAAAGATGGGCAGAAGATCACAATCTAACCTGCCTTATTGTTGGAGAACCCACGAATCAAGCTGGAAATACCCTGGACCTTGTCTGGACCAACATTAATGGCAGCCGTGCATGGGCCGACCATGATGAATGTGTCACCAGCGACCACCTTCCTATCCGAGGAATAATCCCGGTCCAGTCCGCAACATTGAGACCCAACTTGGGCAAGATTCGAGTGACGAAGGAAAGACTACCCGACTTTGCACGAGCTGTTACTAAGTTGGTCCGTCTACCGCCAGTTTTAGATACAATCGAAAAGGTCGAAGACTATGCCCAGGAACTTTACTTAAAGCTTAAGACTGCCATCAATGCAACAGGAACTCGACCCAGAGCAAACGGCGGTAAATCAGCCCCGTGGTGGACCCCGGCGTGCAAGGAAGCACGGGCTGAATATCGAGCGGCAGAATCACCCCTCCAACGTGCAGTGTATGCTAAAAAGCTCCGATCAGTCATCAGAGCTGCCAAAAAAGAACATCAAGCACAGCAGGTGGAAAGAATGAACACGCCGAACGATGTTTTTAAGCTGATGAGAATGGCTGGACCTAGACAGACAAACATCCCACCACCCCTCAATCACAACGGAGCTCTCATCTCTGATCCACTAGAGCGAGCCACAGTTCTCCGTGACTGTCTCCTGGCAAGACACCAAACATCGGACGACCTGCCGCCTTGCATCGCCACGAGTAACAACCGTATACCATGGAAGGACGACATCTCCGAGGAAGAAGTCCGAGCTTGTACTATCGGCTGTGGAAACACGGCTCCGGGAGCAGGCGGAGTCTCCGTACAGCTGCTAGTGGCCTGCTGGAAGACAATTGGACCCTGTATAGTCAAGCTCTTTAGAGCTTGCATACATCTCGGTACGCATCCGACTTGTTTCAAATTGGCCGAAGTAGTACTCGTACAGAAGCCTAAAAGGGACCCAACAACTGTCAAATGATGGAGACCAATTGCCCTTCTTTCTTGCCTTGGTAAAGTACTTGAAAGACTTCTGGCAAAACGGATGGCGCACTTAGCAGTGATTTGTGATGTAGTTGGTCGGCAACAATTCGGCGCTCTCTCGAGGCGCTCAGCAACAGACCTAGTCTCCTGTGTAGTACACGATGTCGAGGAGGCGCGCACACAAGGGTGGGTGGCCACTTTCGTCATCTTAGACGTACAAGGTGCGTTCGATGCAGTTCTTCATAACCGTCTAGTGAGAAGAATGCAAGAACAAGGATGGCCAGACTCAGTTCTAAAGTGGACAACTTCGTTCCTTGCACAACGAATGGTACAGGTCCGACACTCGGAAGGAGTCACGACAAAGCGACAGCTGGTTTGCGGGGTCCCATAGGGCTCGCCGATCTCGCCTCTTCTCTTTCTTCTATACATGGCAGAGCCAATGCGGAGTGGTACTCCTAATCTAAGGTTTAGCTACGCTGACGACATCGGCATTCTTGAATTTGGCCGCACCACTGCTGAGTCTGCTGGAGCTGCCCAGAAAGAAGTCGACCACCTGCTGGAGTCGGCTCAGAAAAATGCTGTCCAATTCGACACAGAAAAGTCAGAGGTAGTACAATTTCCATCACGGCATCGCGAGGCAGCAGTTGGCATCTACGTAAACGGCACTCTCATAGAAACAGCTGAACAAGTTCGCTGGCTTGGAGTTTACCTCAATCCGCGTCTTAACTTCAAACATCATGTGATGACGTGGTCCGGAAAAGCAATAAAAGTCGCACATCTTATGCGACGCTTCAATTCTACTTTTCGAGGGGCCGCACCAGGAGCGCTGATACGAGCAGTAAATAGTTGTATTGTTTCAATCGCGACTTTTGGAGCGGAAGTCTGGTGGCCCGGCCTCAAACGCCCAACAAGAGCAGGAATAGCCACGCCAGCTACCGCGAGACTTTGTACTATGATTGATAAGGCCAACATGATGGGTCTCCGATCTGCACTTCCGGTTCTGCGGACTACTCCGAATGTGGTCCTGCACAGGGAAGGAGGAATCCCTCCCGCAAACATTATTCTAGAGGGAAACCGACTACGATTTTCAGCCAGAATAAAAACCCTCAATGACCAGTACCCGCTGAGATCTCGTGCTGCGATGTGCCCAAACGTTGGGACTCGAAAGTATAAGGAAAAACCTCGAAGATTTGAACATATAGATAGACAAAGGACTCGTGCACAGCGTGCCTATTGTTGGAAATATAGCGCAATGTAATGGGCGCAATATTCATGGAACGAAAGTAGAAGTTGACTAAAAGAGTGTCATGTCCGGATTCCAGCTAAAAGTGTGGGAAGTGTGCGCTACAAGTACAAGTGTAAGCGACACAGAGCCTAAGCCACAGCATAAACGAGTGTGGCGCCATCTAGGCGCAGAAAACCCCCAATAACCTCCTTGCGCCCACGCCATGCAGCCGCTCATATGTCCAATAGGTAGCCTGAAGCGCTACCATATTACCTACTCCAACCTCTTAAATACACACGAGATCGTGTCGGGAATCGAGACGAAATGGAGGGCCCATACGTCCACAACACTCCGTGTCTCCATTTCCAGCACCTATCGACAACTTCCGGATGCAGAAGCTTCGATACCTCTGCCGCTGCCATCCTACTCTGCTAGATACATGACCAAGTCAGAAGGAAAAGAAGCAAGCAAACTTTGGATAGACAACGTGCCCGCATCGGAAATTTGCGCCTACTCAGACGGCTCTTCGGAGGGAAACGGACGTTCAGCTTGGGGTTTTGTTGTGAAGAGATATGGTAAAACTCTTCTCAAGGAGTATGGTATCCGACACGGAGGAGAGGTCTTGGACGCAGAAATCACAGGGGCACTGAAGGCTCTTGAGGCGGCGTTGAGACTTAAAGAAGCGCAACAGCAGCTGGGGGAGACGATCCGGCGAGTGAATGTTTTTCTGGATAGTCAACATGCTATAAAAGCACTTGAGACGGGTATCTCTCCAACCAGCCTCGAAGAGGTACGTCAGTTTCGCATACTCTCAGCGTCCGCTGCTGTGACGATTAAGTGGATCCCCGGTCACTCTGGAATACAAGGGAACGAAGAAGCAGACGCTACTGCGCGCCTCGGCTTACGAATGCTACCCAGTCCGGACAACCAACCAGAAACCATTTCGTTGGCATACCTTCGCCGTCTCATGAATAACCGGCTACAGGCTTTGCTCAACGATTGGTGGGATAAAGCGTGCCCTGTTCGGTATCGAAAGCTAGATCTGCTCACGAAACGGCGCAAGCCCCCTGAACTAGCCCTATCAAGGCATCTGCTACGCGAACTAATTGCGGCCCGTACGGGCCACGGCAATTTTGCGGCCTATCATCGCCGATTCAACAATGCAGACGCACCTAGTAAATGCGCGTGTGGGAAAGAGACTAGCCCAACCCACTTTATCCACTGTCGGCTCCACTCTTATGAAATACGTCGAATACGAGGACTAAAGTCCCACGACGACTCTATACATGAAATTCTAGGACCCAAGTGCCTCGAAGCACTCAAAAATTTTGCACAGAAAACCCGATGCAATGGGTGATCAGCTGCAGGCTGGACCTCTGCTCTCAGCGGGGTCCATATAAATTAGTCATGTAACATGACTCGATCGGAAGGGGAACAAGGCGAGAAGTTTTGCCTCCCAACCACAAGTGCTGATATTTAGTTGGAGCTCAAAGTTTTGGAGCCTGGAGTTATGTTGTGATTTCTATTTTGTATATGGCTGCATGTAATTTAACTAGCTACAAATTGAGTAGCGGTTCACGTGGTGGGAACAAGTTGGGCATGTCATAGATATGATCTTAGCTGTAAACCCCAGTCTTTGACCCTCAGGGGAAAACGGGTATATCCTAGGACTTAAAAATAGAAAACAAAACAAACAATATCAAAGAAAAGTTCAGAAAAGATGACTTAATTTACAAGAGGAGCACTCATGCCTCAGATTTCATTTGCAAGTACCACTGCAAAGTTATGGTGGCTTTTTCTTCACCCCAAGTTAACCCTCATCCGTGAACACCCACCCAGGGGAGCGTCTCAAAAAACCTGAGTTATCCAGACATGTCTCCATCATCTTTCAACTTTTCTCCACGCGAAATGTGATCTGAGGTGTCTCTTTTCCAAGTGGAGTAGGTGCCCAGGCTACTCAAACCATACCAGAGAACACCACCAGGAGGCGGACCACTACACCTTCCATCGTTGACTTTTATTTATATTGTCAGCCGCACTCACGTAACAGAAGACTTGGCGCACACAAAGCTCAATTCGTAAAACTCCTTGCCAAAATTCAAAATTCCACGCCTGTCGACATTGTATCCTTCCTTTGCATGATCTTGTAAACTTGTCCTGATCCCTCTCACGTCCGTCCCAAAGAGCTATCTCCAAAAATTGTGCTCCACGCTTTGCTTCCTCCGTCGGGTGTAAATATCGGCGTGGGCGTGTATTTTGTGACCGGCTGAGGCCAGAGAAAGTCGACGAGAGGTGTGGTCATTGAAACGAGGATGTACTAGGTCGTACTTGTAGACTTGATGAAGCTTAGTTGAGAATCGGACTCTTTGGGAGTGCAAGATTGACATGGTGTAGTAATTTGAATTTTTGCCTCGTGGGCCAACTTCTTTGATATTGCGAAATTTGACTGAACCTGGCTCTGGGAGAATATTGCCTATATACATCAATACTCTGTTACCCCTCAGCTCCAGTGCGATCTCATCGTGTGAGACCACAAGACACTAGCATTTTGTCTATGTGCCGTACATCCAAAATCTGACTAACCCGTGACAATGTAGATCTTTTCAGGATCCAGAAATTAGCCACCGTCATTGCCGCAGGAGCGCAGGAGGAATCCTGGGACAAGGCGCTTCACGTCGTCGATAAAGCCTTAGCCGAGCTTTTCCTCGAATCCCGGCCTCCTCTTATGTTCCCATCTTAGGCGTAATGAATCAGTTACTCGACTATTGACTTCTCTCCTCGATGGCCGGGTAAATCTTGACGGGCTCACAGTCATCATTTGCCCGGATGAGATGGAAATGGGGATAATCCGCCAGATAGAACACAAGACATGGCTAGCTCTAGATCATCCCGGCCTCCCTTAAACCCTTCCATACGATCTCAACCTTTGATATATGGAGTTTATCGATTTATATAATTTTTTAATTATTTTACGTCGTCCCAGCGAACAACAATAGACTAGAACGGACAAGTGCTGGTTAGATCAGTCTATATTGATCATCTAAAGTGCCAACGTGGTCAAAAGAGCCTGATTATTCAGTAATTGAGGCCCAGCCACTGCTCAATGCCCGAGAAAGTTGAGAGAATTTTGAAGGATTGACTGCCTCTGCCAATCTTCTAAGGGATAGCCTCCCAACCTTGATTGTTCTATTCCAACCACTTCCAAAGTTTCCAAGGTACCGTATCTCTCTCATCTTTCTATTGAAGTTCTGGAGATATCTGGAATGATAGAAGTGAGGGTTAACCTTCAAGGTTATACTGTATGCGTTGTAAGATATTGGAGATTCCAGGATCAGAGAGGTTTTAATATAATGAGCTTATTTTCCAAAGTATTAGACGTCAACTTAAGTCTAATTATCTGTAACGGCTAGTGAGCCGATAATTGTCCTGTATCACGTGATTTTAATCACGTGCCTCGGCAATTCTGTGAAAGGCGAAACTTCGCTCTAGTTTATTCTGAACATGACTAGAGGATTCTAGCAACTGGCATCGAGACTGTGAACTGGTATCAGGGAAACATAACAGAGGCTAGTATCAGACAGGAAGGAATATTCTAGATAGCCTAATAAGTGTATAAATAGTTGAGTTAGGACACACATATTGTGGTATAGAAAATAATAAACAACCTTCGTATATTTGATCGCCCCAGCATCTATACCTCGAACTGTGACATTATCTATGTTCTACTTTGCTTAGATGGAAAAATCGTGTTCTGACTATGTGATGGCATGACATTCCCACCACCGAGATCATTACCAACTGAGACCTCAACAAAGTTGGTAGCGATGGAAGATGAGTAGTCTTCGTCTACTCCGCCCTACGTGCAGTTCGGTCTGATATGTCTAGATTTCAACACTATCCTTGCAGGCCTTCATTTCTTCATTGGACACACATACTCAGCAACTCAAGGTTGATATACTCGGATGATTCCCTATCCATAGCATAGTTGGAAGAATTGTTTGGCGTATCGAAGGGGAGTGTGATATTCAGCTTGAACTAGTATTCACTTGATTGGCCTTGATTATTTTCTTCGTGGTTGGCGTAGTCGAGAAATCTCTAAAGGCCATGAGTTCCAACTATTCATATCCCAGCATCGCTCCTTCTAACAGGACTCTTAGTCAGGAAAAAAGTCGATTCGATCGCTGGAGGGGGACGACTGAATCTTGCCTCTGAGAGAATATTACGCTTTCAGGTTCGTAGAGGACACTGCGTACAGGTGTTCAGTCTTGCTCTCCCACACCATGGGTTGTCGCTTAGACAGACCTCACATAGCAGATAGAAGCCAGCATCTGATCAATCTCTGCTAAAAGTTGAAATTGTACATGCAGAACTCGGAGAGCTTCATGCGAGTGTCACGTGAATCGTGAATATGAGAGAGCAAACACAAGAATAAATAATGAATTATATTTTGGCATGAGTCAATCAAAGCACTTCAATAGGGGGACGAAACTCAATAGCTGTCAGTGGTGTCCCTCACTTACCTCTGGCTCTTACTGTAGAGTCTACTGAGCCGAGATTGAGTAACACCTTTTCAACTTTGAGCTGAGTTATCTCCCCCTCCGCCAAAGATGCCCTTCCGATAATACATAAGACGATCAAGACGAAGATAATGATGCTAGGAAGGAGGAAAGTTGTTGCGGTACCAAACGCTGCAACGGTAGTAAGAACAGCTGTCGGAATGTTAGCTTTGTAGTTATATTTATTGGGCCATGTTACTGGCGTTGGCACTTAGTTTTTGCGATATGATTAGTCAGCACATCTCCGAGAGTGTTTATTGTACTACTTGAGTCTATGATTATCTAGCACAATAGGCTCCTCTCTGACCCAGGCCACACCTTGTACAGTGCTCCTTGCCTCTCATGTTTCTTAAAAGTTTATTGGCATATTGGATGTCTCCGAGACAAGTAGTTTGTAAAATGAGAGAGAGGAGAGAGATAGAGACACACACAATTTGTACTAACGATCAAGTCCATTACTGTGGTACAGAAGTGATCACTCTTATTTTTACCAACAAGAGCTCTCGTCATATCACAATATGTGCTACCTACCGGCGGGCGAGCAAAAAGCCTACGAAAGCAAAGTAAAAGACCCTTCCGCCCTCAAGAAAAGCAGATTTCGACTCGTCTACTTTATCGTCCCTACTAATCATAAATTCCGAATCTACTAGCCAGGAGGGCATCTGAAATACATGAGTTACTGGACGACCTCACGTTCGAAACGACTTTTGGATGCTAGGCTAGGCTCCTTCACAATAGTCACTCTCGACCAAGACTTTTCTGACATTCTTTCACGACCTTCGGTTTTTCCTGCGGCATGAATCAGGGAAAGAGTATGGAAGAGGCTAGGAAGGTCGAGAGACGCTCTTAGGGATACGCAGGTCTGCTGCGCCCGGCACCCAGTGTTTTTTGAGACTTTTCCCCGGAGCTACGCCCCCGCAAACGGCCATCGTTTCGTTGGCTGGAGAGGGGAGATAGTGGCGGGATAAAGGCTGCTCTTAATCTGTACTCGAATGAAGACCTGTGGGGGTATTACTGCTGGAAAGAAGTCGTGAAGGAGGCATAGGAGTGAGTACACTACCCGTATTCTTACCTTTGTGCTGGTTCCAGTCTTTTGCAGGCAAAAGTATGCTCACAATACAAGGATCTCAATCACACGACAGCCCTTTTACTCTACATACGGGTCTTAAGGTTCAAATTAGCTACATCAATCCAAGACTCGGTACAACTTCCAATCATCATAAAAATCACTTTACCCGTTAGATCGCATCTACCACACTATCTCAATTACCGCAGAATCAAGTAGCAATATGACTGCGTACAACCAACCGTCGTCCTGGGCGTCTACCGACCCGGCCGATCACCTAAACCCGAACCCTCTTGGGATTGCAGCCGCAGTGGAGCAATAAGAACGTGAACTAAAGCAACGAATGAGCCTAGCTCATGAGTTCCTGTAAAAAATCGACGCTTGAGCGAGGTACGAGATGGGAACAGAAGGTGCGACCTTCGTCGCGCCTTTGATCGAAAAGATCTCGCAAATTGTGACAGCTTTTACGATAGGTAATGTCGATGGCACAAACCCTCAGTGCAAGATCTCATTGCCAAAATTAATTCAGATAACAACCTCTGTATCTAGGATAACGAAAGCAAGGGAGGAAACTCATCATGAACTGCCCGCAAATCCATGGCAGTGTGTTTACTCCAGTGCCACAGTAGCCTAGAAAGCAGCAAAGCTCCCGGATCCACCTGCCATTCCAACGGCACGAAGGCCTACTGCACCAGCAAATTCTGACACATAATACCCTCCAAAAGAAGATAAGCGGCTTTTCGTCCGGTTGGGGCAAGAACATAGCTGGCGTAGATTCCCACCAGTCACAAGAAAGAAGCTGGTTACCGAGAGAGCCAGAGTTGCTGCATCAGCTATTATTTCAATAACCCAAGTTCGATCGGGCCTAGCAGTAGAGTGCGCATCGGACGGACTCCGAAAATCAATACTGGGAGTTTCAGGCCCATTCCAGCAAGAAAACATCTACATTTAAGAAGCAAAGGAGTAGAATTCAGTTACAGTGCCGCGTGCACCACCGCTTATCAAAACACTCGAAGGAAGCATTTCAATTAAGAAGGAAATGGTGACAATAGAAAGCCAAGTTCTGTGTGGGGTCACACCGGTACAGGTGCGACCGAACCAAGTTAATATTGGACAATATTCTAAAAGTTGGATCATTCACTTTAAACGGAAACTAGCAAACCTCAGGTTAGACTCCGACAAGAGCGAACCGGCAATTCCATTCATACGCCGACATCCTACTGAACAATGTCAGAGATGCTGGGGTTTTCATAGCACATGGTCGTGTACCAAAGACCAAAGGTTTGGACGATGCACTGGAGTGCACGAAACGATAGAATGTCAGATTAGGGTACCTAAATGTGGAAATTGCGTAGGACCTCACGAATCGACTAGCCTGTACTACATGGCCAGACCTAGGCGCTAGAACGGGATACTCTAGCTCCGCACATCAGCGGAACTAAAGATAATTCGAGAACGCGGACATCGAGACTTTAGAGCTGCGCTAGCGAAGTCGGAAAAGAATGGTAAGGCCCCACAGTTCATCAGTTGTAAAGGTGAGAGTTTACGGAGGTTTATTGGTAGAAGGTTTAGGGTGATTATCTATGAATCAATATGAACTGCTGATTATTTGGTATTCAAGGCTTTGAAGACCTAGGAGGTAGAAAACGCTACTTATGTACACATCTGAGGTAGCTGGACTCTCGCCTTATTTTCCCAAAGTAGTATCACGGAATATTCTAGTCTCCTCCATCTGGTAGTATAATCTAGAAACACTTTCCATATTGTGCTCCATTGTTCCTCTAATCATCATGGAACCACCTGGAAGGTTCTTCCTTCACTCTCAGTGATCATTACCCTTACGCATCGTAATCCTGGCCATCACCAGCATAACATCAGTAACCAGGACGGAACGAAGCAAAATTAATGAGATGTACAACTACAACTGATAACCAAAGCGAATAACAAATCGCCATTTTATTTAACCAAGTGAACGCGGAAAAGGGTGGAGAGAATGCGGATGTCGCGCAGCAGCAAGCACGGCAGGCTGGAGCACACATAATCATGGTACAGGAACCATGGATAATGTAGAAGAGTGGAGAGCCTATAACCAAAAGTCATCCGGGATTCAACAGTTATAAGCCGATGGGTGCAGCTAGAACTCGCCCTTGGGCAATCGGCTTCGTCCGTAAAGGTTTAATAGCCACGCAAATATACCCCTCTCCCCAGAGTCAAACCAGCGACTACTACTTCTTGCAAGTTTGTGGTGTGATGTTTGTCGATGTATATCGTGCACCAGGATTGAACGAGACCCTGGAGCCCCTACTTCGATGGAGCTCTTCAGGTCCTGCAGTAGTACGAGACTTCAACACAGTGTCAAGGCATTGACAACCTCGGGCTACTTGCCAGTATGGTAACGGTGATTCAATAAAGAAGTGGGCAACAGCTCAGGATAAGCATCTTCTTAACTCTATTGACGCGCCCATGCATAGGTACGGAAATGTACTGGACCTAGCATGGAGTAATGCCAAAGCGGAGGCATCGATATCACGCGAGGTTAACTGCACTTCAGGCCATATGACTATCGTTGGGTCCGCTGAAGCGAGACAAAAGCCCGATATGTCTAGAACAAGCCAGGAACTGCCGTCACGCAATCAAGAACTAGCCAAATTTTCCCAGTATGATAAAGCCTGGGTCGTGCTAGACCCTCTGGACAGCGTAAACGTCATTTAAAGCCGGATATCAAGTCTGATGGAGACCTTGGTTGACGCACGCAAGGCAGTAGGATGCAAATCTGCAAGAGCACGCGGAAGGACAGCCCCGCGGCGGAATGAGGATTGTAAACTGAAGCACCATGAGTACTAAGAGTCCAGAAGCTACACAGAGAGCTTTGTATAGGCTCTGAAGAGGTTTAAGCATGCAGTAAGAGCGGCAAAAAAGGGCCACTGGAAAAAACAAGTTAAGGATGCCACGACGGATGCTCAAGTCTTCAAAGTGATGTAGTGGGCTAAACCCAAGATTGGCCGAGACTCTCCCCCACAGAAAATCGCGGACATCTGACCCAGTCGAACGAGCTAATACTCTTCGAGACTCTCCACTAAATTGATTTGATGCCTCCCGCGATCTCCCCATATTGGAAGCCAGGCAGACGGAGTCCATTCCGTGGAATGCAATACTTTTACTAAAAGACGTAACGACAAGCACCCTTGGCACTAGTAATAAGTCCCCAAGCTCAGAAAGGATAACAGTCCGACTGCTCAGAGCATGCTGGCCAGCCATTGTTCAGCAGGTAAAGAACATCTTTCAAGCGTGTCTGGAGCACGGACATTTCCCCACTACATTTCGTGAAGCAGAAGTCATCATGCTTCCAAAACCAGGACGGGACTTAGCAACATCTAGAGAATAGCAGCCGATCTCCATTCTCTCGTGCCTGTGAAAAGACTAGAACGAATAGTAGCGAAGTGAATGGCTTAGCTAGCAATGAAACACCGCATCGTACCCCAGCAGCTCCCCGGCGCACTCCTGGGCCGCCAGCTCTTGACCTTGTCTCATGTGTCATACACAGTGCAGGACGGCAATACGGAATTGTTGTAATTAAGGGAGTAACATGACTGCATTACAATAAACTGTTCACATTAGAATAATGTGCACATGCGCCATGGGATATGGGATATGACTGACCTAGATCATCACTCATTGGTATGACATAGTATTTCCCAATAGATTCCTAATGGTATCTATTGGCGTTAGGATCTCTCACATACTTCCTTTCTCGGTTAGACAAGGACATATTTTGGAACATCTACTAGTGTGCAGAGCCCCCTTATTCATGTATATAGAGGAAGGTCCTGTCACGTAGATAACTTAAGCAATTCATACAATAGGAAATTCAAATAATCTCCATATTATTTACACACTTAAGAATACTAGGGAATATCCTCAGGATAGTCCATTGGTCCAAGTCCTAAGAGTATAACTCACGAACTTTACTTCTCTTAAAGCCATAGCTACCTCCTTCCATACCTTCATCCTAACGGTACGTCATTCCAGCTCAGAATAGCCGTTCAATAGGAATAACAAGGTCACTGCAATGGTCACTTAAGACGTGCAGAGCGCATTTGTTACGGTCCTCCACAAACGGCTATTACACCGAATGCGGAATCAGGGCTGGCCCAGGTCACTCTGCCAATGGGTTGAGTCATTTTTGGCCCGACGAAGGGTACGTGTTTGTCACCAGGACAGACTAACCCGAGATAAAGCTGTAGAGTGTGGAGACCTGCAAGGCTCACCGTTATTACCACTTCTATCCCATCTATATATAGCTATTCTAGTAAGAGATGGTAACAAGGGCAAAAAGTTTAGGTATGTCGACGATATCTCAATTCTCAGCATAGGAAGCACAGCAGCCGAAGCGGTGGAAAATACTCAAGCAGAGGTA
The DNA here is from genome assembly GCA_905067625.1 of Blumeria graminis f. sp. triticale. Classification (NCBI taxonomy): domain Eukaryota; kingdom Fungi; phylum Ascomycota; class Leotiomycetes; order Helotiales; family Erysiphaceae; genus Blumeria; species Blumeria graminis. Next base: position 7,091,032 of record LR898475.1, on the reverse strand, counting down.
GGGAAGCTTTCGCAGCTTTCAAACGAGCATGAATTGGCTTCGACTTGGCTAGGTTTGACTTATTGGTAGTTAGAGGAGGACCCAAGAAAATATTGGACACTGTAGGCCTATTCTTCTAGATTCAAGGCCAGGGGATAATTCCTTCTCCGCATATAGGATGGCTTTGGGTTTGGATAGACTCTCAACTCAAATTCAAGCAGCATGTGCAAGAGTGGTGTGGAAAAGCCCAACACTTGACAAATTTCATACGCCGAATAAATACCGTGAAACAGGGTGTAGATGTGTTGTAGTGTGTGGTCTATAGGGATTACATTAGATTAGAGTAGCAACTGTGTTGGGTAATATTCAGTGCAGACACCTCAATCATGTACTTGGGAAAATTCTTCTCCTCACTAGATCAATATAGTCTCCAATACACAATAATCAGACCACAAAGTTATCACATCCTGAGCATAATGCTAAATAGGAGCTTCAGCCCATTGAATACCGTCAGCTTATAATCACAACAAGATCCCGGACCGATGATCAAGGCAGTGCAGGTGTTTATTAGAAGTATGGCGCTGTACGGAGCTGAAGCATGGTAGCCAAGGCTGACCCAGATTACCACCCAGCGAGAAAGTAGGCACAGGGGCCGGTTGGCATTTTGATCTCCTGGACAACACAATTATCAAAGCAATCCGCATGGCACTAACAACATGGCAAACCACCCCAAACAGAATTCTACATAGGGATTCAGGCATCTCTCCGGCAGCAATCATGCTCCAGCAAAGGCAATTGAAGGCCGCGGCGTGAATTCAGCGAATGGATATCTGTCACCCTCCCGTAACTAGATCTCAAGAGGGACCAAAGAAACTATAACCCGACTAGGACTGCGTACAGGCCAGAGATGCCGGGCGCTCATGAACCCAGCGCGACACCTTACACGATCGCAGAATGGCATGCAAAAATTGCCGCTTGCTGTGAAGTCTGGTATACTATTCTACCGAAAAATGGGAAAAAGTTGCCGATTAGTGACACTAGACAAGCAGTCTGCAGCTTCTCAGACTAAAAATTGGATGGAGCACTTGCCAATAGACACTGTATGTGTGTACCAAGATGGCTCGTCTTGCGACTTGACAATATCTGCATGGGTTATACCCTTTTAAGGGGAGCACAAATGATAGGGAGTGGTTCAGGACCTTTGCTTGGTGCAGAGGCTTACGACATAGATAGCCCAAACCACCAGTCAGTCGAAATTCGGTGGATACCAGCCCACTCAGGTATCGAGGGGAATGAGAAGGCATACAGGCTTGCTAAAGCGGCCTTTAAGAGTCTCCTTGGCGAGTAGATAAATGCGACACTTCCCACGGATCCTAATCCCAGAATAAAATTCACGTATGCATCATTGAACAGATTTGTAAGGGAGCGCATGATCTAGCCGGTGGCACTATTGTGGCAAGAAAATGTACCCAAGTAATACGCAGATATGGATCTCAAGATGACTCGGAAGCGGCCTCTAGAGCTTGCTTTACCAAGATGGGCTTATCACAAGCTGATTGCAGCGAGGACTGGACATGGCGATTTTGCGAAATACCATAAAAGATTCAAACACGAAAAAATTGAAATCAAGTGTGAATGTGGACGAGAAAGATGCCCGTGGTACTTCGCAGAATGCTGACCAGCTGTACGGCGTTGGAGAAGTACAAAGAAGGAACCTCCCAAGGACAAGCAAGATTTTGGGGGCTACAGCATGGGGGAAATTCCTCGAATTCATCACTGTAACGAAATGTTATAGTGGTGAAATCTTAGACCGGTTTGCATAGGCCTTCCTAATTACATCGGCCTTAATGCTTATTAAAATGCCGGGAAAATAGGACACGGCGCAGGGCGCTTACATTCAGTCATACTGTATTACTTTTCCTTATCTTTCTATCATTAGGGTTCTCATGGCGCATAAAGCCATACACGTAGGTAGTAGTGAGTCGGTCGAGATCACATACCCGTATCACGACTGATGGGTGTAGGGCGTATGCCTGATACGAATAGCATTCAAATCAAATCCGAGACTCGGTAAGTTTAAACCGGTGAGAGCCGGCAAAGACGAATTTTTCACCTTCCAGTGGTGCCGGTATAATCGATCAGTATGCTCTGCATATCTGGGATAGCCAAGAAGAATTGCATCCGAATCGAAGTCGAAAGGAACCTCAAGCACATCTCCATTTGACGACTTCTCGACAATACCTCTCTTACCATTCTAATCTGAGTCCTCAACCTCTCTCTAACCATGCATTATCCCGCCTCGACGACCAATAAAGAAGTTGCTCCAATTACATACAGAAGCTTGCTCCATTAATTTCCAGCCATCTCTCACTACATATTTACGACGCTATTAAAACCCGCAAGGAGGACATCAAGTCGAAAAATAAAAAGCCTGGGTCATGGCTTATGGGGGACTGTAGCTCTAATGGGACAAACAACTTGAGGAAGAACAGGCGGCTGAGATGTGGAGCGAGAGAGGAAAGAGGTCTCTGAAGAGTATGTTGGGACCGATATTTTCGAGGGGTTTTGAACTCTGGATTTTTTGTGATCGCCAAGACCAAGATTTCGGGCAATTAGCCAGGAGGGCTTCTTCTGTCGATGAGTCAACGGAACTTTCCAGCGCCCTGGACGGCGCAAAAGAAGCTAGGCTAAGCTACTATACAGTAAACACGCTCTGTCAAGACTTTTCTGACATTTCAGCACAACCTTCGGGAAGGAGTGGAAGGAGGCTAGAAAGGCTGAGTGTGAATTTTCCGAGGTACCCACAAGTCTGCAGCGCCCAGCTGGCCGGCCTCTTCGAACGCTCCAGAAGGGGTACTATGTCTTCGGATTTAGTCCTAATTTCGGGTTTAGGAGAGCTCCGCACCTAATGGTTTTTTGCGATTTTTCCCGGCTGCCATACACCCGCAAATGGCCATCGTTTCGTTGGCTGGAGAGGGGAGATAATGAAGGGCTAAGGACTCCTCTAAGTGTATGATGGAATGAGGACTTGTGGGGGGCGGTACTGTTTGAGGGGAGTTGTATGGGAAGCATAGGAGGGGATATACTACTGGTATAGGTATACTTGGCCTGCAGGCAGAGAGGACTTGCATGTCCTACATAGTCATAGACTCAGACAGGACAATAAAATGAATTAATAATAAATAATCGGTGAGAACTCGGAATAATTGACGCTATCAAGTAGGCCACTTTGTTGACACACACACCTGATTACAAAACCTGTACTTGGTATTACTTTGGTAGTTACTCGAATGAATGCGCTCTACAACCTCAATGACTGAGGGCTTATTATTTCCTTAATAAAACCCATGATACCGTGGCAATAAGAATTGCATTTTTCCAAGGGATTCTGTATCGCGCACTCAGCTATTAAACGAAAAAATACTCCACTGAGGTAAGAGCCCAAGGTTGCTGGGAGTAAAAATATGTATGCCGTGGACTTGAGCTGGGTACGCCCCGCGATGGCCCAAGAAAAATTGGCTACGGGATTTTTGCCGTCATCATAATCAGATTAGGATGGCCTTTTCGTACTGAAATCGCCGGTTATGTTCTCTCAATTCGGCATGCCCAGCTTCCTATATCTAGACGGTGAGTGTATATTTATTGTGCTAATTGAATTATTAACCATCTAGCACAACAATCTCATCTCCGATCCAGGCCACACCTTGTCCAGTGCTCCTATCCTCTTTACGACAACAGATTTCTGATGTAACACCCACAGTGTGTTGCCATTTGTCCAAGCACTCAGCCGTAGAGTTTCGCCACTCTTCCACAGAACCTTCTGCGCCAAAAGTAAAAAATCATGAAGGATTTAATGTAAACCATGGCGCAGCAAAAATATCAAAATGCTTATAGCCTCAGCTGGGCGAAGCCCAGACAACGGAGCCATACGAGGTACACATGTCCATCTGTATCTCCCTTTCTTTAGCATGATTGACCAACTTGATCCAATCCACCATCACCGTATCGTGTGCTGGGTGCGCTTCTGGGACTCATCGGATGGCTTTTCTTCCATTATCAAGGGTTGGTGATGAGTGGAGCTTTGACCCTGAAATCTGGTCTGATCGTGGTTAGCTTCATGATAATAGTGATAGGAGGATATGTTTAGAGATGAAGACGATAAAGATGGCGAAAGCGATTGGGAGTCCTCATCGAAGTGAGGACAAAGGTGTTATGTAATCCCGGCTCTGACGACTCTACGGTGAGAGATGGAGGTTCGTTGGGGATATCACTGATAGATCTTGAGTTTTCATCCCTCATGAAGCGGTTTTAATGAACAGCTCTTCACTCGGTGAAATTAGACACAAGCCTAACCGCTCAAGCTTTTCTACAAACCTCTTGCTTCAATAGTATTCATGTTCAGAAATCGTTACTCCTTTTTAACGCAGTTATGTTAATAGCATGAATGGAAGCTTTAAAGAATTGGTACCTGTCAATTTAAGACTATGCTGGACACGTGGGTTCTTTCTGCCTACGGGCCAAGGATATTCATACATCCTTTGCCACTCTCTTCGAGAAGTGCTCCTCGCGGGTCTTCATTCAATCATGCACCCAGTGGTGTCCTTTTTCCTTTGTAATCTCACCTGCTACTACTACTACTAGTGAAACAATGGGTACCTGTGGGTATGTGACAACCGGGATAACTTGAAAAAGCTACTGGGTGAGGAGCTCCCTAAACTCCGACATCAGGACTGGATCCGAAGTTATCGACTTTAAACTTGTTGTCGACTTTGTATGTGAACGTCTGTTATCACAGACATTGGAAATAATTCATGAGATTGCTTAATGAGAGGCTAGTATTGATTCCGATATAATATTGTAGAAGACTTGTCCCAACTATCAGAGGGCTACAACCTCTTTATCTATCTACAGGTAAATTCCCCATATTCTAACCACGCTAGCCATACAGGAACTAGCATATAAAACTTGATTCGTATCATCAGTTTGGGTTTGAGGTTTACCGTGCATATGCTACTAAGTCGCATGTCTGACTACTATGCGACACTCTCAGGTATCGATCTAACAACCCACACCAAAACTCAAACTACTCATAACCCTGATGATGACCCTATGAGTAATTGTAACAGTAGCCTGCAACATGGCACAATTAGGACTTAAGATTGTCATAGCTAGATAGCTGAATACAATATGAATTAAAAAAAAAGCAAAATTAGGCTAGACATCGTTGACTAGGACCTAATCCGAACACGAAGGCATAGCTACCCTTCTGAAGCCTTACAAGAGACTAGTGAGTGGAGCGCTGAAGACTTGAATGTACCCGAGAGAAACATCCGCTATCTTCCTAGCCTCCTTTCACCATCTTTCATCGTTTATGCTTCGAGAAAAATCAGAGGCTGTATTGAAATTCCAGAAAAGTCTTGATAGAGAGTTTGTTCAGTAGAGTAGACCAGGTCAGATTCTCGGTGTAGTCTTGGATAGTGAAGAGTGTCATGGAATTTTTAGCAATAGAGGCTCTCCTGGCTAGTGTTGGGCTTAATCTCAGTTGCACTGGCTCCTCAACGAAAGATGGCGGTTTGTAGGAGATATAACTGACAATTTTTGAAACGTTATCCTATGATATCGGTCCCTTGGCTCAAGTTATCATTGACTATATTCAGCTCCAGGGCGCAATCAATAAATTGATCGTATGTGGGCCAGATTAGTGTAGATTCCTGCGCTTACAGGCGAGAAAAGTGATTCATGAGATTGTTCGATGAGAGACTAGATATATTTCGACAGTAACGAGTAGAAGAAGTATTCCAAAACTTTTAAACTTAGGATTTCTCACTTTACAGATCCATTTCCATTTTCTACTTTCTCTTGCCATGTCGGATCCAGCATGCAAAATTTGATTCATAACAACGTTTTAGGACTGGAACTGTAGTTACTCAAAAGCTGCATTCTTCTAGCCGGCATAGTAATCGACAGCCTTAGAAATACTCTACCTTGTGATGTTTCTGCATAGTATGCAACACCCTCAGGACCTAATCAGAGCACCAACGCCAAACGAAATTACTCACAACCATGAACACGTTCCCATGAATTGGCAGAATAGCAGCCTACAACGTAATACTGTTGACTAGTATCTAATCCAAGCAAATCATCTTACACCATAGCAGCTCGGCGCCCTCTTTCAGTGTAGTTTTAGGAGATGCACGTCTAGGCATGTCCAATGAGGCCCGATTTGGGAGCTTTATCTGGATTTGTATCTGTTTTGGCAAAGCCGAGGGCCGAGTTCCACGCATCGGCCGTGGAACTATCCTTCGTGCCCAGCCCAGCAATCTTAATTAAGCCGGCAGCCGTGGCGTCTTTAGCGACCTGATTGGCCCCGCAGATACTTGTAACTTGGCTCGAGATGCGCTTTGCGATAACGTTAGGATCCAAATCCTCCACTTGACCCGCGTTGATCTTTGGGTCGATGGCTTGGAATGTAAATTCAGTCTCCTTGCGTCCATTGAGACCAGCTTCAAACTTCATGGTCGGCACGCATGTACCAAACTGCGCGTCCTTGATGGTAGAGGGTACGAAGCCTCCAAATGTTCCAGCAATAGGATCATCAACAGCTCCTACCCCTTTACTGACAGCGGTCTTGGGAGTGGTTGGAAAAAAAGGTTGTGACTTTCTGGAAGATGAAGTTCTAGTTCTTGACTTTCTCCTGCGCCTAACTAACGTGGCGCCGGGTATTGGCGTGGTTATGATGAGGTCGTTTGGATTTCCTTGCATCGTCGTAGTTTCGGCTGAGCCATCGGAAAGTGGAGAAGCACTGACTAATACGCCGTCGGCTCGAACCACCTGGAAGTTGAAGAATCCTTGGGTTATGACCACATCAGCTACGCTTTTACCCTCAGCGTCGAAGGGGATTTGAACTGAGAGAGCTGCATTTGCATTTTCTATTTCTTGGCCGGCAATGGTTGGGTCAACCAGAGGAACGATTCCGCGGAGAGACGGAGTCCCTGGTAGAGCTACATCCCCACACAGGGACGGACCACCGGCTTCTAAAGGCTGACAGTGACACTCAAGTTAGACTACAAGTAACCCAAAATCATTGCAAATCTTTCGGTGAGGGTTACCACTCACATCAAAATCCTGCTCGGCAGCTACAAGGCCTCGCGCTGCGGCGATGGACCGCTCATTTTCTCCGAGTACGACCACAATTTTGTCGGCTAGTCGGAGTTCTATGGATTGTCAGCATTTTTTCATCGTTATTGTGGAATTACAAACTGTCACATGGATTGGCGGCAAGAAGGAGGGTCTGGGAGCATTCCGCCCCGAGATTTGCCGCATCTCCAGGCAGTCCCAGGTCACCCAACTCGATAATTTTTTGAATAGCTTCGCTTTCCTGCGCTTGGTTGAAGCGTGCCTCGATGATAGCAGCTAGCATTGAGAAAAAAATAACGCCATAAAACATTACGCAAATAAAAAGTAAAAACGGTAGAGAGTGTGTATTCGTGTGTGAACTTTTGAGCAGATACAAAACGAATGTTATAGAGGACACAGTCCTGGAATGAGCGTCTTGGAGTTGGACTTGCAAGTTTGGAAAAAGCGACGAAGAAAAAGGCAATTCGATTCCTATTCATCCTGAATGAACCATCAAGTTTCCTTTATATTCATAATCAGTAATAATAGTAAGGACATCGGAAAATAACGGCATGTAAGCTCTTGACTAGAACACTTTGGTAACTCCCGCTTCACGCCTCTAGCAGTGCGATGGTTACGTGTTTTAGCATGAAACAGGAATTAGGAGGCACAAAGACGCAACAGTTGTCCGCGATATATCCTACAAACCGCCATCTTTCGTTGAGGAGCCAGTGCAACTGAGATTAAGTCCAACACTAGCCAGGAGAGCCTCTATTGCTAAAACTTCCATGACACTCTTCACTATCCAAGACTACACCGAGAATCTGACCTGGTCTACTCTACTGAACAAACTCTCTATCAAGACTTTTCTGGAATTTCAATACGGCCTCTGGTTTGTCTCGAAGCATAAATGATGAAAGATGACGAAATGAGGCTAAGAAGGTAGCGGATACTTCTCTAGAGTACATTCAAGTCTTCAGCGCCCCACTCACCAGCCTCTCGGAAGGCTTCAGAAGGGTAGCTATGCCTTCGGATCCAGTTCTGATGTCGGTGTTTATGGAGCTCCTCACCCAGTAGCTTTTTTAAGTTATCCCGGCTGTCACACACCCACAGGTACTGTTGGTATGACAAAGGTCATACACTACAAGCCAATAGGTTCACTTGAAGTTATGAGAGTACTGCAGTACGTAATGAGAACAATTGTTCGATTGGGTTCGATTGATTATGTATATCTCTCCCCTAAACTATAGCCACGAAGTTGGTATCTATCCTCGGATAATAGTTTACCCGATATAAAAGAATTACAAAGAGAACTGTTATACATCATGCAGGGACCACCAACTCCAAACCCAAGATAGACTCAACCGAATTAATCGTTCCGACAGGTACCCACTATTTCACTAGTAGTAATAATAGCAGGAGAGATCACAAAGGAAAAAGGACACCATCAGGTGCATGATCGAATGAAGACTCATGAAGAGAGCCTATCGAAAAGAGTCGCCGAGGAGGTACTGCAGGAAAAACTACTCAAGGCAATGGTATTCTTGGCCCATAGATAGAATAGGCTATAACACGACTGTGATAGCAGAAGCATCAGATGAAACTACCTTAACACGCCGAACCATAATCAGTTGGTTTTGTACTGGGTCAGATTGAGTCATGGGCTAGGCTTTTCTCTCTCAGAGCTCAAGCTTGTTTTGAATCAAGTCATTCAAACCTTTTGAGCAGATTAGTCGTTGTTTATTACAGGGATTCAACGTCGGTATAGATTTCAAACACTGTGTAACTACTAGATAAGCTTAGCGTCTTTTCGTCTAAAGATATTCGATGTTTAGTAATAAACTACTCTAGTAACAGCACATATACACATGTGTATACCTCAATACGTTAGGCTACTGGCATCCTACGTAATCTTAATAGAGCCTGAGCGCGATTGAGGCCGTACTAGTTCAGATTAACTGCCAATAATTACATAGGCTCGTCTGATCCGACTTCCTCCAAGTGTTGAATGATGCCAAGTCCGACCTTCCAGAGATACCGACATATACACGCCGAAGCGCAGATTCCTGCTTAGCTACGACTACCATGCACTTCATTACTTGAAACCTTTCCAACCTTTCATATTTCACTTATTCGGTCCGAGCTTTGCCTCGTATCAGCAGCTCTTTGTGTCATCTAGGATCGTTCGTTGTAGACCTAATTCAGCTACCCGCCAAAGGCTCTCCTATTTTGTTTCCCTAATTATCCTCCATTGTAGCATCTCCTTCACAATTCCATTAATTTCTTTATATGAGCCTGAAAGCTTTCCAGTCTCAGGTCTTGCACTAGTGCTATCACGCCCTATGGCTTTGGAGCCCAATTTTGAATAAGAGCTTGGGACGAATATAGGCGCCCGGGCCTTCGTTGAAATCCCGACTTGATATTTTTGTAAAGTTTCCTGCCTTTTTTATCAGTGGCGATTTGTAATGGGATGAGGTTGAGTTGCCTTCAGCCGGGGTAAAGTTACGTTTATAACCAAGACCTCGACTGCACTTGCACAGCGCCCGGCTGTCACAGAGGGTTGGACATCTTCTTGTATCTTAGATCTTGATCTTTATGGTACTTTAATAGGCGGAAAGGATCTCACGATGAGTTCAGCTGAGAATATTCTTCTGCGACAAATAGAAATGACGAGGAATATGGGTTGTTAAAATAACATGAAACAGGTTTAATACTGTCTGCAGTTGTATTTAGGATTTAGATGATTAATTTCGTTCGGTTGTGAAGTCGTGATATCACCGTGGGTCAGTCTCCTACCAAAAACGTGCTTATGACACTTCTCTCCATAGTCATCTCGTGGATCACTTTCGATTTCATCATTTTTCGTGACTGAATTTCGGCTGTGGTAATATTCCGTCCCTAGCTTTGGAGAGAAGATCACGAATAAATTTTTAGCATTTGTACTCTCATAATGAAGAGTAGGTTTTCAGAACTAACAAATCTTTAGTCAGTGCACTAGTCTTGAGCCAGCTACCACAAGTTATAGCTTAGGTGTCCTCATCAAGAGTTTCCTCTTTTTATCAGGATCATTCTTAGTAATCGCAGTCCACAATTGGCAGGCGACACTATAAGCACCGCCGTGGTTGGATGGTGCGGTGGTAAATCGTCTTGGCGGGTCTACCACGTAAGGCCTAGATAGCTTGGACACATATCCCACTCGAGACAGTAGATCTCTGGTTGAAATCCGGCAAAATACAACCCCAATACTCGCGGCGCTAGTCTACATGGATGACGAAGGCATGCTTGAATAATCAAAGGTTTTGAAACGTCCCTTTGGTGGTTACTCATAGCGGAGGGTCAACTATTTGTGTGAAAAAACCAAACGTCATAGTAATGTTTGCAAATGAAATCCAGAGTATGAGTGTCTCTAAAGTCAAAAGAGTCTTCCAATATGTATACATAGTACCGGTCATGTGTCATAGCTCTATAGCTGAATACACATTAAATTATTAAAAAAAATGTCCACAATTGGCCAGGGTGTCGAATCAGCGACGAGGCTACCAAGCGGGTATCGACGTCAAATTAAATAAAACTTTGGTTATATGGTGCAGTGGTACATCATCTGAGCCAGTGCTCCAAGAAGAGTTGACACAGCTTGGACACCTATCCCATTTAAGACGAGATATTTGATTCGAATCTGGCGAAACAGAACCACATTTCCCACGGTGCTGGTGAATATGTATGGCGAAGGCATGATTGGATAATCAAATGTTATGAAACGTCCCTTTGGTGAGTACTTATGAAGGAGGGTTGACTGTTTGTGTAAGCAAACATAAAACATAAAATACGTACCGTTAGCAAAATGTTGCGAGTTTTAATACAATTCAGTAAATAAAGTTTTAATTAGGTAGCTAGCGCATCTGAGAAGCTCCAACTAATACAAGGACATGAAGATAGATCTACAGCAATGGCCTCGTCCCTTGTTTTCTGCACTGCAGCCCATAACCCTGCATTACCATGGTTCTTGGAAGTATAGTCCTCGCCATGCGAAAAAGATTTACCTTTTTACGGAGCAGTTGGCCCAGGGCTATTTTCCTCGTATGTTTATTATCTTCTAGAGTCGTTGAGCACACATGAGAATGTAGATCTCCTCTATTCATAGGCAAGGAAAATCTCTTCCTAAAACAATGCACTCTTTCTAGTGCCTTTTTAATTACTTCGAACAAACGATCCTACCCTCAAAAGTCATCGTTTGAGTTGTTACCCAGGTAGGCTGTCATTTCGTACATATTTCCACATTATAACCAACTAAATAATGACTGTCTGCGGATGCGTAGCTTCAGGAAAAAATATCAAAAATTGCCGAGTGCAGGGCTCTGCTAATACCGACATCCGGACTGAATCCGATGACATAGTTACCCTTATGAAGCGTTCGGAGAGTCCGACCCACCGTGCACTGCAGACTTATGTATAATTTAGAACGGCTTTCAACCTTATTAATTCCACTCACTTTCTAGTGACCCGTACCACATGAAAAATCAAAGGTCGTGAGGGGCTATCAGAGAATTCTTGGCCGGAGGCGATTGCCGTATAGTAGCTTGTTCTGGCATACAAAATTAGGGACGTGAATGGGATTGTCTTGTAGCTCAGGTGGCTTGGATGCCCTCCTGGCTAGTAAAAGTGGAAGCAAAGATAATAGAGACAATTTCATTGACGAGACGATATCTAGTTTTCTCGAGGCGGAGGAGTTTTTGCACTGCTTTCGTAGACATATATTTGCCCGTTGACGGGTAGCTTGTGTTGTTATATGACGAGGGCTTCTTTTATTATCGTTAAGGCGTTTGGTACCGTAATATCATTCCTCTATTCTGGTATCTGGTATCACTTAAATCGTCGTAATCAACTTGAATTTTGTCGGAAGTGTATCTCCGAGAGAGTTAACTTACCTAAAAGGGAGACGAAACTCGACACCTGTCAGGAGTATCCCCTACAAGCCTCCGGCTCTCACTGTAGAGTCTGCAGAGCCTAGATTGCGTGACACCTTTGTCCTCACTTACATGAGGATTCCCAATCGCTTTTGCCGTCTGTATTGTCTTCATCTCTCAACACACCCCTATCAACATCATCATAAGGCCAACCACGATCAGATCAGATATCATGGTCGAAGCCCTTCTCATCACCAATCCTTGATCATGGGGGAGAAGCCATTTAATGAGTTTCAGGAGCGTGCCCAGAACCTGATACGGCGATGGTGGATTGGATCAAGTCGTCATCTAATGTTACAAAAAAGGGAGATACAGCTGAATATGCGTACCCAATGTAGACCCAGTGTCTGGGCCTCTCCTAGCTGGAGCAGCAGGCTTTTTGAAACTTTTTCTCGCGCACGCAGTTTCCGTTGCTACCATTCTTTTTGATATGAGGTTCCGAGGACAGGCAATTGAATAGATACTCATCACGAGCAATATGTCAATGATCTTTGAAGTAACAGAAGAGGCAAGGTGTGCTGTACAAGGTGTGGCCTGGGTCAGAGAGGAGCCCAATGTGCTTGATAGCCTTAGACTCGAGTAGTGCAATAAACAAATTCACTCACTCACCTTGCGGTTAAAGTAACATGTTAATTTTATTGCGATGTAAAGCCTATGATTGAAGGGACAAGCTACTGTTTCAATGTGGAGCATCTTCTTGAGAGATCGTCAAGGCTAAATAGTTTGTGGTAATATTAAAGAGGATTCTGGTAAGATTAACAGGGCTGATACTACTAAGATTCGCCGATTTTAAATGTGCTTGTGCTTGCTTCTGACCATATTCAGGAGGGCAAGACTGAACACCTGTACGTGGTGTCCTCTACGAACCTGGAAGTAAAATATTCTCCCAGAGCCAAGTTCAGTCAAATTTCGCAATATCAAAGAAGTTGGCCCACGAGGCAAAAATCCAAATTACTCATCCACGTCGTTATTTCGCTCCCAACGAGTTTGACTCCTATCTTCGTCTCATCGAGTCTACAAGTACGACCAAGTACATCCTCATTCCAATGACCACACCACTCTTCGACCTTCTCTGGCCTCAGCTGGTCACCAAATACACGCCCACGCCGATATTTATACCCGACGGAGGAAGCAAAGCGTGGAGCACAAATCTGGGAGATAGCTCTTTGGGATGGACGTGAGAGGGATCTGGACAAGTTGACAAGATGATGCGAAGGACGGATATAACCTCGAAGGGCATGAGATTCCGAATTCTGGCAAGGAGTTTTTCGAATTGGGCTTTGTGCGCGCCAAGACTTCGCTTGCGAGAGTGCAGCTGACACTACAAAAACAAGCAAACGATGGAAGGTGCCGTGGTCCGCCTCCTGGTGGTGTTCTCTGGTATGGTTTGAGTAGCCTGGGCACCTACTCCACTTGGGAAGGAGACATCTCAGATTACATTTCGCACGGAGAAAAGTTGAAAGACGACGGAGGCATGTCTGGATAACTCAGGTTTTTTGAGACGTTCCCCTGGGTGGGTGTTCACGGATGAGGGTTAACTTGGGGTGAAGAAAAAGCCACCATAACTTTGCAGTGGCACTTGCAAATGAGATCCGAGGCATGGGTGCTCTTCCTTTACGTTGAATCATCTTTTCTGTACTTTTCTTTGATATTGTGTCATAGCTAGATAGCTGCATACACAATTAAAATCTGATGCAAAAAAATAAAAAAGCTCAGCTATGTAGTATGGTAGGTCTAGTGGCTGGCGCATAGGTAGTTATTATGGCAGCATGAAGGAGATCCAGCCTCTACATAACGACATTACAAGTAGTAATGTGTGCAGTATGAGAGATGGGTTATTGATATAGGTCAAATGGCATAGCTGCTCAGTTGGCAGCTTACTTTGGTACGCTACATACTACTCACGTGATCGGTCTACAAGCGAACAAGCTAGGGGATAAAGGATGAGCTTCCCCCACGTCTGTAACATAATAATTACCATAGTAACTTAACTACTGCATTTTAATGAAGATATCTCCTCACAAACTATTATAGCTGTTCCAGAGTAGGTGTAAATTCCCAAATCATAAAACAATCATGAGAATAGTATCATAGATTTCCTTTCGTAACAAATGAAGGCAAGAGCACTATACAATGTGATTTCTGAATTATAAAGAATCTCAATTTATTGGACAGTCTTTAAAAAAATTTGTAAAATAAAATGCCAGCCCAGTTCAATCTTAAGGCTGAGTTGGAAAATAATGACAACAATATTGTTAAAATCTGATAATCTCCAGGGTCGATCCATATTATAAAAGTAGTAATTGGGATTTCATCCCATGTAAAGTAGGTTATGAAGATCCCAGTCCGATGATTCTCTGTGCCCAAAATCAGCCCTAAGAAGAAGATTGAGTTTTTTAGCCCATCAACATGATTGGTTATCTCAACAAAGTGCTGTGAGGGGTATGTAGGGTCATCCAAGCTCATAGTTTAGGACCACTGCAAGTCTTAAACAGCTTCTATCCCATAGCCATATGCTGGCAAGATTTAATTCGTAGATACACCTTACGCCGCAAACCCCTCGTTCCCTCCCCTCTTTATGTCCAGGATGTTTTCAGGGGCAAAAGTGCCGTGAAAACGTCTTAGATATTAAGTGTTGCAGGACTTATGGGACGTCGAGTGACTAGGCTCAGTATAGCTGGTCAACTGCCGTTTTCCCTCAAATGTCAATGATAACTTTCTGAAATTTTCCGTTGGTTCGTAGTTAATTGCTACATCGAAATAGTGTAAAATTCAGGAAATGAGTACGGAAAACCGTAAATCGAAAAGGATTGTTGTAGGGCAGATTGTCTAGCATCCACTCATTCCGGGTAAATTTGGTATATTGAGTATCCGATGCAAACAAGATGCCCTTCATCGCGTGAGATAAAATAAGTGCAATTTCGTGGCATTTGTTTCAAACACTCGGACTTCTATTTGCAACGAATGTACGATGCAATGACTTTATTACTGTCAAGCCTCGCGTTTGTGCGATAGGGAGTGACCTGTGTTCAACACTGCGAGTAGATCTCTGATTAGTGTGAGGGAATTCTCCGAGACAAATCTATCCAGCTACCCTACCCTGCAATTTGTATTTGACCCTCACCGAATCGTGATTATCGGTAAGGCTTGCTTGCGTGTTGGGAGATGAGATTCGGAGCGGAGACGGATGGGACGACATAAATTCCGAGCAGTTATAACATCCATAGGGCAGCTGGGGCTGCATGCGCGATACCACATACGGGACCTTGATCGTCGATCTTTCACCCACCAATTTGTTGCGGTCAGACAAAGCTTCGGCGAAACATGTGGTTCTCGAACTTTGTTCAGGCGCCATTGCAAATCAAATTATTTCCCTGAGCGGGTTCTTTCTGCTTGTGTGGAAGCACTTTTCCTTGCCATCTAGTCGACGAATCTTTCGACAGCCAACCGCCCACCACGCGGTCTGTTGATCATGCTAACTAGAGCAGCATATTCGTCACTTGGATCTGAGTGGGACTAATAAGCCAGCACAATGGCTAAAATCGTATGAAAATAATTAGTGGCGTAGACACCGAGCAGGTTCCGCTTTCGTAGCATAGGATAGGTATCTCGGTAGATGTGAGGTCATTTTCTAAAAACAAAGAAAGTTATCCGCGCGTCATGCCATGCCCACTGGCGATGAGCGGAAGAAAGAACTGTCAGAGGGCTCGGAGCGAACGCTGCTGGAAAGAAGCCGTGAATGAGGCATATGGGGGGGGTACTGGTTTATTGTATTATTTGAGTCGAAGTCTATCTAGCAAATTTTGCTGCTCTCTGACCTCGGCATATCTTGTATAGTGCTCTCATCCTCTTTTGATACGAAAAAAGAGCTCAGATTCAATGCTTGTGATTGATAACCATTCAAGTCAGTAATTACCAACGTAATTAACCACCTTTGAGGTAATACACTACCCGAGGCATAGATAATCCCGGTCTAAAGGTAGAAAGGCGCCGCATTCACTGACATAGTCATTGACTTCAGAGGGCATTAAAGATACACACATCAAAGCGCCTGGCACGAATCTCAGCTGAAAAATAACTCAAGATATGAGGTAAAATCCGAGCATTGCCAGATGTTAAAGTTGGGCATGGGGTGAGCGCTAACGAGGGAGCTTGCCCTCGCTAACTATGCGCTTAGTTCTGCCCTAAATCCAATCAGAATATCTTCCTAGCATCGCACATTTTTATCGCACACTGCAGCCATGGGATATGGCGCATCTCGCCCTAGGCCAAAAGTCTAGCATTAATGTTAATCGAAATGGCGCAGATTCACCGCATTCTACTCCCTGCAGCTGAGAGGATGCGGTAGGAAAGTGCACGAGCTAAAACTTCAGGCACGTACATTCAGTCAAACCTTTTCATGAAAAATAGCGCGTTGTAGTCCACAACAAGCAAGACCTGGACACGCAGCAACTGAGAACGGATGGTCCCGAGCCCGCCCGTTCCCACTTCCCCAACCTTGTGAGGGATAAGGCTGACATGGCCGCTTACGATAGTGGTAGATAAGATATTGGCCGTGCCTATCGTCAAAAGTAGTCTTTGGCGGTTGATCATTAACGCATCTAAAGGGTCTATGTAGTGACGCGGCTAAGTGCTCAACATTCGTAATCCCTCAAAGCTCCAATATGACTGACCAGGCCTATCACAAACAACACTGATTTGAAATGCGCTACAAAATTTGAATCGCCTTGACTAGGGTCTAACGAAAACCCTCTTCCACACCTACAGTGGCACAGATAATAGTGTGTTGGCCTTGAGTGGAGAGCCAAATAATGTGCATCGGGTGCGCGGAAAGTTAGGCCGGAACGGCGGTCTAGTTTGGCTCTCTCAACCCCTTGCTCAAAAACTACAAGACACAACTGCGATGACGTACCTTGAAAAAATCAGTTCGAAGCGTAGACCTGATGAACTTTTGCTTCTATCGAGAGCCTATTTTTCCAGGGGAGGATGATTGTGTGAGGGGGGAGTAAGATACGAGTATAAGTACTTACCAAATGAACGAGTGGTCTAACAATATTTTCCGTCCAAAATTCAGAGCGTTACACATCCATTAAGTCAACCATTAAGCTTAACGATAAATCCTGAGCTGTGCTTTGGAAAACGTCAATTCTTCGCTGCCATTTTTTATCTTCCACGATGCAGCTACTTTGCTTATTATCGTTGGTCATATTTCCTGCCATCATATTCGCACATCCTATAGTATCTGGTGTAGTGGAAGGAACTGCCTCATGGTACAATACTGGCCTAGGAGCTTGTGGGCAGACGAGTAATGTACGCCCTCTACTCAACATCTCTGACATACCATCCCATTTCTCTCTGCTTATGATTACTTCACAGGACGAACAGATGGTCGTAGCGCTTCCTGTCGCTCTAGCTGGTTCTAGTTGCTTCAAAACGATAACTTTGACCAATGTGGCACGCACTCCTAGCCCAAAGATCGTAGCGACTGTTATGGATAAGTGTATGGGATGCAATGGTATGGATGTCGACCTAAGCCCGGCTGCCTTCAAAGCTTTGAACGCCGGCGATCTAAGCAAAGGCAAGATAATAATTCAGTGGTAAGTTCTGACCCGGGCACAAAAAGCCTCCCTATTTCATATATCCTTGCTGTCAACTAATTTTTTCCTCAAAGGGCTTACAACTAGCATCAGCAATCCTGCGGGTACTGGGTGGCTTCTTTCTAGTTTAAGTACCTTTTCAATGAATTTTTTTTGCTCATCAGCTATGCTTTGATATGACCCTCCTCATTTTGACTATGTTGCTATATTGGGGCTTCGTACTCGTAATAGGCCTTACTCCCTACCTCTACCGTGATCCCTGATTACATGTTCGAAATATTGACTTAACGTCTTAAAATCGTGTCTTCAACCGGCCACCTAGTCCTGTCCATATTGGGGGTGAAAATGGTGTTGGGGTCTTAGGTTGGTAACTTTTAATTTTCTCGCTCAAAGAGCCCTGTGCTGGAATGATGCTTGCAGAAACAATGGCATGAGTAGAATCTCTATTTGGATCAGGCAAAGGGCTACCTTCAAAGCCAACGTGAAGGTTTTTGTTTTGTTCATTAACGTGCTAGGTTACATGGCTACCGTTGCACTCCTATTGGAGCTTAAGCACGAGTGGGGTTGGGCCGGATCAGGTTAACTACCGTGAAGTACAGATAAACCTCGTCCCACTTTAATGACTGGACCACCTCAGACTTCACCCATGTGTTGAATCATACCAAGTCTAACCGTCCAGAAATCTGCTGTATACACGCCGTAGCGCAATTTCCTCCCCAGGCTCGGCCACCACGCGCCCGAGCCCTTGACATCCTCATTGACTCCGAAATATAAATAACGTCCAAGGTCTCATCGTTGCTCTAGCCTTGCACTTTCATATCGTACCGTTGGGTTGTTTTCGTCACTGGGGATTTATGTAATCCCCTCTGTGCATCTTCCCTCTTCTTCCTCCTTTGTACACGTCCCGTTTCCATCATGACTTTCCTCATTAGGGCGTGTGTAGTTAGGTGATCGGACGGGTATGGAGGTAGGTCGCAGGTGTAGGATCGATTGAGAAATGCTTCTTCGCATGTATAAAAGGAGTTTAAGAGATGTCGGATATTTGAATACGACCCCCAGACAGACCTAGGCCCATTCGTGAATCGTATGTTGGTGGTGATGACTTTTTGTTCGACGTTGTTCCGGCTGTGAAATCTCTGCCGATTGATTTTTCGACCAAAATATCGAGTGCCACTCCTTCAAGTCGAAAATCCATCAATTGAAATTCATCCCACCCATTTTCGTGACTGAATCTCGGCTCTGGGAGAATATTTCGCTCCCAGGTTCGTAGAGGACACCACTGACAGGTGTTCAGCCTTCGTCCTCCGCCAGCGTGAAGGTATATCATTGAATAGTAAATTATAGTCCCTAACATTTCAGCCTCGTATCCTCAAGTGTAATTGCCCAATATAGCCCGGCAGCTCGCGTTAGCTCTTAGTTCGCTCGAAACACTAGTTTTGGTTAAGGAAATAATGGTAACTCAGTCATCAAGCTGTGAAACGCGTCCTTTTTTTTGTGCAACTTGCCAGTGTGCAGTTATCTAACTGTGGCGCACGCTCAATACTGTGTGTACACGTTGGATGATTCTTGACCTATAATGCAAGTATGAGCATCCGGCGCGTACCGCAGTGAAACTTAGTACATGATATTTAGTCAAGTGTGTATCAACAACGCGGTCTGCATGGCAGCTCCATCTTTTCTTATTAATAATAGTTCGCGTGCTACATGGTCCGAACAAATTTGACTATTATACAGCTCTTATCTCCAGAGTGTGAGGACTGAACATCTACCCACGGTGTCCCTCATAATCCAGGGTGTGACATTGTCCCAGAGCTCAGTTAAGTCAAGTTTCGGATGTTCAAACTCAACACCTGTCAGTAGAGTCCCCGACAAAGGTTCAGATTTGATTGTAGGACCCACAGAGCTGAGATTGAGTGAGTGATGTGTTTCTTGTGCCACTTGAGTCTGTGATAATCTAGCACATTGGGCTCCTCTCTGACCCAGGCCACACCTTGTACAGCACACCTTGCCTCTTCTGTTACTTCAAAGATCATTGATATATTGCTCGTGATGAGTATCCATTCAATTGCCTGTCCACGGAACCTCATATCAAAAAGAATGGTAGCAACGGAAACTGCGTGCGCGAGAAAAAGTTTCAAAAAGCCTGCTGCTCCAGCTAGGAGAGGCCCAGACACTGGGTCTACATTAGGTACGCATATTCAGCTGTATCTCCCTTTTTTGTAACATTAGATGACGACTTGATCCAATCCACCATCGCCGTATCGGGTTCTAGGCACGCTCCTGAAACTCATTAAATGGCTTCTCCCCCATGATCAAGGATTGGTGATGAGAAGGGCTTCGACCATGATATCTGATCTGATCGTGGTTGGCCTTATGATGATGGTGATAGGGGTGTGTTGAGAGATGAAGACAATACAGACGGCGAAAGTGATTGAGAATCATCATCGAAGTGAGCATTTTGTTACTCAACACGGCGGTGGCGGGCTGGATTAAGTCGGCCTTTAATGTTGCGAAGAAGGGGGATTCAGATGGATTCCGCATCTTGTCCGGTTAGGGCTACAGGTGTTTTGAAATTTTTGCCTGCACGTGTTGTTTCCATTGTTACCATCTTTTGGGCTGAAGGTGACTGAGTTCCACGAGTAAATACTGAGCTGAAAGGCTATCAATCCTGGGCATGATATCAAATTTCTTCTTCTTCAACGAAGAGAATTGTGCTGCTGAACAAGGTGTGGCCTGGGTCAGAGAGGAGCCCAATGTGCTAGATTATCACAGACTCAAGTGGCACATTAGACCAAACCAGACCACAACGTGTAGTCAGAGTCAAAGGCAAATTCTTCACCTTCAAGTGGTGCCGGTTTAACCACTCTGTATGCTCTGCACATTTGGCAAATACAAGGAGAGTTGTATCTGAATCAAAGTCGAAAGCAACCTCAAGCATATCTAAAATTAATGACTTCTCATCAACATCAGACCTATTTTCTCACGGGAGTCCTTCAACTTACTCATAACACAGACTAATTCGCCTCAACAACTTTATAATTAGTCGTACCAATTGCAAACGGGAATTTGCCTCACCAAAAATCAGCCATCTCGTACTGCAAAGTTGCGGTGCTATGTATGCCCGTGAGGAGCAAACTAAGTTATAATATACAAAGCTTTATTCTTGGTCTATGGGTGACTGTTGGTCTAATGAGGCTTCACATCTTAAGGTAAGACAGGCAGCTGGGGCGTGTGACGAACGATTGAAGAGGTCACAAATGAGCATTCCGGTACGCACATTTTTCGAACTTTTTCGACTTAAGGGTTTCTGTGGGCGTAGAGGCAAAGATTTCGGATAGTGCAACTGACACTCTAAAAACAGGCAACGATGGAGGGGGTTTTGTTCCGCCTACTAGTCGTCATCTCTCCGAATTAAAGTCTGGGTAGCCTGGACACGTACCTCACTCGAGAAAGGGAGGACTGTGAGGCCATATCTCGCGCGGCGACTATTTAAAAGATAAGAGAGGCATGTCGGGGAAGAATCAAGGTGGTATTAACAATTTAAACGTTAAAATGACGTTAGTGGAAGGTCATTTTTGCCAAAAAGCTGCGCAGCGGTCCCCGCTGCCTTTACCATCAATTCGACATCGTGAATCCAACTTTTATATCTTCCTTAATCTCCTCCCGTCATTTCGCTTTCTGTGCTTCCACATAGCAGGTGTGGGTAAATCCTGCGGTTTTGACGCGTCTCAAAAAGCGACAATGGTCGCCAATAACAACAGCAGCGGAGCGCAGATAGCTCCAAAAGATAAGAATTTAGAATTCCTGAGGGAAACTTTTTAAACAGGTTAGACTAATCGTGATGGATGAGATGGATGAGGAGGACTTACCATCCATAGAGGATGTTAACGAAGCCGTGAAGGCATTCAATGCTCACAAAAGGGCCTGGAAGGAAATGTCTCAGAAGACGTTTCCAATCGAGGAGAGAATGATGGCGTTAGAGGAAGTTTTCAAGAAGAGATTCGCAGATCCTGCTCGAAAAGCTGCTCCAACAGTAACTTCGGGCGCGCTGCCATCAAGGAGCTACGCATCGGTCGTAGCTCCGCAAACGACGAAAACGGCGATATGAACCAGAATCGACGGAACCATAATTTGCAGCCAGAAGAGCTGTTATCAAAAGTAAATGAACACATCCCAGGCGCATTTGCAATTCGGTAGATGCGAAACAACGACACCAAGGTGTTTGTCCAGTCGACGTCCCAGAGAGACGCGGCGCTAAATATACGATAACCAAAGGAATTTAAAATCTTGCGGCAAGACTCTCTAGCCGAGGTCAACGGTGTCCCATTGCGGACACGGATCGAAGGGAGAAGAGATGCCAACAATTTTGCCATAATCCGGGAGATAGAGACGGCAAAAAGGGAACGAATCCTAGGTTTTACGATCAATAGAATTCAATAGTTATATGACGGAAGGGAACGTCAGCGGTCAAGGAAGATGGCCGCATTCGTGGAACAATAATGGTTAGCCTCCCATCGGAGGCAATGCAAACGAGAGTAGTCCGTAACGGCCTAGTAATGAACGCCATGTTCTTCACCGCGCAGATGTGGCCACCACGTACCCAACCAAAGCATTGCTTTAACTGCAGCCAATGGGGACACACAGGCGTCGTGTGGAAAGATAGCTCGGTACGATGATTGCGCTGGTGCTCACCGAACTGGGGACTGTCCGGGGAAAAGGATATCTTGTGCGAGCTGCGGCAAGGAACACCGTTCGTGGCAGAAAGCAGCGTGTCGGACCTACCAGGTCTACAAGGGAAGTGTGGAGAAGGCTCGGATGGAGCTTTTATCGAGAACGGCGAAAATATGAAATGAAAACCTACAATGGTATCAAAACGAACATTCGGAACGACTGATGATCAAGAATTTCCTTTGGTCACTAGTAAGAAGGTTCAAGGACTCAAAAGGGGGCTAGGATGAAAGCATAAGATACTCGAAGCCCCTGTGACATTTACCATCCCGTCGACAGTGACACCACCATCGGGGCCAGCTCTTCGAACACTTCGACGACCAACGCCGAGTGAGGAGGTGCCTTCTCTATTCCATCTCTCACAGTAATAGTCTGATCGAAGGGGGGTTAACGAAATCCGTGGAAAGTTTATGAATTTATGATTAGAAGAAACGTCCTCAGCATTAAGCCGGGCCGGTTCAGAGTGGCAGGACACCGGGGTTTGTTTGTTAAAAGCTTTTTCCTTAACCAAAGTGGCTTAGCGACTTCATGGTTCAGTATATAGACACGGCACAGGATGTTAAACAAGACCAATTCATTCAAGGCATGTTAGGAGAGCCAGAGGTTTTTTCTGGTTTCCCTTTGGTGGATGTCAACAGTTGAGAGAAGGGTGAAAGTCCCTAGCACCAAGGTCTCGGGTGGTATCAGCGAATGCACCCACTACATGAGTAGTCCAATTATCAAACTGAATTATCGTCGTATACAGTCGTCGGGGAAGGACTCGCCTTCTCCGTATCATGCTCCAAGAGGGATTGGCCGGTACCCGTCACGAATAAACATTCCTTCACTCACTCCAAAATGACTCGCTCAAACCCGGAATCTAGAGCGTACACCAAATGAAATGCAAACTTTTTCCTCAAAATTTTGTACAAGGTTGATTTAAAAGCTAGAAGTAATTTAATTATCCAAGTTGAACCCCGTGCATCTTGCTTATTATGGGAAACAGTGACGTACATGCTATTTGCTCGTGACTCTGGTATTTGTTCTAAAATCCGAGTGATTATCTGTCATTTTCAATTGGATGCTCGCGCACAATGCCATGGGGTCTATGTATATATACACTAGACCAGCCTAACTCCCCTCCATGCTATTTATCCCAGCCAAAAAAACGATTGCTGAATTACTTTCATCATACTTCTACAGCTCTTGTTGATGAAAGGAAAAGAATTACCATAAATTGCTTTCGAAGTATGTTATTTCCTGACCATCAAGAGTGAACTTTTACCTCTCATCTAATCATCAATCTATATAATGTAATTGATAGAAGGACTAGGACCGTAGCCTTGACATTCAGCATATCTATGCACTCCTGGGAAGTAGAGTACTACTACATCATACCAGTCAAGGTCCTTTTCTATCTATCCGGTACTATGTCATTCTCCTGACTCTTTTATATGTTTACCTATATCCAAATTCCACCTCGTCTGTGTTGCAGTTGCGATTTTGACCCTTTCGAGCCTGATCTTGACGGTGGGAAGGGTTGATAATGTTGGTGTAAAATGGCGATATGAGGAGAAGGTGATAACGAGTCAGAAAACATCATCTTCTACGCTATCGTCTGTGTTTCGACTTAAAAGGCCAGAGGTCTGTGACCAGTAGCAAGATTAGTGTGTTTGTTGCAGTATTTTGGAAAATATTACATTACATGACCACCACCTTGAGAATCACCACTAGCATTGTTATTAGTGGTGAAAGTGTCGCCAAATGCACTGACCTGAGCAAGTGCATCGAGATCTCCACCAACATCTATATCTATATCCATACATAAATCACCAAGGCTCTCTTCCTCCCCAAATCCGGCAAGCGCATCAGCCGATGGATCTAGGTCACCCAAGTCTCCAAATTCATTCGGAGACGGGTGATACTCTGGGAAGCCATTAAATTTTGTTGGCGTGGAGCTAGCAATGGGTACTTGAGGTAAAATTTGTGTCGGGAGTTGAGATTTCTGATTTTCATTCAAGATGACATCTCCATGGGGAACAGATACCCAGCTTTCTGATTGGGACGTTATGTTGCGC
Source organism: Blumeria graminis f. sp. triticale (assembly GCA_905067625.1). Classification (NCBI taxonomy): domain Eukaryota; kingdom Fungi; phylum Ascomycota; class Leotiomycetes; order Helotiales; family Erysiphaceae; genus Blumeria; species Blumeria graminis. The sequence continues at coordinate 7,066,591 of LR898475.1, read as the reverse complement.
ATGCCCTGACTTCGATCTTGATTGATAGATGCATTGTTACTATTATTGCTGTATTGGTTTTGCTGAGATACTTGTGTCGCTGTATTTGAGTAACTCTGAAGGTGACTCTGAGACGTAGAAAAATGCTGATTTTCTGTAGAAGTAAGGTTGGACGGCATCCCAGAATTGTAATCTAAGAGTCCCACGGATATATTATTTATGTCTAAACTACCTTCGTTGGATAAACCTTGGCTTTGATTATAGTCTTTCTCAACGATTGGAGCAGATATGCGAGGTGAACCTGGATCAGGTGGTGTTGGAAGCACTTCCATTGCTTCCTCAAATCCACCATCTTGGATACGAATAAGTTCACAAACGGTGCTGATCTTGCGACCAACAGAACTCTCAACTTGTGCGATAATATCAGATACCTGACGACGGGCTTCAATTGGAGCTTCTGTCTCCTCAGCTTCAGCTTCGTCTGCGTTGCCCTCAAGATGTATGCCTTTTGGGCTAATTTCTGTAGAATCAAATATTGCAGATCGGAGTTCCTTTTCCGCGGTTCGAAAGATTGAGCCTTTCTTCAACTTGTATAATCGCTTCTCGTGCTTAAGTTTCATTTTCTCCATTTCATTGTTTGATTGAACGACTTGATCATCCACTCTTTTTCGGAACTCCTCTGCTTTTTCAGGGTCTAGTTTTCCAACGTAATTATGTTTTGCAACGTCCTTATCAGGATCAAGCGGGGCATCAAATATTCCATCAGTGAGTGGTGAAAGTTCACCACGAATACCTAATCCTAAGTCTGCAGGAACAATTCGATTCATTGGGTATGGTGACGAAACAATTTCTTCCATCCATTCATGATTTTGTTTGTATCGCACCATGCTAATTTCCCTTGGTGTTATATGGTCAAAAATGTCACCCCTTGAAGTGTCTTCTTCTTCTTCAACTTCTTGAGGATTAGGCACACCTTGTGGCACGCCCTTGACTGGGGTGATTTGGGTACGAATTCGTTTGGCAGGAGGGCCAACACTGTTATGCTGTGGAGGATATGCCATGGTTTGAGGAATTCGAGCTGGGGGTACATTTTGCCCGTACATTGAATAACCTTGAGGGCGGTTTCGAGGAAAGGCGATGGACGGCCAATTAGTGCGATCATGAAGCATGAATTCTTTGTGAACAATCTGACCTTGTGAGTGGAGATATTGTCGGGTGCTCATCGTCTGCTGTATACGTAAATCAACGGGGATAAGATTAGAAGGAATTCGCTCGCTCGGCTCTGCTGTAGAATAATGAACGATCCAAAGACATGGATCAGGTTGGACAGCTTGTTGCCCAGGAATTCGTGGAGGCAAGAGACGATATCGACGTCGGGTATGAGTTGCCATAGGTTCACCAGGCGCATATCCAGCTTTGTGCTGGTACATTTCAAGTGTCTACTGAATATCAGCTGAGAAATTTGCGCCTAGATGAGTATAAAATTACATAGCCACCATCGACCTGGATCTGGAAGGCCATTTCTTGAGGAGTCCATATATACCCGTCACTTGGAAACTCAGGTCCAAGTGCCATGCTTTGCCAAACTAACAGAATAGTCATATCTTGTGGCCGGTCTAGGTAAGTCCAATAAAAGGGTGCCTGGTCGCGCGATATTTTGGGAGCAGCCTGAAGCCATTCGGATATTTTTTCTGGATGTATCTGAGGAAATTGGGGAAATCGATATGTTGAAAGGAGATGTATGTGTGGAAGCTTAGGAAGTTAGCTTCAAGTAGTCGCGCAAAGTGTTATGGAAATGAACAGACTCACAAGTTCCCGCTGAATACCTTGGCTAGGGTCATTCATTATGTTATGAAATGTCTACGAAATAAAACTTCTCATCTACGGCGGAAGCGCTATCGTTTGATCCACACGTCGCCAGAGGACGCGACTATGTTAGTTGTACAGTCACGTGATTATGGTTGCGGTTTAAGCACAATGCATGCACAAGCCTATTCACTATCTAACAGTGCTCACGTCCTTGGATCCATGTAGATATAGAGCATAGCCTAGGACCTAAAATCAGCAAAAAAAACACTACAGAGCTGATGGTTCATTGACCCGTGTTATCGATTCTTCTCTGCCTGAGGATGACTACAAATTCTAGATTCGGAAACACAGACAACGTTGCCATTCTTAGAGTCGGCAAAAGTTCTCGATGAGTATTGGATGCTGTTCAGGGGGAAGTATAAGTTATAATCCAAATTGCTTCGACTTAAATAATAAAATCCTACCCGTTAAATACTAGGCTATTTGTTGTTGGAGGTGAGCCTATGAAGATACTAGATACACAAAACCTCACAGTTAGAGTTAGTAATTACCTCTATGCAACGTACATTCATGCAATCGCTTTGGGTCTGACTTGATTCACAACTAATATTCAGACAGCATGTTCAGGAGTGGCGTGGTGAGTGACAAAAATAGTATTTTTTTTTGCATCAGATTTTAATTGCGTATGCAGCTATCTAGCTATGACACAATATCAAAGAAAAGTACAGAATAGATGATTCAACGTAAAGGAAGAGCACCCATGCCTCGGATCTCATTTGCAAGTACCACTGCGAAGTTATGGTGGCTTTTTCTTCACCCCAAGTCAACCCTCACCCGTGAATACCCACCCAGGGGAACATCTCAAAAAACCTGAGTTATCCAGACATGCCTCCGTCATCTTTCAACTTTTCTCCGTGCTAAATGTAATCTGAGATGTCTCCTTCCCAAGTGGAGTAGGTGCCCAGGCTACTCAAACTATACCAGAGAACACCACCAGGAGGCGGACCACGGCACCTTCCATCGTTTGCTTGTGTTTATAATGTCAGCTGCATTCTCGCAAGCGAATTCTTGGCGCGCACAAAGCTCAATTCGCAAAACTCTTGCCAAAATTCAAAATGACACGCCTGTCGAGTTTGTATCCTTACTTTGCATCATCTTGTAAACTTGTCCTGATTCCTCTCACGGCTATCCCAAAAAGCTATCTCTCAGATTTGTGCTCCACGCTTTGCTTCCTCCGTCGGGTATAAATACCGGCGTGGGCGTGTATTTGGTGGTCGAGGCCAGAGAAAGTCGACGAGAGGTATGGTCATTGGGATGAGGATGTACTAGGTCGTACTTGTAGACTTAGGTAGGAGTTAAACTCGTTGGGAGCGAGAAATCGACATGGTGGAGTAATTTGAATCATTGCCTCGTGGGCTAACTTCTTTGATATTGCGAAATTTGACTGAACTTGGCTCTGGGAGAATATTTCACTCTCAGGTTCGTAGAGGACACCGCGTACAGGTGTTAAGTCTTGCCCTCCACCTCAGACTTCACGCATGTGTTGAATCATGTCAAGCCCAACCGTCCAGAGAACCCTCTTTTGATGCGCCGAAGCGCAATATCCTTCTCAGCCTCAGCCTCGGCCACCACGCGCCCGAGCCCTTGACACCTCCGCGATCTGTAACTTTTCCTTTCCATTCATTCCTAGCTTAGACTTATCTCAGCATCTCCTCATCTCATCCAGGCGTCTTTTTCTTCGCTGGAGGCCTCATCCAGTCGCCCACCAAGGCCTCCTCAGTTTTTGTTCCCTTTTGATTCCTTCATACAGCATCCCTCTATCCTTCAGCCGATCTCGTCATCACAGAAACTTTGTAGAATGTCCAACCCTCCGGCCTTGCCCCGTCGCTGCCGTACCCCTAACCGTGGAGGTCGAAAACGCGACAGAGAGCTCAAGACAAAGACACCGGTGCCCCAGCCTTTGTCGAAAGCTCCGGTTAGTGTGCCGGCGAAATGTCGTACGTATTTCGTCGGTGGCGATTCGTCGCAGGTCGAGTTGTTGGTGCCCTTGGCCGAGGTGAGGACGCATCTAAGGCCGGTATTTCGACCGTACCTTCACAGCGACTGGCAGTTGCGGAGGGTCGGACATCCTCTTGCTTCTTTAATGGCGATTTGGCTTTTGGAGGTATGAGATTGCTTTGGTAGGTGATGAGATGATTGTGGAGAGGGCCGCGAGATGAGTTTGGCTGAGAATGAATTTCCAGAGAAAAAGAAAATAGGATCTTGAAGGTGTCGGTTGTTGTGATACGAACATCAGACAGGTTACAATCTGTCTGCGGTTCGCATCCGGGGGGTAGATGGTTGATTTCATTGAGTTGTGCAGTCGTGAAATCTCTGCAAGTCGGATTTTCGACCAAAAATGAGCCACCATGTTCGGATTAGGTCCTGGTCAACGATGTCTAGCCTAATTGTGCTATGTTGTAGGCTACTTTTACAATTATTCATGGGGTCATTATCAGGGTTGTGAATAGTTTCGGTTTGGTGTGAGTTGTTAGATTAATACCTGAGAGTGTTGCATAGTAGTCAGACATGCGACTTAGTAGCATATGCACGGTAAACCTCAAACCCAAACTGATGATACGAATCAAGTTTTATTTGCTAGTTCCTGTATAGCTAGCGTGGTTAGAATATGGGGAATTTACCTGTAGATAGATAAAGAGGTTGTAGCCCTCTGATAGTTGGGACAAGTCTTCTACAATATTATATCGGAATCAATACTAGCCTCTCATTAAGCAATCTCATGAATTATTTCCAATGTCTGTGAAAACAGACATACATAAACAATGCCGACAACAATTTTAAAAAGTCGATAACAACACCACTCCTCCCGATCGCCAACTCGACGAAAGCTCTCAAATCCAGCCTTTGTCGTGACTGAATCTCGGCTTTTGGAGAATATTTCACTCCCAGGTTCGTAGAGGGCACCACTGACAGGTGTTCAGCCATCGTCCTCCACAGTTTTTTTTTATTTTTTTAAATTATCATTTAATGTATATTCAGCTATGGAGCTATGACACATGACCGGTGCTATGCATACATGTTGGATGACTCTTTTGACGTAAGCGACACTCATACTCTGGATTTCATTCGCAAATACCACTATGAGGTATGCTTGCTTACGTCCTCCACAGTTGTAAAGGTGTGGAGAGGACTGGTGTTATTATTTACACCAGCGTCGAGCTAGTCCGAGGAGTCCTTTAAATTAGTCCTCGTTCATGACACACCTCGGGCTCCGTCTACTGAAAAAATTACGGAGAGCCTACCCACGATGCTTGCTCTATTCTTGACCTATGTTTTGTAAAAGAGTGCTCCAGAGCTTCTTACAAAGTTCGATATGATCTTGACGTGGGCTCAGGCCATAGGACACTGTTTTTCCAAATTTCAGATGGAGACCCCGAGGCTCCTAACCCTGGCCTACTTCGTTATGCTGCCGCCGACTGGTCTGCATTCAATAATACTCTGAGGGATCAGCTCAGAACCCCCTAAATACCTGATGTTAACGAGGAAGCAACTTTTCTTGCAGAAGCCATATCAGGAGCCCTAAAGGCGGCTTGCCCAAGGTCCAGAAGTCAAGGTAGCAGACGTCGTTGGTGAATTGAGGCTTGCTCCGAAGCTCAGCGTAACTTTTGCGAATACGTCGACTGTCATGGTTCATATCATGACTCTCCATAAAAGGGTGAAAGCAGGCCTAAGCAGCGGTGGGGGGTCTAGTTGTCATATTAACGCTATTATACAGGAATAGAGAGGACTGGTGTTATTATTGACACTATTGTCGAGCTAGTCCGAGGTGACCCTTAAGTAGTCCTCGTTCACGTCTTTAGAGGGCGTGCGACGTTTTGTTAGATTTCCATATCTTGTTCGCATCCTATCTTGTCTACGTTCCATCTTACGTATCTTATTTATATCTTGTCCCGTGACTTCTGTCTTGTATACTCTCTCGCCCCGTAATATCACGTCGCACCGCATAAAAAACCTTGACTCACTATGACCGACTCTCCAATCACATTCTCCTGCGCATCGGACTTTCTCTCACATCTCCCAAAGGTGGATGATGATACTCGAAAGAAATTAATGACTGAAATTTTCGAAACGGGCTCTAATCTTCAGGTCGAAACCCAGAGCTGAAAGAAAATGTTAGACTCTACGATTCAATTGAAAAATGTATGAAGTAAAAGTAAAAAGTGTCAATTAATTCCTGGCTGCCATTTCTCTTACTGTTACTATCTAGATTATGTACGTCTAGAAAATGGCAAATGCTCTATGTGTCCCCAACTTGTCCCCATAGACCAAGCTTCTCATGGTTTGGAACGAAACATCTCTAGTCAGAACAGATAGAGTTCTTATTACTACAGCCCAAGCGAAACACCTTTTTTCGAAACAAGTAACTCCAAGCTTTGTAAACCTAACTCCTTAAACTTTATATCTGACATTAATCGCCTTCAAACTATCCACAGTTTGATAGAAAAACATAACTAAAATGGAGCAACAGTGAACCGAAATCCTTGCTGTAAACTCCGAACTGAGGCACGAACTCTTGGAACTGAGAACCGCGCACACGAATTTATTGCAGGCTTCGGCAGTGAACAATTACAAACTCAAGGAATCTGAAGGTCTGGTGGAGACTCTTCAATCACAAATCTTGGAAAATCAAAGAATTGGGCCAGTGGGATCCCCACAATCTGAACTTTTCCGTATTGATGAGAAGTTTGCCGACCGAAATAAGACCCAGTACCCTTCCTTCCAGCGACGGATTAAGATAGCTTTAGCCCAAAATAAAGACAGAAATCATAGATCTACCAAAATTTGGGACCAGGGCCAAAATCTTTCCTGGATCGATATTTGTCCGGTGACGGACTGTTGATTTTTGAGTTTCTCCGCTCGGTATGGGATGTTCTAGATGTTTCCTTCCGGAACCCAAACGAAGAGGAAGAAGCCCGGGACTCTCTGAGTCGTTAACGCGAGTCAAGTCAATCTTTCGGTACTTTCTTGTCGGAATCCCAGCGCCTTCACAATATTTCCGGCATAACAGATCCTAAGACATTAATCTCGTACATGCGCAATGGAGTCCCTAGCGAATTGCGCACATGTATCGGACAACACCAGGACATTCACAAGAATTATGAATTTGATGAATATGTTAACCTGTACAGAGATTGTGTGGTTCGACTTGATCTTGAACGCCCAGCTCACTACTTAGATCGTGGTACGAATTATAGTGCACCCAGATCTAATTACAGAGACCAAAGCTCGGAATATCGAGGGCCTAATCCAGCCTGCTTTTGAAAGCCAGCTCCCCGAGCCCCTACAGCCTTTGAACCTAGCAATACATCTTCTGGAGGAGAACCCATGATATTGGACAAAGTTAATATGTCACATTTGGGTCCGGATGGCCGTCTCACACTAGAGGAACGTTTCCGAAGATTGGAATTGGGATTATGCATGAGATGTGGAAAATCAGGTCATCAGGCAATTGGCTGCAACACTAGGAATAGGGATATGGTCAACTAGCTCTACGTGTAGCCAAATATTCCAAGGGATCTAGACCGACAGTTAAAAGATTAGATCAGGATCATTATCATGGCTCTGGTCGCTCTGAATGTATGATAATGGAACCAGAATTAATTATATCATCATTATCCAAACCATCCTTGAAAAAATTAAACTCACTTGTATTTTCTTGTCAAATTATATTAGATAACAAGATAGTAAACCCATGAGCATTTATTGATTCCGGAGGTAATGGATATGGCTTCATTAACATCTCATTCACGCAAATACATTCTTTAAAATTAATTAAACTGGAAAATCCACGCACCCTACGGGTTGTGGACGGCAGAAGCTCGTCAGCAGGTATGGTGACTCATTTTGTGATGTTCAAACTATCTATCTCCAATCATTCCGAAGTTTCCCGCCTCTTTGTCACTAAGTTAGGCCTATTTCCTATTATATTGGGTCATGGATGGCTATCTCGACACAACCCTAGCATCAATTGGTCGACCAACTCTATGTATTTTTCGTCACCTTATTGCTCACTATCCTGCATCATGCCACTCAAGCCCAGTCATTCGAGCCATGTAATTATCAAAGCGATAAAAGGATTGAACACTGTCAACCTTGTTTCGTCTCTCAATATACCTGGTCAAGAGACACATATCGACCACCTTGACATTAAAATAATAGGTGCTATCCCTTTCAATCATCTAGTAAATCAGGATTCTACCGAAGTTTTCACTTTATCTCTCTACGCTCTAGATCAAGCTTTAATCGAAGATGAGGCCAAAGAAATTCAGGTCGGATTACCTCAGTGGCTCCATCACCAGACTACGGCTTTCTCTAAATTGGAATCTCGTGAGCCACCTCAGCATCGCCCCATAGACCATAAAATAATACTAAAGGATGGTTTTCAGCCCCCGTTCGGAAAACTCTATGGTATGTCCCGCGAAGAACTTAAGGCCCTTCGAAAGGTTGTCATGTAACCATTCACGAAGGGTTTTATTCAAGCAAGCTCTTCTCCTGCAGCCTCCCCAATATTATTCGTAAAAAAGTCCGATGGGGAACTCCGCCTCTGCATGGAATATCGCGCGTTAAACGCTATTGCTGTAAAAAATAGATATCCTATTCCTCTCATCACAGAAACTCTCGATCAATTATCTAAAGCCCGCTATTTCACTAAACTTGATGTTATCTCAGCATTTAATAGGATAAGAATAGCGAAGGGGGACGAGTGGAAAACCGCGTTTCGCACCCGCTACAGGTTATTTGAGTCACTAGTAATGCCATTTGGTCTAACTAATGCCCCAAGTATTGTTCAGAATTATACTAATAGCACGCTCCGGGAGCATCTTGACGTATTCTGTGCAGCATATTTGGCCGATGTCCTAATATACAGTAACATAATAGATTAACATCCACGTCAACAAACTTTTAGAAATTGCCTTTTTATCAACAACTTCCGCCCACCATTAGCTACGACATTATAAACTCGATTTTCGGTTTTGCCTTGTCAACAGTATTCCATTGATATAGTTTCGACATCTGTATTCCCCTTGCACAACATTTTTCGACAAAAGTCTGATTTTTTGGCCCTCTGCACAAAACTTTTGCCCAGCATTGCCGAGGCGCATCGCGTTCAGGACGCGTAATCAGAGTTTCAAACAAAAAAAGAACGTGGCTTTGTTTGAGATTATTGTTATTACTATTTGATTTGATTTCATTTAGCCCGCTCAGGAACCCTATGGGCCCATGCAGGTATATCTAGCTATAATATTTACACAGGAGGAAACCAAATTCGGTAAAAACCCCCTAAAACTGTCTGTCTTGTGTCTATTGGCTTTCTGAGGTTTCCTACAGGAAGTGTGTTAACAATGTTTATACAGTGTGAAATCCGTCTTATCCTTATCCACATCATCTCATCTTTTCGTCTAGCGCTATTTCTACTTCCCCTGCAAGCCAGAATTGTTCAAACCAGCCTTTTGCTAGGATAAATTTTGTGATTCTCTCTATATCACCTGAGCTGTTCATCAATGCCGCAAATGACCTATATTTTGCCTTTTGAAGCACCTCTTCTCTTCCTATTGACCACTGAGTACACGCCAAGACCATATGTTTGACATTTTGAGACAGATGTCCACACTGGCATTTTGGATTAATCACTCCGGGGATTTTCCTTCGATACAGATAATAATTGAGACCAATGTACCCACTTCTTACCTGAACTGCAATACTGCTTTGGGCCCTGCTAAGGTTCCGGTAGATATGTGAGGGTGTGTTTCTATAGGTAATACTTTTTCTGCCTATTGTCTCATCTGTAATAATATTTGCGGCTTTCTTATTATTACTATTATTATTTTTTTAAAAAAAAAAGAAAATAGGGCAAAAATTATTGTTGAAAAAAATATCAATAACCTTACAAAAAGTTACATAATATTATATCCACAGTTAGTACATCCAGAATGAGTCTAAACTCTCTTAAATCATCCATGGAATTCCCTTATTCTCGAACTTAAAAATCATTTGATTTTAAATATATTGCTAGGCTCTCTGACTCTACATGGAGCTCTAAAAGGACTACAAAAGCAGACTTAATAAAAATTTACTCAAAATAAATTTACAAAAGATTCACAAAATAGACCCTTTAGCAGTGATCCCATTCATTCATTCATTCATTCATTCATTGATCTAGTTTAACGTCCTATGCGGTATCTATATACAGAACCATGAAGACGGTAAGCCGCTTTGGTAAGGGAAAAAGCTTTCAACAAACAAAACCCGATGTCCTGCCACTTTGAACCGACCCGGCTTTATGCTGACGACGTTCCTTTCAACCGCAATTATGTAAACTTTTCTCGAAATTCGTTAACTCCCCCTTCAATCAGTCTAACGTTATGAAAAATTAAAAAGAGAAGGCACCTCCTCACTCGGCGTTGGTCTTCGAAGTGTTCGAAGAGTTGGCCCCGATGGTGGTGCTGTTGTGGCGGGGATTGTTGGTGCCACTGGGGCTTCGACTACCTTGCGTGGTCGTCCCGGCCCTCTTTTGAGTACTTCAGCCTTTTTACTGGTGACCAAAGTAAATCCCTGATCATCAGTCGTTTCGACTGTTCGCATTGGCGCCACCGTAGGTTTCTCGTTCCATATTTCCGCCGTCCTCGATAATAGCTCCATCCGAGCCTTCTCCACACTTCCCTTGTAGACCTGGTAGGTCCGACACGCTGCTTTCTGCCACGAACGGTGCTCCTTGCCGCAGTTCGCACAAGAAACCCTTTTCCTCGGACAGTCCCGAGTTTGGTGAGCGCCAGCGCACTCACCGCACCTGGCTGCCTTTCCACACGACGCCTGCGTGTGTCCCCACTGGCTGCAGTTGTAACACTGCTTTGGCTGTGACCGTGGTGACCACACCTGCGCGGTGTAGAGCATGGCGTTCATCACAAGGCCGTTTCGAACCACTTCCGTCTGCATTGCCTCCGATGGGAGGCTTACCACTATTGATCCACGAGTGCGGCCATTTTTCTTTGACCGCTGGTGTTCCTTTCCGTCGTGTAACCACCTTATACGACTTATCACTAAGCCTGGAATCCGTGCCTTTGTTGCCGTCTCTATCTCCCTGATGATAGCAAAATTATTGGCATCTCTGCCCCCTTCAATTCGTGTCCGCAATAGGACACCGTCTACCTCGACTGGAAAATCTTGCCGTAGAATTTTGAAGTCCGTTGGTTGTCGCATGTTTAGCGCCACGTCTCTCTGGGACGCCGACTGGACGAACACCTCAGTGTCGTTGCTTCGCATTTGGCGAATCGCGTATGCGCCTTTAATGTGTTGTTGTGCCTTTGTTAGCAGCTCTTGTGGCTGCAAGTTTTGTGCGCCGTCAATTCTTATTCTGACCGCCGTTTTCGCCATTTGCGGAGCTACGACTGACGCGTAACTCCTTGCTGTCGGCGCGCCCGAAACCGCTGCTGGAGCAGCTTTCCGAGCGGGATCCGCGAGGCTTTTCTTTACGACTTCCTCTAAAGCCATCATCCTCTCCTCGATAGGAGACTTCTTCTGGGACATTTCCGTCCAGGCCCTTTTGTGCGCGTTGAAGGCCTTGACGGCCTCGTTCACGTCCTCCATTGAGGGTAGGTCCTCCTCATCCACCTCTCCCATCACGATTAGTCTGACCTTTTTCAATAGTTTCCCTAGGATTTCAAGGTTCTTATCCTTTGGAGCTGTTTGCGCTCCGCTGCCGTTGTTTGATTGTGCCATTGTCGCATTTTGCGACGCGTCGAAACCGCTGGATTTACCCACACCAGCACCCACACTCGCCATGTTGGAGCACGGAAAGCGAAAAGATGAGAGGAGGGTAATAAAGATGTAAAAATAAGAATCACGATGTCAAATTGATGATACGAGCAGCGTGGAACGCTGCGCGGCTTTCTGGCAAAAATGGTGTTTTTTCTCCAGTGATCCCATTATTGCACAAGATTTAGTTCCATAGTTTTCAACAACAAAATTATTGCCAATCAAGCAAAAAAAGAGTGTCTCATGAAACAAATCCAACAATTGTTCAAGCTACCAAAGTTATGAGAATAGATGCAGCAAAAATTACTCTTTAACACACCTTTTTATCTGCAATACAAGAAGCAGGAGATCTAATTGTCAAAGTGTTAGAAATTAAGGTTCTTGCTATCGCGCCTTGTTTATTTCTTGAACAGTTCCTGACAGAGTCCAATGCCAAGCTGTGGCTCTATAATTTATCCAGTCAATTGATAGGAAGGTTCGGTTGCGAGATGTCATACATGATGTAATCATTCTGGTATTGCATGTGAAGTAATTGTTCTAATATCATTTGCTGTCGTCAAATTTATCTGGTCTGATATAGCTCTGACGTCGATGGTTCACTGAAAATTATATAACTAGTTAAAAATTAATAGTAGAAAATCAATGAATTCAAATGATATAATCCTTACTTTCCACAACACAAAGCCTACTATTTAACAGATAATTACGATAAACAATCTGCTGTTTTAGAAATAGTTGAGCTATTCCGAAATTTCATTGAAAGAGGTAGAGCTAAATTAATCAAAATTGACAAGACTACCTCCAAGCCAACAAAACCATCAGCACCAGAGACACAAATACTAACAATAACATCACCACCTAACAGAATTCTTTTAATCATATCCTATGCAGAGATTCTAAAAAGCAGTGCACCTGGAGCTCCAACAATAAATTTACTTGGGACAAGAAATTCAATGAAAGTATTGGGAAAGTCAGCTGTCCAAGAGAATAAAACTACAGCAACTAAAGAGGCTGAAGCCGTGACAGGATCAGTCATATTATCAGCAGCAAAAATTACGGAAACTTTGTATCAGCTCAGGTACATGGTGACTGTTACAACTCGTACTTAGAAGTCTTGGTTTCCTGGTATCTGTAGTGGAGAGTCTGAATGAGTAAGCGTCGGTCCCGGAAGTGAGCTGGTAGAGTTTTCAGCCCAGCGAGGCTGCAGACCTCTTTCTCTCCATGTCTTTTACTTTAGTTAGCGAACGTAGGCTACAGGAGTCTTTCGGCTTAACAGCCGTCACATTACCGACCATCTGGGCAAAATTGGATACAATGCTTGGAAGATGTAGATGAAGCTTCTCTTCGAAGAGTTTTCGGGGAACTTCCGATAAGGGCAAGCTCAAGTTAGGGCATACTTCAAGTGTACTGGAGGAGAAGCGAAGACAACTATACTGCAGCACGTGGATCCCGACTTCGGTGGAGTCTTCGACAGAGCAGCAGATGTCCTCAAAGCCTTGGATCAACGTTTTTTTGACCATAATCATGTGCAAGCTGCCAAATCCAAGTACCAACAACTTATCATGGGCAGCATGACATACGACGAGTTCCGCAAAAGTTCACAAACTATGCAAGCACTGCTAAGATTGCGCGATCCCGTTGGTTTGAGGATGTCTGTGAGAAAATCTCCCCGGTCTTGAAACGAGATGTCAGGATCGAGAAGTACAAGATGAATGGTAACTACGCGATCTTGGACGAATTCCTAGCCATCGCTGATCGCGAATCTCGCAACATCGCTTTCGAGGAGAGCCAGCTGGCCCGTAAGGCGGTTGTTATTCCTGCCGAAGATCGAGGACGTAACCGCTACGCCGGAATTCTCAAGAAAGACAATTGGCGACCGAGCTCACTTGTCGGTCCCTCGACTTCCGGCACTGGCCTTTCCAATGTCCGTCTCCGCTCGTTTCCGCAGTTGTGAGCCCTGCACTCTCGACCCCAGCTGGTGATTTCCGACTTTGTCACAAATCCGGGCACTGGATGAAAGACTGTCCGGATGTTCTGAGGCATCGACAGATAGAAAAGAGGATCGCAGCCCTACAGTTGGACGAGGAAGAAAGATCAGAAAGCCTTTCAAAACACTACTAAGTCGTGTTAAAGACTCCCACTACGGTAAAGTGTTGGAAAATCGGTATGGGTTCGATGAGTAAGGCGGCTCAAAGAATATGGGCGCGATTTTATGAATAGAATAATAATGATATGAATCGGGAGAATATGTGACATACTATGGAGAAATAAAAGATGGGTTGAATGAATTGAATTGATTAGATTATCTGTCTTGGTGATTCCTAGACAGCTTATATACATGTATACTTGATAGACCAAATCTAGACTAGATACCATCCATCACTCGTTCCACACTCTAACAATCACAATGAAACGCACGATAGTATACAACATGAGTATGGGGTCAGGGTCGGTGGATGAAAGCCTACACGTGTATCAGACCATACCATGCACTAGTCGAGCCTCAAGCATCAAACATGCTCAGTGAGAGAGATATCAATCATCTAGGTCGTGAGTCAGGCCGTGAGTCATGTGTGAGAATCTTAGTTGTTCCAATCATGGGAAACTTCAGACACACAGAGTCTGAATTTCCAATATAAAGGCCATGATTTGCGGAAGGACTTGGAATTTGATTACTGTTCCCTATTTGGATGACGCCAGTCTCTAGTTAATATAGAAGTAGCTAGAAATGGAAATTATATCAAAACAAGTGCACATATCGATGGTGGAGCAAATATCTTTGGTGCTATTAGTACCTCTTTGGCCTCCCAACATCTCTCTTTGTCCCGAATCTCATTTCTCACCCTTCCTAAGCCAATTTTTCCCACTGGCTATGATGGCCATTCTAGGAAACCGATCACTTCGGCCGTTCTCCTCACACTTACCATAGATAAACGCCGTATCAACTTCCCTTTCCTGGTTACGGGCTTAGATGGTACCGACATTCTTATTGGTCGAAAATTTTTGGAACACTACAATCCCAAGCTGGACTACGTTGGAGGAAAGAATCGGATCCACTTGCCAGATGACATGCCAGTTATTACTTACTATGATCGCCGATTGATTCTTTGCATTGACATGGCACCTCGCAAGACCAATGCTGAACATCAAGCAGACGTCGCCCGACGAGACAGCCAGATGGAAGCCGCCGAGGAAGCAGAACTCTTGGGGGTGCAGCTTACCAGTGACCCCAGATAACTAATCAGTTCCGCCGAAGGTAAGCCCCAGAGAGCGAAAAAGCCTTGCATGAAACCCTAGCCTCGAAGACCATCATGCTCCTCGAGAGAAATGCGGAACCGTGTATCTAGGATGGAGGAGTCGGTCCAGAGATCAAGTTCCTACAGTCATTTCACGAGTGATCAGAGTCATGGGCTAGATCTACTAGCCGAATCGCCCAACAGATCTATGATTTCAGAGTCATTGTCAGATTGGAGCGTAGACAGGATGAATGAAACTTCCAAAACGAAGTCGAGATCGCGGCCATTGATAGTAATCTATCTTCGAAGATGGCTTTGGAGGCCAAATACCAATCAGACGAGGATATGGTGAAAGACAAACTCATGTCTCAATACCAAGCTTTCCAACACCTCTTCTCTCAGAGAGCCTCAGATGAGCTCCCTTCCCATAGGCCCAATGTCGATCACAAAATCGACTTACAAGCTGGAAACAACTTGTCTATGGAGCCACTGCGCCAGATGACGGATGAACAACTCTCAGAAACCAAGCGGTATATCCTAGAGAACCTCTATAAAGGTTTCATTACCCCTTTGAGCGCTCTGCATGCCGCACCAATCCTCTTTGCGAAGAAAGCCGACGGTAGTCTACGTCTGTGTGTTGACTATCGAAAGCTCAACGAGCTAACCGCCAAGGATCCGTACCCGATTCCCTTGATCGACAAAATAATGGCACGTATTTCGAAGTCAAAGATCTTCACAATGTTGGATATCCAACAAGCCTTCCACCGCATTAGAATGACTGAAGATTCTGAAGACTATACGACCTTCCGCACCCGATATGGCACTTAAAAATATAAGGTGCTGCCCTTTGGTCTGATAAACAGACCAGCCACCTTCCAGCGCTTCATCAACAATATTCTCATGGAACATTTAGACAATTTCTGCTTAGCTTACATGGATGACATCTTAATATACTCTAGCAACCCCAAAGAGCATGAGATCCACGTCAAGAAGATTATGCAGATTCTCATGGATCACGGGCTCCAAGCTGACATTAAAAAGTCCGAGTTTCATGTTACAAAGACAAAGTTTTTGGGGTTTATTATCGGGGTTGAAGGTATCAAAGTCGACCCTGTCAAGATCTCGGTTATTAAAAATTGGGAGTACGCTGCCAATGTTAGGTGCGTGTAAAGCAACTTGGGATTTTCCAATTTCTACCAACATTTCATCAAGGATTATAGCACCATCTGTCGTCCTCTCACATGCTTAACGGGCAAGGATGTTGTATTTAAATTTGACAAAGAATGCAAAGTAGCCTGGAA
Source organism: Blumeria graminis f. sp. triticale (assembly GCA_905067625.1). NCBI lineage: Eukaryota > Fungi > Ascomycota > Leotiomycetes > Helotiales > Erysiphaceae > Blumeria > Blumeria graminis. The sequence continues at coordinate 7,050,453 of LR898475.1, read as the reverse complement.
AACGTTGAGATCAGCATTGAAGTCCGCCCTAATCCTCTGCCATTATGACCCAAATAAGCAAACGCGTCTAGAGACAGACTCGCCGGATGGAGTTGTCGCTGGCGTCCTCTCCCAACTGCAGAATGATGGTCATTTTCACCCTGTGGGCTATTTCTCAAAAACCATAATTGATGCAGAGCTGAATTGCCCGATCCATAGTAAAGAACTTTTAGCAATTTCCCGATCCTTCAAGCAGTACAAGCCTGAGCTGTTAGGTACCCAGCAAAACGTTCACGTGTATACAGATCACAAGGCTTTGGAGTACTTCATGTCAACAAAAGAACTCACGGCCCGTCAAGCTCATTGGGCAGAGTTCTTGGCCGAGTTCCACTTCATCATCATATACCTCACAGGCATTAAAAATACTCTCGCAGATACCCTCTCGTCGCGACCAAGAACTCACGCCCATTGAGCCCAATAAGCGGGTATTTCGGAACCAGTAGATGATTCCATACAACAAGATAAACCCGAAAATCTTAGAAGAGCTGCGAACTACAAAAACTGACTGCCTTGATGATGTCAACTCTTACGTCCATACAGCTTCAGTGGATGCAGGAAATAAGATTGCGACTAATAATCCTGGATTAGGGGTTGACAAAGAAGCTAAAATACCTTCGGATCACCTGGTTGTTGATGGAGAGCCACCGGACCCGGCTTCTGTGGTGGCATACAATATCAATGGATACAATATTGTTGATCAGGTTATTGAAGCCAATAAAACTTCTCCTGACTTAGAGCCCCTTCGGGCGAAGCCTAGGGTGCACCACTTGGATTATGAGCTTAACCAAAGGAAACTCTACTTCCAAGGACGCCTAGAGATACCCATGGAACCTCCGGAACTGCGCACCTCTTTGATCCGCCACGTGCATGCCCAACTGTGTGTAGCACACGCCGGAGTCAGCAAATTCAAGTTACTGCTCGGTCATAAGTACCACTGGTGTTACGACTGACCTGAGGATGATACGGGCCTCTAAGAAGAAGTTGTATTTGGACATTAGGCTACGATACGTAGGTAGGAGAAAAGACAAAGAGAAAGGAAGTGCTGGGGGCTACGAGCTTGAGGTAAGCTCGACCGCGGCTCCACCTTAGTCCGGCCTACATCCCCGTTATACATTGTCACGTGATTCCAGATTCTTCCACCAGTCTACCTCCAAGTGCCCTAGCCAGTCTAACCATAACAACTGGTCTAGAATAGGAAATGATGTTGCCAGGTATATTGCCAACTGTAGCTGTGTCCGCTAGAAGGCCCGATGGGATAAGACACCTGGCCTCTTACACCCTCTACCAATCCTTACTCGACCGTACCAGCACTTGACAATGGACTTCACTGAGCTTCCTCTTGATAAAGTGGGTTACAACACTGTATTTGTCATCATGGTGTCATGGCGAGACATTCTTGAACCAGAGTCTAAGCAGAATGCCCGCGGATAAAGTTCACGGAACAGGTTTTTCGGCTCACCCTCAACACTTGCACTTATATGGTGAGACTAGATAATGTGCCAACTGGAATTGATATGGTTGAGGCCACAGTTTGAGTTATGATTAGAAATTACTACAGTTTTAGTTGAATTGTGTTAGATAGTTATTTGTACTTAAAGAAGCTGGAGCTACAACAAAGTAGTTCTCCAGCTTCACAATCTTATAATATTATTAGAGTATTCCTCTCGCAAACCCGCTTCCTTCTAGCCATAGTACTTTGTCGACTTTCCATCTCTATAGTATTCACCACTTGACTTTCCCATAACCTCGGCGAACGGCGATCTCGATTTACCCTACAGCACGCTGTAACACATGGACAGATAGATAAAAAAACCCCTTTCGATTCCGTGTCATAAAATAATCACAGCTAGGGAAATGTCTGGGCTATTCCTTGTAAATTGGGCACGTCACTTCGGAATGCCCGACTCTATAGTTTCCGACCGTGGACCACAATTGTTGAAATTGGCGCTACTTGGCAATGAAGAGTCGCATCAACATGGAATGTAATAAGGCTCCAATATTACTAGGATCTTCATGACAGCTCATACATTGACCAGCCTCCCAATTATCTAGCATAAGCTAGTGAATAGTGTCCTTCACTTAGATGTAGTAATTAGTTTAAATAGCGCTCTGATACTAAGTGGGTTTAATTAAAAACTCTCCACTATACTTTTCAGACTCTTCAATCTCCCAACTCGTTTCACTAGGTGATATTAAACACAAGCCTAACAGCTTACGCTTCTCTATACAACTTTCATTACAACAACAATTTGTCTTAACTTTCTGGAAAGAATACTATTGGATCTTAGGCACTAGATTCAAATTCACTACGGCCTACAACCCTAACTTTGTCGGACAAACTGAGATCATGAATCAGTACATTAAACAGAGACTCCGACCTTTCTGCACGTACTATCAAGATAATTGGAGCTCTCTATTGCCACTTATAGACATAGCACAGCTTACCCTGCCCCACGAGTCCCTCGGCAATGTCAGCCCCTTCCACGTACTGAATGGGTACTAACCGAGAACCTCGTTTGACCTTCACAACCCCGATCTTCCCGGGTCCGCCACACAACGGCTCAGCTGTCAGGATGCCTTGGACGTTGCAAGCCATCAGAATAGAGTAATGGCCTTTGCGCAATCGTCTTTACAATGGCAACACGATAAAATGAAAAGACTGACCGATCGTATACGCTGCGAAGCAGATTGGGCAGTCCCGGACCTAGTAGTCATTGACACTAGAAACTGGAAGCTGGTCCGTCCCTCACGAAAACTCTCCAATAAATGGTACGGCCCAGTGTTGCGAAACCAACCTAGACACTCCCCATGCTTGTGGTTCCAGTATGTGTCCACCAAGATTGTCGGGTGTTGCCTATCTGCTACTAGTTGCACCATTATCTTTTGTCACGTCTTATATTCGAGACTGCAACAAGAATACGCGTAACTGGTATCAGATCTGTAGTTTGTTCGGTTGTATCCCGTAATGAGGCATTACACTCTAGCCCATATCATTGCCAGACATCTATGAATATAGACAGTCTCATATCCTTTAGTAAAGATCAAGAGTTTCGATCAAGCCTTTACTATAAATATAATTCACATCTATAGATACCCTTTGAAGTATATACTTCGTTATTTCTCCGTGATCACTCGAAGAGTTCTGCATATTCTCAGCTTATTTTCAACACCCAGTCAAAGTTCTGGCTAAAGAGGGAGAGAGCTGGAGAGTCGAATCGCCAATCCATCGGTAAATCCATCCCGCTTTTAATTCCCATTCCCTACGAAAATATATCAGTAACCCTCTACCTGGAAAAGTAAGCCCTGCCGAGGCGCCAATGCAAATAATAGCGAACCAGGATGAGTGGGAGATTACTAAAATTTTGGGGTCACGCGTGCAGGGCAACACACTGGAATACAGGATCCAGTGGCAAGGTGCAGATGAGGATCTGGAATGGTACCTCTACTCGGATGCAATGACTGGCCCACATAAAATCAAAGAATTCAATCTCAGCCACCCACAAGCTAAAGGTGTTGTGAATATCATGAATCTGATCTAGAAGAGTCAGCTCGCAGCAGATGCGTGGTACCCGACAAGTCTCATACCTGGGATGCCCTACCACCATTAGGGAACATAGTATCCCCGGGGTTCTGTGTCATGAATATACGTCTAGGATGTAGTGGCACATAATTGATGAGGGATACGGATGAGTCAAAGAACTCTCCGTCGGAGTTAGAGAAGGACTGGTGTGGTCATGTGGAATGAGGACAAGCGAGAGAGACATGTATATAACAGAGTAATAACTCTGCAAGTAGATATCAATCAATTATTCTAAACTCTCATCTACTACAGTCTCAACTCACCTACAGATAGACCCCAACAGCTCACCAGCTTGCACACCAGCTTGATCAACCAATAGTACAGGTATATCTCTATCCACTCATAACCCAGTTTCATAACAAAAGGACCTCCAAGAGCTCTGCCGAAATGGATAGAAGCTTACTTTGCTGGAATTGACGACTACAGCAACTTGGAGGACGACAGACTGATAACCTAAGCTGCGCGGACGCAGTTTTTAGGAGGGGGATAATGTTACAACTCTTACTTAGAAGTCTTGGTTTTTGTTATGCTCAGCTATGTAGTATGGTAGAACTAGTAGCTAGTGCATAGGTAGTTATTATGGCAGCATGGCATTATAGCGCATGGAGGAGATTCAGTCTCTACATAACGACATTACATGTAGTAATGTGTGCAGTACGAGCGATGGGTTGTTGATATAGGACAAATGGCATGGCTGCTCAGTTGGTTGCACACTTTGGTGAGCTGCATACTGGTAACGTGATCGGTCTACAAGCGAACAAGCTAGGGGATAAGGGACGAGCTTCCCCCAATTTGTAACATAGAAATTATCATAGTCACTTCACTTCTGCACACAAATGAAGATATCTCTCCTCATACTATCTTAGCTGTTCCAGCGCAAGTGTACATTCCCAAATCATATACCAATCATAACAATCTCCTAGCCGTCGGTGCCAATTAAATTGATGAGCTAACACGAGCATGACCCTACAGGTCTCCGATCTTGGATTTGGAGCAAATGTCTCTTGGTAATCAATTTCAAACCTTTGCGTAAAGACCTTCGCTGTACATCTGGCCTTCCATTTATCTATAGTCCTATCTCCGAGAAAGTTCTTCTTGAAACCCCATTTACATTTCATTGGATGTCGTCCCTGGGGTAGTTTATTGCGGTTAATGATTTTTATAGCACCTTTCTCTTTCAAAGAGGAGAATTCTTCTTGAGCTGCCTTCATCTATCGTTTAGCTTCTGGGCTTATCATAGCTTCTTGCCATGTTTTAGGGTCTGATGATGTAATTGCAGACATTCTATAATGCATATGGTAGTTGTCGTGTTTTATAACCTTTCTACCTCTTTTCGTCTGCATAGTTTCAACTTCAGGAGAGTGAGCCCTTTGTGTCCGGCTTTTGGAGCCACTGGTTTCCAACCTGTCATTATAACATCATAGGGAGTTTCCTCATTGATTATTTTAGGATCAGGTTGTACAACTACTTTGTTTTTACTCGGGCCTTGATGGATATTGGAATCTGGAGAACGAGATCTTTTCTGTCTAGCAATAGGGGGTATTGGATCCCATTCAGTCATATTGTAGTCAAATGCTACTTCTTCATTCTCATTTGCGAAATCATTGTGATTTTGGGTTTCTTCCTGAAATTGACTTTGTACTGTCATATTGTCAGATTGGAGTCTAGACGTTTGAGCTGGAGCGAATTCGGAGGGCTAGAAGAGGTTAAATGGACGGCGAAAGATGACTGAAGGTATACTAGAGATAATTTGGAGGAAATTGAGGTTTGAAAGATGGTTAATATAAGTATTTAAAAGTTCTAAAGGTTCGAGAGGGTACTAATGATAACTAAAGGTACTAGAGGTGACTATAGGTGACCAGAGGTGATCCGAAGGTGGTGGTTGTGACAGAAGACTAATCGTAAAGAACTCTATGCCTACAGACCAAACCATTGTATATATACCTGCCTTCCTTTCACTAGCTCATCATAACATAGACCTTAACATAATATCAACATGATACCATGTGCCAAGAACTGTCCTGTTGTCATAGCAACATATGAAGAAAGGTAAAATTATATCCTAAAGAAAGGATCGGAAGAGGAATCCTTACACAAAGGTATTGTTGAATTCTAGAGGATCTGTCTCTTCGTCACCTTGCTGTCTGCGGTTGATACAGGACAAAAATAAATTGTATTAGATCAACCACTGATCAGTGTTGGTACAACGTGGTTCACTTGGTTCAACGCCTCAAAAATGCTGTAAACAAGTGGTATCATTCTATCTTCTTTTCCTC